>CM053568.1:22119170-22286201 GCA_028646485.1 Cryptoprocta ferox | reverse complement strand
AGAAAACATAATTAGATTAATTCATTGATGGTAGCTTCAAGTTTTTCCTTATTAGCTCCAGAAAATTCACCCACCTGTTAAGAGAATATTGAATTTCGGTTAGATGCACCATAACCTTGTCTTGTGACTCAGCTATCAGAGAATGGGGAAAGGAGGGGGCGGGCAGAGGGAATAAAGTATAACCTTACTTAAAATGTATATATCTCTGGATAACAACCAGTCTTTTAAAGTTAAAAACAAACACAAACTAAGGCGGGGGGGGGGGGCAGCCCTGAAGACTGAGGTACAATTTCTTACCCAAATCTCTCTCAAAGATAAATGTACTCTATACATATGAAGCACAAGTCATGGTGGATCTCCTAACAAAAATCAATTTTCAATTAGATGTCCCAGTATGTACTTAAATTAAAATTACGGAAGAATAACCTATTTTAATATTCTTAAAAGTAGAAAATGGGGACAGGTTTCCCAATGTGAAGGAATAAGGCCCTCCAGTGTCTTAATTTATACCATGTTTTCCTATTGCCTGGCTGGATTTAAGGTCAGATGCACCTACCTTCTGTCCCTTTTTAAAAAACTGGAAAGTTGGCATGCATTTGACTTCACACTCTGAAGCAACATCCTGTGTGGGGCGGGGGGGAGAGGATAAAAAGAAGACTTTCTTTTTATTAAGCTTTGACAGAAGTAATCCCAGACTTTCCCCCCCGTTATGCACCTCATTTAAGCATATGAAAAACAAGAGAATGAACATGATGGCAGCACAAAACCCAAACTGGTTATAGTCTCAATGAAAATTAACATGTACTCCCCTCTTTGAAGGCCACCAATAAGCAGAATGCTACTAGCCTCAGATGTACACAGTGAGCTGCTTAAAACAATTCTATCTTGGCTATTCCAAGTATAAAGAAGCAGTAACAAATTCTGCTGTACATATACTCAGGATTATAATCTTAACTATTCCTCAGAATCAGCACTTGTCTTCTTTGCTCCTACTTTTCCCAGTCTTTATTATGGGAGTAGAGTCCATACGTGAAAGTCATAAAGACTAAAACCCAGTATTAGCAAGAGGAACCACAAATCACTTGCCCAAGAATTGTTCAGGAACAAAGTCCTATATCCCAAGGGCAAAGTTCTGCACTGTTTTTTTTTTTCCTGCTTTTAATTAAACATTGACTTGTAGGTTCTCAAACTTGGCTGCATATCAAGAAACAGAGGTCCCTGGAGTATCAAGCATTCCTTAATTGTTACAGGAACACTAAATGAGAACCTCTAACACCCCCCCACCCCAATACCTTTTTCACACAGGGTTTGGAGGGCAATGCCTCAGGAAATGGCTTGGTTTGGACAAGAGTTCAGGTGAAAAGATCCATTAGGGATTGAAAATGTCAGCATGGGTCCTCAAGAGGCTCGGGAAAGAAATGTAGAACCACACAGCAGCTAAGGAGCAAAAAGCAGTGAAGGACAGCAACCAAGGCGGCTGGACTCTGAGAACGAGATCTCAGAAACCAGACAGCTTCCAGAGGAAAGGAAGGCATCATGGTGACTTCTAATACAGAATTCAGGAGGGCACAGGACTATAAAAATGGAGTGGTCTCTCTGAGCCACTAGTAATGGCAGCATGCCAGCTTAATTTGATCTCTTCCTCTGAGACTGGAAAGAAAAGTGTGGTTTTACAGCTTTATAAATTTGCATTATTGGTAGCCTGGGCAGGAAGGGTAGTGGGCAATACTGTTGGAGTTCCTTCTAGATAACCTTGACTCTACCTCTAAATGCTGCCTGCCACAGAGGCACAAGGACAGTAATGACTGGAATAAAAATGGCTAACAGGTTCTGAATGCCTAGGGAAATTACTAAGAACCTGGGATAAGACCACCAAATAAAATTCCAGTAATTCCCTTGTAGCAAGAGCATCCAAGATTGAAAATGTGGTGAAGAGCTGACAGGAAGACTACGAACTGCACATGTCAAGGTTCTGGATGAGTATTCGGGAAATCAGATGGTTAAGTTAGAAGAGGAGGGGGCTGACTTAGGTAAAAGACTGAAAACTCGTCTCGTCGTCTATGGGGCTGAATCTGTTCCAGGTACATTGCTTGGCTCATGCAAGAGCTTAAGAACAAATCTTTGCATTGGCTGTCCCCTAGCAGATCCCTCTTAAACTGGAGTATTTGGAAACACTGGGCTCCCCGCTCACAGCACTGGGGAGAGCAGCTGTTTGGAATGGCCCCTTCCCTCTCCTATGCACATGGAAGCTGTTGGCAGTAGGCAAAAGCCTCAAAGTAGAAGGGTGTTTGTTTTATATGCATGGTAGAAGGGCGGCAGCCTGGAAAGGATAAGTCACCCTCTTCCCCCTATTTTTTCCTTTTTTTTCCTTTCTTCATGTTTTATTTACTTTTTGAGAGAGCGCAAGTGGGGGAGAGGCAGAGAGAAAGGGGGGCAAGGGAACCAAAGCAGGCTCTTCACTGATAATGATGTGAGGCTTGAACTCAGGAACCACGAGATCATGGCCTGAGCCAAAGTTGGATGCTCAACTTACTGAACCACCCAGGTGCATACCCACCCCACCCCCCCAATTAGAAACTCACAGGGGGCGTGAGCTGCATCGCACACAAAGGCAGGTAAAACAGGACCTGGCCAGTTTGTGCTGAGAAAGCTTTATCAGCAGAAAATACAGGGTCTCACCTCATTCAATGGATGTGATAGTCTAATTGAGGTTCTCAAGATTCTGGATGCCTTAGCTCTCAACTAGCCAGAGACCCCTGTGTTGGTACAACTGCTTAATTTACAATAAAATAAATCCTAGGGCGCCTGGGTGGCTCAGTAGGCTAAGCTTCCATTCTTGATTTTTGGCTCAAGTCATGATCTCACAGTTGGTGAGATCAAGCCCCGAGTTGGGCTCTGTGCTGACAGCACAGAGCCTGCTTGGGACTCTCTCTCTTAGTAATTAATATTAAAAAATAAGTAAGTCCCCAAATTGGAAAAAAGATGAACACTCAGAAGAAGTGCCAAGGGCTCAGGTCACTATCTTCCGGTTTGCGAGATCAAGCCTTCTTGGAATTCTCTCTCCTTCTCTCAAAATAAGATGAACAAGATTTTTTTTTTAAATTTTAAAAACTGTAAAATCTTTACATGGTAAATTTTTAGTTAAAGCATTTAGAATTTGCTTTCATTGGGTGTGAAAGTGGTTTTGTTTCGTTTACAGTATGGAATCCTAGATCACCTTTATTTAATTTCCAAAAGTGAGGCTTTATGTTATTTCTAATTTCTGTACATCCTTGTAAATAAATTCTCAGACACATCTTAGGGCAAAAACCTTAAGGTGAAATTGATGGGCCTAGGAAGATCATTTTCATTTTACAGAAGTATAATCCACATTCAAAGCAGAAAAATTGGAAGAGAGAAACCACTCCTAATCTGTACTAGCCGCCATCAACCTGTATGCTTTACTAGTGTACCTATATGCTTTTCTTTATAAAACCTATGCTGTGTGCATGGTAACATACTATCTACTCAGTATAATGTACGTACAGTGGACCTTCCCCCATGAAAAAGTACACAATTGTTTTTTATGGTCTAATAGCAGTTACTGTATGGAGGTATCATCACTGGAACTAACCAAGTAAAAGGCTTTATTTTTGCTTAATGTAAACACTTGCATCTTCCTATACAAATATCTCTACATCCTGGCTCAGTCACCACCCCTAGAATTGCTAAGACAAAGAACATGCTTTTAAATAGGCTTCAAGCCTAGCTCAGAGCCCAATGTGGGGCTTGAACTCAGGACCCTGAGATCAAGACCTGAGCTGAGATTGAGTCGGACACTTAACCAACTGAGCCACGCAGGCGATCCAAACAAGCTCCTTTTAAAAGCTCTAGATACACATTCATATTGGGAGGTAGTTTAATATATAACAATTTCAGTATTTATCATGATTTTTGCCACCTAGTCTGACTTCACGTGATCAAATCCATCAGCCTTTCTCTACAACATTCATTGAACGCGTGAGCTTTATTAGCTTTAGCATTAAATAGACTTCAGGTCTGTGACTGAATTTTTCCAGGCCCACTTCTTCAGTGGCAAAAGAGTAAAAACAGTTCTATTCTTGAGATGATGAAAGCCAGGCCAGTCAATGTGCTTAACAGCTCCATCATTTCTGGAAGTATGTTCAATATTTTCTAGGAGTTTTGTTTAAATGTCTAGTTTAGGGGCGCCTTGGGTGGCTCAGTTGGTTGAGCGTCCAGCTTCGGCTCAGGTCATGATCTCACCGTTTGTGGGTTTGAGCCCCGCGCTGGGCTCTGTGCTAACAACTCGGAGCCTGGACCCTGCTTCGGATTCTGTGTCTCCCTCTCTCTCTCTCTCTGCCCTCCTCAACTTGTGCATGCTCTGTCTCTCTCTCTCAAAAATAAACATTAAAAATTTAAATGAGGTAGAAATGCGATATCTTAACTCCAAACTGTTAATACATGTTTAAATAGACTTGATCATATTTTTTTTTGGACTTTCAATTTTGTTCCATGGGTGTACCTACCTAACTCTGTTTATAAGACTATACTGTTTTAATAAATACACTGTATTTTTATGGGGCTTTTCCTTTCTATTCCCCACAACTTCTCTCCCAATTAGTGTTTGTTTTTTAAAGACTGTACTACTTCAGAATGTCACACTGAGATTGAATCAGACAAACTTGGGAGTGCTCTGTTTTAATAATACTGAGTCACTATTCAGGAAAGATCTTTTATGGACTTCAGTCAAGTTTTAGTTCATAACTAGCATTTGATCTGTACTCTCTAAAATTAATATTTTTCTTTCTTTCTACTTCTTTCTCTATGGACTAATTTGCCTCTTCCTAGTGACTTGAAGGTATTCATACTTAAAAATTTAGTTATCTTTAAAGCCTTAAACATTCTTGATCCTAAGTTTATCACTTTCCTCACTTAGACACCCCGAACTCCTGTTTTAATCTGGAATTTTAAAAACATTACATAAAATAAAATTCAGTTCTTATGGGGTGTTAAAGTTCTGGGGGTTCTGACAAATACATTCTCAGGTAACACCAAGATACAGACCTATTCCCAAAATTTCCTCAGCAGCTTCTTGATACCCAAGTCCTCCCCCTCCCCCAATCTGTTCTCCATCCCTCTGGTTTTGCCCAATCTCAGATTTGTACTCGTTTTTGTAAGTATAAGACTACTTTTCTATCTTACTAAATTTAGTTTCATTGGTTTTTAGCTTTAGCATTGCATACAGCCAAAGTAACGTCAAACCTGCCTTTGTCATTTCTATGAACTCATTCCTTGGCTGTTCTAATCAAAACGGACCTGTTCTACAAGTTCTAAAAGGCTAAAAGGCAGTTCTAAAAGGCTGCACAACTACAGGGTCTAAGTTACTTTGTTTCTTGTTTTAATTTACAAATTAAGTATCCTACCCTGTACAGAGTTGGGAGTACAGTCCACCATTTTCAAAAGGACTGGTACTCCTCCCTTTCTATGAATACAAAATGATTTTCTTTGTGTGCCACATTGTGTGTCCATGCCTCCTGATTGTCTCTTTGAATCTATTACCCCTAAAGGATAACTTCTTCCTGCCCAAGTGCTTAGAGAGTCTTCTACTAACACTGTATGTTGCTTATGCCAAAAATACTACAAAGTAGGCTACATCTGAAATTCAGCAGCAGGAATTATCTGCACAAAAATTTAAACTAGTTCAGTCATTAAAAATTCCATCCATTAATGATAGAATCTAATACTGAGAAATGATTGATGTGATTTTTATCCCTTGTCTCAATTTTATTAGAGCAGCAAAGCAACCGCAAGGTCTACTCCTGTGACTTGGAAATTCCCTGGGGAAAAACTGGCAGACTGCTTAATGAACTGCTTTTTGACAGAACTGGCAAGGAAGATAATTCAGTACGGCAAGGTGAGTAGGAGCTGACGATTGTTTCATGTATGTGACCAAAGGGCTCTTACTCTGTAACAAATCAGTAAGGCTATTTAGAAGATACAGGTAATAGTACCATAAAAGTATTCAAATATAAATACTGTATGTTGCTCAATCTTTAGAATATGGAGGCAAAGTGAAAAGTCCCTAACTTGTGAGAGGGTCACTCCAAGGTCTAGGAATGTTCAGGGTGCGTATGCTAACCAGAGCTTTGCACATCTCCTTCCCCGAGGTTTTGGATTCAGGCAAGGAGAGCACCTGTCCTCGGTCCAGCAAGGTACAAGAGTCAACCCTTGCAGGCACTGCTTCGATTCACCTACCCTTCCTCTTGTGCTGCACCCCGTGACCTGTTCTATGCAGGCACCAACAGAAACTGTCATCAGAGCGATCATGAGGATCACATGACCTAACACAGGTAGAGCACCTAGTGCAGCATCTAGCACGTTATTACTCTCACATAAAAACTCGGGAGATTCACTCGCTATCTGATAGGGTCACAGTACCAGTCAGAAATTTCTCTAGTCCCCTCCAGGTGCCATTTTCACATGCCTACAGTGACCATATATATTAAAAAAAAAACAAAAAACAAAAAACGCAAGTCTGTAAAATAGGTTTAGGTTGGGAGCTAGTGTTTTTTTTTTCCACAAACACATGCTATCTACTCTCATTTTCTTAAAACTCTGTGACACATCAGACCAATAACTTTATCGTTTAATTCATTCTACACCTACTACGCTTACCAGAGCCAAGTAAATGAGAGGGTCTCTTGTCCCAAGAAGACAGACAAAAAGAATACACTACTAGCTAAGAGTCACTGAACGTGTGCCAGGCACTGTTTCTGGGTATATGTCACATAATCCTGACAATTACTTTATAATGTTGGATAAGCACTGCCATTTTATAGAGGGTCAAATTGAGGCACAGCTGAAAAGGAATGGAGCTGGAAAGCAGGCCGTCTGGGTATGGGATCCTCCCCATTCCACTACATAAATGCAAGGGGAAAAGAAGGGCAGAGGACATCATGGAGACACGGAGGAAAGAGGGTAAGAGGAAAGAGGGTAAGAGGAGAAAGGGTCCCGGAGAAGATGTGAAGCTTACTAGTAGGAGTTTGTGAGGTATGAAACGAAAGGATGTGCCAGGTAGATAGAGAGGACCTCACCACTAAAGGGGATGAGTATGGAATCAGAAAATGTGCTTCGAAAAAGCAATTTGGTGAGGATAGGTGCTTATAGGTTTAGAAAGTACTGCCACATACTTGCTTTTATAAGCCTTTTGGTCCCTTTATTAAACATTCCAGGTTTGCTCAATGGAAAAGCCACACCTGGAGGTTGATGGGGCAGGTATGAAATCCGGTCATAGAGAAGAACCACAGCTCAAGGAAGAAGAGAGGCTGGCCTACAGCAGAAGTCCTGGAGCCCACGTGAGCACCCTGATTGCCACATCATTCCCTCCACCCTCCTGCCCCACTGGGGCTGAGGGAAAAATGTCTACATGTGCGCTGGTTAAAAGCAAAGATTGGGAGGTCAGGGTACCTCATCTTAAATCCTGACTCTGCCACTAACTGTAACTCCACGGGTCGCTTCTGTGTTCAACCTCGTCTGCAACCGTACTGGGCACACAGAGTGCTAAATAAGTATTTGTAAAATTAAATCAACCCTCAAAATTTCCCCTAAGTTACACTCTGCTATCAAGCACCTTGGTGTTTGTTCTTTAAAACATCTGGGTTTTCTAGTTGATTAAAATCAAGCAAGATGATTGTGACTACACTTTCTCATGTCATTGGTTCAAAGAATCCTAAAAGTGGTCTCTCAATTTTCAAGGCTATGGATTTAGTTATAATCAAATTTAATTTCAATTTATTGAGCATCTTAGAGTGTTACATTGAATGTATAAACTTTTAGAGAGGTGACTGGTAAGGTACAGAAACCTTAACCATCTGTTTTTATGCTTATTTTATGATGTGATGTGCATAGCTCCAGAGAGCTAGGATTAAGCTCGTAACTCATAATTGGCATGATGACTTTTTTGGCTAGGGCTGTGGTGTACGAAAACAAGCCCTTGCAGTTCCAAGAAAAAGGCAATGTGAAACGCTCAGTAGTATTCCAAATTTCCAGTCACGTACCTGACAGTCATCCACGTCTACTTCAAGGAACACCACGTTGGAATACTTCTCAGAGAGGGACTGGAAATTTTAAAATAAAAAATCCAGAAAGGTTCAGGACTGGGTAATGGCAGTCACTATACTCAAACGTCTTAAATAGAAACACTGATAAAAGTAGAAACTACTAATTAAAGAAAGATCTAAAAATTCCGACCAGGGAAGTACCAAGGACATACAGTTTCTCAGAGTCAAATTCCTCCTAGTATAAAAGAATTTGACACATTCAAACAGGGCCTGGGTTTCAACTGGAAGAAAAGCAAAACCATTTAAGACAGTTCTGACAGTTGTCTTCACTGGGCTACACCTGTGTCAAAAGCAATTACTATTGGTTCTACACCAAACATCCAACAACAACAAATAGTCTGTCCTTTGCTAGCTTTGCGGACCACCCACCCCAAACAGAATGTCTTACAGAGCAGAACTGATTTCATACTCACATGAAAGAAGGGCTTGATCATTTTGCAAGGTCCACACCACGTGGCAGAGAAGTCAACTACTACAAGTTTTTCCCCTGCACTGTTCAAGGCTTCCTGAAAAGCATACTAAGAAGAAAAAAAGAAAAGCATAGGTTAAACAGCTTCCTTTATTTCCCAAAGCCCTGATCAAACTTGATAGAATGTGATACAAAGAACAATTTAAAGGTACTGTTTTTAAAAATTTAATAAGCTAAAATGAACCAAATGAACTGGAAAAAAAAAATCCTAGAGTCGATAAGACAAAACAAGTATGATGTATATAGCTGTATCTATATTCAACTGAGCACATTAAAATAGACATTTGTATTAGGTTTCCACATCAAATCTAGGTAAACGGTAAACATTCACTAAATGCTCATCAATTGATAAAGAGGGTCATTTCAATTGAGTAAGTCACAAAGGCACAGAATTTTGCAATGTTAAAAGCTAATACTTTATTGGGGCACCTGGGTAAGTCTGACTCTTGCTCTCAGCTCAGGTTATGATCTCACAGTTCATGAGTTCCAGCACCGGTTTGGGCTCTGCACTGACAGCACGGAGCCTGCTTGGAATTCTCTCTCCCTGCCCCTTCCCCACTCGTGCGCTCTCTCAAAAAAATAAAAGCTATTACTTTACTGATTAAAATGGTCTATAGTGGAATATGTCAAAAGCTTTTTTTAAAAAACCGAGGGGAAAAAAAATTATCAAGGAAAATAAACCTCTTCCAAACCTTTACACTCACTCAGTCACTGTTGACATTACGCATATTTCCTTATACTCCCCTTAGCGGAGTTTCCAGAGATGAGATCACACTGTTTATTGTTGATGTCTGCCCTTTATCTCAAAACTCTGCTCTTACTGGTGACCAAATAAAGTTTTAGTTCCTCATGCAAGAATTTTCCTTAAATGTTATTTTGCATTAGAAATGTCAAATAAAAGTCCACCAGTGAGACATGATCAAGAAATCCCTTACCACCAATCTCCCTGAATAATTTACCAATGGTTTTGATACTGTAACCCTAGGAACCTAACCTTTGAATTAACAAGGGGCTCCTTTTTAGCCACAATTTAGTCAGTGCTTACCAAAACTGGGGCAACAAAGAGAAAACAAAACATAAATATCTGTATCTGAAGTCTAGGTTTTCTTCAAGGGAAAAATGCTGCTCCCACTGGTTTAATGAAAAACTAACATGCCCCTCCCTTGAAAGCTAAGAATCCCATCAGATCTGATTCACCAAAGGAAAGTAAACACCATTAAAAAAAAAAAAAAAATCTAAAGTGAATTCCTCTGCAGTATAGTTACTTTTCTAGATTTCTAATTTCTACCTCCTGTTTTTTGAGGAAGCAATTCACAAGTGGCATTCCCATGTCATGACTTCTGTAACCTTTTCAGTTATTCAGGTACAAACTCTCACCCCACCTTTAGAGGGTGGGGAGATATTTATGTGTGTGTGAGGGGGTGAAGAGAGAGAGAACAAGTTAGAATTATAGAAATCATTTTTCCAAACCATCACCATGTCTTCCAGAAGAATTTAATTCAAAGCTTCTCTAACATGATTTTTTAAAAGGTCAAACAAGCTATTCTACTGCAAGAACCAGGTTAGACAGGAAAAAAAGTCAAGGAATGATTGATAACGTCCAACCAGATGAATGCACTGTTTTGTGAACATGGTTGGTTCCCAGTAAATACTTGGTGAGATTACTTTCAACCCAAAATATTATTCAAATGCTCTCAAAGGTTTCCCAAGCAATTCTGAATCAAATTCTGGCAAAACTATCTAGAATTCTGAAAAGAAGAGGCATGCAACCCTAACTTTTGGCTTAACCGAAGAGTGACAGAGCCAGTTACGCATAGACTTCACAACAAATTCTCTTTCCCTGACACTTAAGTTTGTCTAAAAGAGACATCAATTGTAAAATGATTCAAGATTATCTCACTAAGAAGCAAACCACAATGTCTAACTCCTGGAAAATAACCATGATGATTAATAAAGGTCCCCATCACGGACATAAACTGAAAACAAAACATTGGGGGTAGATAGGAGCAGAGTCTGGGATTTCTCTTCCTAAACATACTCATTCCGAAGGTAATTAAGCATGAATGCCTATGTATAGAAGGCAGGAGTTCAATAAATGGCAGATGCTATTAGAAAACAATACACAAATGGGTCCATTATCCCACTTGTATCTAAAATAGATCCCAGTGGCTCTAAACTATCACACTTCAGAAAGAGCAGTCATAGATGGCCAATGGCACCAACTTTGGTCCATCAGGATGAAAATCTAACATGTATTCAATATTTACAAGTAACGTTCAAATTAGCTTAACTTTTGATTAACGTCTCTGGGTCATAATTTTGAAGATCGACTGATTATCAGGGTCTTTAGGCCCCAGGCTGTAGTCCCTTTTTGTGTAACCCTTGTACACATCTACCATTGATGAGGAGGAGGGTGCCACCCTTGTACACATCTACCATTGATGAGGAGGAGGGTGCCAGAACTATGACAGCTAAAATGGGGAAAGACTGAAAGGTGTGTTCCAGGAATCAGTCGATTTTGTTTGTAGTGTAGTATTCTGAGACTACTATAAGCCACTCAAAGTCTTACTCTTTTAATGGGTTCCCACCTCTTAGATTATACTGATGGCATGACCAGACCCTGGAGAACACCCCCCTCCCCATGTGGACTGATATTTGTCACTCAGTAGGTACTGAATAAAAGCAGGGGGAACAAATCTCAAGGACCTTTCCAACAAATGAGAGGGTTGCTAATTGCAGTCTAAAAGTTCACACAATAATAATAAAAAGGATGCCATTAGGAAAAAATTAAGGACAAGCAGATAAACTATAATTAGTCAACATATATATGGGGAAAAGTTCAGTGTCACTAAATCAAATAAGATACAAGACAATTTTTCTTACCAATTAACGATTTGGTCAAAGTTGGGGGGGGGGGGAAATGTCACTGTTGATGGGGGTGAAGTGAAAGAGCACCGTCCTATGTTGTTTGGGCATTTACAAACCTTAAATAAAAGGCTCACATCCCTTGACCGGACCACTGCACTGGAGACCCTAACCTGAGGAAACCGCCTGAACTGTTACAAAGAGTTTAACGAGGCACTGAAAACTGCCTGAATGTCCAGTAATCTGTTCCGATACTCAAAGGATTACAAAAGCTTCTAACTACCTGAAACGGGCTCAGACTACACCAGAAAGGGGTGGGTGGGTGGGTGGGTGTAGGGGAGAGACTCAGAAAACAGGATACATAAAATGATCTCAACTACTTTGCAGTTGTTTCTAGGTAACAGAAGATCTCTCTCTTGCCAAATTTTCCACAATGATCATATAAGTTTCCTGTTTATAAAAGTAACAAAAAGGGACCATCGCAGCGAAACTTCCATTTTCGAAGCCGCCCCAGCATCTCTCAGGTCCACACATTCTAGGCGGGCGAGGGCTTGGGAGGCGAGGTACCGCAGGGTAAACGCTTTCGAGGGGTTTTCCACTGTTCGAGCAACATCAATGTTCTCCCACTCACTTTTCTGACTGCATTTAACACTTTTTGAGTGGCTACGGTATACCAGCCAGACACTATGTCAGGCTCAGTTTCCCTTAGGCTCGCAATAACTCTCGATGATGGAATACTGTCTTGGACATTCCGAATTCGGCAGAACCACCACCCGGCGCGCCCGCCTCGGGGGCACTCCTGGCTGCAGCGAAACCCCCCGACCGTGGGTGAATCACGGATGGGGAGACTAGAGGAGGCCCCAGGGCCCAGTCTCGGGGACTGAGTCATTCCAAAGCCAGCGCTGCCGGAAACACGCCCAGCGCCGCAAGAGGAGGAGTCCCGAGGGCGCGGCCCCGGCCTCACTTCCTTGCGGCCACCTGGGTCCCTCCGGCCTACGGGCCAGACTCGTACAAGCGAGAGGGGCTCCAGCCCGGAGCCGCCCCGTGGCGCGGAGACAGCACCCGCCAAAAGTGGGGCCGGGCAGTGATCGAGGCGCCCGGGGTCTTCGGCCCGGATACGCTCCCAGGGGAGCTCACGCCGCCCAACGTGGGTGATCACACCGCCCACCGGGGAGGGAGTGGCGGCCGGCAACCCCGCGCCTCTTTCAAGGGGCCCTCCATCTCCTTGCCCGGCCCGTATCCAAAGACGGACCCGGGCCAAGGGCAGACTTCATAGCCTCAGCCAAGAGGGGCTTTCCGAGCATAGAGGTGCAGGAGGCGCCGTGGGGGGACGGCTGGCGCACTGGACACAGGCAGCGGGGGGCACCCGGAGCACGCCATCCAGAGCGTCCTCGCCCCTCTCCTCCCTTCCTCCGGTGCATGCTCGGCCGCCTCGGGCGTGCCCAGGCCCGGGCTTCCAGCAGTCCCAGGCCGGGCCGTCGTGTCCCCTTCCCCCGGGCTGCGGAGGGGCGCCTGCCCGCCTCCCGCCCTCACCCTCCTTGGCTACGGAGGCGGAGCGTGGCGTCCTGGCCTTCCCCAAAAGGCGCGTACCTTGCTCTCGATCTGCTTCACCATTTTGGCGGCTGGGGTCTGACAAGCGAGCGTATGGAGCGATGAAAGTGGATCCTAAATGCCCGACAGAGCTCGTAGAGCGATCAACCCGCCTTCCCTTTATAGCAATTGGGGGGGGCGGGGCGGACGGGCGCGCGCGGCGTACGTGTTGCGGGGACGCGCCCGCTCGGGCCTCCCGCGCCCTCCTGGGCGCCCAGGCCAGGCCCCGCCTCCCGGAACCGCCGAGACGCCCGCTGGGGGCGGGGTTGGCGCGGGCGCTGGGCGGGGCTCCAGGGGGCGCCCTGGGCTCAAATCCGGTGGCCCAGCCCGCCCGGCCGCACCCCAGCTGGGATTGGGGATCTGTGGGGGCCGCCGAACGGTTTACGGGATGCGTGCACTGTGCGCGGTGGAGGGAGGCGGGGACGCGGACGGCCACCCCCAGAGCCATAGGGCCACCTGGGAAGGGGTCAGCCAGCCTTAACCGAACGACCCTGGGCTTGTGCGGGGGCAGCTTAGGCAGGGCTGGATTCCTCGAAAAGGCCCGCTATGCTCCCGCTCCCCCTCTCCCCGCAAATCCCACAAAGTGCTGAGTAACGCTGACCAGGAAGTATCTCTGCGCCCTCCTTTCAGGAGCTTATCGCGATGGTTCTCTTCCTTTCTGCTTGTTCTTTTACTTTCACCCGTGAAAACGCTACTCCAGCGTGACACTGCAGTTTGGGGTGGTAGGGACTGCCGGGAACGGTCTGGGTTCTTGATGAGCAGACAGCTGCGGGCGGTGGACTTGGCCGCTTAAAGGGATGCAGGTGTGCCCATGAGCTGGTCCCGACCAACCGGAGCCCCATTGTCACTTTGTGAAATGGGAACCATGAATAGCCTCTAACAGAGAGTGGTGGTGTTTTGAGAAATAAAGTGCTTGGAAAGTGATTAGGGCAGTGCTTGGCACGTAGTAAGCACTCAATAAATAGTTATAATTAAAGCCGTTGTAAGTACTAACTAGGCTTGTTTGGTGTCATGGAGGGGGGCATGCTGATCTTGGCGATTTTAATACACACATTTGTGTGAGTTTTTTTCTACCCGTGGTCGAACCTGGAACAGAGAAGTGGGCCGTTTGTGTTGATCCAGGGATGCATTTGCAGGTTGGGTCTGGTAGCAGTGGAGTTTGTGAGCGGTGTGTTAGTAGGCATTGTGAAGCCAGGAGGGCCTATCAGCAGCGGGAAGTGAAGGTCAAGTTGCTGAGCTGGAGAGAGGAATGAAGGCCTGGAGGTGGGATGATGTCCGGTGGGGGTCTACGCAGGAATTTTCCGGGTGGGACAGCTCTGGATGGAGCTACCCGTAGGTGTGATTGGCTGGGAGGGTGAAACGGGCCCCTGCCTTCTTCCTTCTCCCTGCTCTCTGCTCTGAACCCATTGTGCAAAGCTTCTACAGGGTTCTGGAGCGCATGACCATGAGTAAGGCTATAGACAAGATACACGTTTGAGGAGTGGCCTGATTGCAGAAACTTTCCCACAGAGAATAAGGACTATTGGGGTAGAAAAGAGGTTTTATGGGGTACCAGGACAGACTATATAACTGCTTTTCTGTTGCTGTGTCTTCAGCCCAACTTAAATCCCAGTTTTGGGGCCTTTCTATTAGTTGGTACATTTACATGGGAGATGGCAATAAATCATATGCTGTAGGAAGCGGAGGTACAGATCTTCTATGACCATCCAAACCACTCTCAGCTGACATCTCTTCTCCAAGGACCTTGCAGATATACAGTGACTCAGTTGGAGGAGGTACTGACTGCCCTCCACCTTCACAGGACCAATATAGAATGGATATGGGGGATGCTACAGTTTTAGAGAACAGGGAACTAAGAGGCTAGCATGTATGTTAAGAGCCCAGACTCTGCAATTAGACTCCTTGTTCACATTCCCACTCTAACACTTAGGAGGTGGGTAACTCTAGAAGAGTCTAAAGAGCCTTTCTGTGTCTCAGTTTCCTCATCTATAAAACAGGGGATTAAAATACTTCATGCTATTATAAGGGCTGAGTGAGCTAAAATATATATAAGCTGCTTAGAAGTATGCCTGGTACACAGTAAATGCTACATGAGCTGTGATTACAGGCCATTAAGTGGAATGGTGAAATCCCTCTGGAATGATGGCAGAGGTGGAAGCGAGACCATAAAACAGGTGTCAGAGTCCTAAGTGAATTAAGTGATCAGGAATCAGTAATGAACAGTGAGCTCTAAAATATGCCTCTCAAAGGAAAAGGATTTTTGTCCCAAAGACTGGGAAAAAAAAAAATGAACTAGACCTGGTCCTGAAGAGCAAGTCTCCTGCCTGGAAGGACATGGGAAGCTTGTGTCCCATTGTGGCAACAAGGTGACATCCTGGGAGGCAAGTGAGGTGCAGGGGAATTGTTTGGGACAGCCCAGTGAGGGTTTATTTGGGCAGAGAAGTAGCAGTAAGAAGAGGAGAGACAGGGCGATGTAAAGGCCTCCATTTGAGGGGTTGGTTCTGTGTCTTAGAACTCCCAGCTGTAAGAAGAAATTCCAACTCAAACCCAAAAGAGAATTAGTAACTCGTATTACCAAGAACTCCAGAGGCCTAAAGATGTCACAGGGCCACCTTCTCTACTGTTTCTTTCCCGGTAAGCTCTCTACCTGTGTGAGACTAGCCCAGGCAACTCTAGGTTCTTACCAGCCTCGTAGCCCTGAAGGAAAACGTTCCTCTCCTTTGTTCTAGGAAATGTCCTGGAGGCTGACCTTCATTGACTTGAGTTGGGGGGGTGGGGAGGGCGGGCAACCACCTTGCTGGAACCATTTTAACTAGAAGGGAGGCAATCCAGAGCGTTAGCAGAGAAAGGGGAAATGGATGCAGAACAGGCAAAAATGATACTTCTGTGTCATCAAGAAGAACAGAAACAAGTAGCGTGGGCGATGGACTTGAGTCAGGTTTCTGGGTCAGCTCAGCCTGAGGCTCCATGGGGGACTGGAAAACTAGGTTTGCTGAATAGGTCTGAATTTGAAGAAAATGCAGCCCTGGGGTTTCTACAGCAAGCTTTTTCTCAGATCATAGATTTCCCTAAGTGTGGCCCTTGACCATCTCATTCAGCACAGACGGGGGTACTTGATGACACTGGACCACACCCAGACACACACATGGAATAACAATTTTTTGAGGTAGATCCCTGGAATCTGCATCCTAAATGCTTAGGATATTTCCACTATGGAAAACAATATGGAGGTTCCTCAGAATTTTAATAATAGAAATACCATGTGATTCAGTAATTCCACTAGTAGGTATTTACCCAAAGAAAATGGAAACACTAATTTGAAAAGCTGTATGCACTTCTGTGCTTATTGCAGGATTATTTCTAATAGCCAAGATATGGAAGTAGCCCATGTGTCCATGGATAGATGAATTAATTTAAAAAAATGTATACTCAGCCATAATAAAGGATGAGATCTTGCCATTTGCAATAACACAGATGGACCTAGAGGGTATTATGCTAAGTGAAATAAGTCAGACAGAGACTGTCGAACATACCATATAATTTCATTTATCTATGTGGAATCTAAAACACACAACAAATGAATAAACAAACAAAAATCAGGATCAGACCTATACATACAGAGAACAAAACTTTGGTTGCCAGAAAGGAGTGTGTGTGTGTGTGTGTGTGTGTGTGTGGTGGGGGGGGGGGTAGTAGCCAAAATGCGTGAAAGGGGATGGCAGATACAGGTTTCCAATTATGGAATGAATAAGTCATGAGGATAAAAGGTACACATAGGGAATAGAGTCAATATTTTAATGACATTGCATGGTGACAGATGGTAGCTACATTTATGGTGAGCACAGCATAATTTATAGAGTTGTGGAATCAATACGCTGTACACCAGAAACTAATATAACATTGTGTGTCAACTATACTGAAATTAAATATGTACATACTACCTGTCCTTGGGGCGGGGTGGGGGCTGGGCTTGAAGATTGTCTAGCAAGAGAGTTGATTTGAGAACACGGTAAGTGATATCAAAACTGGGAGCTCAAAATTCCATAGTAGAGAAGATAGTTGAAGGAGAAGGAACACACATGTGGAAAAATCATTAAGTGCCAAGCCTAGAGCTGGCTGTGTTGTATCATTCTTCTCAATAGCCCCCTTGGAAATAGATCTTATTCTTCCCACTGTATAGAGAAGAAAATCAAGTTTCAAAGAGTTTATCTGGTCACATCAAATGCACACTTATTCTAACATTATACTGCAGGTTCCTAGTCAGAGCAATTAGGTAAGAAAAAGAAATCAAAGGCATCTGGATTGGAAAGGAAGAAGCAAAACTCTCTTTGTAGATGACATGATCTTGTATATAGAAAATCCTAAAGATCCTAAAAACTATTATAATAACCAAGATTAGCAAGGGTGCAGGATTAGTCTCAATCTACAAAATTCAAAAAGAAAGAATTACTTGTATTTAAATTTAATAAAAGAAGTATAGACTTATATGGTGAAAATTGCAAAACCTCATTAAAAGGAATTAAAGAGTTAAGTAAATGGAAAGACAGCCTGTGTTTATGGATTGGAAGACAATATTATCAAGGTGTTAATGCTTCCTCAATTGATCTATAGATTCAATACAATCCCTGTCAAAATCCCAGGTGCTTTTTTTTTGCTGAAATTGACAAGCTGTTTGTAAATTTTAATGGAAATTCAAGGGACACAGAATAGCCAAAGCAATCTTGAAAAAGTTGGAGGACTTACACTTTCTAATTTTAAGACATACTACAAAGCTACAATATTCAAAATAGTGTCAT
The DNA here is from genome assembly GCA_028646485.1 of Cryptoprocta ferox. Lineage (NCBI taxonomy): Eukaryota > Metazoa > Chordata > Mammalia > Carnivora > Eupleridae > Cryptoprocta > Cryptoprocta ferox. The sequence goes on along the minus strand of CM053568.1, from coordinate 22,268,361 downwards.
ACTAGCTTAAGGATACTCATATAGATCAATAGGATAGATTTGAGAATCCAGAAATAAACCCATAAATTTATGTTCAGTTCATGAGTATAAGACCATTCAAAGGAGAAAAGACAGTATCTTCAATAAGTGGTGCTGGGACAGTTGAATTTCAATCCACATGCAAAAAGGATAAGGTTGGACACATACCTTACACCATTTATAAAAATTAACTCAAAATGGATCAAAGATCTAAATGTAAGAGCTAAAACTATAATACTATTAGAAGGAAACATAAGTATAAATTTCTGTGACCTTGGATTAAGCAATGATTTCTTAAATATACCAAAGAAAAAGCAACCCAAAAAAATGAGATAAGTTGGACTTCTTCAAAATTATAAAAATTTGTGCTTCAAAGGACACCCAAGAAAGTAAAAAAGACAACCTACAGAGTGGGAGAAATATATTTGTAAATCATGTATTTGTGAAGGGACTTTATTTTAGAATACATAAAGAATTCTTACAATTCAACAGTAAAAAGACAGCTCATTAAAAAAATTGGCAAAGCATTTCTCCAAAGAATATAAACAAATGGCCGATAAACACATGAAGATACGTTCAACATCATTAAACATTAGAGAAATACAAATCAAACTACTATGGGATACTACTTTACACACATTACGATTGCTATATAAAAGACAGACAATGGTGCACCTGGATGGCTCAGTCAGTTGACCATCTGACTCTTGATTTTGGCTCAGGTCATGATCCCAGAATCATGGGATCGAGCCCTGTGTTAGGCTCCATGCTAAGCATGGAGCCTGCCTGAGATTTTCTCTCTCCCTCCCTTGACCTTCTCCCACACTTACACACTCTCTCTCTAAAAAATAACAAAGATAAAAAACTAAAAATAAAAGACAATAACAAGTGTTGGTGTGGATGTGAAGATATTGGAATGCTCACACACCACTTGTGGGTATGAAAAATGGCACAGCTGCTATGAAAAACAGTTTGGCAATACCTTGTAAGTTAAACATAGAGTTAACAAATAACGTAGCAATTCCACTCCTAGATGTATACCCAACAAAGTTGGTAATATATGTGTACATAAAAACTTGCACACAAATATTCATAGCAGCATTATTCTTAAGAGCTAAAATGTAGAAACAGTCCAAATGTCCATAAACTGATGAATGGACAACAAAATGTAGTGTATCTACTACACTATTTATTTGTCCATACAATGGAACAAAGTTATGATACATGCCACAATATAGATGAACCTTGAAAATGTGTTCAATGGAAGAAGCCAACAAGAAAAGGCTACATACTCAATGATTCCATTTGTCTGAAATGTCCAGACAGGTAAATCCATAGCATCAATAATGAGTGCTTTCCAAGAGCTTGGGGAAGTGAGGAATGGGGACTACCAATGGATATGGAAGGTTTTTTTGAGGTCTTAAATATGTTCTGGAATTAGATAGTGGTGATGATTATACAACTTTGTGAAAATACTAAAAGCCACTGAACTATAAAACAAACCTGAGATGAGGATAATCTATTCTGCCTTCACAAAATCATCTCATGTAAATATATTTGTTCTGCAAATTCTAAACAAAAAAGAAAAAGAAATAAGAACCCTTTCAACTAAAGCCAAATGAATCCAGTTCTTGTAATTGTACTTTGGAAACCTTCTCTCTCCAAAAGCTGTAAGTTAATGTGAGTAGAGTATCTTTGTCCAATGCCATTAGCCACTGGTCTAGAGCCAAGGGTAATCTTGACTCTTTCAGAGAGGACAATTTGCTAATACATAACCATCAACCAGGAAGTACATATTTTTTATTATCTACTCCTTACCTAGAGGGTGCTGGTATGCCAGATCATTCAGTGGTACTCTATCAACAATCCAACTATGAATGATTATTCTTACAAACAGGTAAACTTGAAGGGAATGAAACTGATCCCATAAAAGGGTTTTACATGGTTCGATCCTTAAGACATAAAAGAAGTGTTCAATTGAAATGAGACACATAGTTGTCCAGGATGTCAAATCCTGGAACCATTTAGATATCACTTGACTACAAAGAAGTAATTAGATGGTCCAACAAGCATGTTCAAGATTATTCTGATGCGGCAACTTTGAGGGTATGGTCAAGGTGTCACACCCAAGATGTAAAACACATCATCAGTCAAACTTTTGTTATATTGGCCTTTACCTTTTGTTTATCATTGAAACTTGGCACATGTTTGTGAGGCATGTTCTCTAATGACTCTCTTCCCAGGGATATAGGGTTAAGTCCTTGAATTAGAGTCCTTATCAGAAATAAAGGTGAATTAAAGAGAAAACAAAACTTCAAAATGTATCATTGTAAGTAATGTATACCAGATGTGAGGTGATCTTTATTTTGCTCACAAGGGATATCTTTACTCCAATAAAGCACTTGGAGTTTCTTCATGTCTCCATCCACTGCTACTGCCCTAGTTCAGACCACTTCATCTCTTAACTAGACCACAGCCATCCATTCGTAACCTATCTCCCTCCTACCATCCTTCCTCCCTATACTCCATTCTTCACACAATATGTAAATCTGAACATGTCACTGTACTTGATACCCTTCAATGATCTTTTCATTGCTCCCTGAATAAGATGATGCTTGCCTCAGTTCCTCTCTTCAAGATATTCCCACTTTGGGATCAACTCTTAACTCATGGAAGAAGACACAGGAGTCAGACCCACAAAGATCAAAACATCGGCTTTATTCCTAAAATGCTGGATTGGGTGGCTTAGTGGGTTGAACATCTGACTTTCGCCAAGGTCATGATCTCACAGTTTGTGCGTTTGAGTCCTACTTCAGATTCTCAGTCTCCTTTTCTCTCTGCCCCTCCCTTGCTCACTTGCACACACACACTCTCTCTCTCAAAAATAAATAAACATTAAAAAATTAATTAAAAAGTAATTAAAATGCTGGATTGGAATACAGATGTGCAGCTATAATCAGATCTTAGGAGCCAAAATTTCCCTATAGAAATATAAGAGCTGAGGTATAGGGGTTTCATCTCTACTTACTTCAGGGCCCTTTCTATTTTATTTCTTGATAATTGCAGAAACCAGTAAATACTGTCTAATAATAAAATGCCATGTTTATGGTAACATTACCATGTTAGCACAGTCCTTAAAACAACTGGAGAGACACTGAGCTTTTTCTCCTCTTTGACTTATCACTTTTATAGTTTACAGGAAATTTATGGGGCACCTGGGTGGCTCAGTTGGTTAAGCGTCCAACTTTGGCTCCGGTCATGATCTCACGGTCTGTAAGTTCAGGCCCTGTGTTGGGCTCTGTGCTGACAGCTTGGAACCTGGGGCCTACTTCGGATTTTGTGTCTCCCTCTCTCTCTCTCTGCCCCTCCCCTGCTCGTGCTCTGTCTCTTTCCCAAAAATAAACAAAAAAATTTTTATATAATTTACAGGAAATTTATTGTAGTGTTACACTTAGTCGTTTTCTCAGGAACTATTTAGAGAACTATTAGAACTATTTAGAGAACTATTAGAAATCTGATTACTGAAATGTGCAATCTAGCACTGTCCCACCTCTTCCCAAAAAAACCAAACAAACCAGTAGGTCAATTTCACTTAATCCTGAGTTGTGGGAAGGGTTTTATGAAATATTACTTATTGAACATTATTATCAATATTATTCATAGACCTCAAACAGATATTTTAACTTTTAACCATTCTCACAAGCCATGAGCTCTTAGTGGAAAATGTGGCTTGATCTCCAAACACTTAAATATGAAGCAAAACATGAACTGCAAGGTGGTTGAATTAAAAGGTAATATATCACAGAAACTCTCTGGGTTTGGAACATATCATGCCCTTCAGGAGAAACAAAAACAAAAAATGTAGTTTCAGAGTTGCTTATTTCTTCCTTTCTTCCTTTTTTTTTTTTTTTTTTTTTTAAGAGAGATTGAGACAGAGAAAGCACACACAGGGGAGAGGAACAGAGGGAGGGAAACAGAAAATCCCAAGCAGACTCCATGCTTAGCACAGAGCCCAACGTGGGGCTTGATCCCTTGACCCTGGGATCATGACCTGAGCCGAAATTAAGAGTGTGAGACGCTCAACTGACTGAGCCACGCAGGTGCCCCCGGAGTTGCTTCTTTGGGTGAAGCTCCCCAGATGCTTGGAAAGCAAGTATAACACTGCTGTGTTAGAACAACATTGTAGCAAGTGCTTTGCCATATCACTTCCTTTCATACTGCTATCCTCACAATGACCATGTGAGTCTCTAGAGTAGGTAGGAATATTCTTTTGATGGGGAGGAGACAGAAACACCCAAGAGAGGTGATTTGCCTGAAGTTACAGGGTATACAGCAGGAGATCCTGGATAAGAATCTCCGTAACAGGGACCTGGAAGTCCCAGGTCTTGGCCGCAGGCCTGACTGTGACTGTTGTTCATTCTGGACAGTCTCACACTGTCCAGTGAGTGGATGGACCTCATTGTATCAGTTAGAACTCTGTGTGTTCCAAGGAACAGGAACCAAAATTGACCTAGAAAAAGGAATTTGGCAATTCTAGGGGTAGGTCTGGTATTGAAACTTGAAGAAAGAAGTCAAGTGACATCACCAGGACCTACTTTCTCTTTCACCTTTAGGTTCTACAACCTCTGATTCACCCAGTTTTCAGACAAGTCTCTTCTCTGTGGTAGCATCTTGGTTGCTGCAGTTCCAAACCTAAATTCCTATCGCTTCAAATCCAGTAAAAAAGAGCAAAAAAAAATTTTCCCCAGGAGCCCCAGCCAGGTTTCTTCATGTCCCATTGGTTGTGGTTGAGAGGACCAGTTAGTCACTGTGGTCATGTATTGGACCAGGCCAAGGTCACATGCTCCACCACTTGGGCTAGGCTGGGACAATGAGGAATAGGATCCTGTAGAAGGAACTTTCAGGGACCCCTCAGCTTCTTTAGGATGGTAGGCTTTGATTTTGCTATCCCTTTTAGTGTCCACATCATGTGGGGGCTATACTCTTCTAGGCAGAAAAGAGGGATGGATGCTGGGTACAAAAAAAAAAAAAAAACCCAGCCCACCATCCTTATGTGTTAGTAGCCCGTGCATGTCTAAAATTGCCAGGTGTTAAGAGAATCTTTGCTTCATATTTGGCTTCTAGAGCCATGTCAGCAGCTCCAGCTATGAGAGAATAAACTAGAAAGGGTCAGAGAGGGTGTATCCAGCGTATAAACACGAAGTACAACAACATTAATAATCAATCACTTAATAAGCTGGTAGTCCAAGAGACCCAATATCCCCTGGCATGTGTCCAAGATACAAATTTCATGATCTAGAACCAAGATCCTTCTTTCATATCTAGAGAAGAAAGAAGGGCAGCGTTTCCAGTCTACAACCATTAGTTTAATTAAATTGCTTCATTATTTGACCCAATGACAACCAGCAAATTAACATCAGCCCCTGCTCCCCAAGAGGAAACATATTATTCTGGGAAAGTAAGAAGGTTCATAGAAATACAATATAATTTAGGAGCCAAAAAGTATTACTAATGCTTCTCATGTTATAGGTTTTCAATGTATTCATATTATTAAACTTAATGATAGGGTGATTATATGAGAAGAGGTTAGTTTTATCAGTCATGAGAGGCTAAAGGAATCTTTTCCTAATCTTTTCCTAATAAGGGAAAGATTTTGTCTTTTACAAAGAATTTTGTAATCCTTAATTTTGAATTCATCTAATATTCTAGAATTGTTTCCATTTCACTGCTTCAATTGAAGCAGGAGACATTGTGTGAAATTCCTTAAGCCACTGATAAAGCAGAAACTTGTAAAAAAACAAAAAAACAAAAACAAAAACAACACAACCCGAGTCTCCCAGGGCCCAGACCTCAGAAGGCAGTACCACACTGCTTCTGCTTTAAAAAAGTTCCTTGTCATCTGTGTATCTTTCCTGATATCACTGCTCAAGGATGGGCTCAAAGTTTTATAATGGATATTGAGGTTTGTGTGATAAGGAGTTACAGTTGCAAGCAAGCAACTGAAGCTTATGCTCTCTGCTTTCTTCTCACAGGATTTCTGGTAACCATGCAGAATTAGGCTTGGAAACTGAGCAGGAGTGAGGGAGGGAGCTAGCGGCATGGACCACAACCAAATACAAGTCCTCGTCCCAGTCTGGGGTCTGGTGAGAACTGTCATTGCCACTGAATACTCTGCTACCCTTGGAAACTCAAAGCCACTGGATTATAGTTAAATAAGACAGTTACATTTGAGTTTTAAGTAACAATGCATGAGATTTTAAAAGTATTACTATGTCCCATTCAATATTTGAGATATATGGAAAAAATTATACGAAAAATTAGGTTTCTTACTGAAATTCTGATTTAATTGTACTTTCATTTGCTGAATCTGGCAACCCTGTACTGGATATATAATTGCTACTGCCACTGCCGTCCCTGGAAACCAGCTACCACACCGCTCAGACGATTTTCAGGACGCTCTTTGCATCATGGGTTCCAATAGGAACCTCACTGAAATAGTTATGTTTGATGGGTGGAGCCTCTGTTCCATGCCCCTGTTCCAAACGCAAGAAAGTTCGGAAAGCTGATGGCGTCTCCATTATTAGTGGAAAGTGGCCTCTGTCTTCCACTAAATCTTAAATTTCTCAGACACAGGGGTGGGACAGTAGTTAGGTTCAGATGTTGGGGGGAAAAGAAAATCAATGCCTACCTTATTTTCCTTTATAAATTCCTCCTCTTTCTCATTGTCTAGTGACCCGTGAGTTGGGGGCCAGGCATGATAATACAATTCTCTTTGCCAGTGACTGGTTCAAGAACCCAGATCTAAGCCAGTTAGCATATGGCATATTCTTGGCCACAAGGATTGTTGCAGGCTTGGGCATGTGATCCAATCTGGGCCAAAGATGAGAGTAAAGTCCACTAGAAGACTCTAGGGAAAGTTACCTTAATCCTGACACTTACGTTGAAAAATGATAGCAAAATGCCTGGGCAGTGGAATAAACGTCAGACTCTTGGTTTCAGCTCAGGTCATGATCTCACAGTTCGTGAGATTGAGCCTTGCGTCGGGCTCTAGGCTGACAGAGAGGAGCCTGCCTGGGATTCTCACTCTCCCTCTCTCTCTGCCACTTCCCCGCTTATTCTCACACTCTCGCTGTCAAAATAAATAAATAAACTTAAAAAATTATTTAAAATAAATGAGTTCATCTTCCTCCAGTTATTGTTTTGGGTACTCGTGATGCCTGAAAATTCTGCTCTATCTTGCTTCCAGCCTGAGCTAAAGAACATGGAGAGAAAACCAAGGCGGACAGCATCATGGTGATTGCAGAGAAGTAGCACTGCAACTGGATTAAGTCCCCTGACGCCTGTCCTAAATCTGGATGTTCAGTTCTGTGCACTGATACATTTTTGTTCGGCTTAAGCAATATCACGTTGGGTGTTCTGGTACTTATAGCCAAGAACACCCCACTGAAGAAAGGCTTTGTGAATATGTGAGCCACTTCTGTAAGCTTGTCATTTGTTGAATTCTGAAAGTTTAGCATAATGTGTTTTGATTGAACTGGAAATTATTGCTATTATGAAATTGTGAGGCCAAGATTAGTATTTAAATTAATGCAACACAAACAACTAGAGAGCAGCCTCATTAAGCCCGGGAGAGAAGCCGCTTATGATTATTGCCAGATTCTTGCTCTTTTTACATATATGCCCCGAGGATGAGCCAGCCTCTCAGGGAGTTCCCTCTGAGGAGAGAAACATTTAAATTCCTGGAAAGGTCTGCAGTACAAACATAAGCAGCATTTCAGAAAACACTGAAAACACCCTCTTACTTTCTTCATGAGGTGGACAGCTGTTTCTCTGGCCTGCCTAGCAACCCTCCCCACTTTTTTGGCTGATAACACCCTACTTTTCCTTGGGAGACTCTCTCTCCTCCATTTCTAGTAGTCCCACTAGGCCCAGCCATCCAGGCGCACCTGCTCCCACCACTAGGCCCAAGGGTGAGCATGTGACTTCAGACCAAACTCCCTCAAAGAACGTAGCTCTCTAAGGAGTGGTGCAAGAGGGAAACTCACTGGAGTCATTCCTACAAGGATTCTTCATGGGTCTCTGCTCTTGACATCCCAGGAAATGCCTGATTCCTGATTTCTGATGCTTGATTCCAGAGGCCTCCCCAGTGGCTTTGTATCAGATAGCCAGGGTGAATTTCTCTTGCATGCTGCCAAAAACCTTAGCTGACAGGCTCCACCGAAAACAATCCTTGAACACACCAAGTCTATATTAGGAGATACATTCTTTTTTTGTTTTTTAAGTTTATTTCTTTTGAGAAAGAGAATCCCAAGCAGGCTCTGCACTGTCAGCACAGAGCCCAATGCGGGGCTTGAACCCACGAACTGCAAGATCATGACCTGAGCTGAAATCAAGAGTTGGATACTGGGGCACCTGGATGGCTCAGTCGGTTAAGCGTCCAACTTCGGCTCAGTTCATGATCTCACGGTATGTGAGTTTGAGCCCCGCATTGGGCTTTGTGCTGACAGCTCAGAGCCTGGAGCCTGCTTTGGATTCTGTGTCTCCCTCTCTCTCTACCCCTCCCCTGCTCACACTCTCTCAAAAAATAAATAAACGTTAAAAAAATTAAAAAAGAAAAGAGTCGGATGCTTAACTGACTGAGCCACCTAGGTGCCCCTAGGAACTACATTCTTTTTTTACGAGGCATATATATAAATCTTTTTATAATATCTTCCATCATGTGCCTAAATTATCATATAATCAATGATTGACAATAATTTTATTGGGAACTAAAGTCTTAGAAATGAAAGTTCATTTTAAGGATTTACTTTTAAAACATTTATATAGCACTTACTGTGTCCCAGGCATTGTTTATTTGCTTAATCCTCATTATAATCTAGGGATGTAAATACTACCATTATCCCCATTTTACAGACTTTTGAAACTGAAACAGAGAAAGGTTAAGTGACATGCTCAACATCACACAGCCAGTAAGGGCAGAACTACAACTTGGCTCATGACAGTCTGACTCGTCTGTGCTCTTACGCACCACGCCGTGTAAGAGCTGCCATCCTCAGAAGCCTGAGACAAACGATATAACTGACTTCTAGGGGCGCCTGGGTGGCTCAGTCGATTAAGTTTCCGTCTTCCGCTCAGGTCATGATCTCACAGTTTGTGAGTTCGAGCCCCGTGTTGGGCTCTGTGCTGACAGCTCAGAACCTGGAGCCTCCTTCAGATTCTGTGTCTCCTCCTCTCTCTGCCTCTCCCCACACTCATGCTCTGTCTCTCTCTGTCTCTCAATAATAAATAAAAATGCCAAAATTTTTTTTTAAAAACCTGACTTCTACTGCAAAAGATTAGTTCTGTGTAAAAGCAACTTCATGACGGAATGTCTTCTAGTCCAGAAGCAAGAAAGATCAACAGAGTTGGCTGAGGCCCCAGGATTCTGAACCAAATGAAAACTACTTAGGATTTCCAGGGGAAAAATCCTCATCTAATTAGTAAGCAAGCATGAACTAAGTCCAAACACCTGCTGCTGTTTTTCTTTCACTGTTGCCAGGTGTTCCTTGGATGAGGAAGTAATTATAATGGAAGCTGAATATAATTAATTATATAACTTTAACTTATTAAGTTTATTTCCATTAAAATTGCCCCATAACCTGGGATATTTTAAAGGCTGCTATAGAAAAGGGGAGACCAGAGGACTTAAGCCTCTTTTACATTTGACTCAGCAATGAATCATATCCTCCAGTGTGAATTCTCTCATATCGCAATTGTTAACTCTAGTAAATATTTATGGAGTTATTCATCTATTCATTCAACTAAATGTATGGAGTACCTGCTAAGTACCCAGCACTGTCCTAGACACTGGGGTTAAGACAGTGAATGAGCAGACGACGAAAATCCTTGTCTTTATGGCACTGCCTTCATGGCCCTTATAGTTCTTGTGGGGAGTTGTAATTCCACGGCCGCAAAATTGGAAAAGGCTGAATTTCTCCCAGCTCTGGATTGTTTCCATTGCACTAATGAATGAAAGAATGGGGTTGCCCGAGGGCTGTGCTGAGTCTGGGAGTCTGTGCAGGGTTAGCTGGCCAGCTACGTCCAGAAAAGCCCAAGAAAAGGATACTGTGGCTACAGACTGCCTGGCAGAGGCCATCATATCTGCTAAAAGATAATGAGGATTTGTCACTGTGTGCCTGGGATTTCATATGAATACGCCCTGCCCTTTATATAGCCAAACACACCTTCTTCTCAGCCTAACATAAAAGCAGTAGCACTGCATCCCCTCAAACTGCTGCCTTGGTCCCGTCCTTTCTCCTTTTGTCACGGTCCCAAAGGCGTACCCTTCCCTTCACCCCACACCTTGGACATGAACTTCTTGCCTGAAGACTGTAAAAACTAACTAGTTTGAAAATGAAAAACCAAGAACCGACAGCTTCATCTCAAAATACCCAACAGTCTGTTATTTCAGGGGAGTTAATTTCAGAAGGAAAATGGGTCAAGCTTAAAAAAACAACTCACATGGCAGCACCTGGGTGGCTCAGTCAGGAAAGCATCCAACTCTTGGTTTCGGCTCAGGTCATGATCATGGTTCATGATCAGGTTCGTGGCATTGAGCCCCACATCGGGCTTCGTGCTCACAGTGCAGGGTCTGCTTGGGATTTTCTCTCGCCTCCTCTCTCTGCCCCTCCCATGCTCATTCTCTTTCTCTCTCAAAAATAAATAAACTTTAAAAGTTGGAAAAAACTCACATGATCTGACTGGAACAACAAGAACTTGGGACCCTGTGAAACACAAACCAGGAAAGGACAATCAGCTGATGGCGTGACAGGGGTTCCAGAGTTTCGAAGAACTAACTCGTGATGAATGCATCTGATGAAGCAATTCCAACCACCGACTGGGTGGCTAATGCCTAGAAATCCCCGCAGGTGTCGTCAATGACAATGAAAGCCCAGAAGCAGCTGCTCTTCAGAAGTTTGAGGCTATAAAGTTCCCACTGCTGATGGATAGATTCAGGTTTGTCAAACTGTCCATACCACATGCGGTGGCAAGAACAATCAACGCAGAGGATGCTGGAGAATTTGTGGAAGTGATTTCTTCCCCAAGGAATGGCCTGCTGAGGAGACCCGATACTCTGGTGGCTGAAAAACATGCCGACAGCGGATGCCAGCATCTACTCCTGAGCTCTGGTCCCAAACCATACAAATGCAAAGCTGTTTGAGGTGCCCTTCCTGAAATTCGAAGGCCAAAGGACAGTGGTCATACGTTTTGTAAATGAGACCACCAGGCTCCTTCACCAAGACTTTATATTCAGCTTGGTGGCATATAGATTTGAAATGAGCTTTTTCATAAAAGAAAAGCAACACAGAATGTGATGATCAAACAGACAATTTGCCAATGCGTGTATTTTCACATCTCTGAAACTGAGGGGTCTCTTAGAAGCCATGACCTCTCCTAGGTGGCAATCCACAGGTTGTGGTAGTGATGGGGACATTGCCTACAATATCACACTTGGGTATAGCAGTTCATGTTTTCAGCATTTCAGTTGAATTACAAGCATTGCTACCTCATGTGTTGAGTTATTTGCTGTTTATAACAGCTTCCTGGTTCTTACCTGACTTCCTGGTTCTTACCTGAAACCTTCTGTTGACACCTGATGCTAAGATCATCTTGCAGAATGGGTGCCAGTGACAGGGAGGAAAGTCCCCCAGACAGCGCTGGGAGCAGGTGAGGCATGTATAGTGGAGTGCTTCTTTGGGAAATGCTGCTTGGCTAACCCACTGATGGAACAGAGTGTCGTTTTGTTTGGAAAAAGCCTCGGTAATAAGAAAACATTGGGTTCTAGCTTAATTGGTAGGTTTTTCTTTAATGGTACATGGGGTGTCCTATAATCAAGGGAAACTTGGAGTCGATAAAATACAAACTTATTATGCCCATTTTATAAATGAGAAAGCTGAGACACAATAATGTGGATTAACTTGCCCCAAACCCCACATCTAGTAAGTGGCAGAGCCAGGATTTTAGGGCCTAAACACCCAGTTAACTGTTTTACTATTCTATTCCTCAGTATTCATGCAGCCGATCAGAGAAGGTTATTGCAGACTGATTTACTCAATTAGCCAACCGACCGATTCATTGAGTGCCCTATATAGTAGGGACAGGTCCAGCAGTGAGTAGGAACTTGGAGCTACCCTCAAGAGTAAGTAACTTAATAAGGGAATAGGTCTTAATCATGTAACCAGAATAAATGGAAAGTTGCAACATGCAGCAACAGAAAGGAGGACCATACACTGCTATTCAAATATAAAACGAGGGGCCCCTTTTCAATCTGGGAAATCAAAGAAGGTTTCCTGGAAGAAGACTCCTTTGAGTAAAGGTACGTAGGCAAAGAGGTTGGAGGGAAAAGCATCCCAGAAAGCAGAAACAGTATGTAAAAAAAAAAAAAAAAAAAGGCCTTGGGGTAGGAAAGAGGTTAGCATCTTCCTAAACTAGAAAGAAGCCAGAGTGGCTGTAGTGTGTGTGTGTGTGTGTGTGTGTGTGTGTGTGGTACACTCGCGTGCACAGGTAGGGGCCAGAGTGTTCTGAGATGAAGGTAGAGAGTAGGTTGGAGTAAGATCATGCACAGCCCTTGTAGCCAGCAGCGATGCTCTTCCAAAGTTTCATGGTCCCATTATTTTTCCCCAGTTCTACGTCAGTAATTCCAAAACTGTCCCAAAGTCTGATCCATCCTCTATGGATGAGAATAATTTTTCTGAAAGCCCTTGATAAGCGACTACCATGTATAAGATACAATTATTTCCCTTGCTATTCAAAACAGTTCTCATTTCTTGCTCTGGCTCAGCATACGATGAAACTCACCCATAAATAAGAGAGCTTTAAAACTGAATTTTGGTGTGGTAATATGGCTGTCTCTGTCTGTTTGGGCTGCTATGACAAAATTCCCCAGATGAGGTGGCTTGCAAATAACGGTAATTTATGTCTCACAGTTCTGGAGTTAGAAGTCCTAGATCAGGGTGCTAGCATGGTGGGGTGAGAGCCCTCTTCTGGGTTAAAGGCTTCTATTCTCACATGGTGGAAGGTGCTAGGGAGCTCTGCATGGTCTCTTTTTATAAAAGAACTGATTCCTTTTATGAGGGCTCTACCCTCAGGACCTAGTCACCTCCCAAACACCCCACCCCATTTGGTAATGGTATTTCAACATATGAATTTGGAAGGGGACACAAGCACTCAGACCATAGCAATAGTTTTCCAGATTTGTAAATCATTATGTATAGAAAGATACTTGAAACAAAGTTTATATGCCTATGTTTAAACATGTGGCCTAGAGAGAGGTATGCAATATATTGAGATCATATAAATTAAACATACCATATTTAATTTGTTCAAAGATGTATATTTTTTCATTGAAACTATGACATGTCTTATGACTAAATACACGTAGTATGTGTCACATATAAATTGTTATCTTTCTGGGTGATATATATATACTAATAGTCTTATAGTTGATAGTATCTAAGATATAATAAAGTAGAATATACAAAAGTCAAGATCATAAAAGCAGAGCCTAAGACAGTATTGGGGTTTACACAATTTTTCAGAAAAAGGTTGTAAGGGAGGGAGCGAAAGAAGAGAGGGAAGGGACAGAGCTAAGCAGGGTCTCAGGGTCTCTGGCTTATCCATAGGAAGTGGGTTCTGAACCATAAGCCCCATCATGGTGTTACTCCCTTAAGGCAAAGGGACTTTTATGCCTCCCCCAATTAGCTAGTCATTGACTATGGGCAGCCTTTAGAGGGTCATAACTTTTTGAGTGAGGGGCTCCCATCAGCCAAGGTTAATTCTCAGAAGAAGGGAGGCAGCTGGGAGCCATTATCAGCCAATAGTCACAACTGAGGGTTGGGGACCTCCACTTGGTATAGGAGATCTGAGGGACACTATAGCATCCACCGGAGGAATCTTGCTCAGTTTCAAGGTTCATAGTGCCCACAAAGTAGAAACCAGCTGTTCTCAAGAAGAATAATCATAGTCCTGTCATGGTGTGATTTGCGATGTCCTCAATAATACCCTTAGAGTAGACTCATCACCAAGTGTCCTAGGGCTGTTTCTTCCAGGTCTCCTGACGACAGGGCAATGGGATGCTGTCTGAAGTCACAACTGCCACAGGCACAGAGCCATTCTGATTTGCATGTGGCAGATCTAGCTCCCAAAGGAATGCCCAGACTCTTAAAATCCTGGGCAGGGTAGGGGGGTGGTGGGTGGTGGTTAGCCCAGAGATGAAGCCATAATGCAAGTGGGAATGTGTGTTCTGTCCCCTCCTCCACCCTTCTAGAATCTTGTTCCCCCATCCAGCATCCTTTTCTCTACCCACATCACCACCACTCTCCCTCTGATTGAACTCTTTGAATTGTTCCCAGGGTTCTTTCTTTCCTTTTTCCAAAAGAAACTTATCTTAAAAAAAAGTGTTACTGGGGCACCTGGGTGGCTCAGTTGGTTAAGCCTCCGACTTAGGCTCAGGCCATGATCTCACCGTCCCTGAGTTTGAGCCCCGCGTTGGGCTCTGTGCTGACAGCCCAGAGCCTGGAACCTGCTTCAGATTCTGTGTCTCCCTCTCTCTCTGCCCCTCCCCCTGCTTGTGCACATGCGCTCTCTGTCTCTCTGTCTCTCTGTCTCTCTTTCTCTCTCTCCCTCAAAAATAAATAAACATTAAAAAAAAGTGTTACTTAGGAATTTGATGAGTTACCACCTGGGTATATTTGCATTTTAAAGACCACTGGCAGAGGATACTGTTTACCATAAGGAAATGAATAACTATTGGTGTAATTTGAGGCATCTGGAATCCTTTAAATTATTCAACATGCACAAGCTCCCCATACAAACTACAGTCATGGGGTGAGTGAGTAAAGAAACTGCAGAGAAAGTTGGGAAGATCTAACTCTGCTCTCTTATTTGGACACATAGACCAGTCAGGGCCATTGGGCTTAGCTAATTCTTTTTCTCTCTCCCCGTATCTTGGCTTTCTCTGCACAAAAGAGCAGCCAGATGGATGGCATTGCCAGTCCTAATCAAGGGCATAGACAAGAATGGGATAATTTCAGTGTATTAATTTTCCCCATTGCACTGATAACAACAGTAGCAGCAATGACACAACCAACAATTACTGAATGTTTTCTAGGTGCCAGGCTGCTTTTGATCCCCAAGCCTTGGAAAAGGGTTGTCAGTGGACTTTCTGGTTAATAAGTGCTACACTCCAATCTTTGGATCATTTTTACCTGAATCAGCTTGAGTACACATTTGAGCTGACCTAGAAATGAACATGAAAATGACGAGAAGAAATAACTGGACCAATGTCGTCTTTCCTAGACTGATGGGGGAGGAAATCCCCCAAGGCATGGGGGAGACTGTGGTTCAACTAAAGGGATGCAATGAGACAGAGGGATGGAGTCCTAAGGATACAGGACTGTAAGGAGCTTAGAGACTACACGATTCCAACTTCCTCATTGTACAGATGAAAAAAAATACATCCAAGCGAAAGCAAATTGTCTAAAGCCACAGAGCTCCAAAGAGACTTGGTGGTCATGGTGGTGGGGGTGGGGGTGGTGACATAGTCATAAAGGGAGGTGCCAATAAGGATGTTGCTAGACTTAGGTCAAGGTATTTTAATATGGAAATATAAGTTTAATGATGGCTGCAGTTGAATTAAGCTGGGAGCATATAAGGATGAAGACTGGAGAATGGCTTCTATTTGATGAGTATTCATTTAATGAGAGTGGATTAGCAATCATTCTGAACTCCCTTCTCCAGGAGCTGGTGAGAAGGGCAAGCATCATCTTAAGGAGGTATGTTCCCCAAGGTGGGTGCCTGTAATTAGAGCCAATAGAACATTTGGTGGAAAATGTGGGAAGAACCATTTTTTATGCCAAAACTGTTCTTTACTATTTTAAGAAGGAAGTGGCTAGGTTTTTTTTTTTTTTTTTTATCGCTAGTGTTTCTTATCTGTCCAGATTTAGTCTATCAAGGATTTCTGAAAGATAGTGTGCAGTCCACTAGTCACCTACAAAGGTTTATTTTTGGTTTTATCCAATGAACTGTGGTTAAATATCATCAGCTTTATGAAAGGCACTATAGCACTGAACATTTCCAACACTTCAGTCTCTCTGAAAGTTTAGAAGATGGCGACTCTTTAGTGCACATTTTATTAGAGGCCCTTGGGGGATAAAAAAGAAGGAAAAAAAGTTAAAAATAAAAAAGCATATGTTTACATATTCAAGAAGATTATAATCTGGCTGCAACAGAAGTGAAAGCATCATCATCCCTACCATCATCGTTAACACCCTTGAACACTTGCTAAGGATAGGTACCATACAAAACGCTTCATGTACATTATTTCATTTAATACTCACATTGACCTTTAGGAGGTTCCATTATAACCTGATTTACTGATGAGAAAACTGAGCCCCGGAGAGGGTTCCAGCTTAGCAGTGGCTGAGTCATAACCGCAAACCCAAGTCTGTTTGACTTCGGAGCCTGTGATCCTTCCATCACTGCACACTGCCCTCACAGGGAAGCTTTACAGCAAAGCTTGGTGATTAATTGCCAACCTGATTAATAGAGGCAGAACTGGGCCCATCATAGAGTAGGTCTGTTCTTGGCTGCTGCTGCTATTTATTCTGCCTGGTTTTGGATTCAGTACACTAACTTCTCACCCTCATAATGTGATTTGTGTGGGAGCTGATTATAGACGTGTAAAATATATAGCAGCCATGCAGTGTGTGACTTGTTATTATATATGTTAAAGACAAGATAGAGAATAATTCAGATACCTTTGCTCCTTCTGACAGGTCTAGAATTAAATGTGAGCATATTGTCTTTCTCCCTTCCAAACTTGCATTTCCAGGTACAGATAGAAATGTATTCCTGATCTTAGCTGAAACTTTAGGGTTTCCTGTGTGTGGCTGGGCAGCAGACATTCATCCATCCAATAGTTACCAAGCCTCTACTAAGTGCCTGGTAATGTCCTCAGTACTGCACACGCAAGGATGGAAAACCACAGCCTTTGTCCTTAGGAAGCTGAGTCTCATTGGAGACAGACATAGGGTTGCCAGATTTTGCAAATAAAAAATACAGGATACCCTGTTAAATATTGTAAGCAACATCCTTACACTAAAAAATTATCCTGTTTATCTGAAATTCAAATTTAACTAGGGGTGCCATGTATTTTAGCCCATAACTGTAGGCAGACATGAAAATCCACCACATCTGACAAAAAGATGGCGGCTCTAATGGTTATGCACACACAGCTCCACAGACACAGAAGAGGACAGCCAAGGAAAGCTTCATGAGACTGTGTGGGCCAGCTTAAAGGAATAATGCATTTGCTAGGGGATCTTGAATAAGATCTGACAGGCAAAGATAGGGGGGGAAGGAAATTCCAGACGCAGGAAGAGCACAGAGTTTGACATAATGCCTGGGGTGCATGGGCAAGGGAAGAAGGGTAGAGATGAATGTGAGGGTCCGGTCATGAAGAGCTTCGGCAGAAAGACAAATGATTCAGAACCTCATTCTGGCATCAATAGGAAACCACCCTATCTAATACTTAAAAAAAAATTTTTTTTTTATATACTCAGACTTTGGCCAAGTAGTGTTTCACAAAATGTGGGTCATGGACCAATGTTACTGTGAGAAGTCATTTTAGGTAATAATTTCTTATGATTTGGGATAGTATGGGGAACACAGCATTAAATAGCCTTGACTCACACATGGGAGGGTTTAAATCCCTTTTTTTTCCCAACTTAAAGCTCTTAATTTTATTTATATGTGTGCAACTTAAAAAAATTAATGGACTTTATTTTTTAGAACAGCTTGGGGTTTAAGAGACATTGAGCAAGAAGTACAGTGAGTTCCCATACATCTTTTTTACTGTCTTTCAGTTACTTCTTATTACTCAAAATGAAAGTCTTAATTTGGTGTTATTCTATTCTTTTTTTTTTTTTAAGGTAACCTCTATCCCCAACGTGGGGCTCAAACTCATGACACCAAGAGTCACATGCTCTACCAACTGAGCCAAGCCTGGCTCCCGGATTCTGTTCCATCTTTAACACCTTTCTAATAGTTGTTCTTTGTGTTAGAAGAGAGGGAGAAGAGAGAGAAGAGGGAGAAAGAGACAAAGGGTGTGTGGGTAAGAGAGAATTCTGGCTTTGAATCTTTGACAGACCACAAAAATCAGTTCTTTTCAATGTATTTGTTTATGAAGGCTTTCTTTTACTTCTGGGAACAATATTCGTCTTCCATTTAAGTTCTGATGACAAAAAGTTTTGTTGCAAAATAAATTTATTCCTATACAAGAAATAAATAGGTTGATAATAACAGTGGCATGTGAATGACCAAAGCTTAGGAAATTCAGGGCTAGGCACCCCAGCTGAACTTGTCCTCTTACTTGGTGGCATGGTCCCACTGAATCTTTTCAGCCTTACAGGGTTTTCTGGGGGAAAGCTCCACCTTCTCTGGGAGAAGGAATAAGGATTGCCTGGGAGAGCAGTGACTTTACAGGAATCCAGTATATTGCTCAAATTCTTTCCCCAGCTTCTCTTCTCCGACTTCTCATTCTCATTCCCATCTGGTCACATATTCCTTTTCTTAAAAGCCCTGATGAGAAATATAGTCAAATGGATGCTTCCTTTTAAGAGGATACCAACATGAAAATTCCAAATATGGGCCCATAAAAATTCGATGAAAACAAAAAGCCTCAAGATTTTTAAAACCGTGAGTACCCACGACACATCTAAAACTTAACTGGTGATTTTCAGGAACATTCTGGGAGAGAGGACTATTCATTTATGGAAATTTCTCTGAAACCCATTTTCTGGATCAGGGTGCAGGGGCTTGCATAACAATAATGAAAGGACTGACCAATCTTTTATTAGTTCATCTTCCCTTTAGTTTTCTCTAGCACACCTGGGTTCACGTTTGGGCTCGGTCAGTTCCTAGCAGTGTGACCTTAGGCAAAGAACTTCATCTCCCTGCATTTGTAAATTGAGAACAGTAATACCTTGAAGACTAAATGAACTAGTGTGTGAACTTCTTGAGCCTCATCATTTATCAAGAGTTACAATCTGTTTTCCCCATTTCCTCTTTGGTTCTATTGCCTCAGTGATGGTTGCAATTGGTCCTTTGATGTACCTTTAACAGTGGTGCTCAGTGTGAGTGTAGATCAGAATAATCTGGATTCCTTTTATGATCCCCCACCCCCCTCCAGCTTCTGATTCAGGGTGTGGATTATGTGTGAGAATGTGCACGTCTAACAAGTTCCCAGGGGACACTCCTGGTCCCAGAACCTCACTTTGCAAACCCCAGTACCAGGTCATCCTGGACAAAGATGAAACCCTCAGGCAATGGCTTTCAGTTGTTACTCATCAGAACCTACTTTGAGAAACATATTTTACATTGTGACTCGAGTATAAATATACATATAACTGAACAACTTTCATGAAATGATGGTTACCATTGCTTACAGTAAATGTTCTCTGATATTTCTTGCTTTGTTTTAAGAGAATGCTGACCCACTAAATTGAATTTTATGAACCATTATTGGATCATGTTTCAGCTAGAAAATCATGTTAGTGCTTGATATATAAATACCGCATTGGTAAAAATGGGCAACTCAGAAATAGAACACAAGGAAAAAATTAAGTGACTTTCCATTCTCTTTTCCTATCAAAATAGAAAGGACATTATAAAAGCATGGACTCTTTCCATTTCTAGGCAAGAGAAATCACACAGGAACCTTGCCTGCTGAAATGGGATGGAGAAGACTCATTTCCAGGGAATTCTCTTGACTCTGACGTGTCCTGTTTTATTGTTATAATGGGACAGCAGGCCTGAAATAACAATGAAGAAAATGAAACATCTGCCTGCTCCAACATGTACAGAGATGCTACAAAATGTAAAATGCTCGAGGCTTCCAGAATGATTCCATCCACATCTGGGCTTCCGCCTACATCTGGGCATGGAACTCATTCTCCACCCTGTCCTCCACTCTATAGACATTTTTCAGGATGCTCTTTCTACAGGCCAGCAACTAGTATGAGTTGACTTTGGTGTACAGATGTCCTTGACTTTCATTCATAGAACTTGTACCTATTTCACATTCATGCAGAGAACTGGACCTTTCCGTTGTCACCAGCTGCATACTGATTTCCCAGCCACCTTCCCCCCCCCCCACCCCCGCAGTGGCCTGTACTCTGGGGATGGGTGAAGGCCTTAGTCAAGGTGATAGGCGTATTCACCCACTCATACTAGTGCCAGTGCTGGTCTGGTCCCAGGGTCCTCAGCCTGGCCAACAGCTTCCTAGCCCATGTTCTTTGCCCTTCCAGCAGCCTGGCCCTCTAGAGCTGGCTAACTCCAGGCTACAGCCCTCACATCTCGTTTGGCCTAGCCTCTGTCTGAGCCTCACCCAGAATTCACCTGGGCATGGTAGAATGGCATGTCTGGGAACAGAGGATGAGTGACAGGTTCAGGACCCCGGGCTCTTGCTTTTGTGCAGGGAGGTACCCCTCTTCTTCTGTCCTGCTTGATGCACTTAGCACATCTGAGCCCAAAGATTTAAAGATTAGGGGCCCTAGAAGCTTCCATTCTTGCTCCTGTGGTGAGAGCAGGGTTAATTTTGGCTCCAGGGAAACAAGCAGTTGAACCCCCCACACACAGTACATGGCTGCCTCACCCCTTGAAAGTTCCATCTGTCCCCACCCCTAGCGGTGGTGGTTTGGGCTAGAAAGAAGCAAAGCCATCATTAACAATACTTAATATTTTTATGGGAAAAAGGGACAAAAACTTTTTTGAAACCAAAATGCTCTTGTAATTGTGAAGTTTGACTCTGTTTGACTTTGAGGCCTGCAATTTTCATAACACGTCTCCTCATCTTAAGATCTCAGTCACCATTCCCCTGGGAAACTACAGTTCAGAATGAAGACTGAGCAATGAAGAAGAATGAGCTACAGCAATGGAAAGATGATTCAGATGGAAACAGAAAAGCAGAGGACAGAGGAACACAGAAATACCCTGGGTTCCCCATCTCTATCCTGTTCCTGTTTCTGATCGTATGCGAAGGCTGGCTGTATTTCTGTCTTTGGATTCTATGAATCAAGTGTTATTCTAAATACCCATAACAGTGCTTGGCACAGAATAGGTGCTCAATAAATTTTTACTGAATGATTAAAAGATGCCCCTTTTCTCTTAAGCTAGCAGCTCTTGGCTTCCTCTACTCGATGTCTCAAAGAATTCTAAGATTTTGTCAAAATCTCAGTCATTAATAGCTAGGGGAAAGCTGACTCGACTCTATGACTTCAGATTCCCAGCATTCATCTGATGGCAGCCCCAAATAGTTAGTGTGAGAAGATGCTGTCTTCTCTGGGCCCTAAACATCAGAGCTATCTCCATTAACAACAAAAACATTACAGGTAGTAAAAGACTTTCTGGCTTTTGTGTATGTGTGTGTGGATTTTTTTTAATTTATAAAAGAATTTTAGAAAGGCAGTGGGGGAGAGAAAAACACCACCATTCTAATAGATGCATCTATCTAATTGATGCATCAGAGAAGAATTATGTACCATAAATGATGGCTCAATTAGAATGGGCCTCTACCTGTTTGGAGTACACCAGGGCAATGCAGTATTTATTTGTTTCTTGACCACTGTGAAGAGTTCCCTCTTTGGCAATCTCTAGAAAACCTTCTTAATGGCATGGTATGACTTAGCTGTGGAGGGCCTCTGTTGTGAAGGTCATAAATACATCACCTAAGAAATGTGCTCAAGTAAATGGAAAGCTAAGTTAGAGAATGGGAGTGATAAATTCTCTAATATCGCAAGAGCTTTAAGCAATTTTGGAGTGAGACTGCAGGAAAGTGGAGTTCAACCTGTAAAGCATTAGGCAGGAGACTGATCGAACATTACAATATTCGCTGCAAATAAAAGCACAAACACATTTGCTGTGGCCTTTTAAAAAGTTGCAAATGTATTTCATCTTGGAGATCGGCTTACATTAATTCTTGAATCTTCGCTTCCAGTTTTTGAGCATCAGCTCCACAAAATTCAAAAATCTGTTCACAAATACACAAAGGTGAAATATTTATTGGTTCAAATATCGCAAAGATGTTAAAGCTTTGAGAGGTTTTTGTTTCTGTTTGATAAACTATCCTCATTTACATTGAAAAATACTTAAAATATAAACACACAAACACTTACTAAATTCATGATGTTTCAATTACTTGGCACCTTTTCAAAATTGTTTATGCTAATGTTTTGCCAGGTTTATATAATTCTCCATAATATTCTTCCAAACTGATATCTAAAACATATAATATTGTTACCAATGAGAAAACTCAATCATTGAAACCTCTCAGAGCCTTTATGCATTGGTCTTGAGAACTTGTTAATTCATAAACATGATTTCCTGTAATCCAATGACATGTGATTTCCCATTCCCCGAACTTTGCCACAGGTAATAGTATTATAATTAATTAATTCTAAGAAGCACATTTCCCTTTCAAATTGTCACATCTCTGACTCAGGGTGTATTTCATAGTGGATGGTATATTTTATTTGAAACGCTTTTTAGTAATATGTAAAATAATGGTTCATCTCTCAATGGGCATCTTATATTTGGTGAAATATGGAAGTTTAGGACTCTTACCATGCATTATCACTTTAGTACCAATAACATGAAGTGGTTGTAGAGAAGGCAGAGTGTGGGTAAACCGAGGCTGGGATTGGCTGAAGATCTGAGTTTCCAGCGAGGGAGGTTTCAGGAGCCAGAAATGGTGTTAGGCCTTTGGGGCAGGGGTTGGAAAATTCTAGAACAACTTCAATGCTCAGTGTATTGCAGAGAAGAAACTGTACCTGCTTCTAATGATTCTGCTTCTCCAGGCAGCATCATTCTATCTGAATGCTGCCTGGGAGCATCATGGTTCATTCTATTTCTTGAAAGTAAACCCCAGACTTGTGACTCTATCTTGATCCCATTTCACTTACCGGCTCCATCATGAATCCATTTCCATAGCAGCAAATTGTTCTTTTGAGTCTTGAGAATAGGGTTACCTAAGTGTGGGTGCAGAATTTCATGATTTGTCTGGGTTGCCTGGTTTGTACCCATCTTCTCTATAAATAGTTCTATTGGCATTGGCTGCCAGGGGAGGAAGGTGTCAGAAAGGATCAGCAAAAGTATCTCTTTTCTAAGAGTCAGATGGCAGCTGGATGGTGGCTATAGACATGAAGGGAGTTTCATAATCCTTTGAGACGAGAGCAGGTATCAAGACAAGAAGTCCTGGCAAGAACATAGGCAGGGCTTGGCCACCTCAATGACCAGACTTGGCCAACAGTTTTCCGAAGTGATTTTATCAGTTTATATTCCACCAGCAGAGGATGAACGTTCTGGATGCTCCATATGCTCGACAACACTTGGTATTGCCAGTTCTTTTTCATGTTAGCCATTCTGCTGGCTTTAGGGGATATTAAATTTGCCACTGAATTCCATGGATTTTACCTCATCACCTTTCCCTCGGATTTCAACAAGAACTTATAACTTGTGTGTCTCCAGTCTTGTGCCCTCCTCCCCCTTGAAGCTTGAAAATACAAATCCAGTTATGTTTTCATTCTTTGTAAAATTCTTCAGTGTTTTTCCACCTCCATAAAATCCATGGTCCTTACAGGGATTCCTTGATTTTTGTCTTGTCTACCTCAGTTATTCGCCACCTTAAACTCTGATCTTTAGCAACACTTCACAGTTGGATTCATTTATTTATTTAATTTAACAAATACTTAATAAGTGTCTACTATGAGCCAAACATTGTGAACATACCAGACAAAAATTCCCCCTGGAGCTCATATTCTATTGATAATTTTATACTGTGTATTATTATAAAAAAAATCCTGACACATTCCCACACTAGTTTGTAACTCTGCTTCTTCCCCTATTTCTCATCTGTTAGTCTTAACCATTCTTCAAGATTTAACTCAGTAAGTCTTTGTGATCTCATAGAACCTGTGAATTCCACTGCTCAGGAGTTGATGTTGTTATGTCTTCCACAGTTGACCAAGGATGGGGACTCTGCCTTTTTTTCCTCCATATTTTTAGTATTTAGCTAGGAACCTTATACAGAATAGGTGCTCTGTTAATGGTTTTAGGCCTGAAGGGAGTTGAGCTAAGCTGATTTCTGGTCACTGAAGGACAGATCCAAGACTCTGGGTAGCGTTAAATTTCAGAGACTGGGTGTTATCTGTTTTATTCTTTGTCCAGTTTGCCAAAGGCAAATGATATGTGTCTCTCTGTCTAGCATGGAGCTTTGGGTATAGGAGCTTCATGAATGTAGTTTAATGAATGAGCAGCTTAGTGATAGAGCTTATTATATAAATAGCTTTCTTTTGAAGAGATCTATATACAAGGACACTAGCATATAATTTTTGCCCAAAATGTTTTCTCATTTTAAACTGAGTGTTTGGCTGTGTCTCTCAAAGGCAGGAAGGATTAGGAAGCACTGTTTAATTCTCTCTTCTCAATGTCATCAGTTTACATGCACTGCTACCATCCCAGTAATGGCCACTAATGGAAATGATGAGCTTCAGTTGGCGGAGCCCAAGGGGTATGGGGTCACTATCCATGCATTACAGAACCACCTATGTCCAATAGTCACTTAAAAACATCTTTATGAACTTTTTAAAATAAAGATTTTATCTTTAAGTAATCTTCACACCCAATGTGGGGCTAGAGCTCACAACCCCAAGGTCAAGAGTCGCAGCTCCACCAACGGAGCCAGCCAGGCACCCTTCATTTTCAAACACACAAAAAGAGAATAAAGTGACTCCCTACCGTGCCCCCCCCCCCATTTATCCATCCCCCAGGTCTAAACAGAGGCATTTTTTTAAATGCCAAAGACATTCAATCACCCACAAAAAGTATATTACTGTTAGTGAGAAAATGCAAAGGGTCCAGAGACAGGGATCCCTTCCTAAATAATGGACTTCTGAGAGTATCCATTAAGGAGTCTAATGATCCATACATAGGATAATTATAATAAAATACTTTGGCCAGTTTGTAGGCAATTTGGTTATGTGAATACTGAAGTTAGCATTGGAGCAGCTGAATGAAAGCTCACCAATTTTCCAGACATCTTTACTGAGTTAAAAACAACAAAATCCTCATCACAACAGCAACAATAACAACACAAACAATAAAGCCGAAACAACCAACCCACACAAGACACTTATTGGAGGATGGCTGTAGAAATGTTTGTACAATACAGTTTTATAAGCTGTATGATATTCCTTTTCTTAACAAAGGGTTTGCTAAGGCATTGTATCTTATTAATGAGATAGGAAGAATATATCTAACAAGAGAACGTTCAATAATACCTCCACCTATTGAGAGCTGGACAGTCTTAATTATTTTTTGATCCCATCTGGGCCTTGTTCTCTGATTCAACCAGACCCATTCCTTCCCCCAGAACCATGTGCATCACAATGCAGGTGTTTGCACACTTCCCCCCTGGACTTGGACTTTCACAATAGATTGTGGGGCAGGCCTTGCAAATGCAAGCAGCTCAACTGTGGTTTTTGGAGGTTAGCAAAATCAAACCAAGAAGGCAGGGCCTCATAGAAATAGTCTGTTTTGAACACCTTGAATTTATATGCATTTGGATTAAGAAGAAAGCCTATGAACGTAATCTATTATCTAATTTTTTCTAACCTACACTCACCTTCAACTTGTTCCAATAGTGAGATTTCATTAAAGTACAAATTTACTTTCATTTTCTTATAGCTGATTTAGAAACTCTGGCTACATATCTGTTTCTTAAAGCACTAGTGGCATAAATAATGACTAAAATGCTTTTTTTCTTCTGTATTAGGGGGTTGACAAATGTTTTTGTAAAGGGCCCAATAATACCTATTTTAGGCTTTGCAGGCCAGATGGTGTGTGTTGAAACTACTCAAATCTGCTATAGTAGTGTGATAGTAGCTGAAGACAGTATTTAAACAAATGGACATGTCTGTGTTCCAGTAAAACTTTATCTATGGAAACTGGTGGAGGGTAAGACTTGACACTGGGGCCATAGTTTGCCAACCCTTATTCTATTGCCATCAACTGAAGGTGTTGGACAGACACATGAAGCTGTTTGAGAGTTTATTACTCAGTACAATGTGGTTTTCTGCTGAAGGGTGAAAGGAGCATGAGTCTAATGTTGTGGGAATTTATCTTAAAGCCACACTGAGAATAAGGAAAAGTGATTTTGGAATATGGCCAGAGGAGATGTCATTCTGCCTGTTACTCAAAGTACAGGATGAAAATTTGTTCATGGGAATAATAATGGTTTTGGAGCCATCCCCTTCAATGACCTAATGATCTATACTCTGCATGTTTCCATTGAAAAATTTGCTCAACTGTCCAATATGGGGAAATCCCTTCACTGACTTCTCCCCAAGTTCAGGTGAGCTTATCAATTGAGCCTAGACAAAGGAATGAGTTCATGATTATCCTCTCCCTTTTTGGGGGTGTTCTGCCCAAGGGACAGGTCTGCTTTCCTTGCACTGTCCTTCGTTTTCTGGAAAGCATGTCTGAAGCAGACCTAAAGTAGGTCTGGAAGGCTACCATCCTGTGTCCTCACTTTTAGAGCTTGACAATTGTGAAGAGCAGCAGTATCTCCTTCACCTGGGTGGGTGAGTTTCTCCTCTGCAGCCCAAGATTCTCCCATAGGTGGCCATTTCAAAGTCTGGACTTCAAGGAAATGGTAGGAAGTCTGTTGATATGAGTCCACACTATGTTCTGTAGTTAGCACAATATAGCGCCACTGCTCCATACAATAAAGGTGATATTTTAATTTTCCACATGACTCTGTGTGAGAAGAGTTAACAGATCTGGTTCCTTAGTTCTTGTCTCCAAGGCAACCATGATTGATCCTTCAACAACCCTCCAGGGAATGTGTCCCCTCCCCCACCAAAGTGTTCTTTGTATTAGTGATTGATGATTTTGTTATATACACCTGGAGTGATGGACGAAGCCCACTGACTTGCTTTGCTTAAACATCAATATTGATGATGTGCACCTGGTTTTACTGTTGGGGTCCTAGTCTCCATTGTCATAGCTGGTTGTGTAGCAATGGCTGCCTAGCGAGAAATGTCTATGCGACCAGTCCCCACATAAAGTCCTCAGGTCCTGAGACTCAAAAGAGCATACCTAGGAAGAGACATACCACATATGTCCTTGAAGTTCATCGTGTGTGTGTGTGTGTGTGTGTGTGAGAGACAGAGAGAGAGAGAGAGAGAGAGAGAGAGAGAGAGAGCACTCCTATGTGTTCCTAGCCAAGGAAGAACATCCAAAGCCTGTGCTGGACCTTTTTGGACTCTACCAATGCATATCCTTTCCCTGATGCTTCTGCTTTGTATTTTTTGCTGTAATAAATCTTAGCTATAAGTATAACCTACTATTGAGTCTTGTGAATCCTTCTGGCCAATCACTGAATGAAATATTCCTATATTTCAAGGATTTAAAATTTATAGGACAGGGCTAGGACAATGTTGTAAAATTTAAGGGGCTCCCAGAACTCAGTAGTCAAGATAATGAATATTTTGATAAATATTTTAAAGCATTAATGCAAAAAATCCATAATGAACAAAGTATCAAATATTAAAATAATGACAGGATTCCACCCTATACTTGCAATATCCTGCCTCAATTGCCTCAACCTAATCCCTGCCCTGGAGAAAAGAGGTATACAAGTAAATACTTTCAGTTGCTAACACCTAGAGCACTATCCTTAGCAGTGGTGTTAAATGTTGCTAAATGGTGATAAATGCTTGCTGCCCATCTCTCTCTCTCTCTCTTCCTCCATCTCACTTAGTTCTTGCCCCTTCTAGTCAATTAATCTCTGCCAACATATCAGCTGCTTATGGGGCTGAGTAACTTTTTTCTTTGGTCTGCACCTTTCATAGGCCTGAACACCATGTGAGAGTTTTGGGTCCCCACCCCCGCCCTAGGTGGAACCCCTCTGTGTATATCTAACACAGTGCTTAACAGGTTGAATATCCCTGGGTAGGTAACTCTCCCAAATGCTAAGATGACTTAGCTTAAATGGTCACTGTAGTTATTCAAAGAGTTTTAGAGGTCTCTCTTAACAACTGTTTCCAAATTCGTATTTCTTCATAAATTTTCAGGGAGATTTGTACACAGATTATGGTGGTCTAGCAACAGTCGTATTTTATAGCATGTACCAAGTCCAGTGCTAAAGCACTTTATATATTATCACAAATTTTCATGATGACAGTTCAAAGACACATGATATAGTCTATTTCACAGAGAAGGAGACTGAGCTCAAAATGGTGAATGCACATAACCAAGGTCACCCACTAATAAGAAGCAGACTTGGGACTCAACCCACAGCTGTCTGACTCTAGAGATGGCAAAAACTAGCCACAGACATTCTTCTGGGTGTGGGTCAAGTATTGTTTTTTATGAACTTGAACAGTGAGCATTTGGGAGGGTGATTCTCCAGGGACCACCATCTTCCTCACTTCCTGTTGTCTCATGTATTGTCCTTGCCTGGTCCTTGAAGATATCAATCCTGTCCTCTTTGGAGCATACCATGGTGCTGCCCATTGGAGATTCTTTTCATCTCTGTGCCTACATCAAGGAGGGTGTTTGTTGGAAATGAGTTCTATGACCTCAGCAGAAGCCCTGCTGTTCACAAGCAAAGGGGAGGGGCTTCCTCCCATTGGATATGAGCGTATGAGCGCTCAGTTCTTCTGAATTATTCATTTGTAAATAACTCACTTATTAGCATCCATGCATCCATATCCCATTGCTCTTGGATTAAAGTGCTTTGAGAAGCCATTACTCTCATATCAAAGAATGAAAGATAGAACCAGTTTCTGTTGTTGGATAAGTTTAAGCCATTGGCCAAGAGTTGCCAAATCTTTGTTACTCTTCGTTTCTGCTATTCCATTGACATATGTCAACTTTGGTCTGGAAGCAATGTTATTAACCTGGGGGATCTACTGACGGGCTTCAGAGGCTCAATGAATAACTAATATCATATTCACATTGCAGCTTATGTGTGTGTGTGTATATATATATATATATATACATAAAGTATATATATATATATAAAACTTATAATAGAATACAGTATAATATTATGGTTAAAAAATTCACCCAAAGTTTTGGATGTCCCATCTGAAAGCCACCATAGATTTTTTTTTTCTTAACCACAGTTAATCTTACTGGAACAGGATATAATGTCTCAGATGAAAACACTAGGGATTATGGCAAGAAGGAGCAATCTCACTTTATTTATTACCTGGAATTAGCTTTGCTGTCCTTTGCCCTAACACTGTAAAATAATTACAGCTACTGTTTATGGTACATCCTTGCTAGATGATCATCCAAATCTGCATAAAAACTTCCAGCATTACGGAATGCCCATCGATTGTAACCCTGCGTCATTGTTATATAGTTTTATCTGTTTTAGTTTTTTAAAGTTTTATTTGTTTATATTCTATGTATTCTGAAAATATTTGAAGTGAGCTAGAATCAAGGGCAAGAAAAAATAACAAAATGATTAAAGCATGATTCAGTATGGAGATGGCAAGTAGGGAATTCCAGGCAACTACAGATAAGGGAGGCTACTGTATTTGAGTAAAGGAAGTAATCCTGAGATTATTGGCAGCAATAGAAAAAGAGAAACCCAAGGGATTCCTTAAGCCTTCTGATCTAATGCAAGGGAGTAGATCAAGAGAGACAAATATTCTCCAAACTCTGTTCTATGACGAATAATCACAAGGCTTTTTATACAATGTACATTTTAAAAGGTATAATGGACAGTGGTTCTTTGCCAGATGTTTTACCAGAAATGTGAGTACATTTCTTATAACATCCCTTAATAGAAACCGGACTCAAAGGTGTTGTTGTTGTTTTAATACTAGATAAATAGTACTTAACTACTTCCATAAGTCCATTTTCAGTTGTGCTATACCAGAGAGATGGAAGTGGTCTCAAGGAAGTGAATTT
Source organism: Cryptoprocta ferox (assembly GCA_028646485.1). NCBI lineage: Eukaryota > Metazoa > Chordata > Mammalia > Carnivora > Eupleridae > Cryptoprocta > Cryptoprocta ferox. Next base: position 22,238,322 of record CM053568.1, on the reverse strand, counting down.
AATTTTTTTCTACCCCCAGGAGAACAATGAATGTCACTCCTAGTCAATTCTACTGAGGAGGGAAATTCACATAGACTGGTCTTATTGCAGGGCCATGCCCAATTTTCTCTCAATTTTCCACTGATTTTTCCTCTGCAGACCATTGCAAGGTAGAACCTGGGGGTCATTTCAGAGGTCTCAGGTTTTGACTGTAGCTATGGATGTAATAGTAGAAGTGTGGACCCTCCAGAAGCCCTATATAGATGCTCAGATACTAAATGCTAGGGACTGAGTGAAAGAGGCAAAAAGATTTGCAGTACCGTCACTTTAGCATCTCTTGCCCCAATTTTTTTTTGCCATTGTCTTCTGCACAGAAGATTGATTATTCTTTGTTAAGTGGAAGCCAGCATTGTGAATATTTTCTGCAGGTTTTCATATGTTTCTAAATTGATCCAAGTATGAATCTTTCTGGAGATATGATTATACATACAAAATTTAGAAGTAGGTTATTGGTATATTATGACATAAATGATCTCAAGTTTTTGGTTTTGTTTTTTTTAAAATAACTTCATAACCAGGACACTAAGTCAGTGATATTCAACGAGACACTCAATTCTCAAGAAAATATTTTGGTACGGGGTACCCATTTTATAATCAGAGGCTGGCTAGCTGACTCTGGAGTTAGAATATAGTGAGGTGGATCAGCTCAATGCATTGTGTCATTGATTTAGTTAATTTTATTTTCCATTAACTAACTGGCATAAAATTCAAAATCGAAATCCTTCATGATGCCTAAAATACAGGCATTTTGTTCCATCAATTCAAAAGGGATCCATACCCTGGAGAAACTAGTTAAGAAATAATTGAACCTAAGAGGTCACCTTACCCCCAACTGTGAGTTCTTCCACCTTCATATAGAACTGAGACTAAGCAGGGCCAAGCCTTTTCTCAAAAGCATAGCTATGGATTTGTTCGAGAGCCTAGACACAAACTCAATTGAGAACCCAAAGTTTTGTTTCATAAAACGTAGAAGAAACTGTTGAATGGCAGCAGACCTTAAACAACATCATTGGCAGGAGAGATGAAACCAGACAGCTGTTCTGAGCTGAAGAGAAACCCTCCCTGAGTCAGAATGACATGAGGACAGAATCAGGAGGGGAGGCAGAGCAGACAGGGATGCATGGCAAAGACCGCAGCTTTCATTTATTCATTCACTTGCTCACTCACTCATGAATCAAACACAAGAGTATTTTCCACCTAGGTGGATTCTTCTAGACACTGACATGAACTCCTCCAGGTGCTGGAAATAGTATGAGAACAATACATGAAGTTAAGGTCTGAGTCAAAAATAAATGGGCTTGAAAAAGTAGATTGGGTCAAAATTATGGAGAAATTTGAATGCCAGACTTGATTAGGAGGGGTTAGTCCTGATTCTGCAGACAATGGAGGGGAAGGGGTATCCACATTTAAATAAGGGAATGACACACATGGAACTGTGCCAAGATCTATTTGGAAAAGAGAATAGAGCTATGGCATGAACTTAGAGGCGAGAGGGCCTATTGCACTTGTTCGTGTTAAAGGTTATTACAGCTGAACCTATAGGTAGGGATGAAATTACTAAAGGAAAAGAGGTAGAATGGGACAAAGAACCTTAGGAAACACTTATATTTTGGGACAGCAGGAGACAAAGAAGCCAAAGGAGAGCTTGGGGAAAGATCAGGGATGGAAGCCAAAAGACAAGGAAATTTCCAGAATATAGAAGCCGATTAGTTATGATACTTTTGTATAACCAAGGAATACAAGGATTGAGAAATGGCTATTTGAATTAGGTGCTGAAAGATCCTTGGTGACGTTTAAAAGAGCAGATGAAGGAATAAGTGGAAACAGAATTGTAAAGCAATAAATATATTCTACTTTTTCAAGAATTAGATCATGAAACGAAGCAGGGGAGTCTGAGAGAACATTATTTTTTTCATTAGAAAGTTTTTGGTTGCAAGTAACAGAAAAAACAACCCCAAGGTCTACATAACTCAAGAATCTATGGGAGGAGTTCAGGCTTCAGGCATGGATAGATTCAGGGTTCAATCAGTGCCATTGGTATTTCCTGGTTTGACTCTGCTTTTCACCATATGGTGGCTTCATTTTCATGTTCCATGTGGTGGCAAACTAGCTATAGTAAATTCAGCTTCATATCTTCCCAAGTTCAAACAAATCCAGTGAAATTAAGAGAAGGCTTTTACCTGTTGCTTAAGCCACATCCTAGGATTAGCTCTGGTAGGGCTTACATTGGCTTGACTGGAGTCAAGGGACCATTCCTGATGGGCATGGAATTCATTCATAGGTCTAGCCCTGGAGATGGAGCCCTAAGGAAGCACATGGACCAAGGAAGTGAAAGGGAATGGTTCCCTGGAAGAAAATCAAAGAACTGTTGATAGAGAATGAAGAATGGCTGACGGTGGCAAAAGGGAGTGTGCAAACACCAGGTTTGAAAAAAAAACAACTGATGGATAGAGGCCTGGAGCACAAGGAAGGGAATGTGATCAAGGTACAATGGATGAAATCCATTTCAAAAGAAGGATATGTCCTCATCTCTGAGATGGAAGAGGAGGAGAGGATAACAAAAAATGACACATAAACAATTTAATATGTGGTGGTGGGGGGGCGGAGCTGAAGGTGCATATGCTCAACAGCTTCACTTTCAAGTAAACACTCAAGAGAAGTAATAGGTAGTGTTAACTCTTTTTGAAAAATTATTTAAATCTATTGTGCCAATTATATTATAGCAAATATGCAACAAATAGAAGCTGAAAATCAAATTCTATAGCTAGTGTATCAACTGCTTTCATTTTTTATATGGTAGACACAATCTTCACAAAGTTTAAGCATGAATGTTTTTGCTTTACATATGTTCTTCCTAATGCTTCGAATTGCATACTGTTTCATCAAGTAGATGTATCACAAATCACTGAGCAATTCCACTAGAAAAAAACATTTAGTTAACTTTCATAATTTATTAGAAGTAATACTACCATTACTATGTACTTAGCTGCTTATTTTTCCTGGTGGTATTTCTGTAGCAAAAGTTCCCCAAAATGGGATGATTGTGTGAACGGAAATAAATAGTTCATTCCTCTTAAGTGTGTTACAAAGGCACCTTTCATAAGGTATGTATAACATCAGTGCTCCCAATACACGGAATTACTAGTTTCATCACACACGAAGTATTCTAGACATTTTGCTTCATTAACATCTTTTTGATAACAACTACCATAACGTGCCGAGCACTTATGCACGTCAGGATGGGTCTACAAACTTGAGTAACGTAAATTCATTTCTTTTCACAACAACCTGTGAGGGGAAAAACTGATGATTGTTGTTTTTACAGATAAGGAAACTAAGATCCAAGGAGGTTCTTAAGGAAAATGCTAGAAAGTGATAGAATGAGTATCTGAACCACAGAAACCTGAATCTAGAGCCTGCATGCTCAACCACTAGGCTATACTGACCTGTGATTGTTTTTGATTAACATTTCTCCAAGTGTGGCTAACAATCTGTATACATTTGTGTGAGAATTTTATCATGTCGTCTTCTGTAAGATTCTTTTTTGATGGGTCTGCCCCAACAAAAGGGATAATACAGGGATAATAGTGGATATTTCTTATGGATCTGAATACCTCAGATGGTCTAAGTGGGGAGATTTTTTAGAATTCATGTATTTTTTTATGTCTTGCCAATATGGGAAGTTCAAAAACTAAGTATTATGTTGCTAAATATTAAAAATAAATGCAGTTGTTTCATCCATCCAGGATACCTCAGTCCTTTTTTTAAAGATTCTGATGATTCTATAATTCAACTCTGCCAGTTACCATGGAAACATACCTTCTGGGTTTGCTTGAACATCTGAAATGTGGGTACTGATCCGATTTGATAAGTTTGGGCCAACTCCTGGGAAAGGAAAGAAATGGCATGAGGTCATAATTTTGGTATCCTCTCTCTATACAGAGCCCAGAACTTGGTGACTTCTCAGGAGGCATGTTTGAAAGCCTAGGGACACTAACACTTTATTGATTCTCTTGCCAAACATTTTTCTCACACATCTTCAAAGCTTCCAGGAATGTTACAATAGAAAATGGCTGCTCCTCACATATATTTTCATTTCTTTTCTGAGAAATGAAAATATTCTGAGGCTTCTCATTCCAGAGCCCTAGGAGAAGGCTGAGAGATGCAGTCTGAAATAGATGCTGAAGGATGAAATGAGCTCTATTTAATAGAAGTTGTGAGGGGTGCCTGGGTGACTCAGTCAGTTAAGCGTCTGACTTTGGTTCAGGTCATGATCTCACGGTTTGTGGGTTCGAGTCCCGCATCCGGCCCTGTGCTGACAGCTCAGAGCCTGGAGCCTGCTTTAGATTCTATGTCTCCCTCTCTCTCTGCCCCTCCCCTGCCTCATGCTCTGTCTCTAATTCTCTCTCTCAAAAATAAATAAACATTAAAAAAATAAAAGAAGCTGTGAAAGATTACAGAGGAACCTCAGTGGAACCCAATATGGGGATTAGCATACTGCAAAATAAAGTAAGAGTAAGGTATCTTTAAAATGCACACTTGAGACATGGCGTGATATACTGGTCTTGCATTTTAAGTAAGGTTTACGTGTCTCTTTCTTGTAAGCCCTCCTCCCCACTTCACTGCCCATCTTTGTGAAAGATGAACCAATAGACAAGAAAATATATCAGAATTCCAATTATTTTAATCCAATTACAATCTACTCTTAAATACCAGTTTTTATCTTGTTTAGAGTCAAACGAAATATAGCCACCCACAGGATTAACAGAATTGGACTTTTCTCTCTAACATACCTATCATTTTATGGGGTGAATCTCTTCCCTACTCTCTATAACACATACATACACATGTATACTCACACACACACACACACACACACACATACACACACATACTAAATTATACTTTTCATGATCACAGCAATGATAATAAATAAATTACTGTTAAAAATTGTGTATTTTCTTTCACCTACAAGGGAATGAGTTATAATCAAAAAGGCAGATAATAACATGTGTTGATGAGGATGTGGAGAAATCAGAGACCTCACTCATTGCTGGTGGAAATGTAAAATGGTGCAACTGCTTTAGGAGACTCAACAATTTCAACCCTAGATATGTACCCAAGAGAAATGAAAATATATACACAATTGTTTATACCAGTATTACTCCTAAAAGTCAAAAGATGCAAACAACCCAAATATCCATCAAGAGATGAATGGCTAAATAAATTGTAGTATATTCATATAATGGAAAATTATTAAGCAATAAAAAGGAATGAAGTATTGATACATGGAGGAACCTTGGAAACTTATGCTAAATGAAAGAAGCTAGTCACAAATGACTACCTATTTGATGATTCAGTTTATATGAAATGTTCAGAATAAGCAAATATATAGACAGAACATAGATTTGTGGTGGCCCAGAGTTGGGACAGAAGGGGGTAGCCAGTAGAATTCCAAAAGTGTTTTTTTTTGAAGTGGTGATAACATTCTCAAATTGATTATAGTGATGGTTGCACGACTCTGTTAATGTATATAAAGGACAATGAGATAATGATCCTAGATGTGTTCTGAATGCATAGTATATGATTCAGCTTAAAGGGTATTTAAACACTGTCACACTTCAATAAAGCTTGAAGGAAATGGAAAAAATGAAACTTCTATTATGTTCTGGACACTATGTCATATATTTTGTGTATTTTATCTCATTTTATAATCTGTTAAGTATTATTTGCTCTGTTTTACAGATGAAGAAACCAAAGTTTATAGAGTTAACTGGTAAGAGGTCACAAAACTGTTAAAGAAAAGAATAGGTAAATAACAGATTTTTTTTTTGTTATTCTGAAGCTCAAACTCAATCCAATATGTGCAAAGATCACTTATAACTATTTTTTCCTAGTTGTTAATGAACAAATGTTAGGAAGAATAATTTTTTGACACCTTGTATATATTAATGAGGCACATTTTAAAAATACATTTTTTTAAATGTTTGAGAGAGAGAATGAGCGGGGGAGGGGCAGAGAGGGAGGGAGAGAGAATCCCAAGCAGGCCCCATGTTTGGCATGGAGCCCAACCCAGGGCTCAATCCTACGACTGTGAGATCATGACTGGAGCCAAAATTAAGAGCTGGATGCTTCACTGACTGAGCCACCCGGGTGCCCCATTAATGAGGCACATTTTGACTAAGGACATGAGGTTGATTATTTTGGGGGAAAGTGAGGAAAGGTGGCTCTAGAGAGGGACAGGGGGAAGGATTTCTTGGAATTCCTTGTGATGTTTTAAAAAAACCCACAAAAACCATTAGCTACTACAAGAGGTAAGCAAGATATAAATGCATTGAGCTGTGTCTCAGACATTGATTAATAATCTACTACTAGGGTGAAAAACACTTTTCATATTGAGCCCAACACCACCCAGCTGGTATTGTCGAGTAGAGCCAATTCTGCTGAGCAGGATTCTGGGGCAGAGCCCAGGATAAATGGAGAAGAGTGTTGGGATTGAGTATTGAACTCTGTCATAGTAATGGAGGGGAGGGGGCAGCAGGAGAGTCACATACTTGCTGGGTTTTGTTTTGAAAATTTATACAAAACAGAAGAACATTATGAGGACATTTACCACAATTTATCAGAAAAACATCATGAGACTGTACTCAACTTAAAATTGATTATATAATCACTGAGGTGCTGTCAATGACCCTGCATTTGGATTTTATGTATCCCCACTGAAGGATTTAAGATTCTTACCTTAGAATCATCCACATCCACATTAGCAAACATCACATTTTGGTATTGCAGAGACATTGCCTTCAAAATAAAAGAATAAAAATTCCCTATTAGCTTAGTGTTAATAGTAAATTACACACTAGAATTACACACTTGTCTTTTGGCATAAAACACACAATGAACAAACAGGTTGCTCACGAGAGCTAAGCATCACTCTGGCATTTCACTACTGCCTAGAACCAGATGCACCAAAGTCAAATATGGGATGATTCAGGTCAAGCAAAGATCAGTGGCGGAACCAGAGTTGGAAGAACCAAACTGAAGATCAGAGTTTCAAAGCTAGGAAAGGACACGAAGTGAAAAAATAATGACATGTATGTGGTGGGTTCAGATTTACCCTGCAGGGTGGAGGGATAGATAGCTTTTTCCTGGCATGGCACGAGGTGGAGGGCTGCCTTTAGTTGTCTTCAACATACAGATCCCTGAGGAGTGCCTGGGTGGCTCAGTCAGTTAAGCATCTGACTCTTGATTTCAGCTCAGGGCATGATCTCCTGGTTGGTGGGTTTGAGTCCCGCATCAGGCTTGATGGTGACAGTGCAGGGACTGCTTGGAATTCTTTCTCTCCCTCTTTCTCTGCGCCTTCCCCACTCTTGCTCTTTCTCTCTCTCAAAAAAAAAAAAAAAAAAAACTTAAAAAATTACAAAAAAAAACTATAAATGCCTGAACCAGATACCCAAACTCTGCTTTACCTTCACCTCTTGCCAGGCTTTTTGGGAGGGTCTTGTGACTGGGGTGATAAAAAAATATGTGTGGCGACCCTTGGCCTAGTTGCTTTTTGCTTTTATTGACATCTTCCATGCTCTACTTTCCAGGATCCTTTGCCAGCTGTCTTCCGTGTAGGTTTTGCCGATGGGATGCGTTTGGAGGAAAACAGAAGGTGTGAAGAGGAAAGAAACAACTCCTCCTGCTTCTGTTTTGTTCTGAAAGCATCTTTGGGAGCAGTGGTGACAAAGGTGTTGGTAATGGGTCTGGGGGTAGTGGAAGCAGCAGCAGCAGCCTATAAATATCAGCTCTTGAGGTTGTTGTTGTTTTTTTTTTTCTTCAGACAGATGCGTTCGTACTTTAAGGACACTTAAAAGCATCTTGGTCTGTTTGCTTTAACATCATACCTCAAGCATTTCCAGTGACCTATTTCAAATGGGACCTCTCTCTAATGGGACCTCTCTCTGATGGTATGGCGTGTCCAGAGACAGTGGAGACAGGAAGAGAGGGAGCTGTCACTGGGAGCTGCTCCCACTGAGAAGCAGGAAGAAGCATGCCATGGATTAGGTGGATATGTGCAGAGTTCTATTGGCAGGCATTCTCTCCAGTTGTTTGTTCATGGATTGTGACTGAAGTGGGAGTTCTTTCTTCAGTGGCCCACCAAAATTGTGAAAATGGAGGAAAACTCTTAGATAATAGATACAAAGCCTTTGGGATTTCAGAGTATTTTTCAAATTAAAAAAAAAGAAGCTGATTTTGGTCAGCAGTAGCTCAATGCCTGGCAGGAAAATGGTGTCGCCCACAAACTCTAGAGCAATTGACTTGCACTTTTCAAGTCTGAGGATATATGGATGCTTCCCAACAGGAGTCATGGGAATTTGAACTATGTGGACATCTAATTCTATTTATGAAGGTTTCAGAGCCTCACAAGTCTATCAGGAAATAGGGAATATGGCAGCTGTCATTTTGCATCAAGACATGGCAAAAGACAAGGCATCCATATGGTTCTTTGCTAGGTCAGGGTTCACCTATGGACATTGCTTTCCCTTATTATCTCACTCCATTCACCCAGGACCCCTTCTCTGCCCCCAGAAGCTCTTCCTTCTGTTCTGTTCTTCCTCATATGTAGCCTGCTACTATTTGGTCACCTATTTTGTTGGTCTTAACTCTAAAATATCTGCTGAATTTGATCTTTTCTTTTTTCTGCAAAACTACTGCCCTAGTTTTGGTAAACCTATCATTGAGATTGTTGTCATTTTGGGTTACCCTCCTTCAGTCTTTCTAAACCATTCTTATACAGCACTGCTAAAAATATTCTCTAAAATCGATATTTGACCATGGCAAAACCCTTTTAAAAACTCTTCTGTTTTGACTATCTACAACAGCTCATTACCTTATAACACAAGGTTCTTCTTGATTTGGCCTCAACGTTCTTTTTGAAGCTCATTTGTCTCCACTACTTGCCTTCTCATGATCACACTATGTAATTTCTCAACAAATTGATAACCCCTCCTTTCCCAGAAATGCTCTTATCAGGGTTCTATGTCTGGTGATCCTCTTAGCCCAGGGTCAGCAAATTGCACCATGCAGAAGAAATCCAGGTCTCTACATGGCCTTTTAAAGTAAATTTTCTTGAAACATAGTTTGCCTGTTCATTTGTGCATTGCCATTGGATGCTTCTGCATGACAACACCAAAGCTGAGTAGTTATCACAGAGACCATACGGCCTGCAAACCTGAAGACATTGACTGTCTTGTCCTTTATAGAAGTTTAGCTGACTAATTTCCATTCCACCTTCCTGCGGTGCCAGGAAAGGAAAAGAGGTAGAGATTCCTCAGACTCCCTTGCAGCTAGGGTTCTGGATGCAAATTGGTTTTAACAATTAGATACAGGTAGGAGAGACTTGGAAGACAGAAGTGAGACAGCAGCTACTTTTTTCTTGTCTTCCTTGTCTTCTAGGCTTCTTGTCTTTGGAAAGCAAGACTGTGGGTATTGAAAGTGGTTGTGCTGGAGGCAGCAGCAGAAGACAAACTCAGGATCTAGTGCCCAGACATCAGCTTCTGGAATGTCCAGAGGTACTTGTGGCTGCAGTAGCCTCCTGATCCTAGTTCTGATTCCCAACTGCTGCTCTCCCATATAGATCATGGCCTCCTATCTATACTCACTTCTGATTATGGCAAAGTTCAGATTCCCAAAAGTGGGTCTGTAGTGTTCTGAGAGAGTCATACCTAGAGTCTATTTATCTAGTCTTCCAATAATTTTATAAGCAATTAATTCCTTGTATCAAAATTCTATTCTGGTTAGGGATGCCTGGGTGACTCAGTTGGTTAAGTGTGTGACTCTTGATCTTGGCTCAGGTCATGATCTCATGGTTTGGGGGTTTGAGCCCTATTTCGGGCTCTGTCCTGACAGCACAGAGCCTGCTTGGGATGCTCTCTCTCTCTCTGCCCTGTACCCCACTGCTCTCTCTCTCTCTCTCTCTCTCGCTCTCGCTCTCAAAAAAAAATAAACATCGAAAAAAAATATTTTCTGTTTAATTTGGTTTCTGTTGCCTGCTTTGATCTTTGACTAATAAAGTGACCTAGAAGAAGTGAAGTCTTTTCTCCACGCCCTTATGTACTAGTTTAAAAAAATTACACACATGGTACATGAATACATTATCATGCAAAAGTTCAAACATCACAAGAAAAATAAAGCAATCCAAATTTAACACCCTTTCACTGAAAAAAAACTTCTTTGATATGCATCCTTCTGTTCCCCTTTTCTCTACATATATGTGTCTTTATATATATACACATACATATATGTGTCTGTTTTACATAAATGAGACCCTACTATATAAATTTTTCTATACTGTACGCTTTTTACTTAACACTATGTTGTCTTGGAGATGATGCCACCATTCCATATGGGTCTACTTGATTCTTTTTAACATCTGGATAGCACTGCAGTATGGATATGCCAAAATGTATTTTAAAACTACATTTGCATTAGTCTGGATTCCAACAGGAAACAGATGGGACATCATTTGGGAGGTTTATCTCCAAAGGGATGACTATAACCATGAAGGTAGGAATGAGTGTAAGAAGAGCTACAGGAGCCTAGACAGAACAGTGGCAGAGCTGCTAACCCCCTTACGGCAAAGGTATGAATGGAGAATTACTAAGCCTCAGATTTCATTGCACTTTCTGAGAATGCCCCATGTTGGCTGTTGGAATTTGATCAGTTTTGACTTTGTGGCATGTGAGTATATTTATACCCTGGAAGCTGAACACTGAAGACTTTCTTTACTTGAGTATCAGGATAAATAATGTGAGATAATAAAATGCTTCTTGTTCTGGATATTCCCAGAATTTTAGGTAGAGAATGGATGTTGAGATGTCATGTCACCGATTTCTCTATTTAAATATAGGTCTATTTTGTTTTATTTTTTAAAATTTTATTTATTTATTTTTGAGAGAGAGAGAGAGAGAGAGAGTGAGAGAGAGCAGGGAAGGGGCAGAGAGAGAGAGAGAGAGGGAGAGAGAGAATGTCAAGCAGACTCTGCTCTGTCAGTGCAGAGCCCAATGTGGGGCTCGAACTCACAAACCATGGGATCATGACCTGAGCTGAAACCAAGAGTCAACACTTAACCAACTGAGCCACCCAGGAGCCCCTGAATCTAGGTTTATTTTTAATTAAATATCCAAAGACTGTAGTTACAATGAATTCGGGTGGCTTTAAGAGTTCAAGCTGAAACAGTAGAAACCTTGCTGAAAGTAAACCAGAGTGTTTTCAGTTGTGTAGAGAAATCAAAACTTGTTTAAATTTGAAGAAATAGTTTTCACAAAGTTGACCATAAGCGAAACTTCTGCATGAGGAGGAGAAATGAAAATGCCCTAAAGTGCTTTCTGTGGCATGTGATACCAAAAATAAATAAAATAGTTAAAACTTTTAAATGGGGCAATAAGGAAATTAACTAGATGAAATATTGTACAGACATTAAAATTGTAATCAAGAGACCCTACAAAAACATGAATGACTGTATACATGGAACAAAGACCAGAATATAAATATACAATTACAACTAAGAATATTTTACTAAAATATTTTATAAAGTAGATCAGACATGAAAGGAATATATAAGACATAAGTTCTGATAATAGGGTTGAAGGATGGGGGAAGCATACTCTTTTATATTATAGTTAAAAATAAGTGTCATGTTTTTCTATAATCTATTCCAATATTTGGAAGTTATGAATTCTGGAACTTTGGTAAAATGTCATTATTATGAATAATCCGTTCATTTGTACAGCTGTACTCTTTTGTATATCTGGGTTTTCCTTGAAGAATTATCCGTAGACAAGTAGTATTAATCTTCCAGTGTGTGTGCTGATGATCTAAATAGATCTTGGTATATTAGCTTCAGGATAATTAGGATGCTTCCAAAAAACTGATTCCATATGGCTCATAAAGGTAAACTTTTAAGATTTACTGAAAAAATTATTAGGAGATTTAAAATTCCTTCTAAGACTGTGAAATATATACAGATGATACTTACATGAATAAGAGGATAAATCCTTTTGCAAGGACCACACCATTTTGCCGAAAATTCAACCACCACAAGTTTGCATCCAGCAGCTTTCAAAAATGTTTTTAATTCATCCTGAGACCAGAACACAAATGAAAAAATGTGCATTATCACTGAATCTCAAAAAGCCTTGCAGAGAATAAATGTTCCTCATTTACTGACATGAAGAACTTCAGTTCGTGAAAACCTTAACAAGGGACTCCCATCTTATCTTTCTCCAGGGGACACACCTTTCCTAAATGTTCCTGAGGTCACATATATTGATCTTTGTAAGTATACATAAATGAGGGCAAATCTACAGAAAAGTGATTAGGAGTGTATTTGCAAAATGGTAGTTGGTAATGGTTGATTACCTCTGGGGAAAAGTGATTTTGGCCAGTGAGAGATAAGGGGTGGAGGGTAGTGGTGGATGGTTGTTCAAGGTGGACATCAAGACTTGATTTTTTTAAACAAGGACCTAAACATGCATTAATGGTGAAATTTAAAAGGAGAAGAAGTAATCTAACACCTTGAATCGTTTTTCGTTTTTGTTTTGTTTTGGGAAGAAATCATTACCAAAGCTGTAGTCAAAAACCATATATCTAAGGATTTGACATGCTTCTTGCTCAATGTCTTAAGCAAATTTTCCATCAGTTGTCCAGATCACCTAAATAAAGATTTCCCTTCTTGGAACCTCAAATCGTTTTATCTAAACTTCCTTGCTTTATGGACACTGATTGTCCACACTAGTTATTTCATGCATGGTTTCTCTCCCCCAACAAATCCCTACAGAATTCAATCCTGATTCGCTCCTGAACCTCTATGGCCTCTGACTGGGCACATGGTAAGTGCTCATGGAGTGTTTAGTTGATGAATGATTTGCTAATATACAGTGTTCTGTTCAAGATTTATTTTTCCTTTTCTCATTGGAATTACAATGATAGTAACTAATTTACTCTGTGCCTGGTGTTCTCACCTTTAATCTTTACAACCACCCTATTAGGTGGGTATTATTATTATCTCCATTTTATAGATGAAAAAACAAAAGTTTATTACTTTCTCCCAGTCAACCAGCTGGTGGATGGTGTAGATGGGATTGCTGACCTAGGCAGCCTAACTCCAGAGTCCATTTCCTTAACCACTACACAAAATCATCTCCTGAGTTCTTCCTAGTTGTGGGGCTCCCTCTCCCTCTCATAGCCTGAATTCTATCATGTGCTCATCTCTCGACCAATCATTAAGACGGGAAGATGGGATCACTAATTAGATCAAGTCAAGCAGTACCTATTACAGGAATTAGGGATGGGGTTAATTCCATTCTAATGGCACACTGCTCTGTAATAAGAGAATCTTTGATTTAGTTTCAAGCAGGTGAAACGGATGACTTAAGGAAGATATGCTCTCTTCCTTTACCCATATTCCTCTAGGGTAGGGGGTACTTAACTCCTCAGAGAACCATGCCAAGCCCCAAATTCTCAGTTGCTTCTGAAATTATGTAGTAGATGCCACCCTCACAAGCCCTAAACACCCTCACTTCTCAGTAGTTGCTACGGTGTAAACTGGCTTAGCTGGACCCCTGAATTTGACTTGGCTAAGTTCTCTGAAGGGAATACCCCCATAGGATACATATTGATTTGACATATACCTATCGAGACCCATGCTATGCCAAGCAATGGACACACTGCTAGTACACAGCTGTGGACTAAAAAACAGACAAACTTTTCCCTGCCTTCATGGAGCTTACACTTAGAGGGAGAAGCTGATGGTAAAATCAGTAAATAAAATATGTAGTGTGTTAGTGATCATTGCTAGTAAAGAAAAGAGGAGAAAGATAAAGCAGAAAAGGAAATGAGCTGGATTAGAGTTGTAGCCTGGGTGACCATGGTCTACCTGGAATAGATGGTGACATTTAAATACAGACATGAAGGAGACAACAGGCCCTCAGGAGAGGTCTCCAAGGAGTAGATGAGAGAGGGCTTCTCAGGGGGCTAGTGAGACCCTGGGTTATTCTGTGAGATTCCTTGAAAATCAAAAAAAGAAGTACCAAACGCATTAGCAAATGTGTGCTATTTTAAAACATTTTCTTATAGTGCATCTACATGGCAATGCCTTCTTTCAATCTGGTCAGCCTCATTTTTGTGACCTTACATACAGATGCATTTGGGGTAAATGTCAAAAGTCTAAGTCAGAGGGTGCTGATGGATGGCAAGCCCGGGCCCTATACCTTCCCTCCTCACTTCAGGTCCAGGTCCTTCTGTAACAGGGCCTGACATCAGAATGTCTGGGTTCTAATACCCGCTTCACTCCTAAATGGAGTAAGACCGTAACCACTCTTAAAGGCAATTTTCTTCTTTATAAATAAACAATTCCCCCTGGTCTATGATAGAGCACTGCTGCCAGTATAGCAGCCCTTGAGATAAGCCCCGCTATCTCAGAAAGCCACACCACCGTAAAACATCATGACAGTTAGTTTTCCTGCTTCTAAGCTTCTGTAATCCCTCCTACCGCTCCGTGTGCCAAAAGAAGAACCCTCTGCCCCACTTGCTATAAAGCGAGGCTGCGCCTGCTGTCCGGGGCCCAGAATTTGGAGGACCGCTCCTCTGGGCCCACATTTGTGAATAAAGGAGTCACTTCACTTCCTCCGGTGTTCAGTCTGAGTCCTTTCCGGTTACAGTCTATACATGCATTTAGATTTTTGTGGCGGTAACATTGGACAATGGATAAAAAGTGACTTCATAAAATACCACCTAAGGAATTGTTGATATTATTGGCTGTCATTTTCCTACCCTATTCCATAGGCATGTCTAAGGTTTCTGCTCTTTTAGAATAAGAAGAATACATGGACTTGTACTTTCATAGAATGTTCCGGGTACAACTAAGGTGGTACAGGAGGGGATGTGTTAGGAGTTGGTCTGGATCCAGCTAGAGTCAGAGCAAGAAGTGAGAATCAGAGAGGAACAAAACCCTTTTGATCAATTTGTCCCATGGCTACTCTCCAGATAGTGCCATCCCTCGAGCAATGGAAAGGAGAGCCATAAAAAACAAACAAACAAACAAACAAAAACAAACAAACAAACAAAAACTCCCCTTGCTACTGAGCAGTGAAGGAATAGGATTAGAGGAAATCATTCTTAGAGTTTATCAAGTCTGCTCTCAAGGTGGTTTCTTTTGAAATATCAATGAAGCCAAAAATAAATACTTGCCATGTCTTTAATACTCTGAACCATGATTTACTGGGAATTGCTGACGAAACCTTCCTTTTGCTTCAGCTGGTTCACCGCAGCAGTCTCTTATTAATTAAAGGATCCTAGCTGGAAGAGAAGGGTAACTTCTCTATGATGTCATTAAATGTGACTGTCTCAGAACCTAGAACTTTGGCAGACTTGAAGCTAATTTCACTTTTATGTCAACATATGGTCAGCCAAGCACCAGCCAACAGGTTGTAGGTAGATTCAATAATGTGTCTACTTTGATCTTCTATCATCTATTTTCATGACCCCTTTCTTCCTTCTCCATCCCTTGCAACCACCAAATGAGAAATAAGCAAGCTAATATTAAGTAGATTAAGTTTCTTTCATGTAGGATTTTGAAGGGATTATCTTGCAGTTGAAAAAAAAATACTAAAGCCTTAATCCTATAAGTTTCCTATACATTAGGTTTTATGAGTCAGAGATTCCTTAAACTTTGTTATTATTCTCTAATTTTAGGAGGTAATGGAATTTCACTTTTATGGACTGGATCACAGTTGGTAAACTTTTTTGTGGAGACTCAGATAATTTGGGCCTTATGGGCCACATGCATGTGGTCTTTGTTGCATATTCTTTTTTATAATAACATTATTATTATTTATAATAATATTATTATTTTTAAGTAGGCTCCATGCCAATCGTGATTTCAACACGGGGCTTGAACTCATGACTCTGAGATCAAGACTTGAGCTGAGATCAAGAGTTGGACACTTAACTGACTGAACCACACAGGCACCTCTACAATCTTTTAAAAATGTAAAAACCATTCTTAGCTGGTGGACCTTACAAAAACAGCCTTTTGCTAAACCTGCACATGGTGATTTCTTATTTTTCAAAATTTAACGTCAGAAAAAAACCCAAAAATGGCCATGACCAATGTTCCCCAAATCTTCTTTAGAGAAATAACAACAAAAATGAAAGAAGTTGCAGAATTCTATAATAACACAAAAACAGCAAAATGCTCCTTTCTGGTTTTTCCAGACATCTAGTAATGTCTCTCAGGAATGAGTTGCCTGTCTTTCCTTTTCCTTTTTGATGAAGTACAAAGTATGAATATTTCCTGTATAGCCTTCGTAGCAGATATTTGACAATCACCTCCCAGTACCCATTTCCTCTACTTTCCACTAAAATTACACTGATTTTTCTTTGGGCAAATTTATCCGTCCTCCATGTGATAGCAGCTATGCAGTTTGTGTGGGATTAATCTAACCCTAAATCAGGGTGAGACCCTAATTATCTTAATCGAACCAACAATCCTATCTTTAGGTCAAGGCTTAATGAAGAGAGAACAAGAAAGCAAACGAATGCCATTTCTAGCACTTGTGACACCGTTACTAAAAACTTTCTTTTTCCTCCTTTGGATATAAACAAGATGTTGGCTGACAGCTCTTATAAAACACACAGGAACCCAGTCTATGTTTCAGGCCAATATTCCACAAAGATATGAGGAGACATAGAAGAAACCTGGGTGATCCACTGATCCACTGGATTGAGCGTGGCCTGAAGCTCAAGCTAATTCTGGAATTTACATTTCCATAGACAATAAATTCCTTTATAGTTTAAATTGGATTAGTTGGAATTTCTGACACTTACCTGGAAAATATTCAAATGCAATATTATGGAAATTTCTCCACTTGGGTCAATCTGCAAGAATGACTCACATTGTCATTGGTGTTTTAAAATTTCTCACATAAGGGGTGCCTGGGTGGTGCAGTCAGGTAAGCATCTGACTCGATTTTGGTTCAGGTCATGATCTCACGGTTCATGAGATGGAGCCCCATGTAGGGCTCTGTGCTGACAGTGCCTGGTTGGGGTTCTCTCTCCTCTCTCTCTGCCCCTCCCTCACTCGTGTGCTCTCTCTTTCAAATAAATAAACATTTAAATAAAATAAAATTCCTCACACAAGGAATGCAATAATAGAGCAAAATCTAACTTTACAATTAAGGAATTTAATTTCTGGTTTGTAATATGTCCAGGCTCAAAATATTCATTAATGCTCTGAAACACCCAGGGAGAACTCGGAAGGAACATGAGATTTGGACTCAGACAAATGTTATTTTTCCACCTCATGGTATTGGACAGGTGCTAAACTTGGATAAAATAAACTTGGTTTCAAATATGAGTGCTGCTCTTCTGAGATCTTGAGAAAATTATTGCTTATTTCCTCATCTGCGAAAGGGGGATAAGTTCCACTTCATAGGAACAGATATTTAAAAAGTCTGGTCAAGTATATACAATTTCTCACCTAAGCAGCAAAAGCATGCATTCCATTCTGGATTCCCAAGTTGATATTTCAGAAAGGGCTTTCTTACTCTTAGAGAATAAAAAGCAAGTAGCAATTCAATATGCTTCCTTCTGAGCAGGCAGAACTCAAAAAAGGAAAACAAAAGTATAGTTGTTGCCTAGCTGTCCACAAGACTTTGATGGCATGCTATGTTGGCCATACCATAGTGTTGGCCAACATTTATTAACTAAATATTTTAGGAATAAACAGAGCCTCTTATTCATCTTGACAAAAGTCATGAGATCTGGCAGCACCGAGCCTTTAGTCTTGTATTGCATGATAACGATCAGGTGGAGAGTAGTGGCTGTCCCTCTGGAGGGGGCATACTCTTTCCTGTTAACCACAATCCCCATCATCTTTTTCCACTTCAAGAGCTCAAGGTAGAGTGGCAAGGTGCTTTTCTGTTGTGAGTGTATAGCCATTTGACTTTTACTACAATAGGCATTTGAAGTATTTCTAATACTTTGTCCATTGTCTGTTTCATTCCTTTTTCTTTGCCTCTAGGGTGTTTTACTTATTGGTACTCCTTGCCTGGCTTCTCAAACTCATTTGAGTTTGAGACTGTTGATTTTGATTTTTCTATGATCACAGCCAGGAATTTTATTCGTGGCTCTATATTGAGGATCATATTATTTTCTTCTCCTTTTCTCCCTTTATCATCTACAAAGGAGAGATGAATGTTGACACATTTGGAACATCCTCCAAGCCCTCAGGTAAGAACCACTGGATTGATGTGTGGGCATCACTTTCATTTAGGTTATCTTTTAAGTACCCAGTTAGTTACAGTGACTGTGTCCACTTTACAGGGGAGATGATGGAGGTACAACAAGTTTAGAATTAATTTAGAATTCAAGTCTGGGTCACCTGTCACATAGGTAGGAACACAGTGTAAGCTAAAATATGCAGGTCTCTTAGAAAGCCATTTGGGAATGGATGAACTGAACCGGGGGAGTGAATTGCTTTTTTCTCTGTACCAAGACGACATCTACAATTTCTACCCTCCTTCTCCTCATAGAATGAGCTCTTCTTGAACTTTTCCCCACTGCGTTTGTAAAGAAAATAGTACAGAATTAACTCTCAGGCTGCTGTGCTGACAAACTCCTGCTCCATCCTGGATTTCTTGGAAGTTGAGGAAGGCTAGGCCACCAATTCTGCCTTTCAGCACATGTAGACTTTTCCACAGAATTTGGTAAGCTGCCTGCACAGCCTAAGGGCAGGGAAACTACAAGCTGACAGCTCACAGAAGTCTGTTTATTCTTAACCAGAATTAAGCACTATTAAAACCCAGAAAATGGCCAGGTTCATAAAAGTGGCCATCTTCCTTTATTGTTTGCAGAGAAAGTGCTTAGCCGGTAAGCAGGGCAAATTTCAAGTTCTGGAAAAAAGCTGCTGGTCAAGTCTTTTCTAGAAAAGAGCAATCAAGCCTTCCCCTTTGCACTTGACTGCCTTCTTTGTTTCCTTGACATGCACTCACATGTATTTTCCTAGACTCATTTCTGACCTCATTGTTGAAATCAGGAAGCTTCAATGTCATCTGGGTGGAGTCTCTGAGAAGTCAGGGGTGTGTGTGTATATATGTGTGTGTCCGTGTGTTTTATTGTAACCAGGGTGGAATCCTGAGAGTGGGTTGGGGATTTTAAACCTTGAAAAAATTGAGAGAGAAAGAAAAAACAGAGAGTGGGCAGAAGAGAAGTAGAGAAAAGAAGAAAAGAAGAAAAGAAGGCTGAGGAGAGGAAAAAGGAGAAAGGAAGGGCAAAGGACAAAGTGAATAAAAATTTTTTAAGGAATAAAAAATAGATAAACTATTCATATGCATTCCTTGCAATCTACCTCACAATGCACGGAGGCACATCAGAATGCTAAGAATCACAGAAATAGGTAGATAAATATCTAATATAAAACTCAGATCATGATTAGTCTTACCCTAAGGGAAAAAAAGTCAGTTTGTGCTCTCTTCCCAAATGCTCTGGTGAAATCTACCTCTTTGTGAAGATTTAGCTCTAGGAGATCCTCAGGGAAAGATGGGAGGGGATTCTCTAAAGTACTTTGCAGGAGGGGCGGAGAACTGGACTCACTACTACACTCTCACCACTCAGTATGCTTCACAGGCTAACAGTATCAGCATCACCTGGGAATTTGTTAGAGGAAAAAAAAAAACTACAGGAACAACAACAACAACAAAAATAACAAATCCACAAAGGAGGATGAAAAGGTAATTGTATACAGAAAGGATAAAGGATGTACAAGTAGGACGTACCTTACGTGGAGGAGAAGGGTGAATTCACTTTAGTGCTGTAAGACCTTGCTATTCAAGGTCATATGTAGACACTAGCATCACCTGGGAGCTTGATAGACATGCCGAAGTTCAGGCTCCAACCCAGATCCACTGAATAAGAATGTGTGTTATAAGGTTTCCTGGGGGATTCTTGTGCACATTGATTTTGAGAAACAGTGCCCTAGAGGTAGGTTTCTATCAGGGAGCTGTCGGTGAGGACCTGGAGCGCTAGCATTAGCGTCACTGTGGCCTGAGA
Source organism: Cryptoprocta ferox (assembly GCA_028646485.1). Classification (NCBI taxonomy): domain Eukaryota; kingdom Metazoa; phylum Chordata; class Mammalia; order Carnivora; family Eupleridae; genus Cryptoprocta; species Cryptoprocta ferox. The sequence continues at coordinate 22,218,189 of CM053568.1, read as the reverse complement.
ATCATGAGGAATGCAAATTCTCAGACCCCACCCTGGACCTATTGAATCAGAATCTCTGAGGGTAGGGCCCAGATGGGTAGGTTTTAACAAGCCTTCCAGGGGATTCTGCCTCATGCTCAAGTTTGAGAACTATTGGGCTAGAAGTTTTTTTAAACATGGGATTGATTTAGGTCGGTCTGGTATATCATGTCTTCAACATCATAATGATGTAGAAGTGTCATTCAAAATATTTAACACTCTGAGTGACTTGGAGGGCTGATCAATCAGAATGGACAATACCTGTACATCTGCTCAGTGGGGGAATGAGGGCTACTCTGCCAAGTATTAGCACCTTCAGTTGCTGGATTTGGATCCAGGACATCCTAGGGGAGGGAATAGGTCAGCCTCAATCAGGGAGGTCTGGTGGGTGGGGCTGGGGGCAGAGGCTTTATATATTCAGCCATTATATATTCCATAAGCTATTATATATTACATTAATTCAACAATTATATTATAACATTATATATTCCAACAATTCAACAGCCGGTTACACTGGCCATTCCTACCTGTATTGCCCAAAGATCAGCCGGTGATATTGATGGGAAATGGCAACAACAGCTCTTCGCAGACATCAGGTGGGCAACTGCAACATTCAGATGTGAGTTTTTTAATAGGCAAAAAACATTTTGTTCAAAATAAACAACATATTTGCTTGGCGCTTCAGCACTAAAATGGGAATTTATAACTTTCCATGATCCCTTGACTACCAGGAAGCAAAACTGTGCTAGGGCCCCAAGCCAAGGGCTAGTATCAGGAACAGAGCAGGAAGGAGCTCTATTATTTGAAAGACACTTGGCAGTGGCTCAGGGTAATGGGGCGGGACTCACAATGGTAGATAGTATGAATTGTATACATTTTGGATCACGTAGAGAAAAAGAAAGACCCAGATGGAAAAGGACCATACTCACTCTCCACTCAACCCCTGTAGTGTGCCTTCAGGGAAATGAATGAAATTATAAGTGTTGAAAACTGTGCCAAGGGCAAAGTGTTCACAAAAGTTACTTGGTATTAGGGCAGTAATTATCTCAGAGCTAATCTTGCCAACATGGGGCAAATGCATGCCTCTGGCTTTTGTGGGCTGTCTGTGGTGCTCCGCTGTGAGATGTGGAAACCTTGGTAAACACTTCATTTTCTTTATATTACCCAGCTCTGGAATCTTTATTTACTTTCCATGTCATTCCCATTTCCACAGGAAGCTTACAATCTCTCCAACAGACGTGATGCTTCTTGTAGACATCTCTAGTTAACTATGTATTTCTGATTATTTTTATTTTAAAAGCATTTGGAAATACTGAAAACTAGAAAGTAGAAAAGTAACTGGGATACTATCTCTAAGATTGGATTATCACTATTTGTATTTTGATATCACACACACGTTTACATGCATTGTGTGTGTATTTGGGTGGGAGTCACCACACCACAAGCTGGGACACCAGCTGAGTGTCCTACAGTTCAACTCAATACTGACACTGTGTACCCAGAGACAGCATTCCACGGGTGGAGGGTTCAGTCCCAAAGGACACCTCCCAGCCCCCAGCCCTCCTCAGACACGAGTCATAAGCCCACCTGTGCTTCTGACTGGCTGTCTATAAATAAGAGGCTCCCATGACCCTCTCCTCTGGTTGGATTAATTTGCTAACGCGGCTCACAGACCAGAGAAACATTTTGTTTACTAGATCACCAGTTTATTATAGAAGGAGAGAACTCAGAAACAGCCAGACAGCAGAGACTCAAGGACAAAGAATGGTGAGAGGGCTTGGAGCGCCCATGCTGTCTCCATGTGCTCCATTCTCCCTAAATCTCCATTTGATCGTGAACCCGGAAGCTCTCCGAACGCTTTCCTTTTTGGTTTTTACGGAGGCTCATTACCTAGCTATGGTTGATGAAATCACTGGCCACTGGAGAGTCAACCTCTATCCCCTCCCAGAGTTTGGGAGGGAGGTGGTGCTGAAAATTCCAATCCTCCTATCACATGGTTGGTTTCCCGGCAACCAGCTCCATCCTCAGGTTAGCTAAGGGCTTTCCAAAGTCACCTCATTAACACAACAAAAACATCCTTACTGTTCTTATCACAGGTATTTACAGGGTTTTGGGAACTCTGCCAGGAACCGGGTCAAAGAGCAACTATTTTTTAATTATATATCACAATATGTGTAATTCAGTTTCACTGAATTGCCATTATATTATTGTAGGATTCTTGTATTTGTTCTATTCCTTAATGTTTAATGTTGTGCCAGGGGCATTTCCCATTATCTAATACAGTCAATGATTTTTAATTGTTGCATATGACTTTTTTATTTGGGTGCATTATGTTTTAATTAACTTTTTCCTTACTAAGTTTTTTACCACCTTACAATCATAAAACAACCCTGTGATGAGTGTCTAATAAATCATTGTGGAAACTTGTATTTCTCTTACAGTGATTTCTTAGAAATATAACTATTTTTAGTGACTTTAATGTGTAATGTCAAACTTCAGTATGAAGTGCTTACACCACTTTGCACACACCAGCCATCTACAAACTTGTTATAGTTTTAATTTGTATTTCCTTGATTACTAATGTGGTTGAACACATTATTATTTTTTTATATAAACTAATATTTGCCAGGTTTTTTTTTACTAAGTCTGTTTGATTTTTAATTTGCAAGAGGATCTTTATATTTTAAGTTAATAGTAATTAATGTTTTTTTTTCAGGTACAGAAATTAAATTTTTTTAGTTAAATCTATTGTGTCTTTTGACATGTTTTGCATTGCTTATAAGATTGAAAAGATACTCTTATTTTGTGGTTATGTATGTGTATCATATTTTTCCTAATAACAAAAAGTGATTCTAGTTTTTACATTAAAATTTTTAAATTAAAACACTTATTATAAAAACCTAGGACAATCAAAATACACTGTTAAAAAGCAAAATTCAACCAAGTAAATGTTAAGATCTAATTAGCTTTATTAAATGATTCATGACTGGCAGCATCCGCTCTATTAGGTAGAGGGGAAGTCCAAAGGGCTACAGAAAGTGAAAGGTGTTTAAAGGCAGACCCAGGAAGTCATAAACAGAAAGAAGGATTATTACAGGTGAAGTAACCTTCACTTGGGGACAAAAGGGTTTTAGTAGGTGGATTATCTTATCCTCCTTTGGGGGAATGAAGAGGGTCCACGTGATACCTTATTGATATTGACCAGGAAATTCCTAACAGACCAGTGAAAGGTTACATTTCAGGGGGTTTGAAACTGCAGTTAGGTTAAGTATTAAGTCTTGGCTTACTGACTTGGGCCTTAACCTTAGTGACGCCATTTTGGGACTATGGTTTTCTTTTTGTTGTATAAAGGATAAACGATGTACCCATCTCTCAACAAATAAAATATTACATATACTGCTTCCCTGATGTGTCCATGTACATTTTAATTATTCTTTCACTATTTGTTGTTATGGAAAGAGATGAGAATATACATTCATTTCTATAGAGTCAATTTATTGAATGTCAATGAATCTTTCTCCATTGCCTTGCCATTGCCTATACAACCTATTGAAGTCATATCTAATAGAGCATGTCAGGTCATAAGCTCAGGGTAATGGAATCAAGCCCCACATCAAGATTCTCTCTCAGGGTACCTTTAGATCAGTTGGTTAAGCCTCTGACTCTTGATTTTGGCTCAGGTCATGATCTCATGGTTTGTGAGTTTGAGTCCCATGACAGGCTCTGAGCTGACAGCTCTAAGTCTGCTTGGGAGTCTCTCTCTGCCCCTCCCTGACCCAAATAAATAAATATAATAAATGTTTAAAAAATCTTAAAAAAAAGATATTCTCACTCTCTCTTTCTGCCCCCTTTCCCCACGAGTGATCTCTCTCTCTCTCTAAAATAAATTTAAAAAAAGTTTGGCAAATGAAAGAGTATTTCAACAGAGTATTAGTATATGACATATGGAGATACCAACTGTATGAAAGTTAAATATTTGAACATTGAATCCCCCTGTGCAGTGCAGGTTTGAGATGATGTATTAAAAAAACTAAAGTTGGATAAGTAAACTGGGGTCAGACTATACCGGGCCTTCAGAGAGAGAACTTTGAGTTTAATAAGCAACCAAGAGGGGCCTTAAGGGTTCTTGAGCAGGGACAACGATGAGGAAAAGCCAATAGAATGATAATACTCTACAGGCTAGAAATGGAGACACTGGATTCAGAGAAGCATACTGGGAATTATAGAAATTCATCTGTGACAGAATGAGGAATTTTCAAGAGTGGCAGTGTAGCAGAAGGCAATGATATCTTCACATGTAAGACAGAAATAATGGTGCCCACTCAACAAATATTTGTCAAGTTTCCATATACTCTAGGTATATAAAGGACAGGAGAGAGAGAATGCCACTGTTCTGAGCCTTATACTTTGAAGAAATAGTAATAGCACTGACCAAAATAGGAACATTTTTGTCTTACTGTGTGGACTGCTGCATACCCTTTTCTCACTTAATTCACTGTAAGTAACCCCCAAGAGACTCTGTCCTTGCCATTTTTCTGTACAATACCTTCCAAGGGGAATCCAAACATTCCTATGGTATTTTGTCCAGCAATCCTTGGAGGACAAGTCCAATTGTGATTACTGTTCATGTGCTCTGACTTATTAGTGGTCTTAGCTTCCCTCCACTCTCCCCAAGTCCCATGCAGGATGAGTTCTAATGTGGGCCATTTGCACCCAGGGTCTCTATCATCAATATGTAGAAGCAGGACAAGGGTCAAACTGCTCTAATGCTACATCTAGGTCTTGGAGAAAAATCCTCAAAGATGGTCCAGCCTATCTCATCAGGGTAAAAGATCCCTGACACTGACCACACTTCAGCATTTTGGTTCCAAATTTTTGGCTAATTTCAGTTCCTTACTTGATGATCATGAAATCAGCAGGAACTCAGGCATCCCAACCCTGTTCGTGGTCCACCTATCTGGCCTTCTCACCCCTTTCTCTGCATCATCATCATTTCTGTTGATCTGAGCCTCTTCCTTTGCCTACTTTAGCCTGCTTATCTTGCTCCTTGAATTTGACCCCTTTTTAAAAAGGCTTCAGATCACTTCTGTAGAGCTCTTGCCTTCAGGCTCCACTCTGCTTCTACCCTCACCTAAACCTCATGCTGGCTCTAATCACCTCCTCTCCCAAAGCCCACACATGGCTTCTGCCTGACCTATAGCTGGACATTGCCTGACCCAGAATCTACAATTAGTTACCATGTAATTTAAAATGTCAGTAGCTCACCATGTCCCTCAAAGGGTACCATGACCATAATCTCTGATTGCTCCAAACCTAAACAGTTTGAGAACCGCTGATCTACAAAATGCGGCTAAGATGACCTGGCCTACCTGAGTTGTTGTGAGGATCAAATGAGATTATATATGGAAACTGGCTTTGAAAGCTTAGAAGTGCCCCACAAATCCATGGGATTGCTATTGCCATTCTTCTGAGACCAAGCGAACAGTCACTGGGCACCTATACTGAGGCATACAGATGAATGAACAGTGAAGACATTTAGACATTAAGTAGAACCTAGGTCTTAAATTTACTGAAATGGAGCTTCTCCTTGGCCTGTTTAGGCCAAATCCTCATTTGGATTTTGATAATCCAATTTCATTATAGAAGCAAAACAACTCAAGTAGAGGATTCAGAGTATATACCTCTTTAATTGGACTACTTTCTCCTCTTCCCTCCCTTCCCCATTAAAAAAATCTCAAACCATGCTTTTCGACATGCAATATGGCAAACACAAGGAGTGTCTGGGGATATAGAAGAGGTAGATTTCAGCATATGTGGGTCAATTTTTCTAGAAGCTGTTGGATGGTCAGATAAGTAGCTCGATCACCTATAACTCCCTAGACCTTTCCCACTGTCATTCTTTTCAATAATTCTCATTGGAACGTATGCCAGGATCTAATCTGAAAACTCTACTACAATATGCTCTATGTGTTGCATGATGTAGAAAAGGCACACAGTCTGCAATTCCCACCTTGCCTAAATGAACAATTCTGGGACAAAAACGTCTTGTAAGAGACTTCCCTTGGCACTGGAATTGGTAGTTAATCAGCCAGCATTGACACTTGAAAACAGTTTGGTGCTTGATTAAAACATTGTGCACTCCTCTCCCTTCTTTCCCTCCCTAGTTGCCTTCCTTTCTTTCTCTCCTTCAACCTCCTCCCCCAAGAGATAAAGACAAAACATGAGCAAAACAAATGCAGACACGCCTAGGAGATTATATTATCACTTTCAAAAATGTAAAACCACATAAATTGTGTTTCAAAATAAAACATAAGGCTTTACTTAATTGGCTAATTGGGGAGGGCATGGAAGCAGGTTAGGAGTAACTGAAGTAGAGAGAAGATGTGAGAGCAGAGTCTCAGAGAAGGGTACATTGTCCAACGCTGGGGAACTCATACTCAAAACTGAAGTTCACAGACAGTCTTCAGAGGATGTTGGGAATGTGAGCAGTGCAATTTGCAATCATGATGCTAGATTGTTACTACAATGGGTGTGTGGGGACAGAGACTTTTCCTCTTTAGTAGAGTATCACAAGTCAGTGTGATAAACACATGTCAACTTTAGGGGCATGAATACCTAGTGGTGGGAAGGGAAATGGTGACAAGTTCTAGAAAGAACTTCACAATGTACATTCCAGAGATGTCTCAGAGCCAAAGAGAAAAAGAATGGCAGATGTTACTTATTTGGGAAAACTGTTAAGACAGTCTCAGGCCCTCCAGAAATGGTTGAGAACACAGCAAGGAGAAGTGAGCTGGCGGTCCTACTACAGCAGTAGATGCTTAGTAGGAAACACATCTACAATATATAGATGCCACAGGCAAGTCCAGATTTCATACACTTCTAAAAATAGAGAAGGTGGGCCCAGCATGCCTTAAGAGGAAGCGTTGGTGCTTAATGCCACACATTAAACTCCTTCTTTTATGTTGGCTGGATAGAGTAAGACCATATTTACCATTTTTTTCTGAGTCAGTGCTACTGGCAGAGAGTTAACTCTTGCAGGAAGTCAGGGGGAATCCAAAGAGAGAAACAAAGCAAAAGAAACTATATCCTTAGTCAACATTCCTCCCTTTCTACTTGGAAATGAAAAGCCTACCCTTCTGCTATATCCGGCAGTTTTAAAAGATGGAGGAGAAAAGAGCTAAGCCAGAGGCTGAACATTAACAATACATATGAAGAGTCTTGGTACTTGCCAACTTCTGGGAAAGGGCTAGTAACTGGTAAAGGGGACAAGGAGGTGGGACTTCTGGAGAAAAAAATACTAAAGAAGAGTGAAGAGATGAAAGAAGGGAAGATTTAGATTGTACCTTTCTCCACTGTGTTAGGCAACATCTAAGAGAGGACATCATGAAGGTCTGGGCCTGGAGGCCTCTCACTTTCACAGAGAGCAAAGAACCAGACAGCTAGATTAAGAGGCACCCTCACCTCTCATCACCAAGTCTGTTAAGTTTTATCACCTTTATTTGAGACAAAATTTTTTATTGAATCTGTTTTGGATGATGTGTGTACGCTTTTGCTTAAGAGGGAGGATAGCCAAGATGTTCAATAGCAGGGGGAAGAGAATCTATCCTCACGTCAGTGTCACATAATTTTACTGTAAAAGATGTTTGATAAATGAATCCATGGGGAAGAGAATCCATCCTCATGTCAGTGTCACATAATTTTACTGTAAAAGATGTTTGATAAATGAATTCTCCTAAGTGGAGAAGGCATTCAAGGGTCAAAGACAGAACCTATCACCTGGTTGAGTGAAGATGTCAAGGATATAGCTTGGGATATGCTTTGACCCCTTCCATATAGCCTCCACTCTTTGATGTGGACGACTGATTTTTTCTTCATCTCAAATAAAATCATTTGTGGGTGCGCCTTCAAGCTCTATTTCCCAACCACATTGCTGTACTTATGAAGCCACCACTCTCTGGGTTTTAACAGTGATGTCCAATACCTTCTCATACCCTTTTATTATAATCCAGAAAGATTTCAAAGAAGATGATAGCTGCTCAGTGTTGCAATTTATCTGCTCTCCTTGAGGTTTCAGTGGAGACAATCTAAACTGAGGGAACAGGTACATATTCCCTGGGGGAAGCCAATCTAAACTGAGGGAACAGGTACATATTCCCCGGGGGAAGGGCTAGTCGTCATGGCCAAGGTTCTGTTCCTAACAGTTATTCCTAATGGTGTCACTATGGGTGAGTCCTTCACCCCTGAGCTCCATTTTTTAAATCTGAAAATTAAGAGAGTCCCTGGCCCCTGAGGACCTTAACTTTCCCAAGGCCTTTCCCCTTCTGGTTATGACAATGATTCAGAAAACTGTGCCATCAAGGGGACTGATCAGTTGTGATTGTTCCTGCAGAGGCTGATCTGGAAAAAGGCATACTTCCTAGGAGACAGGAGTATGAAGCAGAAGGTCAGCACACCAGGAGAAAAGGGAAAAGTGATCAGATCAGCAATCAGAAGACAAAGTCAGCGTGTAGGGGTGTAGTTCAGAGACCGCTGCCAAGGAGACAGGCCCTTCAGTGTGTTTATGTGACTCACCAGGGATTGATGACAAGGCTAATAGTGGGTGGAGAAGGTAGTTTATGTGTGTGAAAGGGAATGATTCTGTTATGAGGCATCTTAGGGGGAAAGAAGAGGGACTTATCCAACTCCTTTTTTTCCAATGGTCTCCACTCACTTATTAGGAAAACCAACAGAATTGAGCGGGGTGGTCAGGATCTGGAGAGGCCTTCCACAATGACTCATACAAACAAAAACAATGGAGTTTAGGAAAGAGACTTTTTCAAATCAAAGTTCAGAGTTTCAAAGAACTCATCTGTTTTTCCTTTATCTTGATGTTTATTTTTTATTAGCAATAGCGCGGTTTAGAGGACATAGAGACTCAAAAGGCTTTTCACAGACCCAGAAAGCATCTCCAGAGACTTGGACCAACAATTCCTCTAAGACTCTAAGTTTCCTTAAGTTAAATATATTCATACAGGGCCAGGCACTGAAGATGTCATTTGATTGCTTCTTATTAAATCTAAGATACCATGATGGTAAGACACACCATTAAACTGCCAATTGTATTATGTGCCATGCCATTTATAAGATGCATTTTCATTTCAGAGACGTTAAAAATGTATTTTTGGTAGGGGCACCTGGATGGCACAGTTGGTTAAGCGTCCAACTCTTGGTCTCGGTTCAGGTCATCATCTCATAGTTTGTGAGTTTGGGCCCTGCATCAGGCTCGGCGCTGATGGTGTGGAGCCTGCTTGGGATTCTCTCTCTCGCTTTTCTCTGCCCCTCCTCCGCTTGTGCTGTTTCTCTCTAAATGAATCAATAAATCTAAAAAAGTAAAAAATATATATTTTGGATGAATAAGATATATTAAATATCCTAACTCTCTGTATATTGTGGTTTATGTTAAAGACTAACTTTAAAGCTTCCTAGACACTGTCATGTCTAGGGATGTGGTCAGGTGACTCCAGCCAAGACTTTATGAATCCTCCAGGCCTTTTTCTAATACCTGGGTCAGAATGCTGAATGCCAAGCCAGTAGACCTAAGTGGAGGAGAACTTGTGCTGTGTTGGTAGCAGGGGCACTGGGTGGTAGGGTGTTGGAAAATTGATTGTCTTGGCAACTTGACAGCAAGCCCTAACAATGGGCCAACGATAAGAGTGCTCTTCAATTCCAATTAGAGTTTGATTGTACAGTTATCTCAATGTTGTTCCTTCTTCAGTGGAAGAGGTTTGGGGCCATCAAGGCATCAAATCCATAAGATCCAAAGATTGCTTCATTTACCTCTCTAAGGTATCAGCAACATTGCATTGTAGCTAATGTTGCCTATATTTCCTGTGAAGGGATCATTTTCGGTATCGTAACATTTCCTCCAGTCTAGTCCAGTTGCCTAGATAGAATGTGGGGTTAGAAAATAAAAACAGCCTGGGTTACAATCCCATGGATGGTTAGTGTAGTAATGGGACTCACAAGGAAATGTACTCAACTGAGAAAAATGGGCTGATTGAGTAATTTGTGTGAGTACCTCCTTATCTGCAAGCGTTTGTAATCCTCACCACAACAGCAATCAAAGTAGGTCCTATTATTGCTTCCATAATGCAGATGAGGAAAGGGAGACTCTTGAACAAGTACCTTGTGCAGATTTTGTGGCCCTAAGGGGAGGACCCAGGATTTGAATGTGGGTGGTTGAATTCCGCAGCCTGTGCCTTTCATCACTGTACCCACAAATAAGAAATACATCTTGCCATTATGGAGATTCAGACACATAAACTAGTCATAATATATAGAGAAAGTTGCCTTAATAGATATGTGTACAAAGTGCTGTGGAGCCCAGAGGACAAAGCTATGAAGTTTCGGGATCTTTCATAATATGAAATGTGACTGTGAGAGCAAGTCAGCTACATTTGCTATTTTTTTGTTTTATTTATTTATTTTGGAAGAGAGAGAGAGAGAGAGAGAGAGAGAGAGGTCATGCGCATGCACAAGTCAGGGAAGGGCAGAGAGAGAGGGAGAGAGAGAATCCCAAGCAAGGCTCCACGCTCAGTGCAGAGCCAGATGGGGGACCCAATCTCACAACCACAAGATCACAACCCGGGCCAGTATCAGGAGTCGGACACTTAGCTGACTGAGCCACCAAGGCACCCTTACATTTTCTTTTTAAGAAGGGACTTCCCTTATTGTTCTATAACCTCAGACCGTGGATTCCTAGATACCATGCATGCATTTGCCTGTTTGTGGACTGAACAGCAATACCTTTTCTCCAAGGCTCATGAATATATATCAAACACAAGGTTCATCAAGGCTCATGAATCTATATCAAACACAAGGTTCATCAGCCAGTAGCCAATAAGTGTGATGCAAACATATTGTTTGGTTGTGGAAAATTTCAACCATCCCCAAAGGTAGAGAGGACAGTGTAATGAACCCTGAGTATCCTTCACTCAGCTTCAGCTGTTATCGACATTCTGCTGTTCTTGCTTTAGCTGCACCTGCCTGACCCACACTTTTTTTTTTCCTGAAGCATTTAAAACCATATCCAAGCATCCATTTAGTTTCATTAGGAAACACTTCGGTAGGAATATCTATTATACCAAGCCTTAAAATATTAATGAAAATGCCATTATCTCAACCAATGAAATCAACAATAATTCCAAATATTTATCTGGTATTCAGTCTGTGTCTAAATTTTTTCCTGATTCATAAACATGATTTTAACAGAAGAACTTTTACTTTTTTTGTGTAGAATAAAGGTACACAATTTTCCCTCTCAGTTCTATTCTGGCATATTTGCAAAGACACAACCTTCCTGAGGAGCAATTTAGGTTGTTAAGAAGTAAAAAAAAAAAAGAGTAGTTTTCATAGATTACACATAGACCATAACTTTATTTGTAAGGTTAAAGCCACTAAGTAAATTAAAAATTTTTTTTAACGTTTATTCATTTTTGAGAGACAGAGAGAGAGCAGGGGAGGGGCAGAGAGAAAGGGAGACACAGAATCTGAACCTACAGCACAGAGCCTGATGCAGGGCTCGAACCCATGAACCATGAGATCATGACCTGAGCCAAAGTTGGATGCTTAATTGACTGAGCCACTCAGGTGCCCCAAAGCCACTAAGTAAATTGAAAAACAAAATGCCTGTTAATGATGGAAACGAAATAGCATGTGCTAAAAGTGAGTACTGCTCAGGAACTAGGCTGCAAAAATCCTACTAAAGTATAAGCATATTCTTGAGACACTAAGGCTCCTGGTTCCATTTCTGTATTTCTGGATTTACTCAATGTTAGAGTGTAGCAAGCTGGGCAGTGGCTTAAGACCAACATCATGAACTATTTTAATAGGAATGAAAAGGCTTATGGTGTGTGTGTGTGTGTGTGTGTGTGTGTGTGTGTGTGTATTTAAGAGATCTTCTGGATATATCTGACCTGTTGCTTCTTCTGAATGTTAGCATCGCACATGCACACACACACACACACACACACACACACACAAATACACACATACACACTCACACAGAGTATATTCATTCTGTAGTTGGATATCAACATTGGTTTGTCTGTTCTACTCATTGGCATTGTTGACTGGAAGGAATATTGGAATGAGAATGGGCATAACTCACTCTCCCTGTTCCTATGAACTTGACCTTGGGATGGAGGCAGGAGGTTTAGATTGAAGTCACCAGCATCTCAGAACTCAAGAACAAATGGTAGAAAGAACAGTGTGGGGGATGGTGATTACCACGGTGGGCTTAGGTGAGAACTGGATGTAGAGAACAGTGACACAGGTAAAGGGAAGGACTTGGGCAAAGGCCTTGAGATGACAACATGGGCATTCAGAAAACTGAAAGCCATTCTCATGAGGTCTTCTCAATGTGGCAATTGTGACTTATGGAACATTTTGGGCTGCCCTTTAAATATAGCCTAGAGTTATTTGGTGGGACTCTCACAAAAACCAAGGCTGCTTTGTGATTAGGAACATTTTCTTTTGCAAACGCCAGAAACATAGGCTGTAATAATAAACTACCATAGTTACAAAGGTTATTTGGGGTTGACAATGCCAGCCATATTCTAGCTAAGGCTTGTTGTCTAGAAAGTGCTGTGGCTGAATACTCTGAACCCTAGCCTTGGACTTCAGGTGTTGGCCGGTAATTTCTAGATCTTGTAGGCATTATTTCTCGGTAACACAGTTTTCTTAGGTTCAAAAAAGAGCTTTGCAGAATTAGGTAAGAAGGGTTGGGGAGGGGCTGAGAAGACGGAGGGACACAAACATTTATTCAGCCATTGGTTAACATAAGGCATCCACAAAAATTCTTTTGAGACAATGTAGGTGAAAAAACATGTTAAACTACAAAGCAGCATGCAAACTATAAGGTGTGCAGAAAAGAGTTTGGAAACACTTCCCCTTTGATTTTATACTTCATAGAGTCTCAGCAACAGCTCTTTTGAAGAATGTGGTATAATTGAGAACCGCATAGATGTAGTTTTTGCTTCTTTTTTTGTGGTCTTCACCCTAATCTATTCTTTCAGGTTTTTCTAGTTTGTCAGTTCACACTCTTTATTACCTATGCCGATCGGATATACTTTAACTTACAGAAGCACAAACTAGCTTGAGCACTCGCTGGGGAGTCAAAGATCCAGGGGACATAATGAAAGAAGGAATCTCAATGATTCAGAAGGGCGAGGATCAGGTGTGTAATTAGACAGGTCAGGACTTATGAGGGTGGAGGGAACACACCAGAAAATGTTTTCTATGAGCGATGGGTGTGATCGGCATCTCTCCTCTGTACAATACAGTAGTCTGTACTGTAACTCTTACAGACACGCAGCCTAGCTCTGTGTGGGTTTCTTTAAAGTAGCATGGCTTTGTTCACAAAACTTAACAGCCCAGAAACATTCCACCTAAAGAGCGCGTACTTTTTTTTTTTATTTTTTATTATTTTTTATTTTTTTAGTGTTTATTTATTTTTGCGAGACAGACACAGAGTGTGAGCGGGGGAGGGTCAGAGAGAGAGGGAGACACAGAATCAGAAACAGGCTCCAGGCTCTGAGCTGTCAGCACAGAGCCCGACGCGGGGCTCGAACCCACGAACCATGAGATCGTGACCTGAGCTGAAGTCGGCCGCTTAACCAACTGAGCCACCCAGGCGCCCCAAGAGCACATACTTTAAGTGGCTTTGCCTGCTGCCTACTGTGGCTAGGAGCATGTGGACATGGGGCCCTTACAATACGTATGCAGCTTTTCATTATTTTCAAAACAGCCCATTTCACTCAGGTTCCATCCTTGTTGGGCCCATGTTTCCTGGGATGGCTGGTTTGTAAGATAATTAGGGGGAAAATGAAGGTCTGAAGTTGCTGTCACTGCCTCAAGGTCAGAGTTAGGAGGGAATCATGAGTAATTAGGTGTAATCCCTTAAAAAAAGAGTATTGTTGTCGCTACGTTGGTTGTTAAGGAAGCATAAGAAGGTAATTCTGATGTAACCTGGCTGGAAAATTGGCAATATTGTGTCAGTCTCTTACATTTCCCCTAGAGCATAAAGCACAAGGATATTCTGTAAAAATACACTAATAGTCTCAATAATTAATCTGTTAAATCCTTTAATCTGATCATCAGCAACTATTTTTTTTCTCTTGTGTACAAACATAGCTCAACATTTATTGGTATTGCCTCTTGGTAACAGTGTCCATTTTTACATTAACCTAAGGATCACCTTGATGTGAATTCTTTAAAGATTCCTAAAGAAGTGTTCAAACAAAAGGATGTGGAGGCAAGGTCTTTCAACTCACACATGCCAATGCATACACGAGATTAATTCGGGCAAACGGAAAGACGACATATGCATTAGTGGGGACGGGCGGGGGGTTACTTCAATTACTTTTCATGAATTTAAGATTACTTCTGATGAATATGAAAGTACACTTGTGAATATAAAAGTAATATATTTTCATTGAAAGTAAGTCAGAAACTCTAGCCATCGTCCTGGGACAATATGTTCTATTCCTGTTGCTCCTTGAACGCTACTCCTACCTTGCCTGCACTCCTATCTGTGACCCTGTTCTGCAAGTAAATATATGTGATAAATAAAAATTCCCTGCATGTTTCAGTAAAAAAAAAAAGAGTCAGAAATAAAGGGGAAATTTGGAGAAGAGGTAAAAATCTCCCAATGTTCCATGTCTTAGGGAAAATCATTATTAATAAAGATTGGCATACTATTTCTTTCTATGCGTACAGCATATGCATATTCTAGGCAACAGAGAGCATATGATAGGCACTTTGTTGGTGTTGTTTTTTCGATTTTTTAATTTGTAAGTAATCTCTACACCCAACATGGGGCTCAAACTCACAATCCTGAGATCAAGAGTCGCACGCTCCACTGACTAAGTAAGCCAGGAGCCCCCTATAAGCACATTTCATATACTGTTTTCCACTGAACATTATGCCATAATGATTTTTCATGTTATTAAAAGTCTTTGTAAGTATAATATTTAATGGCTTCACAATATTTAATACTATAAATATGCCATGAATTCCATAACCAATGCCAGGATTTTTAGTAATGTAAGTTGTTGCTAATTTTTAATATTAAAAATGCCGTGATATCTTTGTGCATAAATATTTGCCTCTACGTCAGATTTTTTTTTTACAGAATTGCTTCTCAGACTAGGAATTACTGAAGTAAATAATATGCATGCATATTTTTCAAGTTTTTAATACATGTTGCCAATTTTTTGAAGAAAGGTTGAACTAGTGTACATTTCCTATAGAAGTTTAAGAAAATGATTTTATTTAATAGCCAACTGCATACTATCATTAAAATAAATACCACCACCATCATCAATTTAGTAGGCAAAAATTTACATCACTTTAATTTGCATTTCTTTTATAATTCATGAGGCTACTCCTTTTCTATCTGTATTTCTTCTTTAGTGAATTGCTTGTGCATATCTTGGCCCAAACAAAATGTTTTCTAAGGGCTATTTATTAAATCTTAATATTTTAGAGTCTTATTATTTTGTCACGTGTGCTTTTACTTTGTTTTAAAACTCAGTTTATGGTAATTTTTGACTTTTGAGAGAAGTTTCACATTTTTTTTGAAGTTTATTTATTTTGAGACAGCACGAGCATGCACATAAGCTGTGGAGGGCGGGGGCGGGGGGTGGGAAGCAGAGAAAATCCCAAGTAGACTCCATGCTGTCAGCGTGGAGTCCAATGCAGGGCTTGAACTCACGAACCATGAAATCAGGACCTGAGCCAAAATCAAGAGTCAGACACTTAACTGACAAAGCCACCCAGGCGCCCCAGAAATTTTCATATTTTGTAGTCAAATATGTATTTCTTTTGTGGGTCCTTGAAAATTTTATTTTCAAATTATTTTTAAAGTGCACAAATCAGTGCTTTTTAGTATATTCACAAAGTTGTGCAATGATCACCACTATCTAATTGCAGAACATTTCATCACCCCCCAAAGCAATCCTGTATTCGTTAGCAGTTACTCCTCATTCTCTTCTTGCTCATCTTCTATCCCTATAGATTTGCCCATTCTGGGCATTTTACATAAATGGAATCAAACAATATATGGCCTTTTGCATCTGGCTTCTTTCATTGAGCATAATAGTTTCAAGGTTCCCAAGGTTAACATCAGTCTTTGTTTTTTGTTTCCTCCTGACCACATTTGGTTTTGCTACATCCTTTTGTCTTTTTTGAGAAGCCATAAGAATTTAAGATTTATTTGGTTATAGGACACCCTAACCCACTGGCTTCAGTTAATTTGCTGGTCAGCTTCTACTAAGCCTGATTGGTATTAGTTTGAAAAGAAAAAGCTTAACTTTTCTTTTATATATATATATAAATTTTATATATATCTTCTATATATCATATATATATATATATATATTTTTTTTTTTTTGAGAGAGAGACAGAGACAGAGCATGAGCAGAGGAGAGGCAGAGAGAGAGGAAGACACAGAATCTGAAGCAGGCTCCAGGCTCTGAGCTGTCATCACAGAGCCTGACACAGGGCTCGAATCCACAAACCATGAGATCATGACCTGAGCCAAAGTTACACGCTTAACCGACTGAATGACCCAGGCACCCCCAAAAAGGAAAAGCTTTACTATAGTAGAGAAGTATGTTTCTAGTCTGAGTTTTAGAGATTTTATTGAGAATGGATATTAAACTTTGCTGAAAGCTTTTCCATCTGTTGAAGTGATCACATGACTTTTAGTACTTGACATTTCTATGATACAGGGTAGGAATCACTTTACTATAGTTGAAGGATCTTTTTCACTCTTGTGGCAAAAACCATACTCCATTGACTGTCATATATTATTGAATTTGTTTTTATCTATTGCTGTTAATTATTTTATGTTTGCCATATAAATATTCTAAAGTTAAGAAGTAGTGTTTGAAGACAGTGAAAAGAGCACAGACATTTGGGCCAGAGATATCTGAGGTTTTTTTTTTTAATGTTTATTTATTTTTAAGGGACAGAGACAGCATGAGCAGGGGAGGGGCAGAGAGAAGGGGAGACACAGAATCCAAAGCAGGCTTAAGGCTCTGAGCTGACAGAACAGAGCCAGACACAGGGCTCAAACTCATGGACCGCAAGATCATGACCTGAGCCAAAGTTGATGCTTAACGGAGTGAGCTACCCAGGCCCCAATATGAGTTTTAATTCAAGTTCTAATACTTATAATTCTGTGACCTTGGCATTTTTCCTTAGAATCTTCATTATGCATTATTTTTGTAGATTTGTAACCATATGAGTATGGAAAATTTTATATCTTGTTTTTTCCCCCCTAATTTAACCTTATACCACAGGCATTTTCCATGTTGCTGCATTGCTTTGAAAGCTATGTAATATGTGATTCAAAATGAGCTTCAGGTAGCAGAGTTTAGAGTTCCTTACTATTGGACCTTTCATCCATGTCCACATTTTTACCAATAATAATAACAATTATCATAAACTTAATTATGCCTAAAATGTGCTTTATATTAGCTTAAAGTGTATAACAACACTTATTTTAAAGTTTATTTATTTATTTTGAGAGAGAAAGAGTGAGTGAGAGCAAGGGAGGGGCAGAGAGAAGAAGAGACAGAATCCCAAGAAGGCTCCACGCTGTCAGCGAGGAGCCCCACACGGGGCTTGAACTCATGAGCTGTGAGATCATGACCTGAGCCAAGATCAACAGTTGGAAACTTAATGCACTGAGCCACCCAGGCACCCCTATAAAAACACTTTTAAGGATACATATTGTCCAAATGCTTTCTAAAATTATTATACTGATTTACATTTTCACTGACAATGTATAAAATTTCCTACATTTGCTCACATTGTGTATTAACATTCAAAATAAGTTACTGCTAATCCAATAAAAAAATGGCTTCTCACTATTGTTTGAATGTACATACCACATTTGTGAGGTCCACCATTTTTTCACATGTATATGAATTTACTGCATTTCTTTGGTAAGTTGTCTGAGTGCTTGAATTCCATAAATCTTTTCCAATTTATTTAATAAAGACATAATAAAGACACTGTTCCTTGGTCTGTTATAATAAAAATAGGTCTTCACACTTTGATTACGATTTTTTAAATGACACCAGAACTTTCCATTTACTTATGCTATCAAATCTGCCCATCATTCCTACCATGATTATTCTGACATTTAGGTTTAGGGGAGTTTATTAAGCCTTCAAATTATTAAGAAAAATTAATTCCAGAAGCCATTTATAAGGTTTTAATATTGGTATTTCACTTCCCAATCCATCCTGAATTTATTTTTGTTATGTGGTGAAAATATAAATTAAAAGATTCTCTAAATTTTACCAATTGTTTAATGGCAATCACTCCTTCTAATACTTTGTAACAAAAATTCCAGTGACCATTTATGAATTTTTAAGTAGAATATTTGAATTTTTGTATATAAACTATCACATTGATGCTTTTGTGATTTTTTTTTTTTTTAATTGTCAGTAGGCTTCATGCCCAGCACAGACCTCAGTGTGAGGCCTGAACTCAGGACCCTGAGACCAAGACCTGAGCTGAGATCAAGAGTCAGATGCTTAACCAACTGAGCCACCCAGGCACCTCAAATGCTTTTGTGATTCTTGATCCAGCATGCGCTATTGTAATTACTGTAGCTTTTTTTAAAAAGTTATTTTGAGAGAGAGAGAGAGAGAGAGAGAGAGAGAGAGAGAGAGAGAGCAAGTGGGGTAGGGGCAGAGAGAGAGGGAGAGAGAATTCCAAGCAGGCTCTGCACTGTCAGCACAGAGCCTGATGTGGGGCTCGAACTCATGGACTGTGAGATCATGACCTGGGGTGAAGTCAAGAGTCGGATGCTTAACCAACTGAGCCACCCAGGTGCCCCATACTTACTGTAGCCTTTTAGTGTTTTGAATTTTAGTAAAGACAGGCCCTTTTCATTATTTTTCTTTAAACTATTTTAATTTGCGGGGCACCTGGGTGTCTCAGTTAGTTAAACATCCAACTCTTGATTTTGGCTCAGGTCATGGTTATATAATTTTATATAATTATATAATTATAATATACTTACATTTTATATAAATATACTGATATTACAAATAGGATCTTTTCTACTATAGTTTCTACTTTATAAATATCACTCAGGAAAGCTTTTTTTGTATATTTATCTGTAACAATTCAGTTTACTGGACTCTGTGTTTTTAATGGATTTTTATGCTTTTGGGTTTTCATTTTAGAAGGTATACCACCATACCTTCTGTGAAAATAAAACTGTGACTATTAATTTTCTCTTTATACCTGTTACTTGTTTGATAAATTTATGTATTACGGTTTTGGCTAGAACTCACAGAATAATGTCCAAGATAAATGGGGGCAGCTTTTTTGCTTTGTTACTGATTTTTTTAATGTTTTTTTATTTTTTTATTTTTGAGACCGAGAGAGACAGAGCATGAGAGGGGGAGGGGCAGAGAGAGGGGGAGACAGAATCTGAAGCAGTCTCCAGGCTCTGAGCCATCAGCACAGAGCCCGAAGCGGGGCTCGAACCCACCATCATGAGATCATGACCTGCGCCGAAGTCGGAGGCCCAATCGACTGAGCCACCCAGGCATCCCTAATTTGTTACTCATTTTAAAAGGAAGCATTTAATACTTCACTATAGGACTGGTTATAGTTGGTTTGGAACAGATAGGTTTTAGTATGCGGGACAAACATCCTTACTTCCTTTTTGGAAATTTAAGAATTCACTGTGAATATATGCAGTATAGAAGATTTAAAAAAGAATGTTCTTCAACTACTTTTAGTATTGTTACTCTGGGACTCACATTTCTAGATAGGAAATATGATTGGCAAACCTCATATGTATGATGCTTTCATTTTACTGTCTGCATAACACAGATAATTTGACTTATTGTGAAACGTGGATTTTTTAACCTATTCAAAGTCACCCAATACAAATTCTACTCAGTAGGTACACTTTCAGAAATGAGTTTTGTTTTCAATTGCAGTAGTTTTCCCTAGCTTATATTTTCTGGTATTCTCTTTTTATTTACTTGGCTTTTATTTTGTAGTTTTATGATTATATATGATGAAGATGGAAGTTGATGGGACAGCAGTAAGCTAAATAAGAGGTATACTTGTAAGCATGTAAAATTGGTCGAGAATGTCAGGAGAAAGAAGGAGGTAAACAGCCAAGGTACATGCAGGGCAGTGAAGAGAACCACTAGGACAATCAAGATCTTTTTCATCATCCTGCATTTCTTCATAGTGTTACAATACACCCCACGGTCTATTTGGGAACATTTCTCCCAGAGGATGAAAGTGAGGTGCTTGTGACTTTCCTATTGTAAACAAAACCTAGTGTTTGCCTTTATTTTCCAGAAGTCTGGGGAAGTCTTTATTCCGGCAGAAGTACGGTGATGGATTTAGTGGGGACTGAGGAGAAGTTCTGCTCTGCCTTGGGCAGCATCAATTCTTTTTTGCAAGTGAGACCAGGAGCACAGTTTTGGGGACCTTCTCCCATTTGCATTTTTCCTTCCCTTTCTCTGTCCTGCTATTCCTGTCTCTTTTGTCCCAAAGCAGTGAGCTGTGGGATTATGGACCCAGAAGTGGGCTCTCTCTTAATCTTCTGGTTCTTGCATTTCTTATTCCGGCGGCGAGAAGAAAGGGGAGCACTTTGTTTTGTGAGCCATGATCATTATACTCTCTTCCTTCATCCACTAAGTTGATTGCCTATAGTTTTACAAATGCTGGGAGAGGAATTAGCCAGGCTGCTCTCTGAACCAGGACAGCATTCTGTACGGAGGGCAGTACGTCCAATAGTTACCTGCTGATTAAATAAAAAGAAACCTCTATTGTTACACATATTGTAAAGAAGATAGAGAAAGAAGGAAGGGTCTCCTTTATTGTGATTTCTTGGTGCACTGCGTGTGATCCTGTACCGTGCCAATAGCATAGACGCAAGATCATTATCCGCTTCATTATTTCCTGGACGTCTCACAAAATGGCACTATCCAGCACAATATTATTTCATAGCAAAATATATTTTAATTGAAAAATCACTTGAAGTAACTGAATAAAAATGTGGAGCAGGAACTTACCCAACAGAGAGCAGAGTATGTACATTTTGTGGATGGAGCAGCATCTATTTAATATATTTTTATATAGAAAATACAAGCATATTTAAAAATGGAAACACGTAAGAAAGTATGTCACAACGAATAACAAAATGTAACACAAAATAAAAAGGTAAACCCCAAGTCACAAGTTTACTGAACAAAACAAGACCCAGCACCGTGTTGGAATTTCTTTGCGTAAGTTCCAGGATGCCCAGGACTACCGGGAAGAGATGATCCTGCTTTTAGGAGAGCGGGTTGGCTGTGCAGTGGTTAAAACCCAGTCCTCCTTTTCCTGGAACAAAAAAACAAAGAGATTCAACAGAAAAACTGAACTGATGGGGTAAGAGCTTAGGGGCTGATTACCACAGGATTGAAAGTCTCAGATGCCTCTGTGACATCGTTTGTAGGGATGGGGGTCGCTCCTTGAGAGAACGAAGGGGCTTGGAGAACAGGTGCTACCATATGAAAAGATCTGAGAATCAACAGAACCTGAGTTTGGATCCTGCCTTCGTCACCAATTTCCTGTCTGATAATCCTCTTATCTCTAAAATGATGAGTTTGGACTTTGTGAACCTGAAAGTCTCTTAAGAGCATTAGCAGTCGATGGTTTTTATTTAAGGCATTTACTTAGGATCAATTTTCTGAAGATGCACATAGAGCTCAGAGGAAACATGGTTTCTTTCCTAAGGATGGAATGAACTGGGAATGATACCGGGTCTGTCTGATTCATCAGCAGAGGAGGTTAGAGGTTGAGAGATTTAATGGCTGCCACGGGGTGTTTCTCCACCAGTTGTCACTGACGGCTGGGGAGCTGCTCCAACCGTGAACAAGCATTTACTGAGCACCAGTTTTTGTGACCGCACGAAGTATGAGGGATACAATCTTCAAGGCACTCAATCTTGTGGGAAAGAAATACAAAATTGCTTCTAAACATTTACTGTTTTGATTTCTCAGAAAAGCTTTCTCCTCGTCCCATTTCAGGGAATCATACTCCACCTTTCTTTTCTTCTGGGAACTGCCAGCCGCCTCTCCCCTTTCCCCATAAGTAAGGTAGAGATTTTGACAAAGTGACCCTTCATGTTACTACAACAGGACTCAACCTGGGGCTGCAGTTCGCTGATCCATGCTGGGCCCTCGAATGCATCTGGAGTAGTCAGTTCTTCTGGATTGTTAAACGGGGTCAGCACCCTGTTTCTGCGGATACTGTGGGATGACATGTAAAATGTGGAAGCTACAAGCAGTTCTGTCCTTCCACTTGAACTGGGCAGCAGAGAAAAACCCACTGCAGCAAAAGAGAGGATGGGACAGACACTGGAGAGAGGAGGGGAGACGAGAGGTGGAGGGGCTTCAGGTGGCTTTCAAGTCCTCAGTCTGGTCCTCCTGATGCTCAGCCACCTCACGACTTTGGGTGCAAGGTCCTTCTATCCTGAGGACATATTCCTTTCTTTAGTGAAGCTAGTTAGAGCTGCAATGAGAGAGTCCCAACTATTTTACGTCTCCTAGAATAACTGATCACAGTACAAGGAGGCAGGGGCTCGCCCAGTCTTCAGGGTTGAAGACGAATCTTTCCTTGTATGTGGGATATGCCTCTTAGCTCATTTTGCTGAATATATACATCTGGATTCCTTTATTAAACTTTTGCTTAAAAAATCTAGATTTTTTTCTCTTTATTAATAGTATTTTCACATAAGGTAATAACTATCCTTCCCCCAGTTGAGAAAGAGCTCCTCTGGAGTATTTTGATGTTAGGGAACCACACAAACTCTGGGTTTCCTTGTCTTATCTGTAAGATGAAGGAGTCGAAATAGAAAAGTACAACATTATATGAATGTTATAAATACTTCCTGTTCCTTTTTGAGTCACGGTCATTCTTATTCCTTTTATCTTTTCTTTTCTCTCTCTCTCGTCTTTTCTTTTTTCCCCCAGAAATCCAATCCAGTTTGACTCTCGTTTTTTTAAAATTCTTTCAACTCTGCTCTCAGGTAAAACCATCATTTTTATCTTGGAAACTTCTACATATCCCGATATAATCCAAATTTGCTCTTTGGAGTTTATTTTTTCTCTCTGCAGAGATGGCATATACTTAAGCTAATAGGAAGAAATGCATTGGCACAGGACTGATTTTTTGTTAATAAACTTTGTACTTAAACAGGTTTTTGTCTTTGCAAGTTGACTCTGATATTCTAATCACAATGAAATTTAAAAGATGGAAAAATTAGAGTTGATTTCATTTAGCTGGATTTCCCACTTTTTAAAGTGAATATGAAAATATCCATTTGTTTTTAATGATTACTGTAAGACAGAAGTAACTGTACATAATACAAATCTAAGTGATGTAATACAATGATACATACTGAAAGTCTTAAAATAGAGCTGTTAATATTCCAACATTGCAACACTTGTGAGGACAATGTTATAATATTGAAAATATTTTATCCATGGTATGATGTAGTATGTCTGACATTTCTTGAAGTTTAAAAAAGTTTAAACCTTGAGGAAGAAGAACGAAGCTAGGGGCATCATGCTCTCTCATTTCAAACTATATTACAAACATATATTACAGTATGGTATTGGCATAACATCAGACACAGAGATCAGGGAGACAGAATAAAGAGCCCAGAAATAAATCCATGCACGTATGGTCAATTAATTTATGACAAAGGAGCCAAGAATACACAAGGAGGAAAGAACAATCTCTTCCAACAAATGGTGTTGGGAAAACTGGACAGCCCCATGCCAAAGAATGAAACTGGACCACTTTCGTACACCAAACATAAAATTAAGTCAAAATGGATTGAAGATTTGAATACAAGAGCTGAAACCATAAGACTCCTGGAAGAAAACATAGATGGTGAGCTCCTTGACATTGGTCTTGGTGATGATTTTCTTGGGGGGGGGGGCATTTGACAGCAAAAGCAAAGGCAACAAAAGCAAAAATCAGCAAGTAAGACTACATCAAACTAAAGGCTTTGTCACGGCAAATGAAACCATCAACAAAATGAAAAGGCAACCTGTTGAATGGGATTATATATCTGACAAGAGGTCACGATCCAAAATATATAAAGAGCTTATACAACCCAGTAGCAAAACAAACAAACAAAACAAAATAAAAACAACCCCCAAACAATTTGATTAAAAAATAGGCAGAGGATATGAATACACATTTTTCAAAAGAAGACATATAGCAGGCCAATAGGTACATGAAAAGGTACTCAACATCATCAGTCATCAGGGAAATGCAAATCAAAACCACAGTGAGAAATCGCCTCACACCTATTAGAATGGCTACTATCAAAAAGACAAGACATAGTAAGTTTCGGCAAGAAGGTGGAGAAAAGAGAACACTTGCGCATTGTCGGTGGGAATGCAAACTGCATACTGTGCAAAGCAGTATCGAGATGCCTCAAAAAATAAAACAAATTAAAAATAGAACTGCCATACAATCCAGCAATTCTACTTGTACTTCTGTGTACTTATCTGAAGAAAATGAAAATACTAACTCGAAAAGATATATATACCACCATGGTCATTGCAGCATTATTTGTAATAGCCAAGATATGAAAACAACCTAAGTGTACATTCATCAATAAATGGATAAAGAAAACGTGAGACACCCACACATATACACCCATACCCCCCCCACACACTGAAATACTATTCAGCTATGAAAGAATGAAATCTTGCCATTTACGACAACATGGATGGCCCCTGAGGACTTTATGCTAAGTGAAATAAGTTGGACAGAGAAAGACAAATACCATATGGTCTCACTTATATGTGGAATCTAAAATTTAGAACCAAAAAAACAAAACAAAACACCCTCACAGATACAGAGAACAGATTGGTGGTTGCCAGAGGCGGGGGGTTGGGGAGGTAAAATGGGTGAATGGAGTCAAAAAGTACAAACTTAATAGTTATAAAATAAATAAGCCATGAGGATGTAACATAGAGCATGGTGACTACAGTTAATAATACTGTATTGCATATTTGAGAGTTGCAAGGAAAGCAAATCTTAAAAGTTCTTGTAATTATGTATGGTGATGGATGCTAACTGGATCTATTGTGGTAGTCATTTTGCAAAATATATACAAATATCAAATCATTATATCATATACCTGAAACTAATATAATGTATATCAATTATTCTTCAATAAAAAAAGTTTAAATTATTTTAAACTATTTTTTCCTTAGACTTAATTTTGTGATCATCTTTTCTTGACTATCACACTTATCTGGTTAGAAATGAGAAACCAATTGACAGACATATTTTTACATAAAATTTTTTAGTCAATTAAATACTGAATATGCATACACTAAAAATATGAACCAAGATTTTTGATCATACACTAAAAACATGAACCAAGATTTTTGATTTTAAAAATAAACATTTCTTATCATCAATTTCAATAGTATTTTTATTGTAATCAGGAATGCAAATGAACACTATTAAAATGTATCGACTTTATTATTTAGTTTCCATCCTTACATATGAAGGATGCAATCTTCTGTTCAAGAA
The DNA here is from genome assembly GCA_028646485.1 of Cryptoprocta ferox. Classification (NCBI taxonomy): domain Eukaryota; kingdom Metazoa; phylum Chordata; class Mammalia; order Carnivora; family Eupleridae; genus Cryptoprocta; species Cryptoprocta ferox. The sequence goes on along the minus strand of CM053568.1, from coordinate 22,192,530 downwards.
GAAAGATAATATATTTGTTTAATTAAACCTTTTGTCTTTTTTTGTGGAAAACTATAGAATGTTTCATGAATTTGCATGCAATCCCTTTAGAGGGGGCCATGCTAACCTTCTCTGTAGTGTTCCAATTTTGACTTTATGCACTGCCAAAGGTGAGCACAAGATTATTTATTTTTGAGATATCGTTTTGTCAATCCTTAACTAACATTTCTTTATGTGGCTTTAGTTCATTTTTAAGGAGTACCTGAAAGTGGACATTTTTGGATACTAAAAGTTTCTACTTAAACTGAAGATATGTTCTGGCTCTTGGGACAAACCTAATTTGAATTTTCATCTCTTTATGGTTCAGATAAACATTTGTTTCTGTAGTCTTACCTGGAGCAGTCATGTCCTGTCCAAGCTGAGAGACAATGACACCGGTTTGGTCTTATGCATTTTCCACCATTTAAGCAGGGAGACTGGCAAACAGCTGGGATGAAAAATTCATGCATTTATTTAATTAATACTTAGCAAGTCGGAAAACATCCATGAAGGCGTGTAGAATAAGATCTGACTCTGCTTTCCACTCCAGCCACTACCATTCCGCATTGATCATTTGTATTATGCATTCCTGACACTCTGACCTCATGTCTCATGTGACACTACCCACCATTTCCCTTTTCCCTTCCAAGCTAGTCAAGTTTCAAATGTAAGTTCCAGGTTCAGTCCTGCCTGTGTACTGAAACCTTTGCTGATAACATTAAATCCACTGATTTTTCTCATCAATTCTTTTCATTTATGCAACCGATTTGACATATACAGTTTTGAACTGCAAATTTTTCATTTGCTCAGTGAGACTGTGTATCACTTGAGAGAGCTGGCAGTGAATTCTATGACTGATTGTGTCGTTACATCAGGCATCGACACTTGCGACAATCGGACACGTAGATTATCTAAAATAACAACAAATAAATAAAAATAGCAGACGATTCAAAAGTTCCTTGTATTTGTTAGAAAACACAATTTTATGGCATTTACCAACTTTAACTGGAATTGCAGAACCCGGAATAGAATTAAAAATTAGCCACAGGTGAAAACCTGAGTGAACATCCAAAGATTTACCGTAGGACACCTTTTCTCACAAATCCACCTTGGCATAACCACTCTGCTTTTTACAAAATATACAGATGCTAAAAAGTGATGAAGAACTACCACCAGCAAGTTTAATGTATCAAAGAAAAGAAGAACATCCTCGAGGAAGAAGAAAATAAAATTCCTGTTGAAAGAAGGTTGGAAATGAGAAAGTTTCAGTCTCATGATTTCACTCTCATTATAGCTTGGATGAGTAGCCTTCCCCAGACAAAAAAACTCAACTTTGGTGAGATATACATAAATGTTACTTCTTCTTTTAAATTTTGCTTTGAAGCTTATTTAGTTTTGAGAGAGAGAGAGAGAGAGAGAGAGAGAGAGAGAGAGAGAGTGAGTGAGTGTTGGGGAGGGGCAGAGAAAGAGAGAGACACAGAATCTGAAGCAGGCTCCAGGCTCTGAGCTGTTAGTGCAGAGCCCGATGTGGGGCTTGAACTCACAGACTGTGAGATAATGACCTGAAGTCAGACACTTAAACGACTAAGCCACCCAGGCTCCCCATAAATGTCACTTCTTTAATTCCTTATCTATAAAACATGGGGAAAATTCCAGAAAGTACCAAACACTTGATATGTAAGGACTAGGTGGGAAGAAAGAGGACAAATGTAAAACTGTCTTTGCCCATGGGGAGCTCTCCTGGGGAGTTAAGAGTAGGCATGGGCCAACAGAATGCATGTATTTGCCACATAACAAAGAGGAAATTATGAAACAAAGCAGGATTAAAAATAACAAAAATAAAACCCAATCATTGAAAACTAACTCTCCATAGATTCCACTTGCTAATAAAAAAAATTACTCCTTTTCATTAAAAAAAGTTTCTTTATTTATTTTGAGATAAATAAATCTCTGCACTATCAGTACAGAGCTTAACGCCGGCTCAATCTCATGAACTGTGAGATCATGACCTGAGCTAAAATCAAGAGGTGGATGCTTAACCAACTGAGCCACTCAAGCGCCCCAAATTACTCCTTTCCAAGAGCATGATGGGTTAGTGGTTCCTGACAGTACTAACAAGTTAATTTCACTTCCTTGTCTAATAGCTTAACACCTTCCTCCCTCCCTATAAGATGGGTGCCCCCAATATTCCACTTTAGGCTATGTGCCTTCTGCACAATCTTATGTTTTTCTTCATGAATGTTTTCCCGTGATGACTTACATACCATTATCTTCTATGTAGATGTATCTTCTGGGAACTCAAACCATCATTCAACTTCCTATCAGACCTTTCCCTTGGATGTTTCACAGGCGCAAGTTCAGCACTGAACTCCTTATCCATACATTCTCACCTGCTCCTCTTGGGTTCTCTATCTCAGTAAGAGGTACCACCTTCCCCTCAGGGCCCCGAAAGGCGTATCATTCTTGATTCTTCTCAGACTTCTACCCCCACAGTAAATCTATAACAAAATAGTATTTATTTGCCTCCCTAACTTCTCTCAGATACTGGTAGGTTTTTCCTTTCTGACACTCATGGGTGGCTGTTGCGGCTTGAGGGAGGGCGACTACAAGTGTGATTTTGCCTGTGACAGTATGTTTTACTCCCATTTCCTTGGTTTACTTATTAATAGTACCCCTTTCACTCTCAAAAATGTCCCAGTGTGAAAGCTAAATTACACGGTCACCGAGCCTTAGAGCTTGTGACAAGTCCTGGTGCCAATATGACTGATCTACTTGATGTTTTACCCCACCAGGGAAGTGGCATAAATACTGTTTCAGGAGGGATGGTAGAGTGTTAGACATAATATCAAATAAATACAGCAAGTTCTGTTCTTTTAACAGTTGCCTAAAGATTTCAGACTTTAAAAACCTGTCGTTTCTTTAAAAAATTTTTTTTAACATTTATTTATTTTTGAGACACACAGAGAGACAGAGCATGAGCAGGAGAGGAGCAGAGACAGAGGGAAACAGAATCAGAAGCAGGCTCCAGGCTCTGAGCTGTCAGTGCAGAGTCTGATGAGGGGCTTGTACCCACTGACCGTGAGATCATGACCTGAGCTGAAGTCGAATGCTTAACTGACTGAGCCACCCAGGCACCCCAAAAACCTGTCATTTCAAGCAGATTCATTTATTCGACATGAGAAACTGATCTATGCAGGCACTATGCTAGGTATTGGACATATAAAGATCATGAGGAAGCATCCCTGCCCTCAAGTGGCATATAATCTAGTAGGAGCAAGGATAGATCGATAATCAGCTAAGACCTCAAAGTGCAGAAGACTAAATATTTGAAATAGGCAAAGGTTAAGGGGACATTTGTCACCAATCAATCAACCTTTTCAACGAGTGAATCCTTTGTTCACAAAGGAACCATCTCTTTGATGAGATTTCTACTTTAACGTAAATGGTGTTTATTTAGAACCATGTTCTTTCTAAATAGTTACCATGAATGTAGTAATTTAGTTTCATAGAGATTAAAATAAATACTCTTCTGGACCTCTGCATGCTTTCTTGATATTCTGCAAAGCAGAGCAGATGAGATGAAGAAGGCAGGCAGCTGAGCTGACTTAGATGCTCTGCTTTGGTTCAGGAGCCTGACAGGTGCCTTTGAAGCAGTCGTAGAGTTCAGCATTGAGACCATTTAAGAGACCATCTTGGGGGATTTGTGAAAAACCTTGGCATTCTTTTGTTTCACTGCCACCTCTGAGTCTGAGTCACACTCATCAGTGTCCTCTAGGGCCTCATGGAGCCAAGTCCCCAAGAAAACAAACCCGGAAGGAAGACCTACCTGTATGACAGCGGGACCCCGTCCAGCCAGGTGGGCAATCACACTGATAAGGGGCCACACAGCGACCACCATTCAAACAGGGGAGAATGCATATTGCTAGAAAGGAGATCGACAAGGATTAAATCAAAACACATGCACTCAGATATGATCAAGTGTTCACAAAACATTTTCCGGGAGGAGTAAAACCTTGAATGACCCACTAGATAGTGTCCCTGGTGTGTTCTGTTTATTAATCAGTATCACTGGAAAGACACAATCAGGAAAGTAAGGCTGGACCGTTAGTCAATGGAAATGACTCTAATGCCAAATGCACTCTTTTAGAGAGGATACACCGTAATCGATGTCCACTAAGTGCTTTGCTTTCTCTTCACAGAATAAGCAGAATGTTCTCCATTTATTATTGTTTCAAATTTCTTTTCCAAATTACATAAAGTGCTCAAGAATTTTGGCTGTCTCGAGGCTCTCTCTTATTGTTTTGAATTAAATATAAGAACGGGGTCAGATGGGCTATCCTGTAGGCTGGTGTTGGCAACATGTCAGTAGTGATGGAACAACTCACCCTTTATTTCCTTGGAGCAGAGGCCTGATGGGGACTGAATCAGGCCTCTCCTACACTGTCCATGGTAATCATTCTTCCTAGAAAATCCTGAGCTCTTTAAAGGGGAATAGTCTTGAGATTGTATATTGCCTTGCTACTCAAAGCACAGTTCTCAAGCCTATAGCATTGGCATGACCTAGGAGTTGGCTAGAAAATGCAGCATCTCAGGTCCCAACCCAGAACTACTGAATCAGAATCTGCATTTAACATCTCCCAGGTGGTTTGTATGCGTGTTAAAGCTTGGGGAACCCTGGGCTAATGCAGTAGCACAAGCACATGCTCAGTGAACAAGGCTAGGCCTGCTGTCAGGGCCCACCGGAGTAAATGTTTCCCTGGTCTTTGAACACTTAGCATTAAAGCAGGTCAAGTTTGGGAACCCTAAATGGGAAAGAATGATTGGGGAGTAGAGGGAGGAAAAACATAATTTTTCTTCTTTCTTAATCAATGAGAATACTTGCTTTCGTGAACTCTTAGCAGCCTAAATTTATTTCCATTGTATATTTTTCCTTTCTAGATTAGTTGAAATAGTTACACTTAAAACAGTTTTATAATCTCTTATAACATGTCTGGTCTTCAGAAAAATGAATAAATACTGATATAGGCCAACAGCCATCAAAAGAATGACCCTGAATGTGATTTACATATACCACTCCCAGTGAAACATTTCCCCCTATATATTTTTAAGATATTAAAGCAGAGAATAGTTTAGACATTCTCTAATTAAAAATTAAAAAATTAAAAAATTTTTAAATCACTTACTTACATTCTCTTCAAGTTCAAATTCAAACGTATTTTTATAAGGATCAAAATTCTATATTAATTTACTAAGCATTGTGTAGATATAGGAGTGACAACTTCCCCTGTTTTTTTTTTTTTTAAGTTGAGAAGAACCATCCCAGTGAATCGTGGGCTGCAAATACTATATACAAAGTACAATGTTATGCAATTCCATGAATTTATCCCACCCGCAGCAATGAGAGGCATAGTATATACATGCACTTGAGGTAGGAGAAGATGTGGGCAGGGAAACCCTCTACCATAAACTCCTTCCCAAGAAGATTCTTGGGAATTTGTGATAGGAGGCGTGTGTGGAGATGGCTCTAGATGGATCTTGATAACTGTGTTTTCAAGGTCACTTATATTACAGATCTTCTGCAACTAACTGACATATTCAGATAGACTTCAGATGCTCTTGTCTGGTCTACTATAGGATTTAAGCAAATGAATTCCTTCCACCAGTAAAGCCAGTTCCTAGTAACTCCCCTGATTTGGTAGCTTCCAGGCAAATTATCAGGACTTAAAGTAAGATTTAAGGACACAGTATGTCAAGTTTGAGGAGACTCACGTTCTTCGCAGAGGCGCCCCATCCAGCCATCTGGACAGGAACAGGCATTTGGGCGTTGGCAGATACCTCCATTCTGACATGGGAATCGACAGACAGCTGGAAAAGAAGCAGGATGGATCACAAATTTAGGGAATTACAGAAGAGTGTTTGTCAGAAGATAGGAGTCCTTGTTTATATTTCCTTAAGTCAAGTTTTACAGAAGAGAAACAAAACTTAATCATTCAGCAAGGGATAAACATGAGGGCTCTCAGAAAGGGGCATAAGCAAGCCTGGGTAGTTCTGAGAACATGGCTTTCAACATTTAATAACCTGGGGGTTCAGGGCAGAAGGGGACAAGGTGGTTTAGACAAAAGGTAATCTCTTTTGGTCTGTGCCAGGAGAAATGCCTCTTCCAGAAGATGTGAAAATGCCCTTCTGAAGGTGCCGTTTGATGGCCAATAAATAGCTCTTTGGTGCTGCCACTGTCACTCAGTGTCTTAAAGCAAAGAAGTGAAGACACAAGCAAGCAAAGCAAACACACAACTCTCATTTGCCTTCTGGTTTTAAGTGAAACTTGGGCTATCGGAGGATGTCACCTCCACAGCTGCCCTCTCACGAGGAGGTCGTACAGCCCGCCTGTTAGATCTCATTTCTCACTGCTGCTTTCAGACTGTTAATCTCTTTCCATCTCCTGCAATCACCCTTGCCTCCTCTGAGGCCATTCGTTCATGGCTTTCCTCAATTCTCCCAACCCCACAGGTCATTAAAGACTTTGGGCTTGTCATCCCAAATCCAAATCCAACCATTGTTCACGTGGCCGTGTGGACAACCCATTCAACAATTTGATTATTCTTTTAGTTCCTGGGTTAATGTTTGTCGTGTTCACTAGCATAGCTCCTGACTTGCAGTGAATATTTACTGAAAATATTTCAGTAGAATGGAACAATTACTATGATTTGTAAAAAAAAAAAATATCTTGTTTTGTTAGAAAAGTGCAGATATTTGGACATACTAGGATTCTCATTATCTACCTCTTTCAATTTTGCAGAATTTTAAGCACAGAATCTTCTCCCCCCAGGAAGATTTTATTGAGTGCACACACACAATTCATCCTTGGGTTTGCAAATTCAGTGCACCAAGTGAAGAGACAGCAGTGCTCATATGCATGTGCAGTGGTTGTCACCAGCCCCCAGCATGGCCAGGGAGACCATGGGATGGGCTCTGCTTCCCTGGGGCTTCCTAGGACCTCTTCTCTCGTACTTTGCCCACCGGGCAGGCTATCCCATAGCCAGCGGGGCTGGGGGTCTGCCCAGGATGTGAGTGTGGCACTGGAATCTGCTGAAACACCTGAGTGTCCAAGAGGTGGCCTCGTGGCTCAGACACGACATGGCTCCCCCTAGTGGCTGGAGAACACTCCAAGAGAACACTTCCCTGAGGAGCCATGATTGACTCAGGAAGAAGCTTCATGCAGGGCCATAGTTTTATGTGAAAGCTTTCAAAACTCAAACCCAGAAAGTTAAGGAAAATGACACAGATATCAAGAGAAAATGTATTTATTAAAAAACTTTTTAAATGTTTATTTATTTTTGAGAGAGAGAGAGAGAGAGAGAGACAGAGAGAGAGAGAGACAGAGTGCAAGTGGGGTAGGGGCAGAAAGAGAGGGAGACATAGAATCCAAAACAGCTCCAGACTCTGAGCTGTCAGCACAGATCCCGGTGTGGGGCATGAACCCACGAACTGTGAGATCATGACCTGAGCTGAAGTCAGATGCTCAACCAACTGAGACACCCAGGTGACCCAAGAGAAAATTTAAAGCCAAGGACAAATGAAAGAGCACGCATACTAGTTGTTGGCCTCCGCAGACTTCCATATACGTTCCCCGATAGCTTCACTAAGAAATAACCATTCAATGGATAAAGAAGATGTGGTATGTATATACACAATGGGGTATTATTCAGCAATCAAAAAGAATAAAATCTTGCCATTTGCAACTACGTGGATGGAACTAGAGGGTATTATGCTAAGCGAAATTAGTCAGAGAAAGACAAATATCATATGATTTCACTCATATGAGGACTTTAAGATACAAAACAGATAAACATAAGGGAAGGGAGCAAAAATAATATAAAAACAGGGAGGGGGACAAAATATAAGAGACTCAAATATGGAGAACAAACAGAGGGTTGCTGGAGGGGTTGTGGGAGGGGAGATGGGATAACTGGGTCAAGGGCATTAAGGAATCTACTCCTGAAATCATTGTTGCCCTATATGCTAACTAACTTGGATGTAAATTAAAAAAAAAAGAAACATTCAAATATTTCCTTACCCCTGCAAATAGGAGGTGATGTCCAGGTTCCATTCTCTAGGCAAACACTCCTTAGGGAACCCTCCAACATGTATCCACTGTAACAGGAGTAGGTGATCATGTCCCCATACTGATAATGCACGCCTCGAGTGATTGCATTTTCTACAAAAGTTGGTGGACCGCAGGATATTTCTACAGGAAAACAAAAGCACAATTGAGCCTCTGCTACTAACCCAGTGTGGATGGGAGAGAACACAGTCTCATCTCAAAGACTGAACTAATTTCAAGAGCAAAGATAAAATCCATAAAGGTAGCTTTTCACCTATATAATAACTAAAAGGTACTAGGAACTACAAGCATAATCTGCTGCTGTTGAGAAAAATCAGATGTGCAGGATCAAAAGTTTTGTCTTCTGATTCAAATGCTGAGGCTGAGCTGCTATTGTTTACTCAGGCAACAAGCCTGTAGGAGCCCAAGAATGAGCTCTTGCGGATGGCCAGAGGTGTGGCTTCCAAGAGAACTCTGATGCAGGATGTTTATCAAATTAGAAGAGGAGAAGCATGGGCATTTTTTATTATTTTAATTAAGGGAGAGAGACAGCATGCAATCAGGGGAGAGGGGCAGAGAGAGAGAGAGAGAGAGAGAGAGAGAGAGAGAGAGAATCCCAAGCAAGCCCCACATTCAGTGAGCAGCCTGACGCTGGGCTCGATCTCATGACTCTGGGATCATGACCTGAGCCAAAACAAGAGTCAGATGTTCAACCGACTGAGCCACCCAGGCACCCCTGTACTGTATGTCAATTTAAATAAAAAATCTTGTAACTAATTTTGCTTTGAGAAGCCTTGAGATAACTAGAGTTGTTCTGGGGAGGCTCACAAGACAAGGTCTGAATTAGAGTTGGTGCTCCAAACAGTATCCAGTTTGTAGAAGTATAACTTTTGGATTACTCTCCCTGAATTGGCTTCTAAAAGGTCACTTTCTGGACACAATACCATTAAGAACTTGTCAGAGGGAATAACCAATGTGTATGATTTCTCTAAATTTTCTTTTCCTTCTAAGGTGGTTACAAACATTAATTCGATGAGTCAAATATCAAATATGTATTATGCCTATTGTGTATTAGAAACTGGAAAGAGATCAATGAAGGAAATGCTGTCCCTTTACACAGAGTAGTAGCATAAAGATGGACAATTTAATAAAAGAGGCTTGGATACTGTACTATGGGGAAATCAAGGTGAATAAAACTAATTATGGTTAGGACTGTCAAGGTACAAATCACAATGGGAGTGGCATTGGACTAGGCTACAAAGCTTGAGTGGAGGCTATAAAGCTTCCAGGCTGGGGGAGTAGCATGTAGAAAGATCATGGCAAGCTGATGGCTGGTATACTGAAGCGATCAAAGCATGAATTTCAGACCACCTGTATGGGAATCACCTTGGGTTCTCATTAAAAATGCAAATGGGGGGGTGCCTGGGTGGCTCAGTTGGTTAAGTGTCTGACTTCGGCTCAGGTCATGATCTCATGGTTTTGTGAGTTCGAGTCCCACATCGGGCTCTGTGCTGACAGCTCAGAGCCTGGAGCCTGCTCCGGATTCTGTGTCTCCTTCTCTCTCTGCCTCTCCCCCGCTCGTGCTTTGTCCCTCTGTCTCTCTCAAAAATAAACATCAAAAATTTTTTTTTAAAAAGTGCAAATTTTGGAAGTTTCTAGCTTATGAGTCTGCATCTTATTACATTTGGTGATTCCTATACACACTAAATGTGAATCACTGATTTGTAAGGACAGATATCAGGTTGAGGTGAAACAAATGAGGTAAGTTGTTGCTCCTGTCTCTCAGGGAAGATATTTTCTTCTAAGCCAGAGGCTTTTTGTTTAAAAGAAAATGCAAAAGAGGGATTGAGGATAACAAACAATGGTAGAAACTGTCTCCTTCTCTCCAAGGCAACCCCTGATCCTCTCAAGAATATCGAGGAATAATTAAACATGCACCAGAGTGCATGTCTCTCTTTGCTTTTTCTTCCAGTGCTCTGAGTGGTATGTCACAGGGTGCCAAGACCAGTGTGAGGATATGCGTGCACAATCAGGCCACTTGGCTTGCTTTAGCTCAGGCTGGTGGGCAAGGCTTATACATAGGTAGTGCTTCCTATTTCACTCGGAGTAGATTTTATAAGACTAAAAGCATAGTATATATTCCCTGGAGTAAAACCAAAAAAATTTTTTTAAATGTTTATTTATTTTTGAGAGAGAGACAGAGTGTAAGCAGGGTTAGGGCAGAGAGAGAGGGAGACACAGAATCCGAAGCAGGCTCCAGGCTCCGAGCTGTCAGCACAGAGCCTGAAGTGGGGCTTGAACTCAGGAACTATGAAATCATGACCTGAGCCAAAGTTGGACACTTAACAGACTGAGCCACCCAGGAGCCCCCAAATCAAAATTCTAATGCTGTAGTTGGCTGCTAGTTGAAACTCCAGGCACTTGGACCATTGGTGTATCTCTTCCTATCAGGTGACATTGCTAAAATATACCAGTTCACTTATTCTTCAAAGCAAACTTATAAGAAGCTATTATTGTTGCTACTAACCCAGGAGAGCCATAAAGGTTCAGAGAAGTTAGGGCACTGGCCTAAGTTTCGACTTAGAAAGTTTTGAGGATAGAATTCAAACCCAGGTCTTCTCTGACTCCGCAGTTTTCACATGCACATTTCTTATTAACTGGAGCACAAGTGTTCTAAAGATGGAGGCCATTGTAGACATGATATATTTGTAGACTATGTAGCCCAGTGTCTTGCATCTGGTGAGACTCCATGAGAATTTGTTAACTGATTGCTACAGAGGGAGTAGCTTGGATTACAAGGGAGCCTGAGGATAGAATGCTGGGTGGGGGAGATGTTTTAAGTGCAGGAAGTGTATGTGAAGAGATGTCAAGAGTTATCACAAGGCAACAAGAGATGCCGCCAGATTGTGTGTGATGTGTCACCTGGGGCTAGCCTGGAGCTTCGCAAGTTGTTTGGTTCCAGGACCAGAAGCAACACGTGGGAACTTATTTGAAAGGCAAATTCTTGGACTGCACCCCAGACTACTGAATCAGACATTCTAGGTGGGTCCCAGAAATCGGTTTTAAACAAGTCCCCTAGGTGGTTCAAGTCTGAGAACCACTGTGGAATCATTTTTCTATTGCAAAGGATCTGTGGCCTATAGTCTGGGGACTCTCAGAATATGGGAGAAATGTGTATTTTTAAAATTTATTTATTTATTTATTTATTTATTATTTAATTTAATTTTATTTTAAGGTAGGCTTCACGCCCAGCATGGAGCCCAACATGAGGCCTGAACTCACAATCTTGAGATGAAGACCTGAGCTGAAATCAAGAGTTGGACACTTAATCGACTGAGCCACACAGGCATGCCTTATTTTATTTTTTTAAGTAATCTCTATGCTCAGCGTGGGGCTTGAAATTACAGGACCCTGAGATCAAGAGCTGCATACTCTACCAACTGAGCCAGCCAGGCACCCAAGAAAAAATATGTATTTTAGATTTAGTATTTTGCTCATTCCTAGAAGAGCGTGTTTTGAAATCCTGCTCAGTGAATTCCAGTCGGGTAGGTTTTACCCTACTCCTGGAAAGCTTTTTTTTCCTTTTTATGTTTGTAATGCAAAAATCTTTTTTTTTTTTTTAATTTAAAAAACTGTCAACACAGCAGCTGATAACCACGATAAGACAGAGATCTAAATATCTACATTTAAGTTACTTGATTGAAAATAATCTCACAATGATGAGAAAACACTGTGCACTCATGAGATGAAATGGATTCTACCTCCATTTACTTACTTTCACATCTGGCACTTGTCAGTGTCCACGTCTCGTCAGGGTTACAGGTAATGACGCCCCGGCCCCGCAGCAGGAAGCCTTCCCTACACTTGATGGACACGTTCTGATCAACATAAAACTCCTTTTCAGAAAGCAAAGCATTCTCAGGAATCACAAAAGGAACAGGGCATGGATTTGCTGTTAAACAGAAAAAAACAATGCTTACTGATATTCTCTTTCTTTTCTTTATTTCTTTAAAGGCAGAGTGTGGGTGAACTGTGTAGGAGCTGGGCTCGCAGTTATGATAATGAGGCTTAAAAATATAGAACTTCAAACATTAAAAAAAAAACAACTTGGTTTGGTGGCAGGTGGGTGGCTCAGTTTGTTAAGCACCTGACTCTAGATTTTGGCCCCGGTCATGATCTCAGAGTTGTGAGACTGAGCCCCACTGGGCTCTGTGCTCAGCAGGGAGCCCGCTTAAGATTCTCTTTCTCTATCTCCCTCTGCCCTTGCTTTCTAAAATAAAAAAAAAAAAAAAGGAGGATGCCCGGGTGGCTTGGCTGGCTCAGGTCATGATCTCACAGTCTGTGAGTTTGAGCCCCATGTGGGGCTCTGCGGTGGCAGCAGGGAGTCTGCTTGGGATTCTCTCTCCCTCCTTTTCTGCCCCTTCCCTGCTGGCAGCTCTCCCTCCCTCTCTCTCTCTCTTTCTCTCTCTCTCAAAATAAATAAATAAATATTTTAAAAAGTAGTGTTAAAAAATAAAACAAAAAAAAATATTTGTTTTGTATCCACATGACATTACTTTTAAGGATAAGATCAGGTAAGATCTGAAAACCACAAGGTATTCAGCCACCCACACTTTGTCCTAAAATTCTAAGATGGCAAATTAAATAGTTGTTTGAAATGATGTCTCAATACTGGGGAAACAAAAGGTGTGCTGGAAATCAGGGAGTGCATCAACATTCCCTTGTTTTTTTCATATATATATATATATATATACACACACACACACACACACACACACACACATAAACACATACATACATATATACGTGTATATATATATACATATATATATTAAACATTCCCTTGGTTTTTGAAGAAAATATATTAAAAATGCAGACTAAATGCTTCTCATTGTCACTTTACTCTCTTTTACTGAACATCCTACAGAAGGATGACCCAGGATATTGGCAGACATTTCTAAGTGAGCTGAGTATAACTTTAGACTCATACTACTATGAACAGGATATTATAACTTAAATTGTAGAGTTTGCGAGGCTTATTCCTAAGAGTGGATTCATTTTATAGGTCTGAAGGAAAAACAGCAAATGATGACAGCACAAGGACTTCTTAGTGTAAGTGTATGACATACATATCAACATATATTTCAGCAGTTTGGGTTTTCCTGATTTTCAATGGGCACAAGAGAAGTCTCTGTGAGTGAGGCAGGTGTCAGCTGAATCTTGAAGGCTCAGTTACTGCATTATAACACTTGAAACAATAACCAGAGCTCCCTCAATTTAGATCTTACATGTGAATATTGTTTTCATTCTAATGCTATATATATATAATACTAAAATTATACATTGATATATTCTTTCTTCATTATACACTTGTGTCAAAATATTTTCATTGAGCTGCATTTTTATATTAGTGCCTTGGACTACCTGTAATCATCCAAGGAATCTGATGAAAGCTGATTCTCAGACAGGATATTCCAGAAAATATAAGTAGGTTTTAAAAATATCCCAAAGTATTTGGTTTGGATATGCACTGATTGCTTTCTCTGGGCCAATCTCACTCAGTGGAGTTTCCTCGATGTTTCAGACATTGGGGAAATTAATCATGAAACTGAATGCGATTAAAACCTCTCTTAGAGTCAACACACACGTTTACAGAGAGGAACTGGGTGGCTCCAAGCTCCGTTTTCAGTACAATACGCCTCAGGTGCCCCTTCAAGGCTGTACCCTCTGTTACAGGAATATACCACGCTGGGGCCAGCAGCAGTGTTTTCGACTCTGGCTTTCCCGTTCAGAAACCCAAGCGGAGCTTCACACCTGGTTTCTAGAAAGAAAAATAAAAGCCTCGTATTAAATGCTTTTTCCAACCCTCTTTCCTTCTTCTGCTACAATTGCTAAAGGTACTCAGTGCATCATATAAAGTACTACAGCCTACTCATATGGGAGGTACAAGGATATGCTTTGAAGGAGGAAAAAACCCCAGAATGTCTAAGTTTTGGGTTAATACACGCAGGCGATTAAAGATTGGTATTTTGCCTATTGACTCTAGCTGTCTTTATGTCTATTGCTACCTTTTGTTGTTAATAGTGCTGGGGGCATAAAAGAGGAAGCCCTATCTCAGACCAAATGAATCAGAATCTCTGTGTGGTGGCCTAAATTCCGGTATTAAAAGCTCCCTAAATAATTTCTAATGGTCACTCAGGGATGAGAGCCAGTGGATTAGATGCTAACTGACTTCTCTGGGCTTCTTCCAGCCTTGTGAGTATTCCGTATACTGAGACCATGGATCTCAACTTTGGCTGTACCGTGGAATTGAACTTTAAAAACATATTGATGTGCGGTTCCACCCCCAGAGATTCTGACCTGATTTATCTGGGCAAGGGATTTTTCAGCGCTCCCTTAGGGTGTCCCAAAGTGCTAAAGGCTAAAAGCCATGGGAATAAGGCAGTGCTTTCCAACTAATGCACAAAGGAATCAACTAGGGATTCCGTTAAAAAGCAAATTTTTATTCAACAGCATTGGGGTAGGGCCTGAGAACTTGTATTTCTAACAAGATTCAGGTGCTATCGATGCTGCTGGTCTGTGAGCCACACTTTGAGAATTGTACTGATGTGAACAGACTTCCCTGAAAACTGATAATACAGGTATCAATATATTTAATAATTTAGCAAACTATATAAGAATCTTTCAAACCAGGTTGCTCAGTATGAACACCCCTCCCCCAGAAATATCTGTATTTTTTATATGCCTCAGAAAAAAGTATATAATAAAATATATAAAAATATCAATAATTTTTTTATCCATGAGTAGTGGAATTAAAACTATTATTTTCTTTTTGCTTATTTGTGTTTTTTAATTTTCTGCAAAGAACTTGGATCATGTATTTAACAATTTAGAAAGAAAAAACACCCACAGATAATAATAGGATTCATAGAGGACATTACTATCTTGTATTTCAGAGAGAGCAACTATACAAACCACTGTCATTGCAGTTTGATTTACACCCACTGCAAAACTAAAACAATCCCCTCACTGACACCGTGGCAGGTTCCTATGCCAGACCTACATGTTTCCTTTTCTTTCCTCTCTCCCTTCCCTGCAAATATGTTCACATATTTTTGTTAATCATGAACAGCTGAGATGAAAAATTGCTATTATCAGAAATGCCCAATGATGCCTTTCTGTGACTTGAGATATTAATCAATGTCTTTAAAAAATATTTTTCTGGGGCAGCTGGGTGGCTCGTTCAGTTAAAAGTCTGATTTCACTCAAGTCATGATCTCATGGTTCATGAGTTCAAGTCCTGCTCTGGGCTCTCGGCTATCAGTACAGATGCCTGCCCTCATCCCCACCCCCCACTGCATGCGCCCCACTCGTGCACTCTCTCTCTCTCAAAATAAATAAGTAAACTTAAAAAATTTTTTTTTGGTATTTAATACATACATGTTTTTGAGAACTAAAAATAGTCATATGTCTCCTTGAGTTTCAACGGTACAATATTAAGAATTTAAGATTCCTGTGTATATAAAATCAAATCATTACTCTAACTCCAGAAGATATGGTGGCAACAACCTTGAGTCCTAGTGCCACTTTTGCCACTAACTTAATTTATGATACTGGGCAGGTCACTTCATTTCTCCTAGTCTCCATTTACTTATTTAGCGAGTTAAATAAATCTAGCTGACCTTGGACTCAATCCAATCTAGTCCAGCTGAATCATCTAAGAAGCTGCCTAACGAGAATCTAAGAGGCCAATTCTAGTTTGAAAATTTGATGACTCCCCAGGACTATTAAGACAAATGGTTTAAAGCCTGCCACTTTGATAGGCTTGTAACTACTTGTATCTAAATTACAGTTGACACTTGAACAATGTGGGGGTTAGGGGCGCCAACACCCCATGCAGTCAAAAATCCATGTGTAACTTTTGACTCTCCCAAAATTTTATTAACCAATAGTCTACTGTTGACTGGAAGCCTTACTGATAACATAAACAGTTGATTAACAAATATTTTGAATGTTACATGTATGATATTATATTATCACAATAAAGTAAGCTAGAGAAGAGAAAATGTTATTAAGAAAGTCATAAGGATGAGAAAATACATTTACAGTGCCAGACTGTATTTACTGGAAAAAAAAAACAACCCACATATAAGTGGACATGCACGGTTCAAACCCGGATTGTTTAGGAGGTCAACTGTACATTGTCTCCAGCAGAGGAATCATATGGGCCGTGTGTTGGGAATAAACTCATGTGAATTAACTCACGTCTTGCTAAGTAACTTGTATGTTCTTGTAAAATGAGTTAATGCAAAATTCCACAAAAAAAAATGTGATAGATGTGATGACAACATCACTTTAAAAAACTGTCAGTTTTTGGCCAGTACCATCAAAAGCAAGAGTGCTAAGCCTTCTAATTTATAATTATTTGGGGAAAAAGCCCACAAAAAGAATGCAAATAAATCCAACAGTTAACTAATTTCGAAACAAAATGTTTGCCATTCCCAAGTTCGTAATCTTGTGCTCTATTCCAGTTTAATCATTAATCTCTACTATTATTTTTGACCCTTTATTGGCTTGGAAGCCTTGAGCAAAAAGCCCATAAAAGATTCTCATACAGTTTATGAAGATGATTTAAAAAAATTTTTTTATTAAAAAACTGATTTATAAAGAAAATGTGGCCACGTTATCATGTGCCCTCACCATTGTTTTTGGGGACTGCTCAGTGTCACTTGACTTACTTTTGCACGTTGCTACTTCTCCACTCCACATTCTATTCTTCTGACAAACACGTTCCTGGTTCCCCTGTTAATAGATGAGGAAAAGGTCACTGACAAGATTATACTCAATAATGGAAAAATAATAAGGGAACACAAAGTAATCTTAGCCATGAATCTGAATCTCCCAGAACCAAATGCTAAATAAATTGATTAAATACATACAGTTTTTAAGGGCTAGGTTTAGGCTTTCAAAAATGCTTTCCTCAAATTACTTCAAACTTTATACCCTGGCTGAGTAGTGTAATTAAAGTACAGATTTTGTTTCACTTTCCCTTTAAGTGACAACTGATTATAATTAATAGCAAAGGTTGATCAAAAACATGTTTGAAATGTCAAAGAGGTATATTTGCTTAGTAAATTTTAAAAATATTTTGAATTGAATTTATTTTTCAATACCTGAAAGGTATGGCCAAGAATGTGAATTGGCATTTTTATACCTTTTAACTTTGAACATAAAATAAGTTATCTTATTAGTAGGAGGATGAATTTTTGGCAATGTAACTTAACCATTAAAGATAAATTTATCCTGCGGTGCCTGGGTGGCTCAGTCGGTTAAGTGTCTGGCTTCGGCTCAGGTCATGATCTCAGTTAGTGGGTTCGAGCCCCACATGAGGCTGTGTGCTGACAGCTCAGAGCCTGGAGCCTGCTTCAGATTCTGTATCTCCCTCTCTCTCTCTGCCCCTCCCCCACTCATGCTTTGTCTCTCTCAAAATAAATGAACGTTAAAAAAAAAAGAAAAAAAGAAAAATTTATCCTACTAAGGGCCCAAGCATTCAAAATTTTATTTGGGGTAAAAATCTTTCTAAAATGTACTTCCCTGTCTTCTTAAATAAAGTAAAATGAAGATAATTTACTTGAAAAATATTTATAGTTATTATTCTGAATATATTTTTGCATATTTTTCAATATCCCATAGCCCTTCATGGCTATATAGGCTGTTGGCCCTCTACAGTTATTATAGGCATATATAGACTAAGATTACTATTCTTTGACTTCTGGATATAATTTTTATGAGTCTTTGTTTCTTCCCTCTTTGTTGTTTATCTTTTATTGTAATCATCAATGTTCCTAATGATAACCCTTCTCCATGCTTTAAATTCCTTAGCTACTATGGAAAAATTAAGATAAATAAATTTTTGTACTATATGTTTAAAAAGATTAGGTTCTAAGAAAAGTGTTAGGGGGCTTGATTCTAAGTCAATATATGCACATAGATTTTGTCACCTGTTTCTTCATTGCTCAGAGCCCTTTGGATATCATATTGTCTTGAAGCTGTGTTCTACATTAGCAAGAAGTCTGAAAAAGAGCTATTGCCTCTATTTTGGTTTGATCTGACTGATGTCTTTCATCCTTATTCTTCTATCAAAGATATTTTCTTTGAGCTATCAGTTTAACTATTGATAAATCTTTACCTATAAAGATTCCATTGACTTTGGTGGAAGGTCGCTATGCTGACTTTCCAAGAAAATAATTGAATCAATTAAGAAAATGTTTCTTTTAATAGAAGGTCATTATTTTTTTTCTTATTGAAAACAGTTATGTGTGTTGATTATAGAAAGACTGGAAAATACAAATGAAAATAGAGTTTTTCAGCATTCTTCATCCAGAGATAACCACTGTTAACATTTACTATGCTTTTTCTACACTTATATACTTATGTATGTACCGGAAAATGTGCTATTTTAGTTTGTGAGTTTTTATTAATTTTGAGGAAGTATATATGACAAGCCATTAAAGCCAGCTCCCTATTTAGGTACTTCCAGAGTAGACTATAATCAAGCAGTTAATTTCAGTTAATAGTTGAGCATTTTCGCCACTATTTTTTCCTTGTTCTCTTTCATCTAATGATTTGAATAATAAATATTCTGTTTTGCCTATGCCAATTTTTAATACCAATAGAAACTCAAATAAATCTATTTTCTGTAATTGTTGATGTAAAAAAAAAATCAAATACTGTCTTTGGGTTCCCTCCATAGTTAAATGGCAAATTTTATCATACTTTTCCTTTTGTCTTTTTTTCTCTCTGTCCCTTTACATTTCTTGTTTTTGATGAATGAAGCTGGAGTTTCAGATCCCGATTAGCATCCAGTTACTATTTTTGATGTAATGTATTTACATGATCAACCAGTAGGTTAGATACTTATATTTGTTTTAGAACCATCTGAACCACTTTATTGCTCACTAGTGGTGATTTTATAAAATGACTATCCCATTTTTGAGTTCTTTGATTTATTTCTCAATTTCCTGTAGTAATTTTATTTCAAGAAGATTGCATGTGTAGTAAAATTTCTGAGATTAAGATGGTTTAAAAAAGTTGTTTATTGTACATATAAATGGTAACTTAACTTACAAAGCAGAAGAATTTACCATGATTTACATTCATTGTCCAAACTGCTTTGCCTGATTTGGGTAATAATACAAATAGGAGGAGTGATGACAGTAACTACCCTATACTGACTCCAACAATGCAGAAAAGGCAGTGCTTGCCACTTTATTTCTTTTATCTTCAGCCCTTGCAGTAACTTTGCAAAGGTGGCTATCAAATTTCTAGTGTAGACAAAATAGAGAAAAAACAGAGCTGCAGAGAGGTTTGATTGGTTCCCTAATACTTCTCATCCAGTGAGAGACTGAGCTTGTAACAGAGGTCTGCTGGGACCATGCTGCTATTCTTAACCACTTTCCTTCCCAGCCACTGACCCTTGCCATCTAGAGTGCTTGTTAAAAACTCAAACCCCTAGGTCCTATTTTTAGAGGGTTGAGGCCTAGGATTGTACACTCCTTTTTAGAACTTTTCAGACGGTTCACAAGCATGCAGTTCACAGACCACACTTTGAGAAACACTGAGTGATGTCTCAGAGTGGTTCTCTGTCCTGGTCCTGGTTATACATTAGAATCACCTGGAAAACTTTTAAAAAGATGCTGCTGCCCCAGACCCAACTGACAGAGGTACTGAATTAATCAGCCAGGGGTGACAATAAGGATCTGTATCTTTTAAAATCTTGTCTTATGGAAACACTCAAACACATGAAAAATAACAGTAGAAAGAAGAGTGACAAACTCCCACAGAGCCATCCCCCACCTTACACAATTAATTCAGAGCTGGGGCGCCTGGGTGGCTCAGTCGGTTCAGCAGCTGACTTCAGCTCAGGTCATGATTTTGTGGTTCGTGGGTTCAAGCCCCATGTCGGGCTCTGTGCTGACAGCTCAGAGCCTGGAGCCTGCTTCAGATTCTGTGTCTCCTTCTCTCTCTGACCCTCCCTGCTCATGCTCTGTCTCACTCTATCTCTCAAAAAATAAATAAATGTAAAAAAAAATTAAAAAAAAAATTCAGAGCTAACCTTGTTTCCTCGAAGCCCCACCCCTTCCTAAGAACTTACATTATTTTGCAGCAAATCCCAGATATCTAATCTATTACTGTTAAAGTAATTATTTCAGTATGAGTATGAGTCTCTAAAAAAGATGAGGGCTCTTAAAACTATAACCACAATAACGAATAACATTATCACAGCTTAAAAATAACAATTCCCTAATATTAATATAATCTTGTTAACAATCAAATTTCCAATTGTTGCATAAATTTTACAATTGGTTATTTTATAGTTCACTTGAATCAGGACCAAAATAAGTCTACGTGGTTTATGTACCTCTTTAAATCTATAGGTTCCTTCTCTCTATTTATTCCCCCTTACCCTGTCAATGTATTTGTTTTAGAAACTGGAAAACTGGGTCATTTGTTTTGTAGCTACTTCTACAGACACAGTTTTGCTGATTGCTTCATTGTGGTGTCACTTAGCATGTCCTTCTGTCTTTGGTATTGGTTGTTGGATTTAGAGATTTGATAAGATTCAAATTCAATATTTTTTGAGGGCAAGATTTTTGCATATGGTGTGCTTTTCCATCCAGAGGCACACCACGTCTAGTTGCTTCCATTTCTTCTAACACCAGTAGCCATGATGATGACCAATGTCCATTAGTTCCTAAGAACGCAAACCCTGAGATTTAAATTCTATCATGTACTGACTGAAATACTTCTATAAAGGGAAACTTCCCTCATCTACTACTGATTTTCTAGTCATCCAATTAGAATGGAAAAGACAATTCTCCTTTTATTGTCTGTTTTCAAAAAAGTGAATTGGTTCGTGAGCATCCTCTAATGTTAGTTACCAACTAATTTTCTTGTAGTGTCATTATGAGTTTACTGTTATTTATGATATATTTGATGAGTTTCAGTCCACTAAAGTTATTACCTTATTGAAGCCCAAATGGTCTCAATATTGGCCCGTAGGAGCCTCATCCCGTTGGCCTTCAAGGCTTTTTAACACGTGGGCTTTGATAAGTTCCCTAACTATCTCACATGACAAGCTTTTCTTAGCTAATCTTTTACATTTCATGTAGCAGACCTGGCATTGGTTATTTCTGCAAGTAACTGGACATTAGTATTTTTTAAAACTTTCTAAGATAAGGGGAGCCTGGGTGGCTTAGTCGGTTAAGCATCTGACTCTTGATTTCAGCTCAGGCCATGATATCACGGTTCATGAGTTTGACCTCTGCATCAGCCTCTGTGCTGACAATGTGGAGCCTGCTTGGGATTCTCTTTCTCCCTCTCTCTCACTTCCTCCCCCACTTGTGTGCATGCTCTCTCTCTCTCAAAATAAATACACATTAAAAGTTTTTCTAAAAAAAAGTTTCTAAGATGATTCTAACATGTAGCTTAGAATGAGAACTATTGCTATAGCACTTCTCTCAATTTTATAGTCAACACTAGGATATTTCCAAAAAATTTTAAGGTAAATTATTTACTTCTTCAAATTTAATGACCCGTCATGTTGTTAAATATTAACTTTTAATTATTAAATTTAAATTTTATACCACTTTAGTACTCTCACATGAAATAAATTTCAAAAACAGAAAAACTCTCCAATTGCAATCAACCATTACATTGTACTCCTTCTTTTCTTTTCTTTTTTAATCTTCTAAGAAAATGAAATAAGATCCATATAAGTCTAGTTCCAGTTTTCATGGACCTATGTTATGACAGTTCTGATTGCATGCTCAAAAAATAACAGAACATACTATACAAATTTAACAAATCATTGGCAATAAATACTTCTGTAAAAACCATATTTAAATATCATTACAACAATAAAAACAGGAAAGAAGTTTCCTGAAAAACCAGATGATGACATTATGAAATATGAACAAGCCTCTTAAATTTCAAGTTTGATGATATGATCAATCCTCAGCAAAGTTGACTCCAGATAGGAGGGGCAATGGCGATGGAGTAGGAGGACCCTAGACTTGCCTCATCCCACAAATACAACTAAATAACTATCAAATCATACTAAATACCCCCCAAATCAACTTGCACACTGGCAGAACAGCCTCCACAACTTAAGGGAGAGAAGAGGTCACATCAAAGAAGGTAGGAAGTACAGAGACGCAGTTTGAGAGAGAAACATTGAGGCCACTGCAGTGGGAAGAAAGCTGCAATCACAGAGAAGGGTGAGAGACAGACTAGCATAGAGGGGAGGGTATGGGGAAAACAAATTCCCATAGCAACTGGCCTGGAACTCAAGAGGGTCTGAATTTCATAAGTTCTGGCAACGAGCAGGGCTTAAAGCCTGGAGTTTTAAAGATCCGTGTGCTTATCTCTGGAAGAGCTCGGAGGACATTGGGGCTGCTCTTAGCAAGAAGGCAGCCAAACATCCTCGGACATACAGTGTGGACGTAGTGATCTGAAGAATGCCTGGGGCACAGAGTGAGAAGGTTAGTTGCTCATCTTGGAGAATGTCCTAGAGAGGTAGTGTTCACAGACAGACCCATTTGGGAACAAAGGAACTAGCAGGCTCCATTTCCCTCCCCCACCCTCAGCATAAGCTCAGAGCTACCTGTAGCAACCAGCACACTGCTGACCCTCACTACCTAACTTGCTTACCCCAAGCCCTGCCATCCCACACTCCAGAAGAATCCTCCTTCCCAGTCGTGCTTGCCTCGGTCCCCATGAAGCAGGCCCCCTCCCTCAGAGGAATAGCCTAAACCCCTGCCAACACCTCATCTCACACTCTGGGAGTTTCGAAAGGCCTCACTTCTAGTGGTGGTGGTGGTGTAAGATCTCATTTCACAAACAGACCAGAACACACCGAGTTAAAATGGACCACATTCAGGTCAGCGACAAACACTGCTCGCAAAAGGCAAAGAGAATCTCTGCAGATCACTGGCCTGAAGAATAAAGAAGCCAGGACACGAAATCAGAGTGCATTTAGCACACATTGGAGTTACTCTCAGAAGCACCAGGCCCTGGGGAAAAAGGGCCACTACAGTGCAGGGCACTAGAGACCTCTCCTTCATAAAGCCACTACCTTTAAGAACAAGAGATGTAGCTCACTTTCCTAACACACAGAAACAGGCACAGAGAGTTAGACAAAATGAGAAGACAGAGGAGTTTGTGCCAAATGAAAGAAAGGACAAGGCCACAGCCAAAGGCCTAAGCAAGACATATAATTAACATACTCGCTGGACTTGAGGAGCGTAGAGAACATCAGTGACATTAACAGAGATAAGAAATAACATAGAAGAGATAAAGGGCTCAAAAAACAAAATGAGCAACATGCTTAATGAAATGAATGGCAGGCTGGAAGAAGCAAGAAATGAATTAATGACATAGAACAGAGTAATGAAAAGTAATCAAGCTGTAGAAGACAGAAAAAAAAAGAATTATAAAAAATGAGAATAGACTTAGGGAACTCAGTGACTCCATATATTATTGGAGTCTCAGAAGATGAAGAGAGAGAAAAGGAGGTAAAGAATGTATTTGAAGTAATAATATCTGAGAACTTTCCTAATCTGGGGACAGAAACAGATATCCAGATCCAGGAGGCACAGAGAACCTCCACCAAAATCAATAAAAGCAGATCCACACTAAGACATACTGTAACCAGAATGGCAAAACATAGTGAAAAAGAAAAATATTAAAAGCAGCAAGACAAAAGAAGACAGTTACGTACAAAGGAAATCCCATAAGGCTATCAGTGGATTTTCAGCAGAAACTTTCCAAGGCAGAAAGGAGTGGCATGATCTATTCAAAGTGCAGAAATGGAAAAAGTCTACAGCCAAGAATACTCTATCCAGCAAGGCTATCATTCAGAATAGAAGCAGAGGTAAAGAATTCCCGAGAAAAACAAAAATTAATGGTTTGTGACCACTAAACCAGCCGTGCGAGAAATATTAAAGGGGGATCTTTGGGTGGAAAAGAAAGACCAAAAATGACAAGTATGAAGGTAGGAAACACAAAGCAATAAAAATGAATATTTCTGTATAAAGTCAGTCAAGGAACTCACAAAATAAAAAAGATATAAAATATGACACCATATACCTAAAATGTGGGGAGAAGAAGAGTAAAGAATGGGTTCAAGCTTAAATGACCATCAATTTAATAGAGGCTGCTATATGCAGAAGATGTTATATACAAACCTAATGGTAACTGCAAATCAAAAACCACTAATAAATATGCAAAAAAAAGAGAAAGAAATTAAATGTCTTACTAAAGAAAATCAGTAAAACATGAGAGAAAGGTAAGAAAGGATCAGAGACAATCACAAAACAAGTAATAAAATGGCAATAAATATATATGTCAATAATTACTTTGAATGTAAATGGAACAAATGCTCCAATCAAAAGACATAGGGTGACAGAATGGATAAAAAAACAATACCCATCTATATGTTGCCTACAAGAGACTCATTTTAGACCTAAAAGACACCTACAGACTGAAAGTGAGGGGAGGGAGAAACATTTGTCATGTATCTGGATGTCAAAAGTTAGCCAGAGTTGTAATACTTATATAAGACAAAATAGACTAAAACAAAAAACTGTAACAAGAGACGAAGAAAGACACTATATAATAATAAAGGGGACAATCTAACAAGAAGATATAACAATTGTAAATATTTATGCCTCCAACATAAAGCACCCAAACACATAAAACAGTTAATTACAAACATAAAGGAGCTAATTTACAGTAATACAGTAATAGTAGGGGACTTCAACACTCCACTTACATCAATGGACAGACTGATCTGAACAGAAAATCAACAAGGAAACAATGGCGTTGAATGACACACTGGAACAGATGGATTTTTTTAACTGATACATTCAGAACATTCAATCCTAAAACAGAAGTTTAGGCATTCTTTTCAAGCACACATGGTACATTGTCCAGATCGCATATCAGGTCACAAAACAAGTCTCAACAAATTCAAAAAGATAAAAGTAATACCATGCATCTTCTCTGATCACAACACCATAAAAGTAGAAATCAACCACAAGAAAAAAATCCGGGAAAAACACAAATACATGGAGGTTAAATAAAATGCTTTAAACAATGAATGGGTCAACCAGGAAATAAAATAAAAAATAAAAAATACAGGGAAACAAATGAAAAGGAAAACACATCAGTTCAAAACCTTTGGATACATCAAAAGGGGTACTAAGAGAGAAGTTTATAGCAGTACAGGCCACCTCAAGAACCAAGAAAATCTCACAAACTAACCTTATACCTAAAGGAGCTAGAAAAAGAACAACAAGCAGAAGGAAGTAAATAATAAAGATGAGAACAGAAATAAATTATATAGAAAATGTAAAAAATAGAACAGATAATGAAACCTAGAGGTGGTTCTGTGAAAAAAAATCAATAAAATTAATAACCATCTAGCTAGACTTAACAAAAAGAAAAGAAAAAGGACTCAGATACATAAAATCACAAATGAGAGAGGAGAAATAACAACCAACACCACAGAAATACAAACATTTGTAAGAGAATATTATTATGAAAAACTATATGTCAAAAAATTGGACAACCTGGAAGAAATGGAAAAATTCCTAGAAACATATAAACTACCAAAACTGAAACAGGAAGAAATAGAAAATTTGAACAGACTGATAACCACCAAAGTCCAGGACTAGATGGCTTCACAAGTGAATTCTAGCAAACATTTAAAGAAGAGTTAATACCCATTCTTCTCAAAACATTCGAAAAAACAGAAGAGGAAGGAAAATTTCCAAATTCATTCTATGAGGCCGGCATTACCCTGATACTAAAACTAGATAAACCAGACTCTTAACATAGAGAACAAACTGAAGGTTACCAGGAGGGAGGTGGATAGGGGAACAGGTGAAATAAGTAATAAGGATTAGGAGTGTACTTGTCATGATGATCACTGGGTGATTAAAATAAAAACTTTAAAAAAAACCTGCAGCTTTCCCACCAAGGGAAATAGGAAGATAGAGATACTGCTGATGGGGTTTTAATACTACAAACCAGGAGCGGTCTCAAGAACTAACTTGGTATTTGGTTAGAACTGCTCTGAGGATTTTCAGGCCACACCTGCCCTGTGGCAACCTAGCATCTCTACCAAGAACCCTCTAAGGCATTTAAACCCATTACTTGAGGAAATCCTAGTCTGCATACCTCTCCATCTCTATGGATACGACCTCCACCCCCCCCACAGTGATAGGTGGACTGCACACAGCAGGATTAACAAGAGGCCAAAACACAAGTTTAAATGGCCAACTAAAATAACAATAAAAGTCTTGTGGCCGGTATACTAGCTTCCTCTTTCTTTTCATGGCTCTTATATTTTTGAAATTTGAGACTTACTTTGTTTTTTAAAATTGTAAGTCACTAAAAAATTAAAAAAAATTTTTTTAATGTTCATTCGTTTTTGAGAGACAGAGACAGGAGTGAGTGGAGGAGGGGCAGAGAGAGAGAGGGAGACACAGAATCCAAAGCAGGCTCCAGGCTCTGGGCTGTCAGCACAGGGCCTGATGCGGGGCTCGAACTCATGGACTGTGAGATCATGACCTGAGCTGGAGTCGGACGCTTAACCAACTGAGCCACCCAGGTGCCCCACCTCAAAGTTTTTTCTTTTTTTAAATGTTTATTACTTTTGAGAGAGACAGAGAGACAGAGAGCAAGCAGGGGAGGGGCAGAGAGAGAGGGAGACACAGAATTGGAAGCAGGCTCCAGGCTCTGAGCTGTCAGCACAGAGCCCAACGCGGGCCTCAAACTCACAGACCGAGAGATCATGACCTGAGCCGAAGTTGGCTGCTTAACCAACTGAGCTACCCAGGCACCCCAAAGTTTTTTTTAATGTTTATTTATTTTTGAGAGAGAGAGAGAGAGAGACAGAGTGCAAGCAGGGGAGAGGCAGAGAGAGAGGGAGACACAGAATCCAAATCAGACTCCAGGCTCTGAGCTGTCAGCACAGAGCCCGATGCCGGGCTTGAACCCGCAGACTGGGAGATCAGGACATGAGCTGAAGTCGGACGCTTAGCAGAGCCACGCAGGTGCCCCAATTATAAGTTACTTTAAATATTTCTTGGAAAGTGTTAGCATATAAGGTAACAAAGTATAAAAAATCTTTTAGGACCAAAACCAGTAAAACAAATTGGTACTATACTAAAAATGTTCCCAGGATACTGGAAAAACAAATTGATTCTAGTTCAACAATTTGTTCACTTACCTCTAATTCATAGCCAGGTTCACACTGATAAATAACTGTACTTTCAAAAGTGTATTTACTGCCAAACACAAACCCGTGTTCTGGACTTTCAGGTTTCCCACAAGAAACTGGACTGCAGGATTCATCAGAAAATGGTGGCTCCCAGGTGCCATCAAGCTAAATAACAAATGACAGATTAGAAGTTACATTTAGGAGTAACTTAGGAGTTAATACATACGAATGATTAAGTTTGCAAATATTGGCATCGCAGAATAATCCCTAAAATGATGGTCTGAAGAACTTAGAATTTGGTTCTACTTCTGATACGTATTACCTGTGGCCTTAAAAAACACACATTAGTTATTAGATGCCTTTATTAGTTATCACTGACCAATTTTAGACATTTCTCAAACACCTACAACAAAAATTTTCTTCCTAATAGAAACCATTAAAAAATCAGTAACACCAAGAAGTGTGTTTTCATTATGATGCATGAGGACTGGATGGTTGAAACAAATATTCCAGGACAGCCTTATATCCTAATACCAATGCATCCTTACATTTCACTTTATTTCCCACTGCCATGGTCAGAGTTAACATTTTCTAGCCTTCTATTTAGATGAAGTGAGGCATACGCAGATGTTTTTCCCTTAAAGACTGTTGTTTCTTGCTAATATTTTTCTGTTTTCCTTGAGGAAATAGTGCATGAGCTCGTTAACAGTCAACTACAGGATTTCAGGCTAAACCCTTTATTCTATATATGAGGCCGAATTAATTTTATACATATATTTGCTTCATAATTAACCATTCCCCTAATGTTGGAAGTGTTAATTGTGTCTAATTTCTCAATACTGTGAATAATGCTTCAATAAAGATACCTTTTTGCATAAATTGTTCTGGGTATTACTATTAACTTTTAAAAACTACATAGTACTGTTTTCTTTTGATATATCTGAAATCTGTTTTGGCATATTTTAATTCCCACCCCACTCCTCCAATGGTGACTTCATTATATCAGAATAATTTGTTTACTAATGATTCCTTTCTCCATGGACTTGTGGTAACACCTTTATCAGGATGCACTTTGGATTTATTTCCTCCATTCCACTCATTTTCCTTTCTGCTGAATTTGCACCAATACCACACTGATAGGACCTTTGTAATTCTGTAATATGTCGTCATTTCAGGAAGGGCTGGACCTCCTGTACGCATGTTTCAAAATTCATATTGGTCTTCTCATCCATTTATTCGTTCTATGAAGAACAGAATCATTCTGCTGTATCAAAATAAAATATTTCTAGGCACTGAATATAGTTTTACACAATTTGTGCATCCAAACATGTAGAAAGGGTCTATTCTAACTTCAGACCAAAATTCAACCCAAAACTCAGTTGTGTGAGGGTTAGGGGTCATACCTTGTGTGGAGAAAGTGATGAGGGTTGTCAAAAAAACCCCACTGATTCAGAAAAAAAGAGCATAGCCACCAGTATGTTGGGGGCCCACAGGGCACATGGAGGGACACTCGATTGTTCACACCCCCAACCCGGAGAAGCTCTGGGAGAACACCAAATTCATTCCCTTAAGCACGGTGGGATGAGTTTCCTGTTAGCTTATTTCAAACAGTTCTGGGTCTCTGAAAAAGCTTCCTCTCAAACTGCTTCAGCTCTAAATCTAAAAGGGATAATCTGGAGATGGTACCAATTTTGAGAGCGTGGTATCTCTGCCAGTCATCTGACCTGCTTCCTGTGATGATCCTGTTGTTAGGTTTGGCAGCGACCAATCATTGAGGATACGTGACTTATAAATGGAAAACTGGGAGGAGAATGAAATAGTTCTTGAGTCGTTACTAAATGTCAGGCATGTACTAGATGCTGTATTAACATTCAATAATTTAATCCTTCCAATTACAGATTTACAAATAAAGAAAGCAAGCTGGAGAATATAAGGTCACAGAGCCTATCAATGTTTGAGATGGAGTTCAAAGGAATATTTAAGGTAAAACTCATTTCTATACCATGCAGCCTGCTCCCCCCTTTCACTCGTCCCTCCCCCCACCAGCGACAATAGACTATAGCAATAACTCATTTTATTTTTCTTTCTCTGGGTCATCTTATGGAAGCTCGGAGAAGGGGATGTGCTAGGAATATCTGCTATCTACGGTGTTGCTCTAGGCCCTTTCCGCCATTAATTCTCTAGTGTTTCGTTCCGATCATACAAGACATGCACTATTATACACATTTTTTTTTCAAATAAGGAACCTGAAGCTCAGACACTTTAGGTTACTTTCTTAAAGTCATACAAGTTGTAGGTAGCAGAGACAGGATTTGACTCTAATTTATTGTTTCTGCGACTTTTGTTTTTTCTACTAAAACTGGAGGCATTTGGTCTCAATCGGGGCTCACTTCCCGCACTAAGACACTCTTTACAGGCTTTATGTATGGACCTCCTGACTTAACGGTTAATTTTTCATGAATATTTTGTTACAGATATTTTAACATTTCATCTAACTTTGGCACTTTTTATCTACTCTTGGCATTTTCTTAGTTTAAAAATGGGAATACTGAGGGGCGCCTGGGTGGCTCAGTTGGTTGAGCGTCTGACTTCGGCTCAGGTCGTGATCTCACAGTTTGTGGGTTCAAACCCCGCATCAGGCTCTGTGCTGACAGCTAGCTCAGAGCCTGGAGCCTGTCTTCAGATTCTGTCTCTCCCTCTTTCTCTGTCCCTCCCCTGCTCTCACTGTCTCTCTCTCTCTCCCTCTCAAAAAATAAATAAAAAATTAAAAAATTAAAAAAAAATGGGAATAGTGAAAAGAAAGATGCTTTATATTTCTACCAATAAAACTTCTCAAATTCTTGACACAATCGGAAACTTGAGACATTTTTTTTTTTCAGGGCCGCAAGACGCGGTTTGTATGGACACACACACATTTAATGTACATAAATGAGTTACACACATACACGTTCTGAGACCGTGACTCTTACCTGACACGTTGCTATGTTAGCTCCCTCATAGATATACCCTTCTGCGCATGACAGAGAAACTTGCTTGTTCACACTGAAATCACCCCCCTGAACAAGGAGGCGTGTCATATTTGCTGGCAGAGGACATTGTGTCGGACTGCAGGAGATTCTCTCGGGAAACCAGTGACCATCTTTCTGGCAGGTGAACATGTCTATACTTGTAGCCATCATATAACCGTCCACACACCTGGAATGGGAAAGGCAAATGAGGGCCTTAAAGGGAGTACCGTACAGCTGGTGACTTATGCTTGGACTTAAGATGACGTTAGAAGGCTCACTGGACATTTTATGTGATATATTAAAACTGATTCAAATGTCAGGGAATGGCACTGCCACGCCAGAAAACCAGCGTAACAGTGATAACCAGGTCAGTCCTCAGCCGTCCACATTAAGGATTAACCAGGCCGAAAGTTGATTTCAGTGTTGTTGACCTTATTTAACTTTCTGGTGGGTAATATCAACACTGAATACACTTTTATTCTGAAAATAGCTAACAGTTCAAAAAATTCTAGACAAAGTCCGAAAGAGACTCAGGATACTAATAAGAATATGACGTAATTAATATGTATTGGGTATCTATTTGTGCCAAGCACGGTTCTAAGTTCTTGATATAGGGCATTTCTTCCGAGTGGTAGATACTGTTATGTAACAATAGTACTGGTATTCAAGCTCAAATCAAATTGGCTCTAAAATACTCTATGATTTTTAAAATTTGCATTTATTTATTCAGCGAATGTTTACATGGCACTTACTAACTTCCAGTCACTGTTCTAAGTGTTCTACAAATATTAATTCATTTAATTTTCATGTCAACCCTATGGGTTGTTATGATTATTATCTTTATTCCCACTTGGCAGGTGACATGACTGACACCAGAGACACCCCAGGAAGTGACAGTGCTGAGATTTCTGCCTACGGAGTCTGGTTCTAGAGTCCATGCTTTCACTACCATATAACACTGCTGTTGAAGTCAAACCATTTAATTAACTAACATTGATATATAGGTGGATATATTTTTTAAATTTCACAAATCACCAGACTGGATAGGAGTCACGGGTTTTGCAAACTTGTAATCTGTCTACGCCTACATCTGAAACATCATCAACACACAGCAAGGAAGAGCAAACGGGCGGGGAGGGGGGCGGTCCTTGAGAAACAGGTGACATTGGGATTTCTCGAGATATCTCACACATCAACATCTGAAGAGAAAAGGGAAAAGGTATTTCAAAAGCAAGGGATAATTTCTGTTTTTCTTCTCGGTGCATGATCGACTACTCTTTGGCTTTCTTATCATTGATGATCCTCCCGTGGGTCTACTCCTTACTGTAATTAGGAGAAAGGAAGGTAGGGCTGAAATGCCCATAACAGACACGTTTAAGAACAGTTACTGAATTATTAACATCTAAGAAGCCAATATGTGAAAGACAATCCATAATTCCTTCAGAGACGTGAGTCAAATCTAAATTGATTTAGAGGGTCGATATATTTTATGGACATTCATTCCAATAAAAATTTTAATTTATAGATTTATTCCATATCCTCTCATTTCTTTTGAAGAATGCATTGTAGATAGGGAACTTCACAGAAAAATCACTATTTGTGCATTAAATGCTTAGTTTGTTCAAACAGCAAAGGCTGGAAGGCTCCTTAAGATATCTCCCTATTTATATTGATCAACGAAGGTATATGCTTTTTGACCTGAATTCTTCAGCTTTTGCATTATTTGTCTGATATTTGCATGTATGGATATAACCATCAAGTGAGATCATAAAGAAATTACCCGCATGACGTTTAAAAGAAAAAAGAGCTGTGTGACTAAGAGATATGAAAGCTAGCTAATCTTACTGTTTCACGAAGATCAACAGAATATGATAATTATGACAATTATATTAGGAACTACAATCTTAAAATGTTGAAATTTACTTTTTATAGACAATGGATTTCTACATAATTATGAATAGAATAAGGCCAAGTGTTAAAAGCTTCAGTTTTGGGAGAGCAGTCCAGAGATGGTATTTTCCCAATTTGCTAAATTTTTGACAGAGTGCTTTTTATTTTACCGCCCTCCTGCCTGCACCCTTTGGAGACCCTAGAGCCACGGTCTTACCTGAGTTTTACTTTACTTTCATAGGTGTGTGACTCTCCAGTTGCTACTGCGTTGGCAACAGATGGTGGGGGTCCGCAGGATACGGGCTCACAGACTGGATAAGGCTGGCTCCATGTCCCCTTCTCTGTACAAATCAGATCTGAACTCCCTTGCATGACATACCCAGATCTGCAGTTGTAAGTTATTGCATTCTCCTCCCCGGAGCCGCTCTCACTGATGAATGCATTTGGTATCGTTGGGGGGGAACCACAGGAAGTGTGTTCACAGTGTGGGAAGACAGAGCTCCACTGGCCATTGGCTTCACAGGTGATTTCAGAAGCTCCGTGGAGCTTGAAGCCTTTGAAGCACTGAATCTGGGTTGTCCTTCCACAGCCAAAATCTGTCCCGTTGACAGCTCCATTTTGAATTACTGGTGTGGAACACCTGCAAGGCAGGCAGGATGGTGGGCTGCCACTCCAGGAGCCATTGGAAAGGCACCTTCTTGAAGGACTGCCTTGGAGCTTATAACCAGGAAAGCACTGATACTGTATATGCCCCCCGTGATAAAAGGAGAAGCCATTAGAAAAGCCATGGGGAAGATCTTCAGGAGGACCACAGTTGACTGGCTTACAGAAAGGAAACTCTGCATCCCAGCTGCCATCTGACTGACAGGTGAGTCTTGGAGCACCATGCAACACGTAGCCCTCCTGACAGTGGAACACCACTTCCTTCCCAAAGCCATAGTCCAAGCCATCCATCACTCCATTTGCCACCTGCGGTGGGGTGGCACATCTGATGGGCACACAGATAGGAGTGGCTCCACTCCAATTTCCATCGGCAAGACAAACACGACTCCTGGCGCCCTCAAGTAAGAACCCTACACTGCAAGTGTACTCAATCTCTTTTTGAAATGTATATTCATCTCCTTTTACCTGGCCATTGGCCGAGACTGGAGGGGAACCACAGTCCACAGGAATGCAAATTGGCTCATTCCCATCCCAATTTTTATTTTGTTGGCATGTTCTCCTCTCACTGCCATTCAACACATACCCAGGATTACATTCATAGAACACCACACTCAGATATGTGTAGTTGCTTCCTTTGATGGAGCCATTCATAACTGGATTTGGTTTTTTGCATGAAATGGCCTCACAGCTTGGGGAAGCACCACTCCATTCCCTATTCTGCAGACAAAGTCTTATGTCAGAGCCCACAAGAATGTGTCCAGGTTTGCAGCTATACTGTATAGCACTGCCCATGGTAGTCTCTGCAAAATGCAAAAAGCCGTTTTCAGGAGCAACCGGCAAGTCACATTCAATGGAAGTGCAGGAAGGTGCACTGCCATTCCACGTTCCGTCTTCCTGGCAGATCAGCATAGGGTTCCCCAAAAGTTCATATCCCGGATTACAGGTGTATGAAACCATGGTGCCATGTGGAAAGTGT
This sequence comes from Cryptoprocta ferox, assembly GCA_028646485.1. Lineage (NCBI taxonomy): Eukaryota > Metazoa > Chordata > Mammalia > Carnivora > Eupleridae > Cryptoprocta > Cryptoprocta ferox. The sequence goes on along the minus strand of CM053568.1, from coordinate 22,158,586 downwards.
GCTAAATGTGTGGTAGGAGACCCCTTTGTGTTTCCCCAGGATTTAGTCACTGCTCCCAGGTGATGAGGAGGGAGAGGAGTCCGATATGGAACTTCCATCATGTCCTCTTCTTGGTCGAAATATCCCTGACCATCTTTGACTTTAGTACAGTCTCCAAAATCAATATGGGGAGGGAGACCACAGTCTATGGTTACACATGTTGGGATAGAGCCTGACCATCCTGACTCTTCACAGGTCTGCATGGCATGACCTACTACATGGAAGCCAGGAAAGCAGCTGTAGATGATCATGGCACCAAAGCTGTAATCTGCACCTTCTACAAAACCATTTTCAATGGGTTGTGGGGGATTACAGTGAATCGCACTGCATGATGGGACATCCACGTCCCAAGCACCTGTCTCTAAACAAGACAAGGCTTTGGGACCTTGAAGCCTGAAGCCTCGGTCACAAGAGTATGTAACGGTTTGCCCGTAGTGTAGGTCTGTATAAGAGAATTTGCCATTCAAAATCTCCTTGGGCTTTGGGCACTCAATGGGTTTACAGGTGGGTTTTCCTCCAAGCCAGTGACCATTTTCTCCACAAAGGGTGGTAGTATTTCCCACCAGCTCATAGCCTGGCTTGCAGGTATAGAGAGCTGTGCTGAGATAGGCAAGACCTTGTACATCGATGATGCCGTTGAGAATTTCCTCAGGTTGGGGACATTCCACTGGGACACATTCTGGCAGTGGGGAACTCCAGGTACCATCAGCTTGGCAGGAGGTGGTAGGGTTCCCTTTTAGGAAAAATCCGTCCACGCAAGAATACTTGACAGTACTTCCAAAATGAAGAGCAGAAGAGGGAGCGGGGACGCCAAAGGGAATTAGGGGAGGCGGGAGGCAAAGAACCATCTTGCAAACAGGAAAAGAATCATTCCATTGCTGTGACAGCAAGCATCTCAGGACAGGGGGTCCCTGAAGGGCATGTCCTTCTTTACAAGAAAATGTCACCGTTCCTACTTCACTAGTTAATTCCTTCAGGACGAGCTGGTTTTCCAAGATGGGTGGCTCTGGGCACCTGGAAGGCACACACTTCTGGTTTGGCTTCTTATTCCATTTGCCAGATTTCAGGCATGTCCAAGAATGATCACCGATGAGCTCATAACCCTCATTACAGAAAAACTGAACCTTGGACCCTACTTCAAAAATTTCTCCTTTCATGTAGCCATTCTGGATTGGGGGAGGTTTTCCACAGTTGAGAGGGATGCATGAGAGAGGGGATTCACTGTACCAGTGGCGATTGGCTTGGCAGACAAATACAGGATTTCCAACTGCCTTGTAGCCTGGATTACACCGATATCTCACTTCACTCTCAAAGATCCTGCCAGTTGCATGCTGTATAATAGGGAGAAAACAATTAAGAACAATTTGTATAACAACTAACACAGTTAACTAAATACTTGGAATAATTATTTAAAAATTAAACTAAAAATACCCGTGTTAAGATGGATCAACTAAGGCAAAGCAAATACAGATTTGTGTTTTTTTTTTTTTCAATAGGTCCACTCTATTTTTAATAAGCGAAAAGGATAGGTCAGATTAGATAATCCTTACTGCAGAAATCTTTACCATTGGGCTGAGCCCATAACAGGTAAAAGACCAATAGTTTAAAATTGATGATTTGATGGAGTACTACCAAAAATTATAAATTACTTAGTTCAAAAATATCTTGCTCACCAAAGCAATGCTAGAGTTTGTTGCTTTAATCACAGAAAAGGAAACATACACATACAAAAATACATTCATTTGTTAATGTTGTTTAAAAAAAAAGCAAATAAAATATTTTTCATGGATATATTCCCAACAGTACTATCAAAGTTTTGTGTTCATTCTTAACATACTTCAAAAAATTGTTGCTCTGAGGATGGGAAATAAAAAAGCAATACTTCATCTTTTAAGCAAAAAGTTAATGTTCATGATCTCAACATTTAAATAAATGAGTGATTAGTATAATAACAAGTCATTTTCTTTCTTTCTTTCTTTCTTTTTTTATTTTTTATGTTTTAGGTAGGCTTCACACCCAGTGTGGAGCCCAGGATGGGGTTGAACTCATAATTCTGAGATCAAGACTTGAGCTCATATCAAAAGTCAGACACTTAACTGACTGAGCCACCCAGGTACCCCAATAACAGGTCATTTTTAGGCAGTACAAAAGATGGATTAGTTATGAAAACTTTAAAATGATTATCATGGTATCGTCTAGCTTCCATGCTATAGCGAACTTCTCATGCTAGTGGACATAATTATTTGTTGTGTTCATTTATTTCTTGGGTACCCCCCCCCCCCGGTGCATGTATGCACCATGCCATCACAGACCTAAGTTGTGTTATTAAATACTAGTTTTTCAGTGCTTACCTGGCACCTAGGAGGACCTCCAGAGATATGTTAAAGAAACAAATGAAGAAAGCCCCCTTATCTTATATTCACCCTCTTCCAATGGAATGCTAATACATCTGAGCAAAGGCGTCAAATAGAAGGTTGTTACTGTTGTTTTAGAATATAAAGGAGAAAAGTATTATGTATGTGTGGGTTTTTAGAATATTGTCTCTTTAAAATGGCCCTTGATTTGGAGAAATAGATTCTCATTACTGTTTTCTTTTTTGTTTAAGTAGGCTTCATGCCCAATGCAGAGCTCAACATGGGGCTTGAATTTATGACCGTGAGATCAAGACCTGAGCTGAGACCAAGAGTCAGATGCTCAACCAACTGAGCCACCCAGGTGTCCCTTATTAACATTTTCTTGACGGACTTAATGAGAAGGCACATGTTAATGTGAAAGGAAGACATGTGTGGATCTCAAAGAACTCTTTGTCCTGGTGAATCTACCGTTAGGTCCGCTGAAACAAAATTGCAAAAGCTGCATTATCCTGAATGGGTGGTTCATGTCATCTTCTGTCTAAAAATTAGAAATGATACCAGATTTCTCTAGGTTCCATTAGACCTTGATTTCTACAAAATATACATCCATCTTGGAATAATGTCTTCTAAAATGAAAAACAATATTTTATTAAGATTGGTTTATTCTAACTTCATACTTAGGGCAAAGGTATTGCTACAAAGCACTTCAAATGTCTATATGACAGGAGAAAGTAGAAAGCTACATATTAAAAGGATTCCTAATCTCTATCAACTTTTTTCCAATATTCACTACCTGTAGGTTTAGCCGCTTCTGTTTTTCAACAGTTAATTTGTTCAGTGCCCTGCTTCTGAATCCCAGGTTAGCCGCAGTAGGCTGGCTGTCAGTGACGAAAGCCGCAAACCACTCACTCATCAGTCTCTTACCTCCAGAAAGCCGTTCTCAATCTTAGGTGGTTCATTGCAAGACACAGGGTGGCACGTGGGTGTGGGGCTACTCCACTGTCCTGTGGCTTCGCAGGTGCTCTTCTTCTCCCCTTTGATATAGAATCCTCTGTTGCAGCTATAAGCCACCATGGCTCCAAAGCTGTAGTTTGATCCACTTGCATAGCCATTCATGATGCTTGGTGGTTCTCCACACCGCACGGGGATACACTGGATGGACATGGGGGAAGGGTTCCACTGCCCACCTCTCAAACATTCAATCTTTGCTGAGGTGTTCAGTACAAAACCTTCTGTGCATTTAAAGCTCACAACTGATCCTGCTGCAAATTTTGCTTTGCTCCCAGATTCCAAGATGCTATAGGAGACAGATGGAGGTTTTTCACAGAAATGAGCTATACAACGGGGTATGGCCTGACCTTCTGGGGGAACCCACTTGCCCTGGGCATTGCAAAGGAGCTGGGAGTTGTCTGCCAGGCTGTAGCCATCTGAGCAATAGTAGAATGCAATATCTCCAAATAACCGATGGGCAGTCTCTGGAGAGGCGTGTTCCACGTTGGGGGGCTCATCGCAGGAGACAGCCAAACACTGCTGGTTACTTCCATTCCACTTGCCATTGGCTAGGCATTCAATGGTGTCAGGACCAGCGAGGGTATAGCTATGCGATTGGGAGGAAGGGAACAACAACTAAGCATAATATTTGAGAAAAGGTATTTGCATCTTTGTATATTCTGTTTTTATTGTTTTATCTTTCCAAGATAAATGATTTTGCTTTCATTTGTTATTCTTTTCATATTAAAATTTTTTAAATGTTTTTTAAATTTATTTTTGAGAGAGAGACAGTGTGAGCAGGGGAGGGTCACAGAGAGGAGAGAGAGGAGACACAGAATCAGAAGCAGGTTCCAGGCTCTGAGCTGTCAGCACAGAGCCTGACGTGGGGCTCGAACCTACGAACTGTGAGATCATGACCTGAGCCGAAGCCGGACGCTCAACTGACTTGATGGAGGCATAGTAGGGGGACCCTAGGCTCATCTTGTCCCTCAAACACAACTAGATAGCCATCAGATCATTCTGATGATCTAGAAACCAAGATTCTAGATAACCAAGAAATCGACCCGAAGACTGAGAGAACAAACTGCACAACTAGAGGGCGAGAAGAGGCCACATCAAGGAAGTGCGGAGACATGGTTTGGGGGAGAAATGGATCAAGGGTGCTGCAGAGGGGAGGAAGCCCTGGTGGCAGACAAAGACAACAGAGAAAGCACACAGGGAAATGCACACAGAGAGCACTTCCCCAAAGCGATTGGCTGGGAAAACGAGACGGGCTGATTTTTGTGAGTTTTTGCAACCAGCAGGGCTGGAAGACTAGAGTTTTAAAGGTCCGCAGGCTTGGCTGGTGTAGAGACGTGAGGACGCTGCCCTACTCCTGGACAGAAGGCAGGCAAGCGGTCCAGGGGCAGATGGCATGATCTGAAGAACACCTAAGTCACACAAGGAGACTGCTCTTCTTGGACAGCATCTGTGAGAGGTGGCATTGGCAGAGTCACCTCTCCAGGGACAAAAAGAGCCACTGGGCACCATTTCCCTCCCTTGCTCCGAAGCATAAATGCAGAGCTACCGGCAGTAAAACAGCATAGCACTGACACTGGCTGTCTGACCTGCTTACACCAGGTCCCACACCCCTGCGCTTTGCTGGTACTGCCCTTCTTGGGCAAATCTGCCTCAGCACCAATGCAGCAGGCTCCTTTCCCAAAAGACCAGCACAAACCCCTGCCCACATCATGTCTCCCAACCAGAAAGTTCTGCAAGGCTTCAGTTCTAGTGGAAGTAGTATCAGGTCTCATTTAACAAGCAAACCAGAGCACATCTAGTTAAAACTCACCATACTCTGGCCAAGGACCAAACACTGTCCACAGCAGGCAAGGAGAACCTGTGCAGATGACCGGCCTAAAGGACAGAGCAGCCAAAACACAGCAGCAGAGTGTGCTCAGCACACACCAGACATTACCTGCAGCCCCAGGCCCTGGACACTATATGACCTCTTCTTCACAAAGCCAGTCCTCTCAGAAGCAGGAAACATAACAGGCTTTTCTAACACAGAAGAGAAGACAGAGACTTAGACAAAATGCCAAGATGGAGGAATTCATCCCAAATGAAACAACATAAAGTCATGGGCAGAGGTCGAATTGAAACAGATATAAGCAATGTCCCTGATGGAGAATTTAAAGCAACAATCATAAGGATACTTGCTGGGTTTGCGAAAAGAATGGAAGACTTTAAGGGAGGCCCTCCACAGAGATTAAAGAGCTAAAAAACAATCAGTCAGAAATGAAAAATGCAGTAACTGAGTTTGGAAATAGACTCGATGTAGTGAACACAAGGCTGGAAGATGTGGAGGTACAAATAAATGATATAGAAGATAAAATAATGTAAGGAAGCTGAACAAAAGAGAGAAAGAATAATTATGGAACATGAGAATAACTCAGAGAACTCAGTGAATCCATCAAATGTAATAACATTCATATCATAAGAGTTCCAGAAGAAGAAGAGAGAGAAAAGGGGACAGAAAATTTATTTGAGGAAACAATAGCTGAACACTTCCCTAATCTGGGGAAGGAAGCAGATATCCAGATCTAGGAGGCACAGAGAACTCCCATCAAAATCAACAAAAGGCAGGCCAACATCAATGCATATAATTAAATTTGCAAAAGATAGCAATAAAGAAAAAAATCCTAAAAGCTGCAAGACAAAAGATGTCCCTAACTTACAAGGGAAGACCCATAAGGCTAGCTGGAGATTCTCAACAGAAACTTGGCGAGCCAGAAGGGAGTGGTATGATATAATCAATGCGCTGAATGGGGAAAATCTGCAGCCAAGGATATTCTATCCAGCAAGGCTATCATTCAGAATAGAAGGAGAGATAAGGAGTTTCCCAGACAAACAAAAACTAAAGGGTTCATGACCACGAAATCAGCCCTGCAAGAAATATTGAAGGGAACTCTTTAAGTGGAAAGACCAAAAGTGACAAAGACAAGAAAGGAACAGAGAAAATCTCCAGAAACAAATAATAAAATGGCATTAAATACATATCTATCAATAATTATTCTGAATGTAAATGGGTTAAATGTTCCAATCAAAAGACAAAGAGTTTAAGAATGGATTAAAAAACAAACTTATCTATATACAGCATACAAGAGACTCATCTTAGACCTAAAGACACCTGCAGATTGGAAGTGAGGGAATGGAGAAACATTTATTGTTTATCATGCAAACAGACATCAAAAGAAAGCTTGAGTAGTAACACTTAATGTCAGACAAACTAGATTTTAAACCAAAAACTGTAACAATAGATGAAGAAGGGCACTTTATCATAAGAAAGAGGGCTATCCAACAAGAAGATTTAACAATTGTAAATATTTATGCCTCCAACATGAAAGCACCCAAATAAATAAAACAGTTAATGACAAACATAAAGGAGCTAATTGACAATAATACAAGAATAGCAGGGGACATTAACACTCCACTTACATCAACGGGCAGGTCATCTAAACAGAAAATGAACAAGGAAACAATGGCTTTGAATGACACACTGGAACAGATGGATTTAACAGATATATTCAGAACATTCCATCCTAAAACAACAGAATACACATTCTTTTCCAGTGCACATGGAACATTCTCCAGAACAGATCACATATAGGCCACAAAACAAGCCTCGATAAATTCAAACGACTGAAGTCATACCATGCATCTTCTCTGACCACAACACCATAAAAATAGAAATCAAACACAAGAAAAAAATCTGGAAAGACCACAAATACATGTAGGTTAAATAACATGTTACTAAACAATGAATTGGTCAACCAGGAAATAAAAGAAGAAATGAAAAAAATACAGGGAAACAAAAGAAAATGAAAAAGCATTGGTTCTCCCATCCAAGTACTAACCAGGCCCGACCCTGCTTAGCTTCCGAGATCAGACGAGATCGGGCGCGTTCAGGGTGGTATGGCCGTAGACGAAAAAGCATTGGTTCAAAATCTTTGGATACATCAAAAGTGGCACTCAGAGGGAAGTTTTTAGTAATACAGGTCTACCCCAAGAAAGCAAGAAAAATCTCACATAAACAACTCAACCTTATACCAAAAGGACTAGAAGAAAAGAACTCATAAAACCTAAAACCAGCAGAAGAAAGGAAATAATAAAGATGAGAGCAGAAATAAATGACATAGAAACTAAAAAAAAATAATAGAACAGGTCAATGAAACCAGGAGCTGGTTCTGCGGGGAAAAAAAATCACTAAAATCGATAAACCTTTAGCCAGACTTAACAAATAGAAAAGAGAGAAAGGACTCAAATAAACTCACAAATGAGAGAGGAAAATAACAACCAACACCACAGAAATATAATTATAAGAGAATCTTATGAGAAACTATATGCCAACAAATCTGAAGACCAGGGAGAAATGGATAAACTACAATCCTAAAAATCCTACAAACTTGTAAACTACCAAAACTGAAACAGGAAGAAATAGAAAACTTGAACAGACCAATCACCAGCAAAGAAGCTAAATCAGTAGTCAAAAATCTCCCAACAAACAAAAGTCCAGGACCAGATGGCTTCACAGATGAATTCTACCAAACATTTAAAAAAAGAGTTAATATCTATTCTCAAACTATTCTGAAAAACAGTAGAGGGAAATTCATGCTATGAGGCCAGCACTACCCTAATACCAATAAAAACTCCACTAAGAAAAACGCTACTAAGAAAGAGAACTACAGGCCAGTATCCCTAATGAACATAGATGTAAAAATTCTCAATAAAATACTACCAAATTGAATCCAACAATACATTAAAAGAATCATTCTCCAGGATCACTTGGGATTTATTCCGGGGCAGCAAGGGTGGTTTAATATTTGCAAATCAATCAATGAGATACAGCACATTAACAAAAGAAAGGATAAGAACCATATGATCCTTTCAATAGATGCAGAAAAAGCATTTGACAAAATACAACATCCATTCATGATAAAAACCTTCAACAAAGTAGGGTTAGTGGGAACATACCTGAACATAATAAAGGACTTACATGAAAAACTTATAGCTAATATCATCCTCATAAGGAAAACTGAGAGCTTTTCCTTTACAGTCAGGAACAAGGCAGAAATGTCCACTCTCACCACTGTTATTTAACATAGTACAGGAAGTCCTAGCCACAGCAATCAGACAATACAAAGAAATAAAAGGCAACCAAATTGGCAAGGAAGAAATCAAACTATCACATTTGCAGATGACACGTTCTATACAGAAAACCCAAAAACTTCACCAAAAAATAGCTCAAACTGATACATGAATCCATTAAAGTTGAAGGATACAAAATCAATGTACGGAAATCTGCTGCATTTCTGTACACAAATAATGAAGCAGCAGAAAGAGAAATCAAGGAATTAATCCTATTTACAAACCTACCAAAACCCAAAAAATAACTAGGAATAATCCTAACCAAAGAGGTAAAATATCTGTACTCTGAAAACTATAGAACAGTAATGAAAGAAATTGAAGAGGACACAAAGAAATGGAAAAGCATTCCATGCTCATGGACTGGAAGAACAAATATTGTTAAAATATCTATATTACTTTAAGCAGTCTAAACATTTAATGCAATCTATATCAAAATACCACCAGCGTTCATCACAGAGCTAGAACAGATAATCTTAAAATTTGTATGGAACCACAAAAGACCCTGAATAGCCAAAGCAATTTTGAAAAAGAAAAGCAAAGCTGGAAGCATCACAATTCCAGATTTCAAGTTATATTACACAGCTGTAGTAATCAAAACAGTATGGTACTGGCATAAAAACAGACACATAGTTCAATGGAACAGAACAGAAAATCCAGAAAGAAACCTACAATTATATGGCCAATTAATCTTTGACTAAGTAGGAAAGAATGTCCAATGGGGGGGGGGGAGTCTCTTCCACAAATGGCATTGGGAAAACTGATGGCAATATGCAAAAGAATGAAACTGGACCACTTCCTTGCACCATATACAAAAATAAATTTAAAATGTATTAAAGACCTAAGTGTGATACCTGAACCATAAAATTCCTAGAAGAAAACATAAGTAGTAGTTTGTTTGACATCAGTCATAGTAACATTTTTCTAGACAGGTCCCCTCAGGCAAGAGAAACAAAAGCAAAAATAAATTATTGGGACTACATCGAAATAAAAAGCTTCTGCATAGTGAAGGAAACAGTCAACAAAACCAAAAGGCAACCACAGAATTATTTGCAAATGACATACCTGGTATAGGGTTCGTATCCAAAATATATAAAGAACTTATATAACTCAATACCCCAAAAAACAAATAATCCAATTAAAAATGAGCAGAAGGCATGAACAGACATTTCTCCAAAGAAGACATACAGATGGCTAACAGACACATGAAAAGATATTTAGCACCAGGGAAATACAAATCAGGGAAATACAAATCAAAATCACAATGAGATATTACCTGATATCATATTTTATAATATATCATATCATATCATATTTTATCACCTGATAAAAAACTGACAGGTTTTTATTACTCAGTCATAAAAACAATCCAACTTGCCATTTGCAATGCTGTAGACGGAACTAGAGTGTATTATGCTACGCAAAATAAGTCAGAGAAAGACAAATACCATATGATTTACTCATACATGGAATTTAAGAAACTAAACAAAAGAACATAGGGATAAAAAAAGAGAGGAAAACCAAGAGACAGGCTTTTAACTATAGAGAACAAACCGATGGTTCCCAGAGGGTAGGTGGGCAGGGGGATAGATGAAGTAGGTGATGGAGATTAAGGAGGGCACTTGTGATGAGCACTGGGTGTTGTACACAAGTATCAAATCACTAACTTCTACACCTGAAACTAAATTACACATTATGTATGTTAACTAACTGGAATTGAAATACAAACTTGAAAAGAAAGAAAATAGTATTTACTGCTTGAATACTGAGCTTACTGCTCAAATGATGTTCCTTTATGATATAGAAATATATCTTGATATTATTATTAATGTTTGTTTAAGTAAGGGAAGTGGATCTAAAATTTTGGCTATTTAAGGAACTCTAAAAATTGTTGCACATTTCTTTAAAAATAAAAATGACTCAGTTTAAAAATAGAACATCATCTGTCTACAGATGGTTTTAGTTGATTTTATCACTAGTCTAGCCCACCCATAACTTATACACTTACTTACATTCAATGATATTTAAAGCAGCAATTATAATTTCAGTCTGCAGTGTTTCCTAAACCCTTAACCAACCAAGTATTAGCATTTGGAGCTGTGTTCTGTGTATGGCTCTGCTATTCAACCAGTATGAATCATTTTTGCTTAATAACTCTCAGTCTTTCTTTCTGTCTTTAACAGATATTTTCCCATAGACGATGATAGATTGATGACTTGCAAAAATGTTAAATTATTCTCAAGGGCTCTCTCAATGAAATGGAATAAAATATTATGATACATAGTATTAGAATAATTACAATGGAGTCATCCTTATTTTTTTAATTTTTTCTTAAGGTTTATTCATTTTCAAGAGACAGAGAGAGACAAAGCATGAATGGACAAGGGACAAAGGGAGAGGGAGACACAGAATCTGAAGCAGGCTATAGACTCTGAGCTGTCAGCACAGAGTCTGACACAGAGTTCAAATCCACAAACTGTGAGATCATGACCTGAGCCAAAGTCAGACGTTTAACCAACTGAGCCACCCAGGTGTCCCTGGAGTCATCCTTATCTTGATTCTCACTTTCTTTATGAAGAGAAAGATACAGAGTTTTAAAGGAATGTCTGGGGCATTTGGGTGGCTCAGTCAGTTGAGTGTCCCAACTCTTGATTTTAGCTCTGGTCATGAGTTCATGGTTTGTGGGATCAAGCCCCACATTGGGCTCTGCACTGATAGTGTGGGCCTGCTTGGGATTCTCTCTCTCCCTCTCCCTCTGCACAACACCCCCCAAATAAATAAATAAGCTTAAAAAGAATAAAGGACTGTCTAACACCTGATCAGTGTTACTGATCATTTTGCTACTAATGAAGGATAAGAGGACTATAATAATTTGGCACTTAATCCTGTTTAGACATATTAATTTCTTCGTTTTACAGATGAGTTAATAAATGGTGGTTCCACAGGTTGAGAGATCTGTCTGGAGTCACACGGCTGCAAGCAGCAGAGTTAAGAATCTGAATTTGATTTGCTAAATTCCAACACTTATACCTTTTCCATGACATTTTTTTTGTTTCCCTTCCTTTTTCTTTTTAAAACAAGGTAGATCACAATTTGCAGGTGTCCCATGGAAACTATATTGCAGTGTCACTATTACAAATTATTTGACCCACTCGTCAGCAGAGAGTCTCAAGTCATTAGTCAGCGAACATTTCCCCTGAGGTCCCTTTTAGTTTTATGAGGGATCTGCTATGATAAAGAGGTTGAAATCCCTTCACCCTCACTGTCAAGATTCATGGAATCTGTAGGAAACAAAGATCAAGGAGAAAACGAAAGAGCATCAGCAGAGATTATGTGCATCCACCTTGCTTCCGGCCATGCATCATGCTATGGACAGAAGTGGTCTCGAAACACTCATAGATGTCCCCAGTAACTAAATGCAGTGTCTAGTTAGGATCTGCTGCAGTTCATTGTTATGGGTAAGCTCTGCTCTATTAGAAATCAAACTTAGTAAGTTTTCAGATGGCTTCTGTCTAGGAGGATACAGGAAAGTATACAAAGACAATATATAAAGGTATAATTTTATTATTAAAAAATCTATTATCCCAGGTCTGCGTGCCCGATTTCACCATTCCTGTGTAGAATGTGCTCTGAGTAGAAGTCCCATTTGTAGATGCTCCTGATGTTTTATATTTTTATAGCACAATTTACATCCTTTGTGCACTTTGAACTGTGCATCATTATTTTCACGGGTCCCTTGATGCTGCTAGCATAAGTTCATTGGCGGAAGTTCACAGACATCACCCAAGACATCCATGATTTATTAGGATCCACTGTGCCATCTATAAAATGCTTCCTTTATTTCATGGGACCAGCTACTCTGAGGCAGAAGCATCTGCCTCCAGTCCCTTCCTTATTCTTCAAAGCCTCTTAAGGATACAAAAATTGCGTGTAGCAATTTGGCAGCACTTTGTTAGGCTTCTGACCCCTGATCTTCAGGTAAATCTCCACCAACTACTCCTCCCTAAAGAAAAATCACAGCAAAGCTCTTCTGTAAAGTAGTGGAAGATTACCAACAAATACATATATTATGAATAAATGAATTTAAAGAATGCATTTTCAACACTACCCATAATTTCTTGGAACCTACACTACCTCTTTCTCTGACCTAATATCTTAACTTTTCTTTATGACTCTCAATCAGCTTTTATTCCTTCATTAAAGATTTCTTAAGGACCATGCTATGCGCTAGAGTCACTTCCTTAGTACACAATGCAAAGCCAATGCATTTGCTTGTTTTATGCATCTGTGTCCAGCCTGTCTTCCTTACTCCATCCACTGCCTGGTATACTGTAGGCCCCTTCACACCTAGAGCAGTTGCTTAAAGGGGAAATGATTGATTCTACCTGAAGAATGGGAAGGGGAGGAAAGACTTCCCTATTGAAATGGCTTTTGAGAGGAATCATCAGAGAAGATGAGCAGAAAAGGAGTCACTCAAGGCTGAAAAGTAACATGAACAAAGGGCTAGGAGTATGATATGTGTGGGGCATTCTGGGAACTTACAGATAGTTAGGAATGGCATATGAACACTTGAAGAAGGAAGTGGCGATCACTAGGATCTTATGTGTTTTGACAGGTTGTGATGGTTGATGGGTAAAGATGAGGCAGGCACAGGTGAGCTGGAAACAGTTTTTGACAGTGTCTTTTACAAGGATGCTCAGGAGGTTTTAGCAGACAAAATGTTGCTAGAACAGAAAGATACTGAAGTGATTTATTAACTGGATGACCCAAAGATCACGGATTCATAGAAGTAAGCAAGTTGGGAGTTTCATATCTTGTGAATGCCATAAAACTCTGTCCTAAGTCCCTACTGTCCATCAGTTTATAAGCAACACATAACTGTAGGGTGGGGGATAAGGATTTTTTATAGTTCAGTTCAATATTTCTAATTACAAAATAAGACTTAACAAAGATAAGTGGGAAAGGTCCTGCACATACACAGTAAAGTAAAACTGCACAAATGGAAAACCCGGCTTGGTGATGGCCAATATGAAAGTCTTTGGAGTTTCATTGAATGTAACTTGAATGAGTCAATGGCGACATCCTTAAAGGATGACTGCATTTCTAGAAACTCATTTATTTAGAAAGAGAAGAGAAATGAAATTAATTCTTATCTTTGCATGTATGTATCAGCCTTTCAATTTGGCATTTTTATCTCTGTTATATTCTAATTTGCACGTGTCAGTGTGCATTCGGCTTTGGGTACCAAGACTGAAAATGGACTACAGACCTACGAAATAGGCTGAGAGAGTGACTCTGAGAGGAACAGGCTTGGAATCACATCCATTTAAGAGGAAGACGTGCAGACTGGAGGCTGAGCTGGCTGAACTGTCTCCCTGCGCCCTTTCTCAGTCAGGAGATGTGTGAAGGTCTGGGATCTTTTACTGAAACCTCCTCATTTGCTTTAATGATTCCTTTGCGGGAGAACCTCAGGACCAAGCTACGAATACTTGAATGGCTGGCGTTTCATAGGTGCGGAAATTTACGCTGAATGGTTTCAATAGGTGGGCCCAAAGCCAGTACTTGAGACTAGATAAAGTATTCAATAAACATCGGGATTGAGGTTTGTTTAAAAAAAAAAAAAACTATCTTCCAGGGTGCCTGGTAGCTCAGTCAGTTAAGCATCTGACTCTTGATTTCAGCTGAAGTCATGATCTCACAGTTGTGAGACTGAGCCCTACATGGGGCTCTGCGCAGACAGTGTGGAGCCTGCTTGAGTTTCTCTCTCCCTCTCCCTCTGCTGCTCCACTGCTCATGTGCACTCTCTCTTTCAAAATAAAATAAAATAAAATAAAATTTAAAAAACAACCTTCCAAAATATGTCAGGTAGTCTTTCAAGATGCTAAAGAAGGATATATTTTCCAAATGACAAAAAAAAAAAAAAAAGAAAAAAAAGAAAAAAAGAGGAATCGTTAGCTACTGGTTAGATTGAATCATAATTGGTCTCTGATCCAACTGCTGCATTACTTCCTTATGTTAGGAGTCTGAAGGTGTGTTATGATTTCTGGGGAACATATTTCACCTGCTCATTTGTTTAACAGAATCATTTAAAACACGATACAGTTTTGTACAGATGGTGACATACACCCTAAAACTGTTGGCCAGCAAAGGAGGAAATCTGGAATTGGCACAAACCTAAAATGCTAGAATATTTAATATTCTGTGACATTTTCTATTCTCATTCGAGAGACATTGGCGACACTATTGCAGACTATTATTTAAAAATCAGGGCCTACATATTATACAACAAATTGTTTTACTCCATAATTCCAAAGACAAATGGCCCACTGATATTACAGTGATGCCATAGAGGGACATACTTCAGGATGAATTTGCTGCAATTCATTAGCATATTTCTTGGATAATATTGAAAATTTCTTTGAAAATGGGCAGAGTAATCTTCAGATGCAATTTTCAGTGATTTGATTCACACACTGAGTGGAAGCCTACTAATGAGCCTGTGCAAAGCTTTATGAGAGAGCTCCCCAGTGGATTATTAGCTCTTCTGTTTTTAAAAGAAAATCTTGTAAGAGCCTTAAAATAGCAGCATACAAGATATGTAAAGAGCTGCAATTTAACAAGAGCAATAGAAAGTATAAATCTCCATCAGCAGTTAATTCTGTTTTCAATTAAATATGATCAAAATTTTTATCTTAGTATATTCAGTAATTGCTTTTAAAAATCTATATAATTAAAGAAGAATCAAAGGGAAACATTCTATTAGGATTTTAGGATATCAATGACTCTTCCTTCCCTCTGAGCTTCTCACCAAAAGAATAGACACATAAAGATGAAAAGGAAAATGGAAAACAAGTTACCATTTTATTAATTTGGGCAGACAGCTGAAAACTTCCAGCCCAATGTTTTCATAAAAGGTGAATCTTGAAGGCCAATTTTGGGGCAGGAGGCAGAAATGTACATCTTGCTTCTTTCTTTCCCTGACATTCATCTTACTACTCCTGTCTCCTAAAGTATTTGCTCTTCCATCCTGTAGTTGAGAGAGGTTCTTTCCCCCTTATTTCAAGAAAAGGTCTGTACAAAGCACAACACCAATATGAGAAGAAACAATGCTGAGATCGAAGCAAGAATGTGTGTATGTGAGCTCAATAAGCAGGCCTGGGTGGCTCACAGAGTGTGTAGGACAGTGGGAGTTGAGGCGGCTGGAGAGGGAAAGAGGCCCTAATCCTCATATCAAGCCAATAGCATCTTGGGAAGCGGAAGGAGACAGCAAGACAGACTCACTGCACAAAAGCCATGACTTGAACACAGTGATGCCATCCTGGAAGACACAGTGCATGCTGGCCCATGCCAATCAATTCCTTGGGGGAAGTAACAGAAAAGGAGTGAAGAGTGAGAATTTCTGGCCATGTCATAGTCTGAAAACCTTCCCTATATCATACTAAGTGGAATATAATAAAAGTTATGCATACATCATATAAAGAGGGAATTAGCAGAGAAGTAAGCCTATGACTGGATGCTGCAATTGCCATTGAGTTGGACAGGGAAGGGAAGAAGAGATGGTAGGAAATATGACTTTGGAGTTGAAACAGGGTAATAGCCAAGTCTCTGACATGGATCTCTGTCCCACAACAACATTCATTGAAAGGATATTCACTGGCAAAAATTCCACCTAGTGAGACAGATCTCTTATATTCTGGGGCTCTGCGTGGGTAAATAAAGTCCTTGCTAAGGTAGGAGTCCCTGGGTCTCATCTCATGTGGATTTGACGTTAGAATTTATACTATTTACTTTATATGGAAAGGCTTCAATTCACATACTTAAACCATAAGGGATTGTTAGAGATAAAACAAGTTTTGCTTACTATAAGGACACAATAAGAAATTACAAAAACATACATGACCATGTTTTCCATCATGAATCAGTCAGCAGCCAGAACAAACAGTAAGATTAGAGTACCAATAAATTGAGACAGTAAAAAAAAAAGATCTAACATTAAAAAAATTGTATTAAATAAGTATGTTGAAATAATTAAGGACAAAAAGATGTAAAATCCTATTAAAAAGGAAGAGACTATTTAAAAATAAATATTTGAAAAATAAACAAATATAAATTCTAGAAGCAAAAATATAGAAAGTAAAAATTTTTAAATTAATGGACACATTTAAAAGCAGATGACAGACAGTAGAAAGAAATTGTAAACTAGATGGTATATGTAAGAAAATTACCAAATTGCAGCCCAAGTTTATAATGTGACAGACTAGTAAACACACAGAGAGAAAGAAAAGATCCAATACGTAAGACTTAAAGAAATAGAGAAAAGTGAAAGTGAAGAGGAGGGAATATTTGAAGTGAAAATAGCTAGAATATTCCAAAATTGGTGAAAGATGTGAATTTTCAGAGGTAAGAAGTACAATGAGTCCTGAACAAGATGACTGACAATAAACACAATTTTAGTCATATCATAAGGAAATACCAAAACGACAAAGACATACTAAAAATAAAAAAGCCAAAGGGAAAAGATATTACTTATAGTGGAACAACAATTCAGACAGAGTTTCTCAGTCTCAGCACTATTGACATACTGGGCCACACAACTCCTGTATCGTGGGCTGCTGTTCTATGCATTATAGGCTGTTTAGCAGCACCACTAGACTCTATCCATGAGAGCTAGGAGCACCTTCCCCTCAACTGTGACAACCAAAAATGTCTCCGGACATTCCCAAATGTTCCTGGTGGACCACACTGCCCCTGGATAAGAACCCCAAACAGAATGATGATGGAATCCTCGACAGCAACGTGAGTAGTCATAAGGCAGTGGAATAATATTTTCAAAAATGTCTATGGAAGAAAACGATTAGTGTAGACTTGTCTACCCAGCTAAACTGTAATTCAAGAGCAAAGGTAAAGTACTATTATTTTTAGACAAAGATTGCAGAACATATGTTTAGTGAAAAAAAAACACATAAAGGATATACTTTAGGAAGTAGAAATATTAAACTTAAAAGGAAGGAATGGGATGCAAAAAGCAATGGTGATGAAGAGATTCATAAATGTGAGTACATCTAAATAAGCATTGACTATATTAAAAAATAACTAATTTGGAAAGTTGTAAAGTAAGAGGGAAATAGAATATAGTGATAAGACATTTAAGATGAGAGGGGAGATAGAAGTTATTAATGCTTTCCAAGATCTTTGAGTTGTTCAGAAGAAAGGCAAAGATATTCGGTCTGACCTCGGGGTACGGATGACTTCTTAAATTTGACACAAACGCAAAACAAAATAGATAGTAAACAACTGATAGATACCAAGTAATATCTCCTAAGGCTTAAAATAGGCATAGTTCATGACACAACTCCAATTCTTGGTGTCTGAATTGGACATATTAAGAGACTGAGAAACAGTCTCACTTAATATGTACCAAGAAACACGTGCAACTGATGGAAACAAATTCACCTTCCACCAGTCGAGAAATGGGTAACTTACAGATAGATCATTCGTCCAAGGGAATACCATACAGGAGTTAAAATGAATTCTGTTGACTCACATGTATCAATAGAGAACGTATAAAACACATGATAAGCAAAACGCAAGCTTCAAAAGGACAGAGTACTAAAAGACATATTCAGAAATTAAAACACATAAATCAATAGAACATTTGTTTATGGAAACATCCATATGGGATAAAGGGAAAATGTACATTTGTTACTTCAGGGAGAATGGGAAAGTGATGAGGATGGCTTCTTGTTATAGCTGGAGTATTCTACTGTATTATTTTTACTTGATACTGTATTTATGAAAAGAAAGCTATAATAACTATGGCAAAAAAAAATTTTAATATGTACCTTTCTCTCAAGAATGGATGCCCAGGTAACTTTAAATAGAGATTAACTAATTACTTTTTGTGGTTTTCTGTATATTTCAAATGTTTCATTGGCCATTTGGCCAGACAAAAAGAGGAGCACAAAGGCTTTCTCTCTAGTCCAGCCCTCCATGTAGCATCCCACAGTGGAGTGATGTATGCAAAGGGACATCAGTGTTCTTCCTCTTGCCAAAAGTTTTACTCTCAGAAAAAAGTGAAACTCTCTCTTAATAGTTATTGATTTTTTTCATTTAGAACAAAATGTAGGTGGGCAGTGATATGTGACTCCAGGTCCTTTCTATTAATTTGATTAGCTATTAAGATATTTCCCCCTAAATTATTAAAATGTTATCACTGTCTATAGCAATAATGGCGATAGACAATAGGACAAAGCCATTTTTCCACATCACACTTCATGTATATTTAAAGCACTTTCTTAAAACTGTTCTCAGACCCTCTAACAGCTATGTGATTTAGGTGGGTAGATTTGATTTCCATCTTTTCGATGAGATGAAATCTCCCACAGAGTGTCTACTTGCCTGAACCAGATGGAATATGTAAGATAATGTGGCCCAGTACCTTCATGTTTTAACTATAAAGTTGCAATACTATTTATTCTGCCAAACCTCCACTGTCAGAGAAGGGAGCACATGAGACAATACATGTGAAAGTCCTCTGAGGAATGTAAAGCCTCTACGAATGTATGGATTTGTTGTAATTTTTATTACTGCATGTAGTGCTTCTTCTAATAAAACCCTTTTATACAATATATAGAGTTAACAATAGGCAGACTCAGAACTCTTACAATATATTTTAGGTGATGATTTATAAAGAAAAGAAGAAAAATGTAAATTTGTATTTAGAGCATGATCTTTAATATTTAAAAATATTTGTAGACAAAATTCTGGGAAGAAATACACTAAGCTACCACTATTTACCTTTGGGTAATTAACATTTTTTATGTTTATTTACTATTTTTGTGAGGGAGAGAGAGAAAAGAGTGTGAGTGGGGGAGGGGCAGAGAGAGAGGGAGACCCAGAATCTGAAGCAGGCTCCAGGCTCTGAGCTGTCAGCACAGAGCCCAATGTGGGGCTTGAACTCACAAACCGCGAGATCATGACCTGAGCTGAGGTGGGGCACTTAACCGACTGAGCCACCCAGGCGCCCGTATCTTTGGGTAATTTTTTTAAATATATTTTTCATTTTCTAGGTTTACATGGCGATAATGCATTACTTTTTTAATTAGGAAAAGAACCCCAGAGGTTGTCAATACCTACCTATTATTTGGAATGTTTATGTTTATTTGATAAGATTTCACAAACACTGAAAGGACTAATCTCAAATAGTCCTGCGCAGTTATTAGGAAGCAGTTTTTAAAGGGGTCAATACACAGTGGAGAGATAGAGATGGGGCCATCAAAAGCTAAACCCTGCACTGACATTTTATTTATTTATTTAATTTTCATTCTAGTAGAGTTAATATACAGTGTTATATTAGTTTCAGGTGTACAGTATAGTGATTCAACAATTCTATATATTAATCAGTGCTCATCAAAATAAGCTTACTCTTAATCTCCTTCACCTATTTCACCCATACCCCCATTTTAATATTAAAGGTTCCTTTTTCACTTAAGAAGGTGTTAAGATTTGGGATCTCCATCAGCTATTTTTCAAGTGTTTGACTCTCAGGAGCTTTTTGCAAAAAAATATTGTCGCCACCTGCTGGCGGTCCTGTATTAACCGGGAAGGTCTTCTACCCAGATGAAGTGAACTTCAACTTCTATGGTAGAATAGAAACTTCTCTCTCATTTGTACTCCACTCATAATAATGGCAGTTTGTTGAATTAAGTTTTTTCTTTTAATTAAAATTTTTTTAATGTTTATTTATTATTTTGAGAGAGAGAGAGAGACAGACAGATAGAGCGCGAGTGGGGAAGGGCAGAGAAAGAGGAAGACACAGAATCCAAAGCAGGCTCCAAAGCAGGCTCCAGGCTCAAACCCACAGACAGATCATGACCTGAGCCAAAGTCGGATGCCTAGCCAGGTGAGCCACCCAGGTGCCCCTAAGTTTCTTTTTTTTTTTCTGATTAGGCTAGGCATGATATCATTTTATTCCTCACAGTATTCATAAGAAGTATGAGCCTTTAATGAGATTATTTTTATGTAGGACAATCGAAGCCCAGAGCTTTTCCCCAAAGCCACACAGTAAAGGACAGAGCTGAGATACAAATCCAGAAAGTGGCAACTCTTTTGCTGTTGCTGCTTCCAACTGTGTGAAAAACACCTGTATATACCTGTGGTATATCTGGAGCGTGAAACCACTATTAATGGTGAAAATATTTATTGAAGAAGCATGGGGGGAGATAAGCAATGAAATGCAGGTCAGATGACCTGGGATTATCCTTCACTTCCTTACTGCCTGCCTGGGACCCTAAGCAGACCACTCTCCCAGAGTGAGCCTCCCCTCTCTCTGTATTTCCAGTTTTTGTGAGGAGCATTTGAGACAGCAAGTGTGAAAGCTCTTTGTAATACCTCTCCTCAGTTTTCAAATTTTCTCTCTAAATGAAATGAGATCATGAAAAATACAAAAACCTGAACTTTATTATCTTTTGTCCCTGTAGACACGTCATCTTTATGTTGTGACTTAGAGTCTTGCCTTCAGGTTTGCAGACGATAAATATAGGAATGCCTATTTAAATGTGTTTTTCTCATCTCTAAGCAAAGTATAAAGATATTTTCCACTGTATTGCCCAACATCCATTATTCAAGGCCTAATTTGATAAATCACCCTAATTCCAGGGAAACACTGACTGTTCCCACAGGAGAATATGCTCCCTTTCTGCTGTCAGGAAACAAGAACATAAAACTCTCTCTGGCTTTGGCTGCCAGAAAATTTAATTTAGTGTTCAATGGAGCCCGTCTCCACAGCTAGGGGCACGTCCACTCCCTCGAGGCTCCCAGTGTTTCTTTCCCCCATAGGGTTACTCACCCTTCTTTGCAAGTGTAAGTGACAGTGTTCCCAAAAGTGAAGTTGCTCCCAGTGATGACAGCATCTTTGATTGCCGGCGGCTCTCCGCAGACGACGAGATGGCAGGTAGGTGGCGCTCTGTCCCAGCTTCCTGATGCCGAGCATTCAAGGACAGGAGGGCCCTGTAAGCTACAGGAAAGAATGATGCCACCTCTGTCATTGGCTATGATTCACTGCTGTGGAGAGGATTCTATAAAAGCAAGGGAAACTTGGGCAGGCTCCAGGGTGTTTATAATAATGAATGGGCTTAGGGTCTCAGCTGCAAAATAAAATGTGCTCACTGGTGGGGCTATAGGGCACAATAGACCTTGCCAATAAGTTACCTGGATGAGAAGGGGTTAATGTGCTGGTTGGGATCCAGCAGTAATTGAGGTCAACACTCAGGAAGCCATGGTAACTGAGGTCAAAGGGCATTGTCCGTCTTGAGCCCGGACATCTGAACTTTTGTTGCTTATGACTCTGACCTCTGGTCTTCCTTTGATTTCACAAACCTTGCATCCCAAGGGCCTGACTTACCCAACTTTGCTTGCCAACCTGATTCTGACTGTCTGTATCACTCTATTTTCTGTTCACGGGATCTATTTCACTTCAGATCCTGTTGGCCAAGTTTCTGACTCCAGCCTCTCTCTATTGTCCCTTCTGTTTGAACACAAACACACACACACATACACCCCCCCACACACCATTAATCACATCAACCTCTTACAGTATTAAGAACCCAGGCCCTTACCTTGACATGCTTTTTGGAACATCCCATGTGATTAAGTTCTTTACCAATTCCCGCCTCCAAATCCAGATATTATATTTTGCTTCACAAACACTTTTTGCTTTTGTGTTTAATGACTGAATGTGTTTAGTGATTGAATTAGAGCTCCCAGAGTCAAAGTTAGGTGGAATGTTTCCCTAGGCATTCCTAGCACTATAAACTAGTCTTCAGGAAGCATACAAATTTGAGACAATCTTTTACATTTCGAAACTTGTATTTAAAGTCAGCTAGTCATACACAAATGACACCTACTGAGTGAATGATGAGTAACAGGGTATTATAGGCAGCTTGGCTGGTGTCCATGGACTTTACCTGTATCCACTCTCACATGAATATGATGCAGTAGAAAGGTAGGTAAGCCCGCTCAAAATATATTTCCCATTATTTATGTTTTCGGGGCTAGAACACTTGACCAGCTCACACACAGGAAGAGAATGACTCCAAGAACCACTAGCAAGACAGGATGATTCTCTAGCACCATCCAGAGTATATCCTTTATTACACCTAAAGAAGATAACAGAAGATTACTGCATACAATTTGCTTTATTTTACATCATTTTATCAGCGCCAGAACCTTTAAAAATATTGAGGATTTACACTTTACGAATTATTGAAAGAGTTCTTTTTTTTTTTACTACTGAAATAATGCTTTGAAATTATTTTTTTTCAAGGTTGAATATTGTACATCTTCCCACAGGGACCTTGCTGAGTGATAAGTAGAAAAATAAAGAATCTGGCCTGCCTCCAATTTGTGCCATGGGTTAGCAGCTGCAAACCGACAATTCCTAATTTGAGGATGGTCTGGTTTGGCACAAGTGCCTGAGATACTGGATCTGGAGACAAAGCTCCAGCTTCTAACCAAGAATATTCATCAGCTTGCAGGGCCTTCCTCTCTGACATCCATTCTTAGACCACCTCAAGGATGCTGGTGACAAGCATAGATGACTGTCAAGGGACTTAAGGATTCTAGTTAGGACTACCCATTAGGTTATTAAATTAGATTTCTTCATACAAGATGTAATTCAATTAATTCCATACGAATTCAAAAACATTCTCTGGGATTCTTCTTCTCCCTTTCAGCATTATATCACAGCCAGCATGCCATCAACAACTTCTACAATGTAGGTTAAACAAATTTTTTAAATGTTTATTTATTTTTGTGAGAGAGAGAGAGAGAGAGAGAGAGAGAGAGACAGAACATAAGCAGGGGAGGGGCAGAGACAGAAGGGGGGGACACAGAATCTGAAGCAGCCTCCAGGCTCCAAGCTGTCAGCACAGAGCCCTACACGGGGCGTGAACCCACGAACTGCGAGATTATGACCTGAGCCGAAGTCAACGCTCAAGACCCATCAACCGCTAGATCTTGACATGAGCTGAAGTCAGATGCTTAGCTGACTGAGCCATGCAGGTCCCCTACAATGTAGTTTTAATCTTACACACTTACCGATATGTTACTTTACTGCCATAGGTAAATGCAGAGCCATCAAAGCCACCATTTTCTGGAATGGCTGGTACACCACAGGAAACAGCTTAAAGGTGGAAAAACAAAGAAAGTACTGTTTTTCTTTGCTAGTGTGTACACAAATCTCTAAAAGTTCAAGGGCAGCTCTAGGTTACCTTGTCACATTTAAAGAGGAACCCAATAGGTGGGTTTTAAATATGAAGAATATTGATGCAACTTAACACGTGACATTTCTATACTTTAAATCTCTAGTACTGCCAAATGCCACAAACATAGCAAGTTTACTAAACATACCTTCACAATATGGTATCAGATGACTCCATTCTCCAGCCCCCAGACATGTGATTTTGGTTACTCCTGTCAGCTGGTATCCTTCCTCACATGCGAATGTGACTTCGGCGCCCACTGTGTAAGTCTCACCATAAGAGTAGCCATTTTCTGGGTTTCCCGGAGCCTTACATTTTATAGGTTCTTGAAAGGAAGAACAAGTTTTTGTGGGGCAATAAGTGGTGTTCACACAGCCATGCAAGGTCTCACAGCAGAAAAGTTTCACTACTGTGAAAGTATCAGTTAAATCTTTTGGAAAAAACGCTTTTGAAGGGAAATGCGTGAAGGTCTGGGATACGCTGGACATTAGAGCAGAACAATTTTTTTTTTCAGAGAGAAAGTGACAGAGAGAAAGACAGAGAGAGAGAGAGAGAGAGAGAGAGAGAGAGCGCTAGCAAGCGAATGGGGGAGGGGCAGAGGGAGAAAGATTCTTAAGCAGGTCCCACACCCAGCATGGAGCCCAATCCAGGGCTTGATCCAACAACCGTGGAATCATGACCTGAGCCAAAATCAAGAGTTGGATGCTCAACCAACTGAGCCACCCAGACGCCCCCAAAGAACATATATTTAATACAACAGTATCTTGAAACACAATGACTAACAAAATTTAGTTACAAATATACAAAATTTATACAAAAATATACAAAATTTATCTGGCTGAAAGGGAGCTGTTTAGTAGGGAAATAGTGGTGGTGCCAGGACATTTACTAGAACGTGAGCTCCTCCTGCCTCCCCCAACCTCACACCTACTTTTTAAGAGCAATTGGCTTTCTTTCAAATTGATGTAAAGGCAATACCTAAGCATATTTGAGAAAAGTTCCCAAACTCCCTTTCCAAACAGGCCACAGAGCAGAGGCCTCTCCTATGTGCAAATTTGAAGCTGGTCATCACTTCTGGGAAGAGAAATAAGTTAAAGGGCTATTTGGGGCTAGAGTTGGATAGGAGTAAATATAACACTTGAATTCTCAAAAAGGGAAGATATATTAATTCAGTCTTTCTAAAGGTCATTCTGGTTATGTAAGTCAAGGACTTTAAAGCCTCTCAAAAAGTAAATGCCATTCTAAGACTTGATTTTGAGAATTCCTCTTTACTTTCTGTGTTACTATTTTCTGGGAGTTGCTTTCTCACAATAAATGCAGAAAGACATCAGTGGGTTGAGGGATGGGCTCATTTTATCAAAGTTATCACAAAATATAGAGATGTGATAAGGCAAGATGTCCCTTTTTTTGAAGAATATAATTCTGTGTGGCTGAGGCAGAGGAAAGATACCGATAGCAAAGTATCTTCTTTGCTCCGACTGGGGCTGTAGAGGCCAGTGATTATAGTTCTAAATCCCCTTTATTATTCTCATAACTATGTAGATATTGCTGCAATATTCCGGTGATATAGTTGGCTTTTGTTTTTCAGAGACTGGGAAGTTGGGCACGGCACAATGCCAATTTAAAGCTCCTTTAGTTGTTACTTAATGTGTCTTTTTAAAGATGGTTTATCTTCTCCACCTGTCCTTTGAACTTGAAAGTATTGTTGTATTTTTAAATAACATACATTTGAAATACTGTTGTATTTTTAAATAACACACATATATATTTATGTAAAACATGAATCAACTCCCCAGTTTTGCACGTACTAGTTACCTGCACAATTTTTGCCATCTCCTGTGTAGGGTGGGATACATGAGCAAATGTAGGATCCGTTTGTATTCAGGCAGGAAGCATACTCACTACAATCCGACCCAACTGCACATTCATCAACATCTACAATGAAGACAGCTTACAGGTAGTGAAGTTGATTGATTTTTCTTATGTATTAAACATTTGTTTTTATGTTTAAATCAATACATATTGCTTAACGCATAACACTGTATATATTTTTATAAAATTTAATTATAGGAATAATGATCACATTGCAGGTACAGAATCAAAGCTACTATTTCTGAACTACTCTACAATCCAGAAATTGCACTATTAGGTATTTACCCAAAGGATATAAAAATACAGATTTAAAGGGATACATGCACCTCAACATTGATAGCAGCATTATCAGCAACAAACTATGGAGAAAGCCCAAATGTCCATCAACTGATGAATGGATCAAGAAGATGTGGTTTATATATACAATGGAATACTACTTGGCAATAAGAAAGAATGAAATCTTGCCATTTGCAACAACGTGGATGGAACTGGAGGGTATTATGCTAAGTGAAATGAGTCAGAGAAAGATACCATATGTTTTCACTCATATGTGGATCTTGAGAAACTTAACAGAAGACAATAGTGGAAGGGGAAGGGGGAAAAAGTTACAAACAGAGGGAGGGAGGCACAGCATAAGAGACTCTTAAATACAGAGAACAAACTGAGGGTTGATGGGGTGTGGGGGAGAGGGGAAAGTAGGTGATGGGCATTGAGGAGGGCACTTGTTGGGATGAGCACTGGGTGTTGTATGGAAGCCAATTTGACAATAAATTATAATTTAAAAAAGATTAGCACCTGCTAGCAAAAATAAAAACAAACAAGTCAGAAAGAAAAATAAAAGAAGTGGTGTGTATATACACACACACACATACACACAATGAAATATCACTCAGCCATCAAAAAGAATGAAATCTTGCCATTTGCAATGACATGGATGGAGCTATAATGCAGTATGCTAAGTGAAGTAAATCAATCAGAGAAAGACAAATACCATATTATTTCACTCATATATGGAATTTAAGAAACAAAACAGATGGACATGTGGAGAGAGGGAAAAAAGAGAAGAGAGGGAAACAAACCTCAAGAGACACTTAATGATAGAGAACAAACTGTGGGTTGATGGAGGGAGATGGTGGGTGGGAGATGGGCTACATGGGTGATGGGTACTAAGGAGGACACCTGTTGGGATGAACACTGGGTATTGTATGTAAGTGATGAATCACTGAATTCTACTCCTGAAACTAATATTGCACTGTATGTTAGCTAAAATTTAAATTCAAAAAAAGAAGAAAAAAATTAAATGTGGATAAAGAAAAAAAATAATCAAGCATTACCGTGGATAAAGACTTTAGAATTAAGAAATGGAAAAAAATTAGCTCCACCACATAAATGGGAGTTTTTCCTCGCCCATGGCAGAGATGCCAAACGTGTGGTAGAAGCCTACTAGAGTGGACTTCAGAGGTCTGGCTTCATGAAAATAGGCTCACTTTAGTGAGCCTACGGAATTTAGTAAGGACGAATTATTTGGGATGGACTGATGCAAGGTGGCTCAGGGATCAATTTGGCATTCATTCATCTATTCATTCAACAAACATTTAGAGAGCATCCCCCCGCAAAAAAAAACTACTATTTCCCCAGTTCGTAGGTGGGTAAGTAGAAGAACAGAGAGATAAAAATAGTCTTGATATTGAGCCTGGTAACAATTTAAAACATTTTTGGCACCTCTAGGGACAGCTGCTTTGTCACAATGGCTTGGCCAGGGTTTCTTGGGATGAGATGAAGTTAACAAAGGAATGTCACAAGACAGCCTCAGGGATTTGGGGCGATTGTCTCCCATGGAGCTGGAATAAACGCACACAGTAATTGCCAAGATTTATCTCACCAAGGCATGATGGTGAAATGCCATTCCAGCTCCCATTATCTGTACAGAACATCCTCGAATCACCCAACAAATAGTAGCCATTGTTGCACTGGTACGTCACTGTGCTGCCAGCATGGAAGTCCTCGGCTGAATAAAAGCCATTCTCCAAAGGGGGTGGCACCCCACAGCTAATGCCTGTAGTGTGATGAGGAAGAACAGAACTCCATTAGGAGCAAAACGCTCAAAGGACATTTTGTTTATATTAAACTATTAGTTCAATTAAACATGACTTTTTCATTGCACACAACATAGATGGAGAGCCCGCTAGGAGTGGGAGCAGGCAGTAGACATGCCCGTGCCCTGGGCATCTAGCATGCCATCTGGCTCAGAGTGGGCATGCACTTCATTCATTAAGAAGACATATTTATGAAGGTCCTGCTAGACACTGCGAGAGGTGCTAACGTTACAGTAATGAACCAAAGAGATAAACCCCTGTCCTGTGGAGCTTACTATCTAGTCGGAGTAGAGAAACAAGCCACAGATAAACTTATGTCAGGGAGCACAGATGCTATGGAGAAACATTGATGATTACCCTACCTAAAACAGCAGTCTGCCTCCACCCAATCCCTCACTTTGTATTTCCCTATTTTGCTTTATTTTTCTCCATAGTCCTTGCTTACTTCTGGGCCTTGTTGTTCTTATTTACTATAACTTAGACAATATTTATTTGCTATTTTCTATCTCTCCCTCTCCAATGTAAACTCCATGAAAGAGACTTTCTTACAATGCTGTATCCATAGAACATAGACCTGTGTCTAGCACAGGGTAGGTGCTTTAAAATTGCTGAATAAAGAAATGAATGAACCCACCCAACTCAGGAGATCTTTTCCTATTTCCATAACCCATCTCCCTTTGGACTCCAGCTCGCAGATCTGTCTTTCCCTCCCATCCAGTTCCCTGTCACACCTGGAGTACAGCCACAGGGGTGGTCTCTTTGGATTTGCATCACCCATTTCCCTCATGGTGCCCAGCACAGTTCATTACATGAAGGAGCTATTCAATGAATATTTGCTGTGTTTGCTACTGTGGTGCACCTAGCTTTTATCTAGCATTCCTGAAACATTTCTTATGGTCCGACATCTTTCAAGAGCAACTGAAATGCCTTCAACAAAGGCAGCTCACGTTCACAGTGGGGGAGTGGTTGTGTCCATTGTCCTTGATTCAGACAGTACTGCACAGGGTTCCCAACCATCTGGAAGCCTGGATCACAGAACAGACTGATTTTGGAGCCTGGCTTTAAGTCTATTGATACAGTTCGCAGATGAGGTATCGTTCCTTCTAAAGGTGGGCAATCTGAGGGCAAAGAACACAGGCGCAGAGCTTGTCAGCGACATTGTGACAGCATCACTAGGTCAAGAGTTTCAAATCATGGGTTGGGCCAGCATCCCAGAGCCACTCCGCTGACACAAAAACAAGGTGATGTGACCAGATTATGGGCAAGCAAAATTATTCAAAAAAACTATTTGAGTCAACCACTTTTTCTCTTTTAGGAGAGGTCAGCTGAATATATTTGTTTAAGGAAAAAGTGGTATTTTAGGAATACTAATGAAATATATCAAAACCCACAAATTCTAGGACATCTTTAGGAACTTTAGGTACACTAAATTTTACAATTTTTCAGTCTATGGATTAAAATGTCCATTGCTTTCCTCCTCGTGCTACCTACTGCTAGATGGCCCCTAAGAAGTATAGAGTCAAGAGAGTACCCCATCTCAAACAGGAGGCCAGGACCTTGGTGGCATTTCAAAAATCCCTCCTCTCATCCTACTTTCCTAATCATCTTATACCATTGTCCAAGTTTCTTCTACAATGAATACAGCATGTATTTAAGAATTAAAAAACAAATCCTTTGGATAAAGGTTAGACTGAAGGTGAATTACTAGTTAAACAACAGACTGACAGGCACACACTATTTGATCATCATGGAATTTTGAATTGTCTCTTTTTGCCATAAAGTCTTGGGAGTGGTCAAGGGATGGCAGTCTACAGAAGAAAGAACTTCTAACCAGAACAGAATATGCTCTTGGCATCGATCTTCACTCTCCCCACAATTCCAGACAGGAAATCAGCCCAGGCTAACACATTTCCTTTACGGAGTTCCTCTGGGCATGAGGTAGCCAGTGATTTCACCTGAAAGTTTAAACACATGTCTTTAGATAAACCTTACTTGTTTCAATGTGACAGAGTTACTATATCTTAATTTAGTCCTACTGAAAACATTCACAGGTTTTAGAGGGGAGGGTACAGGGAAAAAGGCTTTTGTACAGTATGATTTCAGGGGTAAATCTCTTCCCTCCCTCTCTCTCCTCCACCCCATCATTCCTTCTCCCACATATGTCAGTTGCTAGAAATCCTGAAATTCTACACATAGAATTTCTTGTCTAAAGCTTTACAGTTCTTTGAAGTGTTGCAGAGGTTCCCCATTTCTCATTCTCCTGTGTCGTCTCTGATTGAGAGGTGGGTAAACTGAGGTCTAGGCAAGTTCTGCCACTGTAATAATAAAGGCAGACATTTATGAAGCCCTTGCTATGTGCCAAACAAAATCATGACTGTACATGCTGTGTTGTGTTCGATCTTGTCGAAACTCTACTATGTACTATGCTATTTGCTCATCTTTCACAGATAAGGAAACTAAAGCTTGCTTGTTCATCTTTCATGGATATGGAAAACTGGAGCCGACAGAAATGGAGTAACATGTTCAAAATCATCACTATAAGTCTGTGGTAGAACTGGGATTCGAACCCTCGCTTTTGGACTCCAGCCTGGTTTACCACTAGCTCATCTGGTATTCTCTATGCATGATCTTGTGCCAGCTCTCAATTTCTGCATCTTTAGACAGAGGGATTTGAAGCCGTATTCTCTACAACTCTGGGAGCACTGAATCCTGACAACTAGATCACCAGGGAGTGTCCCTACAATCCTGAAATTACATGGCATCATAAAATAATCATGTCTAATAAACTTAAAAACACTACTGAGAAACTGAAAAGGGGATTCATTGGAAGTCACTGTAGATAACCTGCACCTGGCTTAGTCTACGACCGTAGCATCAAATGATATTGGCGGTCAAGTTTGAAAACCCAGAGGTTACAGTAAGATATGGCATCATTAGTCTGTTCACGTTTTTACTAAGTTTGTACCTTTGCATCTCATTACTGTCATACACTGAAAATGGAATTGACCTGCTGTGGAGACAGAACATAGTCCCAGAGGTTCAGCTGGCTTATGGAGCCCACAAAAGACTCAGCTGGGTTGAATCCCTCTCCTTTTTTGTCTTGCTCTTGCCCAAGAACTAATGCACCACCACCTAAAGAGAGGCAAAAAATAGGGAGGAAAACTGATGTTACTGTCTGTTAGTCTTAAAATGCTAAGTTAATGAAAGCGCCGCCAATATAAACGTATCAGGGAAAATTACTGAAAAGTCAAATTACCTACATTTATTGCATGCTTTACCAATAAGGACAGATTTGGTATTTTGTTTAAAGCAATTTAAAACATAGGGAAGTTTAAAATATTAGATTTACAAATATTTAACTATTAAAAACCACACATATACATAATATGCATGTAATATGTTGTGTCAACAGTAAGTCTTATTTTGCCTCCTTTCTTCCAGGAAATTACCCTCCACGACAGACTTCCCTTAGCTGTTCTTTGTTTTCTTCTTAAGCCTACAGTGCTTACATTTCTATCACCAATTCCAAGGTAACTTCTACATTTTCCAGGGCTACCTAATTGCCAAATTCAACGGAAAGTCTTTAATATTCAGCTTTGTTGATTTCACTGTATCATCTGTTCCAGTTGAACATTTCATTCTATTGCACTGTCCTTCCTAGATGTACGGGATGGTCTGTGTCTGTTCCTCCAGAGACACCTGCCACCCTTCTCATCTCTGCTTTGTGCCTCCAAAGGTTGACACCTATGGATGGCACCACCTGGCTGCCTTGTTCCTCTGGCTTCTGTTTATACCTGGCCAGTGGAAGGACCAGCCCAGGTAAGAAAGTAGGATGAGAGAGAAGTTTAGTTTTCCTGGATACCTTCCTCTCAGGCAAAAGGTTGGAGGAGGCTGTTTTCCTCTATCGAACATCATGGCTTCCGCAGAATGATTTCTCTCCAGCACTACAGGTTTGCCTAAGTTCTGGCAACAACTCCCACTCCTTGCCACTTCTGGTTTACTTCCTGTGCCATTCCACTGTTGCTAGTCATGGGTGTTTTACTGTCATATTTTGCTTCTCTTAAAACCCGCCCATGCCTTTGAAAATAGTGCCTTCCTTAAATTCTCATCAGTTACCCTCCTCGCGTGTGCAACCCTTCCTGCCAGGAGCCAGGCTGATTCCACTTGGTTTCCATGAAGGCATCCTTTCCTGGTTCTCCTCGAAACTTTCTGCTCATTCCATCTCCCTTCTCCGCCTGCCTCTTAAGGTGCTGATGCACCCAGGTTTCCACACCTGGACTCCTTGCTCCTTCCTTCAACAATCTCCCCATCTGATCTTATCACCTGCCAACTGGTATGTGCGGAACCCCCTTTCATAATTTCCCAAACGATATCCTTTTCTTATAAAAGTAATCACTAAAAATTAATACATGCATGGTAGGAAATGTGGAAAAATAAAGCATAAGGAATTCCTCTATCCTGGAAAAAAAAATCATTTAACAGTTTTGTGTATTTCCTTCTAGGATTTATTTTTATTTTCTTTTAGTATATTTGTATGTGTGTGATATTTTGTATGTATGATTTTAATACATACAATTAAGGATCATACTATATATGATGTTCAAATCTTGCTTTTCTTCTTTTTTAATTAATTAATGTAATTTATTTATAAATGTATATTTATTTTGAGAGAGAGAGTGAGTGGGGAAGGGGCAGACAGAGAGCATCCCAAGCAGGCTCTGATCTGTCAGCACAGAGCCCGATGCAGGGCTTGAACTCATGAACCATGAGATCATGGCCTGAGCCAAAATCAAGAGCTGGATGCTCAACCGACTGAGCTAATAAAGAATCTTGCTTTTTTTCTTCTTGAACATGCTCTCTTTTCATGAGTTTTAGTAGCTATTTTATATATGAAAGTACAACTCATAATTTGCTTAATTAATTGATTAATTAACCATTTCTTATTGTATACTGGCGTTTTTTTCCAAGTTCAGTACTAAAGGATCACTGAGATAAATATGTTGATACATAAGCATTTATTCAGATCATTGGTTATTTCCTTTAATCTGATTCCTGATAGTTGAAATGTTAGTGGCATGCAAAGGGTTTCTCTAAGGTTGATGAAAGTTCCCAAATTGCTTCCCAGAAAGGCTCTGTATCAATTTTCATACCAGCAATCTCTAAAAGTGTCTGCCATGCTGAATCCTTGCCAATCACGTCCTATCACTAAAAACAACTCTGTCAATTTGATATAAAATGGTAACAACCTATGTTTTTAGCTGCATGTATTCCTGTGATTAGAATTCAAACCCAATATGTCTAAAATTGGATATAAAATCTTCCCTCACTCCTAACTTCTGCTCTGATAATTGTCCTTCTTCCTAGAATGCTTTTCTCAGTTAAGAGACTCTTCAATAGACCTAGTCACCCAAACTTAAGCCGTCTATTCACTAAGCTCTGTCAGCGGGAGCTCTGCAATATTTATGGGCTCCAATTCATTCTTCCTGCTGTGGAAGGATATATATATCTGTGGAAGGAAATTTCTATATTTTTAATATAGAAATGCTTTTTTTTATCATAAAGGAAATATATATTCATTATTAAATATCAGAAGAGAATAAAAAAGAAAATAACAGCCACCTGCAAGCCCACTATCCAGAGAAGAGACAGTTGAACATAAGAATACTGAAACACAAAAAAGGAACACCACCCTACTTCACCAGATAATAAAGCCACTTCATGCTGAAACACTTTTAATGTTTCCTTATTTACTACAGGGAACCTCTGACCTTTCCTCTTCATATGATATATGTCATATTTGTATACTACGTATATGATCACAAAACTAAACAAGCAAATGGAACACACCAGCAATTCCTCTCCTCCTTAGAAGACAGTTTAGTAGCCATCCATTGTTAGCTCACATGGGTCTTATTAGTCTTACTAAAAGTTCCCAAATGCATTTCTTACACAGAGAGTCACACAGCTCACCTAGGAAAAGCTTGTAATAATTGACAGTCTGGATAATCAGGGAGTAGAAACTGAGAGATAATCATTGACCTTTGTGTTAGAACCAAGGACAACAAAGCCAGCAAACTTGCCGTTCGTGTAAGCATCAGTACGTCTGGTGTCTAACAGAATTACATTCCTTTAGCTAAGACATACCCGGTATGGCTGAACCAACAGAGAGGCCCACACCACCGTCAGATAATTTCCCATCAATATAGACTTTCCAGGCTCCATTAGCACTTGTCCAAGTGATTGCAATATGATGCCAACTGCCATCATTCACGGAGGGACAGTCTGTTATCTTTTCCTTGCCATTCACATAAAGAACCCAGCTGTGAAAAGATTCCAGGCAACAGAGTCATCAGTCATATGTTGTAATCTCATCTATAAGACATGTTACTATTTTTCTTCTTTTTCTTTTTTTGTATGTAAAGCACTTCCAGCAAAAACATTACTTCTTCTCCTCCATTTGGTCATATTTCATTGAGGCAGATTTGGTTTATAAATTATACTTCATTGTAGTTCCCTGAAAATTAATTTATGCTTCTTAAACATGAAGGGGTAGGAAGAAGTCTTAGGGTGATGCAAGCAACTGATCCAATATGAGACAATTCACCAACTGTCTATACTGGAGAGAGTGAATCAAGAATAGAAGGAATGAGAGTTGTACAAACACCAGACTGGTTTCCTTCCTTCTGAATGGATGTTTCTAAGACCAGGAACAACCTTCAGATGTCTTGCAGAAAGGAAGTTCTGTCTCTGGGTTGCCAAAGCTGTCACAGGGCAGACAAAGTATGTTGGTCCAAAGGAAAGCATAATCAGAACTAAACAAAGATAACCAATTACAAGAGGGTTCCAACAACCATGTCACTTTGGGGAATGTCAAAGATAATAAGCAGTTTGAAGTAAACTATCTTCAAAAGCAATTGGAGAAAAAGAAAAAAAATAGGGAAAACTGATAAAGAAGATGAGAATTCATTAAATACCTCTTTCTGCATCTTCTTAGTCCCTATTCAAAGATGTTTATGGGAAAACATGGTATTTTTATATATTAATTGTTTCCCCTTTGTGTTTTCCCATTTTCCTTCCACTATTCAAGGGGGTAACATTCTCTCTTTTTATGTATTTTGCCTTAGGAGAGGTTGTTTTTTTTTTTTTTTTAAATACCTTGGATTTTGTTTCTGAAAGTTTAGGTCCACTAAGAAGAATAGGGTTTGAGGACAGGGAGATTTCCGCCAGAATGGTGAGAGTCCCATGGACTGAGAAGAAGGAAGGGAGCTCCCTGTGGGGCCAGCAACCTGCTCAGTAGCAACAGGACAGAAATGTGGGTGGATCGGAGAGAAAAAGGCCACCACAGACTCTGTCTAGATTGAAGGTAAGGATTCCACATGGCAAAGAGCTGTGATTCTGAAGGGGCCATGGAAGCCGGGGCAGTTCACAGCCCAGTGGAAAGCTGTGTGGACAAAGGGCCGATGCTGGAAGTCCTGGCCAAGTCCCTGGCTCTTTAGCAGAGCTCTGTGGGGTTTTGACAATCTGCGAGAATCTAAGGTAGGAAAAGTGCTCAGTAGAAAAAGAAGGCAGAGAAACAGCTGAGGTTGGCCTTTCTAACAGCCCACAGACATGGGGCCCTGCAGTTGGAATTAATTGATCCAAAAAGAAAGAAAGAAATATCATTTTGTACACCTGAACTTGTAGGTGGATTCATATTCAATATATGTGTCTCACATGCGTCAGTTATGTCACTGAAATTCTTTAACTCATAGAGGCTCTGATATATGAAGGAAAGAATGTCAGTCTTAAAAGTGAGAGTCCAAGACTTAGCTCTTCCACTTGCAAGGTATAAGATTTTGGGCAAATCATTTAGTCTCTCCAAAACTTTGTTTTTCTTGCTATAAAATGAGTTCATCAGGTCACTACGAAGATTAAATGAAGTGACACTTAGCAAATAGCAAAACAGAATACATGCATAAGGTACTATCACTGAAACTTTCTTACAGAAATTGCCCAGGTGCTCTATTTGATTATTGTCACTCTGCTGTCCTGCTGGGGCACCTGACCCCCTTGCTCCTCTGTCCCCCACTCCCAATGTCAGTTCTAACCTGGTGCCAGGATAAGATCCAGAGTATGGCTTTCCTGACATTTTTGCTTACCCATTATAATCAGTCAGGAGGAAGGTATTGTCACTGCCATTCTCAACTGCATAGGAGATTGGTGTCCCATAGTTAGTGGTGTCAGAGGATTTCATCCAGAATGCGCAGGTCACAGCATGGAGAGATGGAAGCACACCATCTAGCATGGCGTAACCATAGATACCCGAAACTTCAAAATCCAGGTTAAAACCTGAAGACTTGTCTGCAACAAATAAAAAATGTGTGTGGCCCATGGAACTTGGGAGGCAGTTTTCAACTGTCTCAGGTGAGCAGCGGATATGCAGTACTATTGTCAAAGCAGCCCGTTTCAGTAAATATGAGGATCTGAGAAGCAGTTTCAACAATAAATATGTATTATTTATAAAATATAGAACATATTCTTTTAAATAAAATAATCAGCAGGTATCTAAGATAGGGAGAGCACTCAGTAGTGTCAGGAACCAGAGAAATAGGGACTAGCTGGAAGGAGAGCTGGAATCGGGACATTAGTAAAGATGGGAGACACTAAGGCGTGTCTGTATGCTTATGGGGTGAGCAGGATCCTGCAGAGCAGGGTAACTGATGCTTCAGGAGAGGAGGAGGGGTGACTGCAAGGGGCACATTCCACCTCTACTCAGGCCCCTAGCTTTTCCCTAGTTCATGAGCAATTCAGCTCTGCCCCAATCTGTATACCGCACTCAAGAAAACAAAAGTCCACAGTTAAAAGACCAGCGTCCTGAGAAAGCTGCTTGGCACTGATTCTCAGTCATGTCCATGAACTCTGAAATCAAGTCCTCCTAAATCAAGTGTCCTTTCTCAACATGTAGAATGTGAAGAGTTCTACTACATTCAATTTTCTCTATTTCCCCCTTAAGCTTCAATTTCCTCACCTTTGCTATGGGGGGTAATATTACCTCGTTTGCTGGATGGCTGTGAAGATTAAGTAAATACAAAATGCTTAGTATAGGTTTTGGTATGTAGACAGTGCTCAGAACAGGTAAAAATTGACACTGTTATGATATCAATATTTTTAGTGCTATTATGAATAACACTGAGTTCGTATATACCTATTTCACACCTGCTGCCTGAAAATCCTGGCCGACATTTACAACTGTATGAGTTTAATTCATCCATGCAGGTGGCCTGATTTTGACATGGGTTAGAATGGCATTCATTGATGTTTAATTCACAAAATGGCCCCGCGAAGCCTGCTGCACATTGGCACCTGAAAGAAACAAAATGTTAGTAACACATACAAAGGCATCAGAGGAAGTCTCCCATTTATGACAATATTGTCTCAAAAGCCTTTGAGAACTGAAACTTCTAGATGCAGAGAACAGACTGGTTGTTGCCAGAGTGCATGTGGGATGGCATAAATGGGTGAACTGGGGTTTTTTGTTTGTTTGCTTTTCATTTAAATAAATTGAATAAAATATTCTGAAATGCCAAAACATTTTCCACATAAAAACAATGCTTTAACTGTTAGTTACCTTTTTTCTAAAGTTCATTAATTAAACCTCTTTAAGACAGTATGTATTTGAAGTGTTATAGTAGCAAAAATAGTGTAGGAAGTAGTTCTGGTCCAGTTGAAGTACTATGAACACACTGGGAGTTTCTCTCCCCATAGAAGGGCTAGGAAAAAATATAAAAGGTTCATGTGCCATTCTAAAGACTTTATATACATTAAAGCAATCTTTTCTGGTTTAATGAAGTAGCATTATTATTCCCATTTTACAGACAAGTAAACTGGCTCAGAGAGGTTGATCTGCCCAAGTCCCCTTGTTACTAAACAATGGAGTATCGTTTTATTTATTTATTTATTTATCCATTTATTAATTAAAAAATTCTTTTACTGTTTATTTTTTTTTTTGAGAGAGAGAAAGAGAGAGAGAGACAGAGTGCAAGCGGGGGAGAGGCAGAGAGAGGGAGACACAAAATCCAAAGCAAGCTGCAGGTTCTGAGCTGTCAGCAAAGAGCCTTATGTGGGGATGGAACCCACAAACTGTGAGATCATGAGCTGAGCCGAAGTTGGACGCTTAACCAACTGAGCCACCCAGGAGCCAGCCCCTGGAGTATGATTTAAAACCCAGTCTAGTGCCTTGTTCTTAATCAGCATTCCGTACAGTCTCTGTGGTATGCAACAAGTCATTTCAACCTGTCAGAATGTAAAATATATTTGATAATGTCAAATGCTGATATAGGTGTCATGAAATGGGAAATCTCATATGGTGAGTAGAGATACAATTTGACATTGTCAGGGGAAGTTGAGAGTTGGCATTCCCACAGCCTGTATATCCATTTCTATTTACGTGCTCCAGGAAATTATTGCACAAGGGCACAAGGACATGTGTAATGAATATTAGTAATAGCATTATTTTAAATGTTTATGAAGAGGAGAATGGGGAAATAAACCACCGTATAATCATTCACTAGAATACTAATCAGCAGTTAAAATAAATAAACTAGAGCCAAATGTATCAACCTTGACAACACGTAACCAGTGAAAACAAAACCTAAATTGCAAAAGGATATATATAGTATAATATCAATTATGTAATATGTAAAACTATACTATATACTATTTATGTGGTAAAAAATGAAATCTGAATGAGAAAGAGATTCATCAACTTCAGAACAGCTGTAACTATTGAGGAAAAAGAGGAGTGAGTGTGTGTGTGTGTGTGTGTGTGTGTGTGTATGTAATAAAGGGACTCCAAAACTATCTTTAGAAGGTATTTCTTTAAAACAAAAGATGTGGGGGAACCTGGGGGGCTCAGTCAGTTAAGTATCCAACTGTTGATTTCAGCTCAGGTCATGATCTCACGGTTTGTGAGATTGAGCCCTGTGTCGGGCTCTGTGCTGATAGCGTGGAGCCTGCTTGGAATTCTCCCTCTCCCTCTTTCTGCCTCTCCCCTGCTCATGCATGCTCTCTCTCTCTAAATAAATACATAAACATTAAAAAAAAGCCAAAAGATGTGAATCAAATATAATAAAATGCTAAGGTTTGATAATTACTGTGATGAGTGTGTGGCTTTTATTGTTCTTGGTAACCTTCAGTATGTCTGAAATATTTAATTAAAAAGGATCAGTCCAATACACGACAGTTAACATTGTTAATAGCATGTTTCCACAGGGACCTCTATGAGTAAATGGCGTTTGAGGGTTTAAGAGAAAATGTCAGTTGGAATTGTGGTGGTGGGGATCTTTACTGAGTTCTCTCCATTTGGCTATAAATCTATTTTGGCTAGAATGTCACTCATCTTTATCTGTCCATGTTTGACATCATTACAGCAGTCCAATATCCTTGTCTCTGAAACAGGTTCACTTTGGTGACAACCAACATTTCCTTGGAATTAGAAGACTTTACCTTCACCTTTCCTCTAGTTAGGATTTAGACAGATTTGGCAATTGTTTTTGACCCTGGGGAGAATTTAGAACTCCTGTGTTTATATGGAACTTTCTCATTTCCTATGGGTAGGCACTATATACCAGAAGATGTAAACA
>CM053568.1:22092893-22119070 GCA_028646485.1 Cryptoprocta ferox | reverse complement strand
GTTGGTTTTCAAATGATACTCCACTGGCACCCCGAACACTGCCTCAGGGAGACAAAGTGTTTCTCCTCTACAAATACTACTGTTTTCAACCACACAGGTTTGGTTTTCTTTTCTTTTTTTTTTTTTTTTTTACTTGTTTACATTCATATTAGATTTCTTATGAACCAAGGGTTACTAAACTAAAAAAAAATGTTTGAAAACCACAGACAGAGACTGTCGATTGGCCCCATGACAACATGATTGCACAATTCCGTTTGACTTAAGCTGGTGTAAAAACTCCAGCTAAAATATACAATGTTTAAAAATGAGGTTTGTCTAGTGCTTCGGGTATTTGCTTCTGTGTTACTGTGTTTCCTTTCATCTTTCATGACCACACAAGTGGTTTCCAAATCTGCCTGTGCCTCAGAATCACTGGGGGACTTAAAACATACAGGCTGCCTATTATAAAATTAGAGATTCTACCCCAGACTTAGTGAATCGAACCTCAGGTGGTGGGGAGAGTCTACTGCAGTCCATTCTTGGGCTAGAATTAGGGAATGGCTGACCCGGGAATCGAAGTAATGCTCTACAAAAGCTGCAGAATGACTGAATGGTTAAGAAAATGAAAACAGTGCAAAGAACCAGACTTTGGGCTTTACCTGAAGCTATTGGCACCGTCCTTACAGGTAGCTCCATTTTTGCATGGTTGACTGAGACACTCATCCATGTTTTTCTCACATCGGCTACCCACAAATCCCGGAGGGCATTTGCACAAGAATCCCCCGACCTGATCTTCACAGACTGCATTGTTTAAGCATGGGCTTGGCTGGCATTCATTGACTTCTGTTTCACAGTGCAGGCCTGGGGATGGAGCAGGACGAGGAAAAGAGCCCAAATGTTAACTTCCTTGAAACTATGACCCAAGTGATGACTTCTTGGAGGGTGTTGTTCCTGAACGACTGGAAGGGAAGCTGCAGAAGTACTGGCCTGTCACACTGCTTGGAGATCCACTCCTGAAAGAGCTTTGGCTTTTGTAAGTCATTTTAGGATTCCTTTTTTTGGGGGGGTAATCTTTTTTTTATCTTAGGACTTCCTGAAACTAACATTAGTAATGGACATCTAATTGAGATAATGTTAAAAGATAAAACTAGTAATTTTAGTTCACAATTTTCCTCTGTTTCCTTGACCTTGCTCTTTTCCTTCACTGGTCATTTTTCTGGATTTTTCTTTTTATAAATTATATACACTATATCATTTTATTTAGCATCAATTTGCAATACGATCTTATACGATTTACTTCCAGTTCCTTCTTGAATGTTTATCTTAGCATATAAACTCTGGTCTTCTCTTTCTCTCTTTCTGTCTCTGTGTCTCCCTTTAAACACACACACAGACACACACACACACACACACACAGACACACACACAGACACACACACACACGCTTTTTCTAAACTGCTTGAGAGTAAATTGCACCTTTAATGCCTTTTTTACCCTGAAATATTTCAGTGTGAATTTCCTCAACAGACTTTCTCTTAGATAATAACAGCACAGTTTCAAAATCAGAAAATTAATGTTAACATAGCAGAATGTTAAAAAAATGTAGTAACTTGTGGTGCTTTGCAGGACTTTGAGACAATGAAGGAAAAATGCAAACATCTTACCTGTGTATCCTTCCACACAGGTGCACTGATAGCCATCCAAGCCATCAATGCAGGTTCCTTTATTTAGACAAGGACTAGAGTTACACTCATTTATATTTTCTTCACATAGTTGACCTGCAGAGAATAACAGAATATTTTACCTGGAGAAAACCTGAAAGGAATTTAAGACTAATCGTTTTCAAGCAAGCTATTCGGGTGTAAGAGCAGAACAATCAGAAACTGTGGCTAATAAAGTTGTGAAAAATTGTTGCTCTTGGCCAAATACATTGCAACAAACTATTTTGTTCCATTCTACTTATTGCAAAATATTTCTAGCAAGAAATCTGACGTTTTCAGCATAGGAATGAAAGTGATGATCGTGAATATCTAACTTATTTATTTATTTTTAGTTAGGATGATAAGTGTGATCTGCCTTAAAATTTTTATATTATTTGTTAGTTGTTCACCTCTTTGTTGAATTTATTCCTCGAGTCCTTAAATATGACTTATCTCGTTGCAGGTTTGTACCCTTAAATAACATTATATAATAACCCCACACCCAGCCCCTGGCAACTACCATTTGACACTCCATTTCTGTGAGTTCGGCTTTTTTAGATTCCACATATAAGTGAGATCATACAGTATGTCTTTCTCAGTCCAACTTATCTCATTTAGCATATGCACTCCATTTTTATCCATGTTGTTGCAAATGGCAGGATTTCCTTCTTTTCATGGCTGAGTAACATTCCATTACATAGAAATCAATCACATTTTCTTTGTCCATTCATCCCTTGAGATACATTTAAGCTTGCTTCCATATCTTGGCTATAGTGAACAATGCTACAATGAACAAATCTTCCAAAGAGTGACGTCATTTCCTTTGGACAGATACCCAGTAGTGGAATTGCTGAATCATACAGTAGTTCTATTTTTAAGTTTTTGAGGAACCTCCATACTCTTTGCCATTAGTGGTTGCACCAGTTTACATTCCCACCAAGAAAGGCTCCCTCGTCTCCATGTCCTTGACAACACTGTTACCTCCTGTCTTTTGATAATAGCCATTTGAACAGGTGTAAGCTGCTATTTGTGGTTTTGATTTCCAACAGTGAAATTTCAATGATTCCAAAGTTTATACTGTAAAGACAACAAACTTTCCTCTTACCTGTGTAACCAGACGGGCATTCACAAGTGAATTGCCCAACGAGGTCTTTACAAATTCCATTGTGGAGACACGGCAGTGAGCTGCATTCATCAATGTCTGTTTCACACTTTAAGCCTAAAATGGAAACCAAACACTGAAGGACAATCAAAGAGAAGAATTAACAGAAACAGAACCATGATCATTTAAAGATAAGTCTCTCAACAATCTGAATGTATAGGGAGTGGTGGTGACGAAGGAAAGGGCAATATTCCTTAAGTGCTACCATCTAGGTAAGTATTTGATGAAAGCACTGCCTCTTTCTAAAAAGATTTAAGATATCCTTATAAAAATACATAAAAGCAGAAAATCCCAACTCAGAAGTTGGTGGTGGGAAGGGGGAGGGGGAGGACCTGGGAGCATAAAATGGAGCCAGAAATTAGCTTAACTCCAAAGTGAAAAGTATAGAGTCATATATACTTTCTATCAAGGCTTGGCTGAGGAGAAGGGGTGGGGCCAAGTCTTGCCAGATCTCAGCTCCTATGCCAGGTGTCCTAGAGTGAAGATACATCTTCTCATAGGGTGCACACACGCTTCTGGTGGGCTAGCTCTGCCAGAAACCCATGCTCTTCCTCTACACCAGTGGGTCTCAGAATGGCCCTTGGACTAATAGCATGAGCAATTACCTGGGAATGCGATAGAA
Organism: Cryptoprocta ferox; assembly: GCA_028646485.1. Lineage (NCBI taxonomy): Eukaryota > Metazoa > Chordata > Mammalia > Carnivora > Eupleridae > Cryptoprocta > Cryptoprocta ferox. Next base: position 22,115,607 of record CM053568.1, on the reverse strand, counting down.
ATGCAAATGATCAAAACTTCCCTAGACCAACTGAATCAGAAATTCTGGGTTAGGATCCAGCACTCTGTGTTTTAAGAAGCCCTTCAAAGGATTCTGATGCACATTAAAATTTGAGAACCACTGTTCTATATTACGCCTTTGCTCAACCACAACTTGCTTATAAAATTCTAGGACAAGATCCATTATTTCTTATGGAATGTTGGGACAAAATTTTTGTAAAAATTGAAACACACACACACACACACACACACACACACACACACAAGCTGAAAGAAGTGGAGTGCCCATATTCTTCATGGCCCTGGGCTACACTGTTTTCCAACTTTCCTTTTGTTCATTTTGTGGTGAATTCTTTTGTTTCAATACCATTCTTCTCATTGAAATGATATTTTATGTTGGTTGCCCCAAAGTGGGGGAAAATGCAAAAAATACATTTCTAGGAGAAAATAGAAAATTATTTTACACAAATTACAATTTTAAGATATACTTCATTTCCCTCTCAAAGACTGTATTTCTGGACTGAACTAGAATGTGCCTCAAGCTGCAAGAAAACATAATTCTTTCATAATTTCTGCATAATCAGTTTCAAAGCCATATTGTTTCTCTAGGCACAGCTTCCAGAAAGATAGAAAGAAAGCAACAAATCATAGCTATTCACAAAAACTTCCACTAGTGTGAAGCCATGAGAGAAACTGGAGTTTGTTTAAAAATGTTTATGCTGGACAAATTGCTCTATGTTGAGTATGATACATTTTATTTGTGTTAGAATGGAGCCTTGGCCATGGCCTCTGAAACTATATTCCTATTTAAATTGTGAGTTATGATGTAACCTTTTCATAGAGAAGATGATTTTTTTATTCTTCCTCCAAAATGTGCAAAGACGACCATAATTTGTAAAATATACACTTTTTTCACCTTGGTTTATCAAGCTCAATCAAATTTTTGTGCATTGATACAGTCTAATGTATCTCACAGAGTTTATTTTTACTGCCCCAAAGTTTGATATGCAAGTCACAATGATTTCACCTGAAACATAGATTAAAATTTGCATTCCTCTATGTTACCTGTATATCCAGATGGACAGAGACAAACATAACCATGCCCCAGCTGTTGGCAGGTTCCACTATTGTGGCAAGGGTTTAAGAAACATTCATGGAAAACCTACCGGGTGGCAAAAAAGAAATCCATCAGAGACAAAACACTCCAATCATTTCAAAGCAATCCTGACTAGGGAGTTTGATGTTTGCAATATTAGACAGGTAGTTCCTGTTTCCGGGTGAGTTCACTCAATGCTAGCTGGACTGCTGCCTGCATCCTGTTGGTGCCTGCCACATTGGGCATATATGATATATATTATTCTTAAGTGATGTTCTAGTAAGTGCTTCCAAATGCTGCCTGCATGTTAGAAACCATTTGAGGTGTTTTAAAAGTATAAAGAATAGGGCTCCAACCCAGACCAGCTAAATCAGAACCTCTGGGGGCTGGGGATCTGTGCATCATTATTTTTTAAATTTGGCCAGAGGATTCTAATATGTCTCCAGGGTTGACAGTCACTGGTCTGGTCATTCTTATAAATTCCTATGTCTGCTGGGCTCAGTTTCAAATGTGATTTATGAAGCCCTTACAAGTTTGGATGAGACTTGTAGAAAGTTGAAATAAGAAATATGACCTTATTATCCTCCTTAAAAATACTTACAGCCAAAGAATTTATCATGACAATGGGCACGGTCTATTCAGAGTAATGGCTAAATCTACCAAAATAATTGGTCATAACTAATCTTGTTTTAAAAAAAGGAAAACAATTAATCTACTTATGTTCATGAGCTCTCTTAATTTTTAAAAAACTCATACCTTATTCCAATAAACAATCTTTTTTCCTCTGACAAAAAACTTAAATAATTTTCATGAAAGTTGAGCAACTCTTTCAGAAAAGACCTTTGGCTAAACCAAATGCTCCTTACTCAAATGATGGTTTATGCTTGTGGTAAGTGTTAATTATTAGTGAATTTAGAGGCTCCCCACATCTACCCATTCTCTATGCCAGGCGCTACTGGGGAAAATTCCCAGTTTTTGGTACTCAGAACTTCTGATGTTGCATTTTTGTCAAGTTCTTATTAGAAGTCACAAATAAATACTATTATTCATTGATAATATTCATGAGACTTGACTACTTAAGGTTTCAAATCTGGCAGTTTCCCTGTGTGTGGCATGTATAATGACAATGTGTTTTCCAACATTCCACTGGAGAAGATTCTAGAAGTATAAAAGGAACTTGCCTGACTGCTGACTTCATAGTTCTTTTTGATATGTCCAGGAGAAGTAAGGGGAACTACACTTTCTTCTGCTGCTGAGAAAGTTGAACTAAAACCTAATAAGATTAATAAGAAAACATTAGATTTCCTATTTAGTGTGAGGTAGATATTGCCAGTAAGTAGACTCCACCTAAATATGATAGTCAATACTCTAGTTCTCAGAGTGGGTAAAGTCACATGTATTTTCTTTTTTTACTAAAAGAGAGACCATATAGATGGATGGGATACATCATTAAATCCTAGACTCTTAGAGAGAGAAATGTGGAAATTATCAAGTTCTATGTTCCCAAAATAAGAATCTTTGAGTCACTGTCATCAAAAGGCCCTCCAAAAGACAATCTAACAAGTCCCGATACCCAAATGCACTGAAAATAGTAATATTCAGAATTGCGGCTACCACGAGACAAACACAAGTCTCCAACACGCGCGATTACGTGAGAAATGAAGTGTGTCTTCTTACTGGAGCAGTCTGTGATGGATCCGGCACCAGACGAGGCTGTAGTTCCATAAAAGGGACAAGATAAGCAGAAGGACTTCCCTGGATCGGGTTGGTAGTAGTCTCGAGGACATGGGTAACAGGGCGTTAACCCAGAACGAGAGAATTCCCCTACTGGACAAGGTACTGCACAGGTGAAAACAAAGCATTTGTGAGTCGGAAGCAACATACTCTATTTTTAAAAGAAGTACATCAACCTTCAGTTGGAAGAACGCTACTGAATTGTGAAAACATTCTCTTGCACATATTTACTACTTGTACTATTTTATCACCCACGTAAACATTCTGTTGTTTCCCCCCTCTCTTAACAACACACATTAACTCAATAAAAATTTGAATTGGCTTTGTAATATTGTATTCTGATTTTTCTACTTTACATTATATCCTAAGCATTTCCCAAATCATTCTCCAAACTTGTTAAATAGCAAGGTTTTTTTTAAAAAAGGAATAGATTACATGCCATTGACAGACCATAATTGATCCATTTCCTCTACTATTAGACATTTAGATTGCTTCTCTTTGTTAGCTATGATAAATATTGCTGACGTGAAATTTTCTACATAAACCTATGTATACAGCTCTGATTATTTCCTTGGGATAATAGTTGAATTTGAACAGCTGATTTGAGTAGTTGAATCTATAGATCTAAAGATAATGGAAAATTTAAAGTCATTAATATAGAATGTCAAATCCTCAAAAAAATAAATAAATAAAAAAGGTTCTAACTTATAGCCCCATCAGTAATGTATGGAATTGCTCTTACTACATACTCATCATTACTGATAATGATCTTTTAGGTATTTTTTCAATTTGAAAGTGAAAATGGACTTGCACTGTTATTTTAATTTACATTTTGATGATAAATTAAATTGCTTTTTTCATGTTTATTGGAAATTTTATTTCTCCTGTGTAGTTATCCATTATTTATGGTATTTAGGGGAAGGGGTCTTTTTTTTTTTACCTTTAAACCTTTTAATGTCATTTTGTATTAGACATGCTTTTTATAAACAACATCCAGTTGAATACTGTCATTTAGCCAAATCTGAAATTCTCTTGCTAATTGGTAGAATATTAATGAAACAAGAAACAGCTCCAAATATGACATGAACCTACATTCTCTTCAATAAATTTTGGTTGCATTTGGCAGAGGGACAATGGGGCAGATTACTCACGACTAAATCTTTGGGTTGGGATTTTAGATTGTGACCCAAAGATGAATTCATCTGGAGCATGTTCTTATGTGAACTGATTGGTGTCATGTGCGTGAACCCTAAAAGCATTATAAACTGAGGAAACCACTAAAATTATTAAGACTTGTCTGCATAAATTTAAATAGAGAAGAACACAAGGAAGTAGCTTTGGGGAATTTCAGCATACTTTCCATTTAGGTTTTGTATTTTTGTTAATAAAAATCAGTACAGCAGACATAATTAGCAATATGACTGAAAAATTTAGAAATGCACTTGAGGCTCAACGGAGCAGGATATTCTGAGTAATGGCATCTCTTTTTTATTGGTATGACAATAAACATTAAATAAACAATAAAGCATTTGTGGTCATCTCCAGATGTTAGGTCAAAGCTTTTCATCAGAAACAGCCAGTCACATCTTCTGCAAACGTGCTCCTTTATAACCCCACTGACAAAAAGTCAGGACTCAAATCAAGAGATGGCAGAAGATATCATAGCTATGAATGCTTATTTAGAAACAAATATTCTTGCTACATTTGTTATATTAAAACGTTAAATTGTTAGTATCTTAGTGAAACAAGATACTTGTTATAACAAAAACATTTGTATATTAAAACTTCAAACTATAAATATCTTTGTTCATCAAGAATAAATTAATCTATTCTTTGTTGCTAAATCTCAGAGTTCTAGACAGGGCCTTGCACAAACATATTATAAAGTTGCTGAGTTTAAAATGGGTTTTCTGAATGTCAAGTTTCCAAAAAATGATTATTTGGAAAAGGTACGTCCAAATAGCTAATTAAACTAGTTAATTAGAGGCACAGATCTTCCATCAGTAAAGGTATAAAACTTCTGCTTCAGAGGATATAAATGATTGTGTATGATAAGATAAAAATATAAATTCGGTCAGTAAAACCAAGATGCTATGATGAATTAAACTGTTTTGCACATACAATTTTTCATCACCTTACCCTCAAAAAGAAAAAAAGACTACACCCCTAGAAACTGACAGAATGCCAAAAATTATACTAATATGTAATAATAATAAAATCTTAAGATTAAAAATCAGCAGGTTGGTTGGCTTTTCTAAACAGTGATGTCTATATTTTGCTTTTTTTAAAAGTTTATTTATTTGAGAGAGACAGAGTGCCCAAGTGGGGGAGGGGCAGAGACAGGAGACACAGAATCCCAAGCAGGCTCTGTGTTGCCAGGGTAGAGCCTGATGTGGGGCTTGAACTCACAAAGCTGTGAGATCATGATCTGAGCTGAAACCAAGAGTCAGATGCTTAACCGACAGAGCCACCCAGGTGTCCCTGTACTTTGCTTTTTGGCACAGAAAACGTAAAGTTTCTTGTGAAAATTAGTTGAAATTATATTCCAAGGGCAGACAGTTGTCATCAGAAATATACTTTCCAGGAGTGTGCAATCAGTACTTAATATATTATTGATACATACGGTAAATATATATATATATATATATATATATGCAGTAAATATACATATACACATATAGCATATATAACTGTAAACATAACATATATAATAATAGCATTATCTGCAGTATATAATACCGTATTAAATATACACACATGCACCTATACACAGGCAGTTCCTGATAGTCTAATTTTGTAAGAAGAGAGGAGAAAAAGTTTCATTTTGAATCTTGGTCAAACAAACTATGGTTTCTGAGTCAAGAAAAATATGACAAAATCCTTTTAACCTCTTCTATTAGAGAGAGAGAGAGAGAGAGAGAGAGAGAGAGAGAGATCTAAATATGCCAAAAATGATATTAAAATAGAATTAAAAATAGTGCATTGAAATGACCAGAAAAATGTAATCCCATATGTCTGTTCCTTGATGCTCTTAAGGATAACACAGACAGCCCTGGAGCTAAGTGAATTTTGCATTTTAAATGGCTTTCCAGGGGTGGCTCAGTCAGTTGAGCTTGAACGTCAGGCTCTTAGTCAGCTCAGGTCCTGATCTCGAGGTTCATAGGATCAAGCCCATGGCAGTCTTGCAGCACAAAGCCTGCTTGGGATTCTCTCTTTCTCTCTCTCTCTGACCCTCCCACACTTATGTGTGTGCGTGTGCGCGTGCACACGCGCTCTCTCTCAAAACAAATAAACATTACAAAATATAAAATAAAATAAATGGTTTTCCTAAAACAAATTCAGAGGTCAGAGACTCTTATCCTAAGCTTACTTTTAACTTCACCCTATGGGGCAGGGTAAGAAATATCATCCTGGTTCAGCAATCATCTTTCCTTTTCCTATAGGACTATATGTAAACAATACCATCACTAAAAATATCATTTGTGGGATCTATTCTTCTGATAAAAGTTATTTTTTTAAAAAATTTATGTTTATTTATTTTTGAGAGAGAGAGACAGAACAAGTGGTGAAGGGTCAGAGAGAGGAGACACAGTATTCCAAGCAGGCTCCAGGCTCTGAGCCATCAGCACAGAGCCTGATACAGGGCTCAAACCCACAAACCGTGAGATCATGACCTGAGCCAAAATTGGACACTTAACTGATTGAGCCACCCAGGCACCCTGATAAAAGTTATTTTTACTTATTTTATTTAATTTTTAATTGTTTAATCTTTAATTTTTAAAGTTCATTTATTTATTTTGTGTGTGAGAGAGAAAGCTCAAGTCTTTAATTTTTAAAGTTCATTTATTTATTTTGTGTGTGAGAGAGAAAGCTCGAGTCAGGCTCCATGCTGCTGGTGCAGAGTCCAATGTGGGGCTCGAACCCACAAACCAGGAGATCATGACCTGAGCCAAAATCCAAGAATTGGATGCTTAACCAGCTGAACCACCCAGGTGCTCCTGAAAGTCATTTTTAAAAAACGAAAAATTTCAGACTCTTGAGTTTGTAGCCACAGATCCAAGGATGTTTAATATTTTAAGTAGTGATAAAAGATGGAATGCATGAAATATATATTACTTTAATATAGTAATACACTTAAAAATAATTTTAAATTTAACATGCTAAAGAACGCAAAAAGTAATACTTTAGTAAAAAAGTAGATAAACCATAAACATATATATAAAAATAAATCAATACAGAAGGAAAAAATAAGGAAGGAAGAAGCTTAGAACAAAGACAAATATATATGAAACTATTTTAGAAATCATACACATGTAAGTTTAAAGTAAAATGATATTTATTTAACAGCACAGGGGAGTGTTGAGTTCAGCTCTGCCTAACTCACTTATGACGAGCAGAATATGGTTAAAACATGCTGGGAATATTAGGAGAAATATGGCAGTTACCAGAAGTTTAATTAGAGACTTTCTGGGAATTATAATCACTTAATTGCAATAATTTGGTATTAGACCTCAAGGCTTATTTGGGAAGCTAAAGGGAAAAATCATCAAATATGAATTTGTTTCACTGTAAAGATCCTAGTTACTTTTGTGGTTGGAGGGAGTGAGGAAGAAAAAGAGAGAGAGAATTTTTTACTGTAGACTTTCTTCCAAAATTCATTTGTATATTGACAAAAAAATACCCTTTAGTAGATCTATTTCAACCATGTGAAGCCTGGTTTGCCTTTTAATAAAAAAAGAATCCTCAAAGCTGGTATGACAGAAGAGGCATGGTCTGTGAGTTTCAACTAGGTCCCAGTTAAATTCTCTTCTCTTCAGTGAAATATCAGGTTGATGAACACTGCTTGCCCGGTTCCTCAGATCTGACAGACCTCTATCTACTGTGATCCCACCGGACTGAGACGATTTAAACCGGCGCAGTGTATAAAAACCTGTGATCATAGCATGCTTCCCGGTTTTCTCTCTGCAGCACTGCCTTGGGAGGACTACATCTCCCAGGATGTAATGCTAGACACACCCCTCTCCAGCACCGAAGGAAAATGTCCTACACAGTTGTTTTCCAGGGATTTGTTTCTAATTGGATACAGATATATATTATTTAATAAGGGAGCAGTTTTTTAAATTTTCAGATGGCCATAGACCTTAGGTTTTTAAATAAGGGTATAGAGAAAGCAGAGGATACACAAATCAAAAAAAATTTTTAATGTTTATTTATTTTTGAGAGAGAGCAACAGAAGGTGAGTGGGGGAGGGGCTGAAAGAGAGGGAGACACAGAATCTGAAGCAGGCTCCAGGCTCTGAGCTGTCAGCACAGAGCCTGATGCAGGGCTCGAACCCATGAGCCGCAAGATCATAACGTGAGCCGAAGTCGGATGCTTAACCAAATGAGCCACCTAGGTGCCCCTACAAATTTTTAAAAAGTCATGTTTCAACTAGCATGCTTATTTTGTTCCCAGTGACATTGCAGAGGTAGGCCAACCACTTTTTATTTTTAATCAAGTTTCACTGACTTTGTAAAGTACGTGGAGTTGGGAGTTCCTGGCAGCAGGACTCATAGCCTTAGTGTCATGGCCATTTTAAGCTTTCATCTTTTAGTTTTGTTTGAATCTTCTAGTCTTTATATTGTATTGGAAAACCGTACTTTGTAGGGATGTTGGAAATATTTGAAAATTGGAACTCTAATCTTTTTATTTCTATTTAAACCAGTGACTGTTGGGGCACTTGGGTGGCTCGGTTGGTTAAGCAACCGACTCTTGGTTTCAGGCCGTGATCTTATAGTTCATGAGTTTGAGCCTGGCATCGGGCTCTGTGCTGGCGGCGTGAAGCCTGCTTGGGATTCTCCTCTCTCTCTCTCTCTGACCCTCCCCTGCTCATGCTGTGTCTCTCTCAAAATAAGTAAACAAACTAAAACAAACAAACAAACAAACAAACCAGTGGCTCTCAACATATGGTCCCTGGACCAAGTAGAAGGAGCATCACTAATGAACTAGTTAGAAATGTAAATTTTCAGGCCCCACATCAGACCTGCTGACTTAAAATCTCTAAGGGTGGGGCCCCACAATCTGCATTTTGAAGCCCTTCATGCTGACATTTGAGATCCAAAATTAGTTACACTCAATTTTTCCTGTTCCTTTTTTTTTAAATTAATGTTTTATTTTATTTTTTAAGAGACAGGGACAGAGTGCTAGCCAGGGCAGGGGGTGGGGGGGTAGGGGACAGAAAGAGAGGGAGACAAGAATCCAAAGTAGGCTCAGGCTCTGAGCTGTAGAGGCTGATGCGGCGCTTGAACCCACTAACTCAAGATCATGTCCTGAGCCAAAGTCAGAAGCTCAACTGACTGAGCCACCCAGGTGCCCCTCTGTAACTTTTGAAACACTGGGGGAGGGGTGTAGAACTTAAAAAGAACACCAGACAAGTTAAATCAGAATATCAGAGTGGAGATTGGGCTTCAGTATTTTAAAATTGTTGATGTAAATATGCAGATGATTCCAAAGTACAGCCAGAGTGGATAACCACTCACAAAAATCTTCAAACTATAGGAAATGAAATATCATAATTCATAGAATGTCTTTTTAGAGTTTCAAGGAACATAAGACAGGACTTCACTATATAAAGGAGGAAACTAAGTTCCTAGATGAGATGTATTTCTACCATATCATGAAGCCACATGTTTATTAATATCAAATCCTGAGACCAAGTCTTGCACTTTTGGGGGATCCTAAAGGCACTAGCACAGTGTTTGTGTTGCTGGTGTTTAGACTTAAGTACTGACTTCTAAAAAAAAAAATTAAAAAAAAAGGGGGCACCTGGGTGGCTCAGTCTGAGCGTCCGACTTTGGCTCAGGTCACGATCTCACGGTTTGTGGGATTGAGCCCTGCATCAGGCTCTGTGCTGACAGCTCAGAGCCTGGAGCCTGCTTTGGATTCTGTGTCTCCCTCTCTCTCTGCCCCTCCCCTACTTGCTATCTCTCTCTCTAAAAAATAAACACTAAAGAAAAATAGACTTAGGTATTGACTGGTTGAATGGAAGGAAACTCTCCACGAAGAGACAGTTATTTACTTTCTTTGCATACAGCAGACATATGGTTTTGCTGAAAACATTTCACTCCTCCATGGATAGAACCTATATCAGGTGTGAAAAAATATCAACATCTAAGGCTCTGATTACCTCCACAAGCAGATATGTCCACGGCTCCTCTTTTCACAGTGGAAGTGTTTTCTGGACATGAGAGGCAGCTCCGGGAACCAAATGCTGGTTGGTAGCTGCCCAGTGGACATGATTCACAAGTCTCAAGGCCGTTTAATGAGTAGGTGCCTTGTTTGCACTGAGCTGAAGAGAAAAACGTAATATGGTTAAGAACAATGATATTACGCTATACAAAACCAGCACTTGGTAGGATAGGGTTTTCTGCATTTTAATTTATTCAGGACACAATGAGGGACACAAAGAACTACATATAGACTATTTTTAGACTGCTCCATGCTTCTCTGTACTAGTAAGTTTTAGACTGATTTCTAGTTGTGTTCATTATTACCTAGCATAGCCACCTAGAAAGTGCCAATAATGTTTTTTTTTAAATGTGCGAGTGGGAGAGGGGCAGCGAGAGGGAGGGAGACAGAGAATCAGAAGGTTTCAGGCACTCAGGCACAGAGCCCGATGCAGGGCTCGAAGTCAGGAGCCGTGAGATCATGATCTGAGCTAAAGCCGGACCCTTAACCAACTAAGCCACCCAGGTGCCTGCCAATAAATGGTTTTGGAGTGAGATTAGAAATCTCATCTCAGAAAGGCACTGTCATAAGAACAAGTTGTACACAGGGGAACTGTCCGTGTATAAGTTCCCAGCTTGTACACCATTTCTGGGGTGACAGAAACAAAACCTCATTGGGCTAGAACCTCATAACTACACTGGCACCTTTGTTGCTCTAAGAACTGACCCTCTTCTGCCCTCCTACCTACAGACCCCATCTGAGGGCTTGAGGAGTAGAGAAGAAAAGTAGTCTTAGCATGAGGCCCGGAGAGATTACACACTTTCTAAGATTCATAGCAGTGGTGTTGTGGTAGAGCCAGAATCCTCAACCCCCAAGTGCACCATCCCTTCCTTCTGCCTTTGTCCTCCAAACGATGCTCATTTTCAGCACTGCTAATGTTTTTAGCACTTCCAACCGCCTAGCACAACTCTCACGTTTATATTTGTCATTCAGCAACCACATCTGCATTTGCAACAACAGTGAGGGATGCAGGTCTGAAATTCTTCCTTCTAGGTGTAACTTATTATATCTTTAACCATGAAAGAGAACGTTCCCATCAGGAACGTTTACTGAGAATGACAATAAAATGTTTTGAAAATACGGAGATATTTTAGTAGCAAGAATACATGCATCTGTACCTATAGTTATTAATTTCCAAGTAAATGGAGAGTGGGTCTCATTGGATCAGATATCGTTCTAATATGACTGCTAAGTGTTATGGAAATCCTTGCCACCAATTAATGTGAGATTCAATAAAAAAAAATCTGAGCTGTTTGATACATGTGGATTCGAATTTATTGAGAGTGGAGTTTGACTCAGAGCAATAAAACATTCCAAAGGGGGGAAAAAGAGACTTTTTTTTAAAGTGAGGGAAACATTAAGATAATAATTGAAAATTAAAAGAAAAAATACATTGCTCTTATTTCATCCTATCTGCCATTCAGACTTGATAACTGGAGGTCAGATTCAGGCTTCTGGTGAAAATGTGCACTGAGCCACTACCTTTGCATTCCGAACTGCTTCTAGAATGGGGATATTCGGTATAAGTCCCGGCTGGACAGAGTTTGCACTCAAGCTGCCCTTCTTCATCTTGGTAGGATCCTGTGAAGCAGCTTTCACAGACAGAATGCTTCAGAGAATAATAGGTTCCCAAAGGGCAATTGACTGAAAAGAAAACAAATAGGAAACACTGACTACAGTAAACTAGAGAAATGAAACATATTTGAGTTCTTTTTTCCTAAGGCACAAAAATAATTAAGCATGCTTCCAGACTATCGTTTATGTGTTAAATCTTACTGTCTGAGGTTTACTTACAAGATAAACCTTCCAGAAATGTATTCCTAGAAACCAACAGTAGATTCTTTTTTGTTTAAGAAAATGCAACTTCTTACTGACCAAGCTTCAGGCTTACGTGACAGGAACTTTAAAGTGTGGATTAAACCAGATCATCCTAGGAAACACAGAGCTAACAAAGAAAAGGCCGCTGGAAGAAAAGGATGAAACAATGCACTCTTAGGTTAATCTGAGGCTTCAAGATCTGAAAAGCAGTTCCTTAGCTGTTGCTCTGAATGGGTTCCCTTATGAAACTGACTGCTTGTCCATTACAGCATCGTTTCTAGAAACAAAACCAGGCAAAGGTTGTGAGAGTAAAAGAGGTAAGTAGACCCCTGTCTCTGCCTCCAGGGATTGCTGTCTGCTGCAATCCAGAGGCTGACCCCAAGGCATCGTCAGACTCAAGGGTTCCAAAAAAAGAGGCTGATGTTAGGACCTTTCTTCCTTGGAGATTTGGTCTACTACTTGGCAGCCTTGAAGTGACTCACGATTTCTGAGACCACAGTGGAACATTAAACCCACTAAAAGGCTGCTTGCAAACTTAGTATTTGCATAGAGAGGACATTTGAAATTAGCACCTAGAGGATTCTGATGTTGAAGTATGTAAGAATTACCTGGGAATTTACTAAAAACTTCAGATTCCAAGGCTCTGCCCCCAAAGTGTTGGAAAGTTCTTGGACAGGGCCTGAGTCAAGATGCATTTTGATAAGCACTACAGGTGATGCTGGAACAGGCAGTCTGAGGACCACACTGAGAAATGCAGAACACTGGTCAAGGGGATTTCTAATTTTTGCTCACAAGGCAGGGAGGAAAGAAGAGCAAGCTCAGACTGACCACTTTAATGTGCTTTTGCTGAGCTGAACTGATCACCCAGCTGAGCTCTGGGAAAAGCAATGAAAACTGCTGAGGACGGTTTTCCATCCAGGAAGAAAGATGCCGCGCCTACAGAGAGATGAACACCAGACTCATGTCATGTGACCCAGGTGAGTGTATAGAACCTGGTTAGAGGAGTGAGTTTCCACTATCTATAAACAATTGACTTGTTTGGGAAACAGGCTGGAATTGATCCAGACTGTGGCAGTCTGGGTTAGAAGTTAAGGGGCTGGGGGTGAAGAGAATAAGGAATGGTTGTTTAATGGTTGTGGGGTCTTTTTTGGAGGTGATAAAAATATTTTGGTAGTGGTGATGGCTGAACATCAGGAATGTACTAAATACCACTGAACTGTACACTTTAAAATGGCTGATTGTATGCCATGTGAACTTGGCATTGGCTACCTGGGTGGGAATCTTAGCTACACCACTTACTGTCTTAATGGGTAAGATTTACTAAGTGCTGAGCCTTTCTGGCTTCAGTTTTGCCATCCGTAAAATGTGCTTCATAATAATAGCACTTCACAGAGTTGATAAACAGAATTAAACATGAGAGGCCCTCAGCCAACCTATGGAAGTGGTCCAAAAGTATTAGTTATTCTTACTGGAGATGCTGTTGAATGCTGTGAACGCTAAGGATCTGAGTCCCTTACCTGAAATAGTTCTCTTGTCCTGAACAATAGCTGTTACTTAGACTCCTGAGACAAAACAGTAGTAAGAACAATCACACAACAATAGCAAAATGTTTCATTTCAGTACCCCTGGATGGTTGTAAAGCGGCTCTGTGCATCTCATCTGACGCACTATGAGCCAGGTATTTTGTATTGCAGGGAAAAGTCTTACCACACATCCGCCCTCTCAGAATGGAGCCTGGTCTGCAGAAAAGGAAAGCCTTTTCAGTCTCTAACGAATTGCTGTCCGCTACCAGCATTTCAGTTTCAAGCTGAAAGGAATACATGGGCTCCTCATCAAGGATCCTTTTCAGTCGGTTTGTAATGGTTTCCAAAGTCATAATGAGTCGTCGCTGATTTTCCAGTTCAAGGGTATCATTTCTTTCACTGGGTAATGGCACACTAGCTGAGATAAAAACAAGACGAAATAAAACATAACACGGCACATGTGGTGTTTCAGGAAATAGTTTGTAGTTAGTTCTTTACCAAGAAGAAACGGCATATTAAGAATCTTCCAGGAAAAATACACTCAAACTCAACCACTATTGACTGAGCAACTAATACATAGATAATATTAAGAACAATGCAATTCGTTTAAATCCTTCTCTTATATGCTGGATCTAGATTTTTTTTAATGAAGTTCTTCCTTACACCATGTTAAATTTCTGCAAACGCTTGCTTTTTTAAAACATGCCTTAGTGTGATATGTCAAACTGAGTACAAAGAAGGATACTTGTTGCTGCGAGAATCATAAAATTCATCTGTGATATTAAATTGAAAAAAAATGATAAAACTTAGGTGACTGTGCTTTCCCTAATTTTTGGTTCCAGGATTATTTCCTAAGAATGATAAATGGAAAACTTGCAAAATAGGTTTCCAATCAAGACTTTCCCATAATACTGGTTTTTCAGATAGACAGTCTCTCCTTACCTGTGATGTTAAAAATTAACTTAATTTTGTGGTTAGATAACGGGGCACTTCTTTTCATCCGTGAAGATCTGGCTTTGCTGGCACCTGAGGGTGTTTCTTGCACCGAGTCCAAGAAATCATCATAAGAGTAATCCAGCCTATTAGCCGCGCCCCAACCGCCAGGTCCTAGACAGTTGGGGCAGAGAAACAAAATTCTACAGTTCTCTCTTTATCAGCATTTAGAGTTCAATGTTAAGCCACAAGTCAAATCGCACTTGATTATTTCTTAAATTGGGCATAATTAACTGCATAGGGGGTTTCTTCTAGAACCTTATAGTTTTCATCTATAATCTTATTAATTTTTAGGCACATCATTTTAAATTTAGATTACCAAAGAATTACACCAAAAAGAAGAAAGAAAAGTCTCAATGGAGCTACCTATGCCTTTAAGCCATTCTATCTTTGAGTTAACAGTTAATTACCTTAGCTTTAGAGGTAAATAGGATGTGGGTGCCGAATTTTAATCAATTCCCATTTCCCTTCAGGGTTTGTTACATTCTTTTTTAAAAATTTTAATATCAGCTTTATGAACTTAATGCACATGAACAGGTTTCCTTTTGTGAGGATTATTCAAGATTTCTGCATCATATTTTTAAGATGGGGTCAGTTTCTGAAGGAGCATGTAAGTGAAATGTGATGTAACCACGCAGGAGGATGTAATATGGATATGCGAGATTCTTTAGATGCCCTGCATGGATTCAGATGGTGGCTTATGGATGGATGATGTGAGCGTGTACAGTCCTCATCAAGTTACTTTCATCTCTCTGAACCTTGGTTTTTCCATTTATAAATTGAGATCGCTATTCTTACCTCACAGGTCTGGGGGATAACTCAGAACAATATACATAAACCATCTAGCTCAGTATTTGACTCACTCTAAAACCCCAGTAAAGGATACTAATATTGGTCTGAGTATATTGTTGTTGTTTAGTTATTTGCTTTAAATATCAAATTATATTTATACAGGCCTGTCCACCTAAGTAGGCTGCTTAAAATTTTTAAATAAAATTTAAAATAGATTTTTAAATAAAATAAGCGGTTTAAAAACCTTTTTTTTGTTTAATTTATGTTTTGGGCCATTAAAATTGCCTAGGATAAATAATTTTGTAAATAATCACATTTTTCATTTAAATGTTTTTCCCACAAGTATTATGTAGCCATTATAGAAAAACAGATGAGTAAAGACCAAAAAAATGTTTAAATTATCTATAATTCCACCACACAGAAATAACAACTATAACATTTTAGGCAAGATTTTCTTCTATGAATATATAAACCCACACATACACATTTATGCATACATAGATATGTGTAACACTGGAATAGAAATAAACACAAAAGATTATATTATGTGTATATTAGTAATCTTTTTAAAATTTTATCAATGGTATATTATGGCATTTCTGTGTCAAATGTTTTCATAATATTCTCTTCTATGTCTATACTAAGAAATAACCAGGTTTCGGTTTTCAGCCTTTTAGGTTATTTTAAACTTTTGAACATCCTTGTGCATATAGGATTGCATAAAGTGTAAGGCACCATTATTGAGAAGACATATTCCAATTCCAGAGATGTCCACATGAAAAACGTGCACCTTAGAATTGATGATATGGAGTACACCTTTGCACATTATCATGATTTTTATTTTGAGAAATATTCTTAGAAGGAGAATTTCTGGCTTTGAGTATTTTTAATCCTTTTGACACATATTGTCAATTGCCCTCCAATTTCTCCTCTGCAATCAATATATGAGTAGGCTTTTTTTTCCTTATACCCTTGCCAACTTTGGGTGTTACTACTCTTACTTCAGTTTGTTAACCTGACAGGTTGAAAACGGCATCTCATTTTAGTTTTCATTTGAATTATATTATTATTATTATTATTGTTTGCATTTTAATATATTTATATGTATAAATAATATATAAATAAAATAATATGATATATGTAAATAATATGTAAAAAATAAAAAAATATTTTTCATGCATTATGACTCACCAAGGTTGTTAGAAATATTATGCTAATCTTGGGGCATCTGGGTGGCTCAGTTGGTTAAGAGTCCGACTTCAGCTCAGGTCATGATCTCGCAGCCTATGAGTTTGAGCCCCATGTGGGGCTCTGTGCTGACAACTCAGAGCCTGAAGCTGCTTAAGATTCTGTGTCTCCCTCTCTCTGCCCCTCCCCGACTCGTGCTCTGTCTCTCTGTCTCTTTGTCTCTCTGTCTCTCAAAATTAAAACATTTTTTATTTTATTTTTTTTAACATTTTTTTAAAAAAGAAATATTATGCTAATCTTGGGACTCTCCACTGTAAAGGCATTCAAGGAGGAAGGCTTATCTCTTAGGATCAGTGGTACCATCTGTCCATGTCTGAATCTAGAGAACCATTATTTTGACCCTCACTGGATGACAAACATTGCCCATCTCAAAGTCTTCTGATGGCAAGTCTCTCTCTCTCTTTGTGTGTCCCTAAACCCTCAATAATCTACTTCGATAATCTGGGAAGGGAAGCCTGGGTCACGTGTGACAGAAGAGGCACTGTTAGTCTAGTCATGCTGCTACCAGTGCCACTTCATGCTTTTCTACCTAAAACTTTAATGTCTGCTAAGAAGTTTTACCTAATAGTTAAAATGGAGAAAAACCCAAAGTCTACTAATAGGAAATTGTTTACATAAGTTACAGCAATTGACTGATTAAATAATAATATGTGGCCGCTGAAATTGAAGTATAATATATAATAAAAGAAAAATGTCCTCAATAAAATGTTAACTAAAAATTCAGGTTA
Organism: Cryptoprocta ferox; assembly: GCA_028646485.1. NCBI lineage: Eukaryota > Metazoa > Chordata > Mammalia > Carnivora > Eupleridae > Cryptoprocta > Cryptoprocta ferox. Next base: position 22,098,410 of record CM053568.1, on the reverse strand, counting down.
ATAAAATAATATGGGCAGATATATACACATATACAATTACATGTGTAGATAAATTAATATGTTATATATATACATATATTAGTATATTAATGGATTATTTACGGGATTATTTATGTGGAGTATCTTTATTTCATTCTTTGGGTTTTAGCATTTTTAAAATTTTTGCAATAGACATAATGAAAAATAATATTTCTAAAATTGAAAAAGTATAAGCAAAGGTCAACATCACTGTTAATGCTAAGTCACTAAAAATATTATACATCTGATTAGTGTGAGAAACAAAAAGGATGCCTGCTGTAATGTCCATTAATATTGTCTCAGATAACCTTCTAAGGACTTTATTTGTACCTGTACTTACTCATTTTATCCTGAGAGTGGCCCTATGAGTTCAGTATTCTTATATATCCATTTTACAGATGAGAAAACTAAGGCACAGAGCACAAACTTGCTCAAGACCACAGAGTTTGTAGGTGGTAGAGTCAGAAACTGGACATAGGAAGTTGGTGTTAGAGTCCACGGTGCTTAACCATGACACTATTTTGTCATTGCTATTATTTTTAAAAACATTTTTCTGGAAGTGTTTGACAGTTTTATAACAATGCAATAAAAATTAGAAATATAATCACTGGAAAGGTTGATGACTTTGTTAATGAAAGACCCAAGAGTGACTACTAAAATCTCCCAGAAATATTAAGGCAGTAAGTGAAATGGCCAGATACAGCGGCAAAAAAAAATCACATACCAGACTTATGAATAACCTTAATAAAAATGTTCAGAGATGACATGGAGAAAACATCAAAATTCAACCAGAAGGTATATCAGACCTGAATAGATTGAGTCTTAACATATTCTGGGTAAGGAATCTGAATATTTTATATATGTAATTATTTTAAATGCACGGCTTAATTGCAATTTTAACTGAATGCCATATAAAAACTGCTTTAGTACTATTGTAAGATATCATATAAATATTAAACTTTCATAAGCATAATGTGACTTATTCTTTTTATCACTTCAAGAGCTTTGTGGCTTAAAGAAAGTTAATTTTTCTAATTTGCCCCACTCTTCTGGAATTATTTTATTTTGTAGATCCATCTTGCAAACTACTGACACTATATAATTACCAATTGCAAAGCCATTTTCATAGTCATAATTATATTCAAGGCAATATTTTTTGGTCAGGTCCTCCAATCTGCAGTCAATGTCATCAGCATCACTACAAAATGATGGAACCTGCAAATAAAAATTGAAGAGTACAAAATGTAAATCACTGCATGCTCTAGATAAATAAGCCCTTCTTTCCACTGGCCTTCACATTTCTATCCACAGGAGGGAGGAGAGGGCTAGAGCCCTACATGTTCCTGGACAGACTCCTGGTCCTTCCCCATGCCCCGCCCCTGACAGCCTCCTGGGCCTGTGGGCCACCACGATTAGTTTCACACCTTTTTTCTCTGTTTATGTCACTGATCCAGCAGTCCAGAACTCCTGGCATATCTCTTGTCTCTGATCTTTTACCTCATATGGCTCTTTAGATCCCTTTCCTCTGACTCTATGTCCCACCCATCTCCAAGTCCTCAGAACCTTCCTCTGCCCTCTGGAACTCACAGCCAGCAATCAGCAAATCTCCTATTATTTTTTTCATCTCCTTTCTTTCTGTTCCCTTTACCTTTTCTCTCAATAACATCTCACTTTCCAGTTTTCTCAAACTGGGCATGGAGGTGGAGGAAGTGTCTTCCTCACTCTTCCCTGCTGTTTCCAGATCATGCTCTCTTACCCCTCCTCGGAGCCTCACAGTCCTGAAGCTCATGGTATAGTAGATGGCCTCTCCATGTGTCCGCTACCAACAGCCTTTCCCCATTCTGCATGAGCTCTTCCTTCTAAGAACATCCAGTAACTCCCTGCTATAATTCTTGGTGATTTCTGTATCCATCCAGCTAATCCTTCCTTCACCTTGACTTCTCACTTCCTTTTCCTCTTTCTCCTCCAATCTTCCAGCCTTACTTTGTCACCTGCTCTCATGGCCATACCCTCAGACCTCATCATTACCAGTAACCGCACCCTCTCCTCCTCTTGGAATTCTTTGACTTCATCAGATTTATAATTCATTGACCCCTCCATCTCTTCACTGTCTCTCAGCCTGATGTCTCTTCACCTCCTTATTATGAATTACTTATGAATTACTCCTTCACATGTTCCCTTCTTTAACTGTTTGTCTGCGGAACCGTTAACCCTAAACTGATTGCTCTGCTTTGTTCACACATGCACCCACCCACATGGTTAATTACAGCTTGAGAGAAAACATGAACCTGCTTCCGGCCAATCCTAGCACCTTTCTTTAGCACATTCATTTGTGCTTTCCTAGAAAATTATTTGATACCATCATCTCTCCTTCCAAACCTCAACAACTCCTTCCCATCCTTATTCTCTCAGCCGATCACTCTGCATCTTTTTTTCACTGAGGAAATAGGAAACATCAGAAAAGATCCTTTGACACACTTCCACCCGTGTATACCCATTCATGCATCCGTGTTCCAGTGTACTCTGCCTCCTTGACTCCCCTTTTTCTCTCACACTGCACATCAAATCTACTACCACCAATTCCACTCTTAGATTGTATCCAAAATCTACGCTGCCTATTCTGTTAGGGATACAAATATGTATAGAACACGTTTCCTGCCTTTGAGATGCCCAACGCAAGTTAAAGAACATTGTTTTGCTTTCCTGTAAATATTGAAAGAATCCTAAACAAAAATGCATGAAAAAGAAAGCCCTTTCAATGTTCAATTATCCCATCATAAAATAAATACACTCTACAATGGCATTTTTGTCATACTTTAAATAACAAAGCAGACATTTTCAAACCACATGGACCCCATGCTTCTCTGGCTTTCTGACTCAGAGTGTTTTACAAAGTTCAAAATGTTTTAATAAAGATTCACTTATAATTCATTCCAGACCTCCAAAACCTATGACCAATTCTAAATATGAGGAACAAGTTTGGATTACAAAGAGGAGGGAAATCATCAGGACAAGGAATTCCAGTGGCAGTTTACCCTGAGAGGTGACGAAAAAGCTCAACGGTATCCTTTAAAATATGACAAATAATACTACCGACATACCATTTTCCCCAGGGTAATCTCAAATGCTTCAGAAAACTTCTTCAACAGATCTGTATCATCACAACGAGTGGCTTTGTACAGCATCTCAAAGGACTTGAACCCATGATTTGCAAAACGTTTTACTGGAAAATGTTAGAGAAAACAGTTTCACTTAGCTAGTGTTCCAACATAAAGATTTAATTGTCTTTGGAATAACTGTAACTTAGTATTTTAATTCTAAAATGATGTGTGGGATCGTTAGAAAAACAAGAGATGACAGTTAAGAAAAGTTTCTAGGCATTAACTGATCATAGTAAACCACAAGCCAAGCAGCACTGGACCCAGTTACTAACCCAGTGACTAGTTTGCTGTGATATAGTATTCTTTAGCTTACAACCACGTTAAGAAAACGAGTATTTAAGAGAAAAAAAGATGTAAAAATTTTTAAATTATATTTCTGGGAATTTTTGAAATATCCTGCCTGGGTCAAATATATCTCTTATGTTTATATAAATATGTATATGTTTATATAAATTTGATAAATATGAATCATACCTGTTTATATTACATTTTTAACCAAGAGACATTGAAATTTTTCTAAATATTATGTGCAATCATATTCCTTGAAAGTGTAATTTCCACAGAGAATTTCTCCTTGGATCAGAAGCGTGCATGGTTAGACTTAGTAAGATGTCCCAAAATATTCAGAGACAATGCCTCTTAATAGCATCAGTATTAAAATCCTACTGTCTAAATCTGTTATAGAGGTGAATGATATTGCTTCTAATTATTTCCCTCATTTGGGGAGAAAAATAGCTCAAGTAAGTGTTTTCCAAAACACTGGCATTTAAACTCCATCTATGGTACTGGAACAAATATTAATTCCAAAGAATATTTATTTACACTCAACAAAGATATTGGTTGTTTTTATAACAATACACATATTTAAGATCCTGGAATATCTCTAAATCTAAATCAAATCTAAAGAGAATGTGACTGATCTTTCCATTCCATCACACATGTTGGATCTTACTTTAAATATAAGCTCTTCTGCAGACTATAAGATTATACTTTAAGTTCAAGTTTATAGATCAAGACCAATATGTCTCTTCAGATATTTCTGGGAAATAACAATAAGAGGGCCAAGATGGTTTTACTTTAAACTGAATCTTGTCCTGCAGCAATTCAACCAATAACCAGTCTCTGAGGGGGCTAACATTTTAAATCAAGGGATGAACATTTTTCTTATCCACAGACATTTCAAATTTATGACACCTTTTTTTCCAAATCCCTACTGTAAGGCAGTTTTCCTCTTTTTAATGGTCAGAAATGTACCCATACCCAGGGGTGCTTGGGTGGCTCAGTTGGTTAAGTGTCTAACTCATGATTTCGGCTCATGGCTCATGAGATGGAGCCCTGTGTCAGGCTCCGTGCTGACAGTGTGGAGCCTGCTGGGGATTCTCTGTCTCCCTCTCTCTCTGCATCTCTCTTTTTCTTTCTTTCTCAAAATAAATAAACATTTAAAAAATGTATGCACACCCAAATACATACTTACATATATGAAAGGAATCCAGAATAAACATTAAAACTTACTAGCACAGTCTGGCCATTCAATGGAATATGGCGGCCTCCATATACCATCTTCATAAGCACAGTAATAATTCTCAGTAGACCCTTCTGTGAAATCATAGCCCTCCAAGCATCTTAATGTGCAGTTAACTCCAGCACTATCTTTAGTGCATATAAAATCCCCATTGATTGGTGTGAATGGAACTTCACAGGGAGAACCTGTGTAAAAAAATTATACTATTTATATACAGTAGTATAAACAATATAAATTAAATTCCATGAATCTAAGGTGGCTTTTGAAAAGGACGCCTCCTGTCTACCACTATTTTCTAGAAATACTTTCACCATAAATCCTTACTGTGGGAATGTGACAACGTACACTTCTTGGTTCGTAGATGGACACTGTTGAAAAGCTGTACCTATGTGGAATTAGAGGCTGTGCATAGTTTATGAAATGCTAAAAGTTATTTCTGATTTGGGGTTGCTATTTGTGGCATTTCTTTACTAAGAGTGAAAACTAGATAACGTTATATAGCAAGTACATTTTCAGAATCTGTCTCTTCAGTTATTTAAAATAGAATTATAACCATAATATTTTGTACCTTTAGTGAAAATGTTAATGAAGCATTAATTAAAGACTGTCTTGGAAATGGTGCCTGGGTGGCTCAGTCGCTTAAGAGTGTGACTCTCGGTTTCGCCTCAGGTCATGAAATTTCATGGTTTCATGACTTTGAGCCCTGCGTTGGGCTCCGAGATGGTAGCACTGAGCTTGCTTGCAATTCTCTCTCTCTCTCTCTCTCTCTCTCTCTCTCTCTCTCTCTCTCTCTCTCTCTCTCTCTCTCTCTCTCTC
>CM053568.1:22028059-22092793 GCA_028646485.1 Cryptoprocta ferox | reverse complement strand
AATTACATATAACAAATGTCAACTAGATTTTTCAGGATTTATGAAGAGCATACCTTTGATGACAATGTGGATCTCACATGTTCTGTTATTGCCCGAGGGGTCAGTGGCTGTATACTGCACTATGGTCTCCCCATGAGGGAAAAGGTCCCCTGGTGTATGGCTTCTGGTGATGAGCACTGCAGCCCCTAAAAAGGAAAGAAGGGATCTAGTTTTGGGGTGACAGGTCTGCAGTCACTTTACTTGTTACTTTATTTGATTTGAATGGTCACTTTATACAAACCAGCTGGGCATTCAAGTTATGTTGATTTGGCCACTAGGGAAAAACAAAAGATGGTATACTATGACACAGAAGTAGTAGACTCAAAGCCTCACTAGATTAAGGCATTCTTGCTGAATAAGTGATTTTCCTTGAATGCATCAGTCTGTCGGAACACTGGAAACTTAATTAAGAAACCTATTTAATTTACATTTTTTATTATTGTTTACTGGGCTTTAAGTGAAAGCTTTAACATGAAATTCAGTCATATTTGCTCATTTTTTCCTGCTCTCCTATGAACGTTTATCATTTTGGGGGCATATGTTTAAGAAATGAGTATGAATACATAGAACTGCATTAAAACTACAAATAAAATGCATAGTTTATGCCTTCAGGACAATAGAAGCCTAGAGATTCAGTGAACTTATTAGAAATTTTCTAGTCCAACTAGTACAGGTTTAATAAATGTCCACTGAATACTGAATGAAGGGAACCCAAAGAATAGGTAAGATTAATAATATTAAATGACATATAATTATCCAGGCATTAAAACACATTACCTTATGTGATTATTCATACCACTTAGACAAGGTATAATTTGCTTTTCATTTCTTTTATCCTTTTAAAAGCTCCTAAAGGGCGCCTGGGTGTCTCAGTTACATAAGCGTCCAACTTCAGCTCAGGTCATGATCTCACAGTTCAGGAGTTCAAGCCCCACATGGAGCTGTCTGCTATCAGCATAGAGCCCTCTTTGGATCCTCCGGCCCCCTCTCTCTGTCCCTCCCCCACTCACATGCACTCTCTCTCTCTCTCTCTCAAACATAAACATTTAAAAAAAGCTTTTAAAAATGAAACATAATTAGGTGTTCCCATGCCGATCGCAAAATCCCTGCGCTCGCACCTGAGTTGTCTGAGAACTGAGGCTCATCCCAGGTTGCAGCATGCTCCTTCTCTGAGACCTGCATCGGCGGCGGGGATCTGCACCAGTCTATGCTAGGTGGTTCTACATCTGCAAAACAGGAAAGCAGAGAAAGAGGTCACAAATGATATTAAAAAATGATGAGGAGGTTTGCATAAGAGAACTGAAGTCTACTTGTGCTGGCAGAGAGCCTTGACCTTCTTAGCACAAGGCTGGCCAGGGAGCCCCCTGGACAATGAGATACGTTTTATTATTCCTGGTCTCGAGGCAAGAGAGAGAGAGAGAGCTGGTTCTTGCTATACTACTCTGTGCCTATTGAAGAAGAAATACTAGGTGCCTAAAATCACCCTGTGCACAGTGGTGTCAAAGGCAATTGTGGATGTGGTGGACATTGCACCCACAGTAGTTGAGTTGATGGACCAGGAAGTGAAGAGATCCTTCCCAGAGAAGCGGAAGGAGTGAAATGACCAAATCTCAGAGTACGCAAATGTAAGGGATTTATCCGAAGTCATTAAGCTAGAAAATTGCAATCGCAGGCATCCGGACCAGGGTGTTTCTATCCACGATACAAGAAAACAGACATTCGGAAATTAAATGAGCTGTATCTGTGAGAATAAAGAGATTTCTGTTTTATACTAAGTCTTATGAATAAAATCCATTTTCCTCTTTTCCTCATGCTTGTCATTTCACTAGTGTAATGCCTCTGTTTTGACTAATTTCCTAGACTGTAAACTCTGGGGACCAGTGACAAAGTCTCTCTTCCTCACAGTTAGGTTTCTATTGCATAGCATAGAACCTGGCCTATCACATATGCTCAGAAAAACTTGCTGAACAAAGGAAAAAGTGAAAAAATGCTGAGTGGAGGTCTGTGGGCTTGAAGAGTGACTCAAGCAAGTTGATTTACAGTTATACTGATAAATCTGGAAGTATTTAGTATTTTCCCAAAAGACATTGCAAATAGGTTCTTTCCAGGATTTTCTATGCTTACCTGATTCTAGACAAACATTTTAAAGTTGAATTGCAGGTACATGAGAGCACTAAGACTCAGTCAATTACTGTCAAAAGAACAGGAGTTACTATCAGAGGCACTGTCTCCAAAGAAGAGAGAAAGCCTATTTCAAAGCAAGTGAGGCAGTATTCCCTGGAATGTTAAGTCAAAGCATTCCTGCTTCCTCTCATTTATCAATAAGATACCCACACCCTGTTATCTGAGGAAACAAGAAAGTGTAGGCTTTAGAATATTTTCGGTCTCTCTCTCTCTCTCTCTCTCGCTTATCTTTCTCTCTCTCCCCTCCTTCTCTCCTCGTCTCCCTTTCTCTCACCTTCTTCCACTTCCTCTTCTTTCCCATGTCACCTCTCTCTTTCATAATTTGAAAACCCAGCTAGTGTCTAGTTAGACACCTGAGTACAAATTTTACATTTCACCATGCTCTTTATTGCAAAACATTAAAACTTGGCAAATGCTTGGGGCACCTCGGTGGCTCAGCCAGTTAAGCCAGTGACTATGGCTCGGGTCATGATCTCACAGTTTGTGGGTTCAAGCCCCATGTCCAGCTCCGTGCTGACAGCTCAGAAACTGGAGCTTGCTTGGATTCTGTGTCTCCTTCTCTCTCTGCACCTCCCCAACTTTTGCTCTGTTTCTCTCTCTCTCTCAAAACTAAATAAACATTAAAAAATTAAAAAAAAAACTTGGCAAATGCTTGAACCACAATGCCATGTTTAAGTTTACAACGCCATAAAAAACAAATCTAGCATCTTTTTCATATGACTGGCAAAGTTCATGCTTAAAATAAGTGAAAAAGCATTAAAAAAACCCTAAGCACTCTGAAATGAATTAGATGGATTTTTACTTGAGCCTCTTTCTATACACTTTTACCAAAACCTATCATTTCTAGGGTAAGGAACCAGTCTGATATACATTAGTTATTTCAAGAAGTTATTTAAAACTCTTAAAATAAAATGAACTTAATGTGTTGATTTTTTAAACAAATGTATTAAAATATATGAGGCAAATATACTAAATGTCAATATGTTTACATAGAACTTAATGTGAGTCAGGCACTAGTTCAAGTGGTCTATGTATTTTAACTAATTAAAAACCTCACAATAACCCTATGATGTAATATGTAAACTGATTCTATTTTTGGATAAAGCAGATTGGGTTCAGAGTCTGTGCCCTTGACCACTACAGACTGCTACATATCCTATTTCTCCATTGTATTACATCTTGGTGGTGGGTATCTGGTATCTATTGAATATCTACTAAATTAACTGAAAGCACATAGACCAATTGGAAGAGAAAGAAGTAAACCAGCTCCCCACCCAAAATAAGGACTGATCTATAGTAGTGGTTGTGAGATTGAAGAGATTAGGGCAGACTTCAGAAACAATAAGTAGATGAAACCGGAAGAACTTGATAACTAATTGAATGCTGGTGATGGAAGGAGAGGAGTCAAGGATGACTTCCGGAGTTTTGCATGGTAGGGAGGTGGTTCGTTGTGCCATTCTGAGCTAAGAAATATACTAGGTTTGGGTGAGTCTGAAATGCTGGTAAGACATTTACATGGGAATGTTGAATAGGCAGTTCTATATATTGGTTTGAACTTCAGAGAATAGATCTGAGCTTGAGATAGAAATCTGGAAGTTGTCAGTTAACAAAATCATCAGGAAAACTAGAGAGAGAGAGAAAGAGAAGAGGGCTAAGGCTGGAACCCTGGGGATGATTCACATTTGAGAGTCGGTCTGAGGAAGAGAAGCCATGTAGGAAAGAGATAAAGAAGGAGAAATGAGAAAAATGAGTTGTGGAACCAAGACAGACTGGTATCAGATAAGCTAGGGAAGGAGACAGTTTTGATAAGGAGACTGTGGTTAATAATGTAAAATCTAAGGAAAGATTATGTAATATAAGAATGAAAAAGTATACAGTAGAAGCAACTCTAGAGACCACTGGGTGTCTCTGATGAAAGTAGTCTGTATGTGAGTGAAGTGTAGAAGCAACTCTAGAGACCACTGGGTGTCTCTGATGAAAGTAGTCTGTATGTGAGTGAAGGGGACGAGAGTCACTTGAGTAACTTTGAATATAAATGGCTGTTGAGACAAAACAGATGACAATTACTGGGAACTTTTCAAAAGGCTCATATTGGAAGAAATCAGAGGGAGGCAGCGATAGTTAAAGAGTATGTAGGTTTCAAAGGGGGAGTGGCTGAGCAGGTTTCAATGCCAGTGGGGAGAATCAGGGGGAGGGAGCTGTTGAAGATAAAGGAGAAGCCAAACCCTTGGAGTTCTGGTTATTTTCACAATCCTGCTCAAGTAATTTTGTGACTTACCAATAACCTTGACATGGAAAGTGCAGCTGGCTTGGTTGCTGGATAGGTCAACTGCTGTATATGTGATCGCAACATCTCCAATTGGGAAAAGGTAAGGTGGGGTGAAAGCTGGATGGACATGGATTGATACCTTTTAGAGATAAATAAATATTTTTGAAAGTTAAGGTTAATATCGAGAGTATATTTATTCTTATATTTAAATATTATTAGGAAAAATGAAATTTAAAATGACACAATCAATATTTCATATATATAGTGAATTGGAAAAAAATCAGGCACAGCCTTTTAGTGTGTTTCTTTCCAGACTATTCTATGTATTTTAACTAATACATACAGTTATTAGTTGTAATAATAACTAAATATTAGTTATTTAACTAATTCCATACGCAGTTGACATACATATGGAATATTCTTTGTTTTTTAAACATAATATCTTAAAACACCCTTTATTCTGTTACATAGTCTTTAGAATTTAAGATGAATTTAAATGTCTTTGTAATTTTCTATAGAACAAATATACGGTAATTTTTAAAAAATCTATTGAAGGACATTTAAATTGGTCCACATCTTACGTAGCAAACAGTACTGGGGTGAACAGTTTTGTACAGGTAATTCTAAAATATTTTTATTATGTCTTTATAATAAATTTCCAGAATAGAATTACTGACCTCAAAGTCATTAACAATGATAGATAATACAAAATTTCTTTCCCAAAACATGGTAGTAATTTGCATTCCCATTTGTCAGTATTTGATAGTCAGTGTGAAAGTTCCCACTCTAAGTTCTCTGACCTATATTACCTACCATTACTTTTTGGTAACTCAAAAATATGACACCTGGTCATTGTTTTAATTCGCAGTTTCTTAATGCCTTATACTGAGATTAAATTCTCATATGTTTGCATGATATGGAAATATGGATATATTCATTCCTTTTCTTAAAAGTTTATTTATTTTGAGAAAGAAAGAGAGAGACTGAGAGAGGGCAGTGCACACACTTAAGCAGGGGAAGGGTGGAGAGAGAGGGAGAGAGAATCCCAAGCTGGCTCTGTGCTGTCAGCACAGAGCTCAATGCGAGCCGCTAACCCAACAACCATAGGACCATGACCTGAGCCAAAATTAAGAGCGGGATGCTTAATCTACTAAGACACCCAGGCGCCCCTGTTCTTTTCTTTTTGAATTATATGCTTGCCTTCTTAGTCCATTTGAAAATCATGTTATAAAAATACATTTATATTAACGTGTTAGGTGATACATATTCTAACCTTTGACATGTTTGAAGCATTTTTTTCCAGCTTGCTATTTGTCTTTTAATTTAGAAAATTTTTAGAATACAAATTTAAAAATACTTCTGTAGTCAAATACACTTGTCTTTTCAATTGTGCTTTTAAAAATATTTCAACACACAGATGCTACATTTAGTGTGAGTTCTCATTGGATCCTGAAATATGTCCCTCCCCTTCTCAGTGCTTGATACTGATCATGATGAAGGTAACAACAATGCATGCTTTCACGGGCCTTTTATGAAAAGTAGAAACCACACATGATGGACTGATCATTCAACACATATACCACCTGTAGTACATTTAGGCCTGGATGTCACATTTGCACTTTTAAATTCACATTTAAAAGTTACCTTGTCTTTAGTTACCTAAAATACCATATGATCTCATTTAATACAGAATCTAAGAAAACAAAACAAACTCATAGATACAGAGAGCAGATGGTGGTTATCAGAGGTGGGGATGGGGGTAGGGGTGAGGGTGGTGAAATGGGTAAAGGGGATCAAAAGGTACAAACTTCCATTTATCAAATAAAGGGATCTGCTAGATGTGTGATGGGTATTAAGGAGAGTACTTGTGCCTGGGTGGCACAGTTGGTTAAACATCTGACTTTGGCTCAGGTCATGATCTCATGGTTCCTGAGTTCGAGCCCTGCTTTGGGTGAGCCCCACTTCTTTCTCTCCCTCTCTCTCTCTGCCCCTTGTGGGATTTTCTCTCTCTCTCTCTCTCTCTCTCTCTCTCTCTCTCTCTCTCTCTGCCCTTTGCTCACTTACACCCTCTCTCTCGGAAAATAAAAGGAGGGCACTTATTATGATGACCACTGGATACTGTATATAATTGATGAATCACTAAATTCTACTCCTGAAACCAATACTGAACACGAATTTAAATAAAAATTTGAAAAGAAAAATAAATAGAAATAAATAACATAAAATAAATAAAAACTAAAAAAATAGGGGTGCCTGGGTGGCTCAGTTGGTTAAGCGTCCGACTCTTGATTTCAGCTCACAGTTTATGGGTCCGAGCCCCACATCAGGCTCTGCACTGACAGTGCAGAGGCTGCTTGGGATTCTCTGTCTCCCTCTCTTTTTCTGCCTCTCTCTCTCTCAAAAATAAATAAATAAACATTTAAAAAAAGGCATTAAAAATACCCCTCCAAGAAAGAATCCATTTTACACAACACACACACACACACACACACACACACACACAATCAATCAATCAATCAATCTTGAGAGTGTGATGTACAGCATGGTGACTATAGTTAATTTTTTGTAAAGCTACATTGATTATAAGTATATTTCACACAATTATCAGAACAGTTTGTGTGTGTGTGTGTGTGTGTGTGTGTGTGTGTGTGTTGTGGGCCCTACCCCAATATAGACAGGCTGGCATGATTTGTACATATTTACAGGCAGCTGTGAAAACAATGTACCATCAAAGTATCTTCATGTATATGAATACTAACAGTACAGGTTCAAGGAGTTAAATGCTAAATTAATTCCTTTTCCAACATCTGATGGATGATTATCTCAGGTTACTGTATATATAATATTAAAATATTATATTCTGAATAAAACACTGTGTTGGAAAAAGCTGAATTAAAGACACTGAAATCTCCTTCACCTTGGCCAATATGCAATCATTTGGGCCTCACAATTTAAAGTTATGTTCATAAATAGGGATTAAGATCGTTTCCATATCTTCTTTTTCTTAAAAGATCATTGGAGCCTAGTAAGGGGCAAAGAATTCTTAGTCAAGTAATCTTAGTGGATACTTAATACAGATCCATGGAATAAAAGTTTCCATTTTAGAGATTGTTTTCTGATTTCTAGTTAAAAATTCAAGGCTAATCATTCTTTTATCCAATGAAGCATTAATATTTATGAGTAGAGTTTATACAGAAAATACTATCATGAGGGTATCAGTAAATCTTCAATATCACACATATTTGCAGTGCGATTTAGAATCCACTTAGAAAAGATGCAAATATTTGCACAAACCTTACCTTTTCCCCGGAGTTGTCTTTAGCTGTGGGGATTTGCCAGGTTATATTGGCGGAGTCTTGCTGTTCCTGAGTTTTTGCCTCAATGTCCTTAGGACAGCTGATCTGAGGAGCCTCCACATCTGACTCAGAAAATGCATAAACCAACGAATAGATTGATATGTAATTCTAAGTCATTTAAGAAAGAGGTAAAAATATATGAATACTCTGTGACTCATTTTTTTTTTGTTTGTTTGTTTTGAGAGAGGAGGGAGTGAGAGTGGGGGAGGGGCAGAGAGAGAGAGAGAGAGAGGGAGAGAGAGAAACCCAAGCAGGCTCCGTACTGTCAGCATAGAGCACAATGCGGGGCTAGATCTCACAACCCATGAAATCATGACCTTAGCCAAAACCAAGAGTCAGTCCCTCAACTGACTGAGTCACCCAGGCGCCCATGACTCATTTTTTACAACGCATTTGCAGATTAATTTGGAAGGTACAACTGTCTTTAGCACGGCTTATGAGGCCCTTCCTGAACTGGAACCTGCTGACCTCTTAGCTTCTTCATCTCTTGTGGTTCCCCTACTGGAACTCACTCTCCACACTGGACAGTCTCATTGCCGTGGAAACCCCATGGTCTTTCCTGCACCTGAGCCTTTGCCCATGTTCTTCTACACGCCCGAGTCAGGGCCCTCTTCTTGCTTTACCTAGATAACTCCTCCTTGTCTTTTAACTCACAGATTAGACACAAGCGCCTCAGGAAGTGCTCCCTCCATGGGCCTCACAGCTCTCTGTCCCTCCGGACCAGAAAACCTGCCATTTTGAAACTGAATTTTCTTCTCCAACTGAATTCAAATTCTTTGAAGGCCAGGATATCTCCTGTCCCACTGTATTACATAGTGCCTGGCACACCCTAGAAGATTGATAAATACTTTTTGAATGAAATAAAGAAACAATAAAAAAAACTGGGGTGCCTGGGTGGCTCATGGGTTTGAGCCCTGCTTCAGGCTCTGTGCTGACAGCCTAGAGTCTGGAGCCTGCTTCAGATTCTGTGTCTCCCTTTTTCTCTCTGCCCTTCCCGTTTGCGCTCTCTTTCTCTCTCAAATATAAATAAACATTTAAAAAATTAAAAAAAAAAGAAACAAACAAATAAATGTTGACTGTGGCAGGAAAGAACCACACTTGAAAACAAGGCTGTCAAGTAGAATTAGCAGTGCTAAAATATACTGTCAAAACAACAAATTAAAGCCAATGTATTTTTTTGCAGTGTGAAACTTTGCAATACGGAGATGGTAACATAAACATAATCCACATCAGTCACTGCAGAGCTAAGTTCTGAATATATAATATAAAAAAAACCCATTATGTTATGTTACGTTAAATTAGGTCTTCTGTAACTTGCAGGTAAATATATCTGAGTTGATATAATCTGTGTCTCATCTTCTGTTTCTTTGAAACTTTATACAATTTATATTTTCTTTTTTTCCTGGAGGGGCTTATCCTTGGACACTTTTCCCCCACAAATATGTGTTTATGAACACATTGACTCTGAAAATCTAAAAGAGTAGTTGATTTTTATTCATACTTGCATAATACTTTAACTGGATTTGGAATTTAAAGTTTTTTTTAAAATATTTATTTATTATTGAGAAACAGAGAGAGATAGATGATGAGCATGGGAGGATCAGAGAGAGGGGGAGACACGGAATCCGAAGCAGGCTCCAGGCTCTGAACTGTCAGCACAGAGCCCGATGCGGGGCTCAAACCCATGAGTGGTGAGAACATGACTTGAGCCGAAGTCGGACGCTCAACCGACTGAGCCACCCAGGTGCCCCTGGAATTTAAAGTTTATATCCATTTTCTTTCTGTATTCTTTGGACATTGCTGTATTTCCTTCTGGCCTTTATAGTTGGAAATGCGAAGTATAATGTGAGTCTGGTTCTTATTTCTTTTGTACAAGTTCTCTCTGCTCTGTGAAGCTCACTTAAGACTTTCTTTTAAACTCTGGAACTTAGAAATTTCACCAGTAGTGAATATATGCTGCCTCATGATCTGGGGTTATGACTGATCCCAAGTTTAGCTCAGAGAAACTTCCTTCTGCTGGTAGGAAAATTCTTCTTCATCCACTTCCCGCTCTCCTTCTGCAACTCTTTAATAAATAGACACTGGGTTTTTAAAAATCTATCATTGATATCTCTTAACTTCCATCTTTTTGGTTTCATCCATTGGGATATTCAAGTTCTTTGTTTATGATTTCTCCATTCTGAGGGAACTCTCAACTTGGTTCTTCAAATCACTAATACTGTTTTCAACAGTATCTGTTCCACTTTATTTATCCTTCTCTGAGAGATATTTATGATGTTTTTACTTCTAAGAACTCTTTCTTGTTTCCAAAACCCCCTTTTATATAGCAGTCTATTCTTGCTGTAAGTCAGATGGCTATGTTCTCCTATGAAAGTAACAGGATGCAGGTTTCAAAGTGTTGATGAACTCATGTCTCTTTAAGCTGATTTAATCCTGCTTTGTATGGGCCATTAAAATTCCTCAAAGATTTTCATCTCCTGATGGAAAACTTACCTGATTTCCAGCTTGAACATTATCCTTATTTTTCTATTTCTTCTGTCATTGCCTGGTATAATATAGTTGGATTCTGTAAATCCACCATTCTGAAACAGAAACCCTCCTCACAGATCATGTTAGGATATTACCTACCACTTTATCACAGGTTGGCAGCAAAAGCTGCAAAGAGGCCTGGCCCCACACTTTACCAATATATCACTATACAGGAATCTGGGGTCCAGCCTGATGGATGCAGGGAACCTACCTTTACAAACAGCTGTCTGAACTCTGGCACTCCACTTTCCAGAGGTGGTGCATCTCACTTCTTCTCTGACGCCTGATAAAACAAATCCTCGGCGACAACTGAGTTGACAATTCATCCCAGGTCTGGCAGGCTGCTTGCCACAGCTGGCCGGGGAGATGATGACGCCTTTGGGTTTCTGAAAGGTGGGGCAGTGGCGCTCTGTTGTAGGGAAATGAAAGAATGTTATTTGCATTCCCACAAGAAAAATATGATTGTGCTGCCTTGGAAGTGATGGTAAGTCACTAAATGGTATCTGTTAAGGACACTGAACATATGATAGATTATAAATAATGCTAAGCTATATCTCTCTGGTTATCTCATGTTATTTTGCCAGTGGTATCAATACCTTGAAAAACTTCTGATATTTTAATTAATGCCAACCGTGACTTTTATTACTTGCTTGGAGTACATTCCTTCAGTTTGCAGAACATCTATGGCTCTGAAGTATAAAATAGTAAATAGAGTCCCATGTTCATGGATTAAGCAAAATATTCAGCAACGAGTCTCCATTTTATGAGCTTTTATTGGTCCCATCTTTATATAATGAACACGTTATGAGAAAAGTTTTTATTTGGGGCCCTGACCCTAATGTTATCTTTCGAATCGATGAAGAATAGCAAATGAAGGGGGGAGAATACGAACAGAATGGAAAACCAAGACTAAGACTTAATGTAGGGTGTGTGTGTGTGTGTGTGTGTGTGTGTGTGTCTCCGCCCATATGCACATCTATTTGTTGTAGGAATGATTCTGCCGGCAGCAGTGCTAACATCTTTAGTTTGCACCTCCCATGTAATAATTGCTAACATGTATGCAGTATGTACTGTGTGCCAGGCATTATTCTAAGTGCTTTACAAGCACTGACTCATTCAATCCTATGCACTAAAGGGTACTCTTATCATCCCTACTTACAAACAAGAGTACGAAGGCACAACTTTGGGGAAGTTACCCACAGTCAACATTCTTGAGGTCACCCTGCAGCTAAGTGGCAGATTCTATGTGCCCCTAAACACTGCACCACCATGCTTCCCTCCTGAGATTTCTTTTAACCCTCTGTGCCAACAAATGCAATTTTCCCTGAGAAATTGGTTTCTTTCTTTGATTTTTGCACAGTATGTGCCAAATGATTGCCCAGCCTTCCTGTTCTGCTGTGATGAAGAGAAAACCAGAGCCAAACTTGTGGTTCAAATGTAATGACTATGTGGGACTCCATATCCCTTAGTTAGGGATGGTTCTTTATAAATTAAGAAAATTATTATTTTGGCTGTGGTAATTGTTGAAGATTTTGTTCCCTGTTAATATGCTCTTTTTTATTGTTTGCTTATGGTATTTTGGGTAAACATGTCTTTAATTTTTTATATACTCAAATCTACTGATTTTATTTCTGCTGCTTTTATACTTAAGTTATGAAATTGGTTAACTCTCACCTGTTTTAAATATATTGTCTTCTAATTTTTAATGGTTTTATTTTTAATTTATATTTTAATACTTGTGAAGAAGTAACATCAGTGTCTGGTATGAATTGAAGACATACAAGAATTTCATTTTGTTTCATTTGTTTTTCCCAAAGAGATAGCCAATTTTTCTATATTACAGATTGAATAAATCTTTTCTTCCCAATTGACCTGTGATGCTTCCTTAGTAATAGATGAACCTCATAAGTTTCGGATCTATTCAGTCATCTTGATCTATATGTCAGTA
This sequence comes from Cryptoprocta ferox, assembly GCA_028646485.1. Taxonomy (NCBI): domain Eukaryota; kingdom Metazoa; phylum Chordata; class Mammalia; order Carnivora; family Eupleridae; genus Cryptoprocta; species Cryptoprocta ferox. The sequence continues at coordinate 22,080,468 of CM053568.1, read as the reverse complement.
CTTGCAAAATTCTTCATTTTTGTATTTTCAGTATATATTTTAAAGCCCAGTAGGAGCTACTGTCTCTTTACTCTTCTTTATTACTCTTCCCTTTTCAATCTGATTTTCGTTGATTCTTGCCTGCATATTCTTCCACATAAGCTCTTGAATCACTTCCTAATTCCAAAAGAGGGTCAAAAAGAAAACCTCTGTTGGATATTAAATGAGGTTGCCTTTTACCTATGCATATATTTAGAGAGAATTTACATTTTGATAAAATTTTATAAAAACATTAAGGTATGTTTTTTGCCTCTCGGTAACATTTTGTAGTTTGTGTGACATAGGTTCCATGCACTGCTGTTTAAGGTTATTCTTACAATTTTATATTTTCCATAGATCTCCTGAATGTGATTTTTAACTATATATTCTGTTTATCACTGTATGTGGAAAAGTTCTTTATTTGGTATTCTTAGGACTTTAGTGAACTCTCAACTCTCTTAGTAGATTCATTCAATTTTAGACATGTAATCTACAAATAATGATGGTTTTAAATCTCCAAAGCTCTAATCTTATGATTTATTACAAGCGCTCCAGCTCTGAGAACAATACTAAACAATATGGATGATTCTGAGCAGGCTTTCTCTTCCCAGCTTTAATAAGACTGCCTATATTGCTTCCAGAAGCGGCTGTGGGTTTAAGAAGAACATCTTTTTTATTATGTCAGTTATCAACATGAGTTCCTCAGAGTTGTACTGAAAGTGTGTTTTAAACGATGACGAATGGCAGTTTTATCTTCTACCAAGCAGCCATGTGAATATTTCCTACCTGTTATAGTGAAATAATTAATTTTGTTGATAGATTATATCTCATTTTAAGCCCTTCTGCATTCCTAGGATAAACTCGACTTGTTCGACAGGCCATTCTTTTAGATATGGATTGGTAGCATATTTGCTGTCATAGTTTATTATCTGTTTTTTGGTAACAGCTATCAAGTTGCCAACAAAATAATACTGTTTTATTTGTTAATACAACCTGTTTAGCTTCCCATTATTTGGGCCAAATTATATACTACAGAGTTACTGTTTCTGAAAACTTTGGAATAGTTTCATCATTCTCTCAGTCATTTTTGTAGTAATTAATACTCTGACACTATTTCCCGTTTCTTTATTACTAATTATACAACTTGCATTTCTACTTTTTCCTGATTCATTTAAAAACTTTCATTTCCATAGAAAATCATACATAATATCAAGAGCTTTTATTTTATGTGTACACATTTATGTATGATGTTTTATTATCTTTTGAAAAACCTCTGGCCTCTTATATACTTTGTTAGAGCTTCTTAAAATAATTTTATTTTTGCATTTTTCTTACTTATAATTTAAAAATCCATTATTTTATGCAAAGATTTCCCTCTTATTCACTCCATGGCATCCCATCTCCCTTTATAACTCATTTTCCTTTACTTAAATATTAGTATGTAGGTCTTTCAACTTCCGTTGCAATCTTTCTTTTCCTAACTTCGGAATTTAATGTTTAATTATTTCCATTCTCCCTAAACAGGATAATAATAATGAAAGGATTTATAACTATAAAATTACATCAGTGTATATATTTTTTTAGTGTTTATTTATTTTTGAGATAGAGAGAGACAGAGCTTGAGGCGGGAAGGGGCAGAGAGAGGGAGATACAGAATCTGAAGCAGGCTCCAGGCTCCAAGCTGTCAGCACAGAGCCTGATGCGGGGCTCGAACCCACCAACCACGAGATCATGACCTGAGTTGAAGTCAGATGCTTAACCAACTGAGCCACCCAAGCGCCCCAATGTGTATGATTTAGCCCATATCTCATAACTCTGGTTTTAGGAATTTCTCAATTTCTTTTTTTATTTTCTAAAAATTGTATTTTTAAATTTCTCCTTTAACCATTTAATTCATTTATCTCTCTTTGTATTGGGGTCTATACACTTTTGTGTTTTTGTCTAGTTTCATACTTTAGAAAATGTTAAGGACAATCGTTAATAACATTGACACTGTTATGTGTGTTTCAAATAACCTTTCTTTTTTACTGTTCACTTTCTAGTACAGAATTCATTTGAAGAGTTACTATTTAGTATTTAAATCTCTATGCATTTAAATCTTTATGTATTCAAATCTATTCTCTTTCCTTTTATTCTTAGGAAATTCTTCTCCATTAAAAATTCAGATTGTCGGGGCACCTGGGTGGCTCAGGTCATGATCTCATGGTTTGTGAGTTCAAGCCCCGTGTCAGGCTCTGTGCTGACCGCTTGGAGCCTGGAGCCTGCTTCTGATTTCTTGTCTCCTTCTTTCTCTGCCCCTCCCCCACTTGTGCTCTGTCTCTCTCTTGTCTCTCAAAAATAAATAAATGTAAAAAAAAATTCAGATTGTCTTATTCTTATAAAGTTCTCCTTCATAAAAATCTGTACGTTTTCTTACATTTCATTCCTTAATTTGCCCAATTTAACTAATGAAATTAATTTAGTGATTTTTTGTGCATATGTAGTGAGAGTCAAGACTGCTTTTTGGGTAAGCTTTCCCCCACTGATTTCTAAAATTTCCTTTGCTGAGTGCTATATTCTTCTATAAACTAATGTTTGTTTCTTTACCATATTTAGTCATGTGTAGCTCCATTATTCTGTGCATCCTTGTACCATTAATGTGCTATTTTAATTACTGTAGGTGCACAATCTGTTTTATGATGGTGAGGGTAAGTTCTCCCTCATTTTACCTCATGTTCAAAATTTTCCTGTTTTGTACCTGTCTATTCTTCAATACACATTCTATTCATTTCTATCAATTTTTTAAAATCATAAGTATCATAGGAATTATGGTTGTTCTCAGAATTTGGATACTACCGTGAGTGGTTCTCCAATAAACTGTAAAAAGGGATGCAATTTCCCTTTGATGGTTACATAAATCACCAAGATTTGCATACACTTTAAATCATTACAGAAATGTGCACAATAACTTTAAAAAGAATTGAGAATAGGAAAACCTTATTAAATGTATTTTTTTTTAAGTTTTGTTTTATTTATTTTGAGAGAGAGAGCTAGCACATGAGTCAGAGAGGGGCAGAGAGAGAGGGAGAGACAGAACCCCAAGCAGGCTCCATGCTGTCAGTGCAGAGCCCAATTCTGAGCTTGATCTCACCAACCCTGAGATCATAACCTAAGTGGAAATCAAGAGTCTGATGCTTAAGTGATTGAGCCACCCCGGCACCCCGGTATTACTATTTTTAATGAAAGATTGGGTCCCTCTGAAGAGGAGTTGATCAGTCATGGAAGCAGGGAAAGAGGTAATTCTCGGGAGTAAACATTAGCACATACATAGAAAATCTAGTGTAAGGAGACAACATCCGAACTGAAGAAGTTTATTGAGATTTACTGTGCTGTTGTAAAGGCACCTATTTTATGATGGTAGATCCATCATTTTTACTTCATATCTGAAGAAGCTATCTCCCTTTGTTTGGGTTTCATACAAACTACGTGCATTCTTGACTTGGGTGTCCTTGCAGCTTCTGCCTACAGGGAAATACAACGCATGCCAAGCCTACAGTGTCCATAATAGTAGGCATCTTATTGCTAATGAATTGAAATTTTGCTTAATAGTAAATTCCATTTGTCTGTCCAGGAGAGATTAATCTCTTCCCAGTTTGATATCAGTTTTTCTGAGCTTAAACAGTGAGGGTCAACTCTTGGACTGTTAAATGAATTCTCCCACACCCTGTAAGCTCAACAACCTTCCTGGTGATACCTTCCTTTATCATCAACCATGGATCCAATACTTATACTAGAACAAACCTGTAAATCGATTTGGAAGGAACTGACATATTATGGTACCTAGTTTTCCCATCTTGGGTCCTGGCATATTTCGATTTTTTCCTTACATATAGTTCTTCTTTTTCCTTTTTTTTTAAGTTGGTTATTTAGTTATCTACCTGCCAATCTCCGTATACTACATCTGACATTTTATAAGGATTCACTAAATGGTAGTTATAATATCATCATCTTTATTATCATTGTCATTTGTATTTACAGTGTATAAGGATAAACAAACTGGAAATGTTTCTAAATTTATTCATCCTGGACTTGATTTCAGTTGTGAGATGCCACAACTCTTCAAGAAGGACAAGGCAAAAAAAATCTTGTGATGAAATAGAATGTTATGGTCTATCCTAAGGTTCACTGGTTCATAATTTTGTCCTTTTGTCAACAAAGTAAAAGTAACTTCTGTTTAACAAAGCAAGGGAATCACACAGAATTTGGTTTTTAAAAAATCCATCCAAATTGGCCCCAGTTAAAAAAAACAACAACATCATCATCATTTCAAGCTGTAAACTTCAGTGACTTGAATAATGGGATTCTGGTGTAGAAGTCTTTTTACCAGCAGAGATGAATAAAACTGCACATTTGTTTATGTACTGGTATACCTGTGTGCCTGCGCATCTGAATACATGGATGTGATTTATATTCATTATGAATCAATTTTTAGTTCTAGGCCTTCCCAGAAAAAAGGAAAAATCAGAGAGCAAGAGAAATAAATCACCAAAGGCACCATGCGTTCCATGACTTACCCACACACCGAGGTTCTAGACCATCCCACTGGGTGTTTGCTTGACAGGTAAGCTTAGTACTTCCTTCTAGTCTGTATCCTTCCTCACAGGTAACCGAACACACTGTCTTGTAGGACATTTCCCTGGTAGAACAGCTGATGCGGCCATGTTTGGGTTGGCGGAGATGGGGGCATGTTCGTACTATATAAAATGAAAAACACTAGGTCACATTTTACTAAATAAACACAAACATAGTAAGTTTAACAATGTCTACATGTCGCAAGCAAGAAAACACCTTTTCTTAAAATGGCAAATAGTAAATAACACATCATTTTGTTCTGAGTTAGTATGGGACCACTGGAGGCATGTGTTTCATCAAATGCATTGCCAAGTAGATCCCGGTGCTCAATCATCTGCCCGTAAGTGGGAAACTTAAATTGTCTAAGGAGTCTGGTCCTAGATGGATGATGATACCTGAAGATTGGAGGTGGCTGACAAAGGGAGGTATCTTCAACCTTCAGCTGGGCCTTTGCTGCACTTTTCCAGGCTACATTCCAACAAAAGGAAGAAGTCTTTTACAGGACAGGGATTCAGGTTCACGATTAACTCAATTCTCAGATCTCATGGGTACATCCTGGGCCTTTTAATGATCCCAGCCTCTGCAATCTTCAATTTCAGTATCCTACTCCTTGACCGTAACTTTGGGCCTTTGGGCTTTTGCACTCCTTTCTTCCAAGACACTTACTGCAAATCCTAGTTCATGATGCTAATCTTGACTTATGCTCTAATGTTGTTTTGTTTGTGTGCTTTTGCTGCTTTGGCAAAGAGTGCTGGTTGTGCACCTGATAACATTCTTCCTAGCTCTATTCAGCACAGAATACATACAGCAAGAAGGTAACAACTGCCCATCTTCATCGCCACGAATGGCAGCCAACTAGATATAAGCTGAAGTTGTGCAGGATGTCTGGAAAAGCTTTTTAATGGAGACCCTGTCAACTGAGAGAGTACTTTTTGCCTTCCCCTCTTCCTCATTTGTTGTCCTGAAATACGGACATGAGGGATGGTACCCCACCATATTATCATATAAGTACAAGATATTGCTATAGAAGAACTATCATGTACTAAGAGGGTACAGCAAAAAAATTAAAGAAGCCTGGGTCTCTGATGATAATGGAGCTATCAAACCAGCTTCTCTTCTTCTTTTAGATGAGAGAGAAATAAACTCTTAATTGGTTTCAGACATTGTTATTTGGGTCTTTGAAATATCAGTAGCTGTACACAATTCCTGATTTCCTATGCCCAGCATCCATTCACTCTGCCTTTGCTACTTTCCTAGGGAAAGGTTTCTCCCCTCTTTCAGCTCATGGGATTTGTGTGTGCTCCAGCCCTGCTTAGAGGTAGAGCATGTGACTTAGGATCATATTTCCTGGGCTTAGAAGTGAGCAGGTACAGCTGGTGACATGATCCTTTTTTTTCTACCAGCTTCAAAACCACCCTGAGAGGGAAGCCAGGGGTTTTTTACTAACCACCACCCCCCATGCTGGAAATGCCCTTGTGCCTCAGTCAGCCTCAACACCACCAGCAGAAGAGAAATATGCCTTTTCCTAATACTGCTAATTCTAACTTGCTGGCCTCAACATGACACCAGAGAAGCTACGAGAGAATACTCATGCTGATCCTGCCTCTACAGGTCCCCAAATGGCATTTGTGTTCTGAGCTTTCCTGGCATGATTTTCCTTACTGCCTGGCCCACCAAAATCCCATAATGTGTCTTAGGATCTCTCTCAATTAATCCCATGACACCCTATATTCCTGTTTCTGACAATCTCATAGGAAGCCCAAGGCTCCAATGTTATCCCTCATGTACGAGGGTCATCCTCATATACTTCAAATCTAATTCACAAACTCTGGCACCTGCCCTCTGGAGTACACAGTCTTCAATAAAGCCCCTCAGAACCTAAACTTCACTTGTGAACTTTTCTTTCACTTTCTTATCCTAATCAGCATCCAATGGTTTCTTATAGATACGGTGTGGAGAGAGAGGTGTCCTCTTTGTTCCTTGTGCCTTCCCAGATTATTCTCTCTCCCTCCTCCTTCTCTGGAAAATCCTTTAGCTCCCATGAAGTGTCAAAATGTCACATTAAATATTCAACATCTTTTCCCCCCCAATTGTCTGCTGACCTCCAGGCCATTTCTCATTCTTTGAAGATTTTATTCTCTCTGTCTCTCTCACACACATACACATATTGGTGATTTCACTGCCTGTGTAGATGATCATTCCAGTATCATGGCTCATATTCTTTGCTTCCTTTCCTGCAATAACCATATCCTTCACCTATTTCATTGCATTATCCTCTAGACCTTGCCATCACCAAGCTAATATCCACCCTCTGACAACAACCTCCTGTCTTCTTGAATCACTCCCTCAGTGGCTTCAACTCCATCAGTTTCTATACCCTACTGGGATCTCCAATCTATTGTGTGTTCTGTAGATAAAATCATCTCTAAAGAATTTATACTCTTTCTACACTTCTTTTCCTCCAGTTCAAGCTTAAACCCAATCTGTTCAGATTTCCAATCAGGGAAAGGAGGGCAAGGGTAGAGGAGAAAGGAAATAGGAGAATAAGAAGAGGGGAGGAGAAAGGGAAAAGAAGGGAAGGAGAAGGTAGGTAGAAGAGCAGGAAGAGAGGAGAGAAAAGGGAAAGGGGGTAGGAAGGACAGTATAGAGGAGGGAGGAGAAGCTGAAAAATAGGGAGGGAAAGGTCAAGTAGGAAGAAGGGAAAGGGGGAAAGGGGAAGAAAGAGGGAGGGGGGAGGCTGCACAGCCCCATGGAAATCTGTGATGTCAGACACCATGTACATTCCTGTCATAAACAGAAATACGGAGAGGAAAAGAGAGTGCATTTCTGTTACATATGCCAAAGAATGGTCATATAAACTCCTGTGCTCACAGATATAATCCTACAAGTATCAGGAATAGCACAAAAAAAAAAATAACCCCTACAGAAAAACAAAAGTCTACTATCAACAATAGCACTTCTGCAACACTAAAGGCCAGAAGACAACATAGCAATCTCTAAATATTTTTGAACAAAATCATTTGGGACTCAGAATGTTTTGGGGACTCTAGGTAGGATGAATTTGTCTTTCTTCTACATTTCTGCATTTGCAAGTTTTTCATATCAAGCATATATTTATGATGAAAACTTAACTTTATAATAATAGGAAAGGATGTTGGGGCAAAATATTCAGTGCATTTTTACTTGATCTTAGCCAAAAGCCAGAGAAGCGATCAGTGCATTTTCAACTGAAGTCACTGTTTGTCAGGATCTATTCTGAAGGAAGCCATTCAAGTGAGACTAGTAGGCAGAGCATAAATATTGGGTGCATTAAAATATATTTGGGATTGATTATTCTTAGAGAAAATACAAAAATCAAATTAGAGGTTAAGCCATAAGCCTTCGCGTTTCAATCCCTGGGATGACTTTGATTGAAATCAACTAGTAATGACAAATAAGTAGACACATTTTTGCCTTCCACATCTTGATTTTTATTGAATGTGTCCATCATGTAAGTAGAATCATTGTGGACTGCATCAAGTGCATAGAAATATTTTGCCCTCCACTGTTTGGCTTTTATTGACTGTGACCACCATATGTAGTGCAATGCTACATGCCAGTTGGAATTAAAAGGTAAGATAAATTCCTACAATCAAAATGTATAAAATCTGGAAAACCATATTAAACAACTGCTTTTAGAGTTAAGGAACTGCTAAAATCACTCCAGCTTTCCAGCTCAAAATGAAATGGATTTGCAACATCTCTCAAGAGTACTGATAGTAAATTAGAGTTAGTGTTTCATACACATACAAATTATATTGCTTCTCAGATGTTCCTTTAATAATCTTTCATTGCTGCTCCGGGATAACAAAGCATATGCAAGGATTCCTAGTTGTCCTTTAACATTTTAGACTCCTTTTCAACCAAGAATGACCATTTATTATCATTCTTAATAGGAACATGCTTATTTGTTAGTTTCAATTAAAATTTATTTTTATTTCAACAAGCAGACAAATTGTGCAATAAATGTTTCTTGATTCACATTCATGTTAAAGGAACCTTAAATGTTCATTTGTTCTTTTTAGAAAATAGCAATTCTTTCAAGAATACAGTCTACTAAGAAGTAGACAATGTGAGAACTGCTCTGGTTCTCATTTAAAAGACTAATTAGATTTTCCCCAGATAAACAGTTCCTGTCAAACCCCAAATTGTGATAGCATCTATGCTGAAAATAAAATAAATCTGATATTAAGTGTAAGATTCTTATTGTCGTGTGAACCATTTTCTCAGGAAAACTGCTATCGCAAAATTGAATTTACTGTGATGTTGTGGCTTAGCTAGTTATCATTAGGAAACCACAAAAAACCCTAGTTTAGAGATCAATGTATAATTCAGATAAAATTTAAAAAAAAGTCTAAATGCTTTATGATGGGTACAGAGGAGGAAGAAGGCTCAAACCTATTAAATATTACTTAACTCTATAAAACATTAATGATGCAACATTAAATGTGTAAAAGGCTTTACGTTTTACACTGATCTTTCATTTCTGCCTCAATTTCAGAAAGATTTGCAAGAAAAAGATGGCATAACTAAAATGATTCTGTTCATACCATTAGATTTCAATTAGAAATACAAAATGCAACTTTCTCCAGTTATCCACCCTGAAACAGATATGAATCCCAATGCAGCTGCCATATTTCATTGAATGCCAGATGCTCCGTCTGTGAGGCATACCATTACTTTATGTGCCACTAATCAAGAAACAGCAATATCTATGAAAGGATTTCGTGTCACTGAATTTAAGGTACATCTTGGTTTTTAGAGATGTTAAAATGTGGGGGGAAAGTGTTTTGTAATTAACGAAATATGGTATATATTTTCAAAGAACAATATCTCAAGTAACTAAATTCACAAATGATGCGCCAGAGGAAGGGAATAAGTATCTTCATTTGGGACAGGCTTGTACACTGGTAAGTTAGGTGGTAGCTGTGGGAATGAAACTGAAGGGATCTTGTAATCTTTGATTAACATTATTTTATTTATATTGGAATATCAACTGAAATCACATAAATAAGAACAAGAAAGCTCTTTAACAATGTGAATGCATGATGGGAAGTGACACAGTTTGACCATCAATATATCTATTTATCAATAGACTTACCAATACGTGTATTTGTCAAATTCAAGTTCTTGATCATTCACCAGAGGTATAACTAAGGGTTGAGAAGAAAAGGTACATTCTGTGCTCATGAAGAACTCAGTCTAGCAGAGGCGATAGACAAGCTGATTAATAAAAGTCATGTGTGTTGGTTTGTATTGTAACAAGTTGGTTAGGCTGGGAAATAAGCTGCCAGATTCCCCTTATTGTTGGGGAATAGGGTTGGTCAGAGGAAAAACGTGTCCTGGATTTTGGAAAGCAGTAAGGGTCGCTGCAGCCAGACTCAGTGATGAACAAATGTAGACATGTCCCATGGGCCCCAGCTTGTCTCTGCTCGTCTCTATTCCATGTCCCAACTGGGCCTGAGGAAACCCCAAGCTCGCTGCCTGGCTCTTGACTGTGGAACCATGGAAAGTTTCTCTTAGACCTCCCAACGCATTTCTCCTTTGCAGTTCCACCCCAGCAGCCAGGCAGCCTGGTCTTGCAGACTGAGTTGGTAGTAACACCTCTGATGCTCCAACTTCTCTTCTAGATCTTCAGGTTGCCTTCAGCTTCCAAAATTGCATAAGGTCCAATTCCTAAAATAAATTCCTTATCCCATGACACTTATGGTAACTGCTTCCTTGACTGACCCTGACACATAGAGCACAAGGGCTAGAATGAGGGGAGAACGGATGTGTGGATACACATACCGAAGTCAGAGGTCGTCCCATCCAGGCTGAGAAGTTTGCATATAGATAAGAGGCCAAGAGCAATCGCAGGGCTATCCGACACTCAAACCTGTGGTGACGACTTGTCCAAGGATGGCTTCCCGAGAGGACACGGCCAATTCTTATGGCTTTAGTGTAGGATTGGAGGCTCAGGGTGTGGATTGTGGAGGATAAAGAGGCAGGGGTGGGACCTTATCCTGAAGGCGTTGTCTACCTGCCTTTCTCACTCTTCTTTGGAAGACCAGTAAGTGGAAAGTTAAAATGTAATGTTTTCCACTCTCTGCCATTAAGTATTTGAAAGAAAGGGTAGTGATTTTACACAGAGCTTGTAACTGTTGACTTTACGAGAATATATCTAAGAGGTTTTCTATGATTAACTTTTTCAGTCATGGGATGTGGCTTTTTTACTATTTGAGACTGCGTGACTGAAAATATCTTTCCTTGGCCTTCCCGCATAAAACAGTAGCTGATCTGAGCTCGGAAATCTAGGGTCTGATTCCTTTCTCTCAGAATCCTGGCAACACACCCTTATTGTCTCATACTTAGAATGGCTAATAAGAGGCTCAAGTCTGATTCTCTTTCTTTTGTAGGTAATGTTATTTATTTCTAACTGTGAAACAGGCACATTTTCTAGTTTTCCAGGGCATTCAGAAATTTCACTAAGATTCTTTCCAGACATGGATCTGTTTTCAATAATTTTTTTCTAGCACTCATTAAGTGATTTTAAACTGAATATCAAAGATGTTAGTTGCATATATTTTCAAGATTTTAGCTTGGGGATATATTCTCTTTCATTCCATTCTCTCTCTAGGGTTCCAAATATGAGAAGCGTTTATTTCCCAGGACTATTCTCATGTCACTTTATCCTTTCATATTTTTTTAATCTTTGAAATTCTGCTCTACTTTCAGAAGAGTTTCTTTTTTTTTAATTATTAATGTTTTATTTATTTTGGGGGGGAGAGAGAAAGAGAGAGAGAGAGAGAGAGAGAGAGAAAAAGAGAGAGAGAGAGAGAGAGATAACAAGCAGGAGAGCAGCAGAGAGAGAGAGAGACACAGAATCTGAAGCAGGCTCCAGCCTCTGAGCTGTCAGCACAGAGCCCGACATGGGGTTGAAACTCGTGAACTAGATGATTATGACCTGAGCTGAAGTCAGACGCTTAACCAACTGAGTCACCCAGGCGCCCGTTTCAGAAGTGTTTCTTGAGTTGATTTTCTAATTTATTAATTTGGGGGGTTTTTTAATGTTTTTTATTTATTTTTGAGAGACAGAGAGAGACAGCGCAAGCAGGGCAGGGTCAGAGAGAGAGGGAAGAGACAAAGTCTGAAGACAGGCTCCAGGCTCTGAGCTAGCTGTCAGCACAGAGCCTGATGCGGGCTCGAACCCATGAACCGTGAGATCATGACCTGAGCCGAAGCCGGACGCTTAACCGACTGAGCCACCCAGGCGCCCCTATTAATTTGGTTTTTAACTACATCCATTCATTGTGTCTGCAAACATTTATTTCCCCGTAAGAAATCCTTTTGTCTTTAGATATCTCCCATTTCTTAGAATCCTGGCCTTATTTAAGCACTGTAATTGCCTTAGAATCTCAGTGATTCCACTTGTTTCCCTTTTCTTTCAGGACTCCCTTGTTCAATTTTGCTGATTTCTTATTCTTTTTTTAGTGCTTATTTATTTATTTAATTATTAATATTATTTTTTTGAGAGAGAGAGAGAGAGAGAGGGAGAGAGAGAGAGAGAGACATAGCACAAGCAGGGCAGGGGCAGAGAGAGAGAGGGAGACACAGAATCTGAAGCAGGCTCCAGGCTCCGAGCTGTGAGCACAGAGCCCAATGCAGGGCTCGAACTCACAAATGGTGAGATCATGACCTGAGCTGAAGTCGGATGCTTAACTGAGTGAGCCATCCAGGCGCGCCCTCTTCTTTTTTTGTAAATACACAGAAGAGGATAGGTTGGGACCTGAGTGAAGCATATTTACAGATGGTAAAAACCGGGAGCTGATAACTGCAGTGGTTGTCTCCTGAGGCTCACAAACGACCTCAGAGCCTGAGTAGGTGGGCTTCCCTCATGAGTACAAGAGCCAAGAGAAAACTCCTTACCGTACTCCAGTGAGCTGTAAGATGTGGGGTCCTGGAGCAGTCAAATCCTCAGCAAAGTGTTTTGCCAAAGGATGCCTGGGGGGTGTGGTGGAGGGTGAGGTTGCCAGATTTAGCGAAGCAAACAAACAAATGAGGGGATCCAGTTAAATTTGAGTTTCAGAAAATCAACACCTCTTTTAGTATAAGTAAATCCCTCATCTTGTATGGAACTCACTTAAAGTTGTTGCTTATCTAAAATTCTCATCTCACTGGGTGTCCCCTGTATGCCATCTGGCAACCCTAGGTAGGGGGTAAATCCTGTATTCAGAAGCTTGAAAAGAAGGGATTCTGAAGACCTTTGGCTTGTTCTCCTCTTTTCTTAGCTAGCCCTCTCTTTGAACCCTATTTGTGAAACCTTAGGAAGTTGTGTGTGCAATAGCTGTAAGAAGGAAAGGAGATCCTAGAGATGGCGAGAGCGGAGGTGAACTAAGCTACCATTCTATTCATTTTTTTCTCAGTTTGATGTGGGAGCCTCTGGTTCTACTCGAGGCACAGTCCCTGTTTCTATTGACCTGACTAGACTCTTTGTGATCTCACTTTGGCAAATTCCCACTCTCTATCGCACACTGTCTATTCCAAGCAAAGGCTGGAGACATAGAGGTTGGCTCACTGCTTCTACTGCAGGACCCCGTTGTGGCTGCCTGAGTCCTCCAATCACATGAGTCCTCAAAGCCCTCATTCTAACCCTTTCCTTGGCACCCTATCTTGGCTGCTTGAAGTCTGAGGTTTGGGGTACCCTGTCCATTTCCTTCCCAGGAAGGCCCTTTCTTTGCTCTCTGTGCATAAAAGAAACATGGAGGGCATAGTTTATGATGATGTGGTCAATTGAGCTTAGTAGTTCTTGACTTCCCATGTCCTATAATTTTTTTTCCTTTCTGTGGTCTGTGGTCTATGAAATCAAGAGACAAAGAACTTAACTGGTCCATTAAAGGTTAAGTCAAGGAAATCAAGCAGGGCAATCAATAAACAATGTGAACTGGCAGTTTGCATACCTCTGCAGGAGCTCTCTGAACTGGACCACAAACCAGTGGGCAGACACAGGAGGATGCTGCTTCCCACGAGGTCAAATCCAGGGTGACATCGGACCCCACAGGCTGCATTGAAGTGGTTGTTGCAAGTGTTCTGGATAAAGTAACCGTTTTCGGGAGGCCTCAGGGCAGGGCAGTGGACAACTAACATTTACAGAAAGAAAATAAGAAAGCAAAATTAGCCTTTTGCCTATGAAACAGCCTCCCTTCCTGTGTTTGTTTAAGAGGACATTTTACACACACAGCAAAATTACCCACATCATTCCAATTTACTGCATTGCAATTTCGAACTGCATATTTGAAAGAAGAACCCTTATATCTCAGTCCTATGAGGTATGTATTTACTTCCAATTGTTTTAAACATTAACCATTAAATGTTTTAAACTAAATATTATTTAAGCTCTAAAAATGTTTTGACATCTATGTGGGTATAATACCTTCTAGTTCTTGATCTTCATAGGTCATTAGCTATTTTCCTTCTCCTTTTATTGTTTATTTATTTTTGAGAGAGAGAGAAAGAGCATTAGAGGGGGAGGGGCAGAGAGAGAAGACGACACAGAATCTGAAGCAGGCTCCAGGCTCTGAGCTGTCAGCACAGAGCCCAATGTGGAGCTTGAACTAATGAATTGTGAGATTATGACCTGAGCTGAAGTCGGACGCTTAACCAACTGAGCCTCCCAGGTGCCCCTCTTTTCCTTCTTAATCAAGGTGGCGTAAAACAAAGAATAAATTCAACACAGTATGCTTGCTAGAAATCCCAAGAGCCACAGCCTCTTGTACATGTTACAGGCTAATTACATAGTTTTAATTTTTGAAATGAATAATATCAAGATGCTTTACTCATAAACATATTCTCTTTAAATGGATTTAAATATCATCAGAGCCCAAACTAGCTCATTTGTTATCATATGTTTTGTTAAAATTGTGGCTTTTAGATTCCTATTTAGATCTTTTTCAAGTACTAAATCTTTCTGGTTTCATAGTTATATTACTCCTGGAGCCTCAGATCTACTTTCTCTGGAGCAAGATACAGGTATGTGCATTGATAAGAAATGCTACTTAATAAAAAACAAAGGGGGAACCTGGGTGGCTCAGTCAGTTAGGTGTCCAACTTCAGCTCAGGTTATAATCTTGAGGTTCGTGAGTTCAGGCCCCATGTTAGGCTCTGTGCTGACAGCTCAGAGCCCGGAGCCTGCTTTGGATTCTGTGTCTCCCTCCCTCTCTCTGCCTCTCCTCCACTGTGTTGTCTCTCTCTCTCTCTCTCTCTAAAATAAAAAATAAAATAAACATTAAAATTTTTAAAAAATATATAGCCACCCTGGTGCCTATGGTTGTAATTAAAAAAAAAAAAAAAAAAAGAACTTACCCCAAATAAGATTAGAGAAAGGAACATTAGAGATATTTAAAATAAACTGGATGGAAATACCAGTATCATTTTTCTCAAAGAGATTAGCTTTTATATTTGCTATTTGCCAAATGAGGGAGTCTTACCTTTGCAGGTCTGGCCAGATGCCCGATATCCCTCCTTGCAGACACAGTCTTCCAGGGACGTACTTCCGGGTGGAGAGGTGTGATTTTCATCAGGACACGGAAGGCAAGTGCTGATTCCTCCTGGAGAACCTTCCGGTTTGTATGTCCCTGATGGGCAAGCTGGGGAAGTCCATTTTATATTAATTGATGGTACATGAATTGATAGTTAACAACATTGAAACTAAGTGGGCAGGAAAAAAAATCCCAATGATAGCTTTTCATACAAATAATAGTACAATTCAAGCAAGGACAGAAACAAAGATTCTTTTTTTTAAAAGTAATGTAGTTTGTTATTTACAGGTTAGGAAATTGTCTCCTCAGTTCCGTGATTAGTTACAATTACAACACAACCCAACATGAGATGCCTGGGCTTATTTGTGGGAAAAACCAAAATAGCAATGCATGTTAGGGACTAAAAGGATCAGTGATACAGGACACATAAAAATTCTTAATAAATACTGTTGACTCCATATTCTCCTGCCCCCACCCCCACCCCATGTAGCCCCACCTCCCCACTACACTCTGGGGTCCTCTGCCAGCAGAGAAGAACTACATATGCAAAAAGCACAGAGCCCCTTGTTTCTGTTCAAAGCACTTGACTAAGGAGGGGAGAAAGTGAAGAGCTAGAGGGAAATAATCCAACTGATGGGAAACAGGCCCTTTGAAGAAAAAAGAATTATTAAGACCCCGCTTTCCCTGGCTCAGAAAGTCTCTGTCTCTTTCTCTCTCTCTCTCTCTCTCTCTCTCTCTCTCTCTCTCTCTCACACACACACACACACACACACACACACAGATCAAAAGCAGGATCTAATTGATCTTGCTTCAATTTTACACACACAGTGCTCTGTACTGACAATATCACTTTGAATCTGTATTTACTCTCCGGAGTTACACATCTGCAAAAATAACTCAAAATTGAATGAGGAAACTGCCAAAAGGGGTCGCCTGGGTGGCTCAGTTGGTTGTTAAGCTTCTGACTTTCGCCCAGGTCATGATCTCGTGGGTTCATGGGTTTGAAACTGCGTCGGGCTCTGTGCTGACAGCTCGGAGCCTGAAGCCTGCTTTGAATTCTGTGTCTCCCTCTCTCTCTCTGTCTCTACTTTGATCATGCTCTCTTTCAAAAATAAATAAACATTAAAAAAAGTCCTTGCCAAAAGAAGGACTTGTAATGCTCAGCTAATTCGATATAGCACTGTCAAGTATGCGTGAGATTATTTAAAAACAATAGCAACAAGTAATGTATACTCATGTGATGCTATTTTACATAATTATCTCAGTCTATAAAGTATTAGTAAGTAGCATTAATAATTATTGTTATTAATATGTACATTAATTTTATTAGTATTTTGTCCACTTTAAAGATGAGAAAATGGAGGCTCAGAGAGACTTGCTGACTTGATTGAAGTTACTGAGGAGGTGATACAGCTAGAATTTTTTTCTTTAGTAGTTAACATTGGTTTACTATATTTTTATGACAAAAAATTCAAAATTACATTGATCTCACTCTTAATCAGCAAGTTAGATATTTCTAAATGGTAGCACACTCCTTTACCCTTCCTACTGTCATTTGTTTAAGGTCTGTTTCTGGGAAGATAAGGTCTGGCTTATTTATTTATTTAAAAAAAAAATATATATATATATATTAGGTTTACAACAAAATTGAGAGGAAGGGTAGAGCTAGAATTTTAAAGTAAATATTTATATGGTATTTACTATGTCCCAGGGACTGTTCTACATAGTTTATAAATATTATCTTTTACATCTCCTTAAAGACCTATGAAGTAACTAATATTATTAATCTCCTTTTATAGGTGAGAAAACTAAGGCAGTTAGAGGTTAAATAACTTGCCAAAGTTACACAGTGAGCAAGTGGCAAAGCTGAGATTTGAACCTGGATAGTTTGTATACACAGTCCATGTTCTTTACCACTACATGTGCTGTGTCTTAAAACCAGGTCTCTGAGATGCTTTAGTCCTTGTTATTAGAAAAGGCTAAAAATATAAAAGAGACAAGATTCAGAATATAATATAATCATTAGAAAAAAGTAGCCATGCTTCTGAAATTCTTGATTATATTTAAAAACAGAAGGTAACATTTTCCCATGATGCTTAACAGAAAATTCTAGAACTGGCTAGATCTGTGACAGTATTTAAGAATGAGAGAAACATTATATAGTTATAATGATATGTGACTTATAAAAAATAGGTCAGCAGAAAGAGAACACTGCAATGGAAGCATCATGGTATTAAATATTGAATTATTCCTGAATTATTCATATTACTGAGTACTTCTTTCTAGAAAAAGTTCAGTAAATATTTGCACCAGTCCTCAAGAAGATGCAAGACAACATGGTCTCCTTAATTTTTTTTTATTATTATTTTAAAATTTTATTTGAGAGAGAAAGAGAGAACAAGCAGGAGAGAGGAGCAGAGGGAGAGAGAGAATCCTAAGCATGCTCCATGTTCAGTACAGAGCCCAACATGGGGCTTGATCCCATGACCCTCGGATCATGACCTAAGCCAAAATCAAGAGTCAGATTTCTCAACCGACTAAGCCATTCAGGCACCCTGAACATGGTCTCCTTTAAACAGAAGTCAGCAGCTGTAGGAAAAAATGATTAAGATAAACACAGAGATGGAGAAGAAAATATAAACTGTAACAGCAAAATTAAACTTGTTCTTTGAGACAGTAAAAAGAAGCCATAAAATTCCAGAACAGAACTGAGTACACTTAGGAAAAATACTAGTTGGGATGTTAACACGAGAATATATTTCTTACTTGAAGATTTAGTGCAAAAAAAAAAAAAAAAACCTCATCAAGTTTCAGGTGAAATTAACAAAAAGTGATTGACATCCAGGATAAAGGAAAAGTACAGCAAGCATCTAGGGAAAAAAAACAAGTATTTATAAATGCAAAGTCAAATGTATACTCCATTTCTCCTGTGCAAAAACAAATGTCAGGAGAAATAATGGACATATATAGCATAGCTCTGTGGGGAAAATACTATCAGCCCTAAATTCTATATCTAGGCAAGCTATTGATAAATATGAACGAAAAGAAAGACATTCCAGGATATGCATAGCTTCTGGAAATAAAGATGCATTTCAGTGACTGAAAAGAAATCAAAATTAAAAACTCAAGTATGGGAAAAATGGTATTTAACAAACTGCTTTAGATTAAGAAACTAGTAGAACATACAGTATATCATTAAATATCTTGCTAAAATTGAAAAAAATGAAAAACAAATATCAAATAAGGCCCTTTTTTGAAAAGAAAGATATATGATCTGGGATGCCTGGGAAGCTCAGTTGGTTAAGCGTCTGACTCTTGATTTATAGGTCCTGTGGTTTTCCAGCTAAGAAGCAGAATCTCATTTCAGTACTTTTAGTTTTTTAAGTCATGAAGCCAGATATTTAATGGGCTGTACTTAGAGGCACAAAGTCTGGAATATGTGTGTATTCACAGTAGTGTACATTTTGTGCCTTGAATCGCTTTGAAAAGTGTCTCAGAACATGGTTCATGGGATCGAGCTCCACGTTGGCCTCTGAGCTGACAAAGCAGAGCCTGTTTGGGATTCTTTGTCTCCCTCTCTCTCTCCTCCTCCTCCTCCTCCTCCTCTCTCTCTCTCTCTCTCTCTCTCTCTAAATAAACTTCTTTAAAAAAGAAAGATATATGATCTAAAGAAGAAAATAATCTGCATAATATAAAAAAGAAAGGTTTAAAATATGAGAGAAATTGGGAGATGAGTGGGAAGAGGAACAAGGGGGGAGGTTCTCATTTCTTTTTAGGTACATTAATATGATAAAACTGAAAGAAAAACAGAGGATCAAATTTGTACATGCAAAAAATACAAATAACTATGAGCAGAAAAAGACTGCATAACCTTCAACTTGGTGGAAGAGAAAAAAAAAAACCCAAAGAACAAAGATAGAAAAACCCTAGGGAAAAAAATAACAGAAAGAATGAAAACAGAATAGCATAAACACGATGGAAGAAAACCCAACCATATCAGTTATCATAAATAATATTTATGAGCTAATTTAACCCTGTTGATAAGATACACACCTAAAATAAGCCAGACCTACAGGTTAAAAATTGTTGGATGTACAAAGATAAGCTAAATATTTCAAATAAATTATGACCTTAAGGAGAAATAGAAATTTAATATATCAAGAGCTTCATCCAAAGCATGAAAAAAAGTGAATACTCTAATTAAAAAGTTGACAAGGAACAAGAACTTGAAATTTCCTACAGGAGAAATGAAAATAACCAATAATCACAGGATAAGCAGTTTAACCTCACTCATAATAAAGAAATGCAAAGTGATGGCTACATTTTAATTTGGCAAAAATTGTAAAGGATGTTGATACTCATTTGCCAGTAAGCATGTGAACAGTTTCTCTCCTACTGTGCAGGACAACCTGGGGGTAGACACCAAAACTCTCAAAGGGGAACTTTCCTTTTGAAAAGGCACTTCATTTCTAAGAATATGTCCCAAGTAAATATAAGTAAAAATATATGTATAATTGTTGTTAATCATTACACACTCAGCACTGGTAATAACACAAACGTCAAGAGATGGGGGTTTGTTAAATTCTTATGACACATCCATCCAATGGAATAGTAGCCATAAAAATATAATTCTTGACATGGAAAATCATTCAAACTATGTAGCTGAGTGTAAAAAAATGCATGTTTAACACTGTATGTATTATATGATCCTTTTTGGCTAATAAATACACATAGGAGACTTCAAGGACATGATCTTTAAGGTTATATATACGTGGTATATATTCATGGTAGAATTATGAGACTTTTAGATTTATTTTTGTTCATCTAATATTTTCTAGTTTTGCTACACTGAATAGGTATTACCTGTGCAAAAACAATTAAAAGTAAACAAAAATTATATGTAAAAGAAAGTCATTGTTTCCAATGCTGTATTTCACACGGTTACTGGTTCTCTGACCTCGGAGATCACTTTGGTTCCTCCTTTTCCCTCTATCTCCTTCAATAGCTAAATGAAAACCATGTTGTGTGGATTTTTCTCCTTCAAAATCCTCTGTGTTTCCCCCCTGCCTCCATCAGCATTGCCTTATCTTAGATCTGAACTCATCATCTCTCATCCAGGTGTTTATAAAGCTCATTACTGGTCCCTCGGCCTCCATTTCTTCTCTTCACTCCACCATGAATGCTGCTTTCTAAAATATAAATTTGATCAAATAACTTTCTACCTAAAAATTGCACCAACAGGATAAGGCCTTCTCTCTTCACTCTGACATATACGGACATCTCTGATCTGTCTGTAACATTACTTGATCTGTCTGTCTTCTCAAGGGATCAGTGCAATTCCACATCCTGGTTGGAACCTGCTTCAGAATCAAGTTGAGCCTAGTTTTGCACACCTCCTCCATCACAATTTACTGGACTTGGGAGTTTGAGCAATTACTTAATTTTTCTGAGACTGGGTTTCTTTGTGCATAACATTAGTAGTATGTCCCTTATAAATTTTGTTGTTAGAATTACCTGAAGAAAAGTGAATAAATGCCTAGTGTGTAGTTAGCATTCAGTAAATCTTAGAATAAGGTCTCTAACTCTTAAGTTTCTCAACAGATAATTATGCGTCTTATATAGATTTGTTGTGCCTGGTAGCTGCTCGGTGCTTGGTAAATATTACCTCTCTTATCTCCCACTTAGCTTCGCCTTTTCATAAGCTTTCCTTCGTCTGAGGGAAGCACCAGGATCCTTCAAGACCAACTCGTTCTTCACTGCTCCTCCAACTGTTGCAGACAGATTGCGTTGCCTTCATTTCTGCACCCCCAGAGTATATCACCCTTACCTCTGCTCTGGCACATGTCATACTCTATGAAAAATATGCACTTGTCTCTTTCTCTAGTAATATGAACTCACCTTTGCATATCCAGAGTCTTCCAATTATCTGACCTAACCATTAGCCATCCCATTGTCTACCAAGTCACTCAATCAAAGAAGGGCAAGGGCAAACAAGCTGTGCTGGAAGGTGGGGGGGGGGGGTTAGTGTGGAGGGAGGACTAAAGTCAAAGAGAATAACAATCAGGTGAAGTGAAGGCCAAGTGGTCTTGAGGTCAAGACCACTGAGTTGCATGCAACCTTGGCTCTTCTACTGACAAACTACAGGGTCACTGGCAAGTGACTTTTCTTTTCCTACAAACTACAGAAGTTACAACTGATGATGGCTATGACCTTTTCAATGCTAACATTTGATGATTCTATAAATAGAATGATATTAGAAAGTGAGTTAAAGAAATCTTCCATAGGAGCAGTCAGATTCGGTTTATAGACTCTGTCATTTATTTTTAAAATAATATTACATAGAAAGGAAGTAATCTTAACAATATTACTCTCCAAAAGGTTTTGAGTGATCAAGAGTTTATAACATTGGAGAACAGTGTTTTGGATAAAAATATCCAAAAGTACATTTGGAAATGTATTGTGAAATTCATAATGATAATGGAAAACAGACTTTAGGAGAACTATTTAAAGGCGTTGCACAATTCTAGTGGGAGAGGTGTAATCAACTTCTTTGATACCCAAGGGGGAAAATTCCTCATCTAAAACCAAGCAAAAGTTGAAAAGACTACATAAAACCATGGTTTGAACAAGTTTCACAAGTGATGGTAAAGGGCCGGGTACGTTTGTTTTTTTTTTTTTAATGTGAAATGTTCCCTTCCTGGAAATGTACCAAATATTATTTCTCAATTGCTCTTTTCATTATTGTTAAAATAAGCACTTTCTCTTTTTAGAAACATCTTGGCGGTTATCAGCTACTATTACTGGCAATGTGATTCTTGAAGTTAGCATGTTGTGCTAACATTAGTCTTCTCCTCGGCTGACAGAGCAATCCTTTGATTGAAGTAAATTAAAACATCAGCCGGACTGGCATTTGTAAAATACAAGGGAGCCTCCATTCTCTCTGATCTATCTTATCCACAATAGTAAATGGTTAGATGACTACTTCAGTTAGAATAAATAATATACATTATATTGTAACAAATATTTTACAAACTTCCTTCTTATACATAATCTAAGATTAATTTTTTAAAATTGTGATAAATATTAAGAGCCCCTTTTCCTTGCATAAGTCATCTTTAATGAATTCCTTTAAAGAATATAGTGTGTAGGGTAGCTACATCAGCTGCATTCAGGCTGTGTGCTATATCACTCCAAGGGTGCCCATTCAGGTAGATGACAGTGCCACCCTAGTTTCTGCTCTATCTGTGAAGGGCACCAAGCAAGTGTCTGGGCTCCCAGAGAAAGGCTCTTTATTATTACAGCATCATGTTCCTTCTCAACTTTATGGACTTGATCTGAATAAGGAATCTGTTCCTATAGATAGTCGCATTTGAATTTTGAGCACAGGGATCCACTGCCCTAGAAGAGAGCCAGTTTTCCCCATGCCGAGCCAATGTTTTCATAATTACAAGACAAGGACGTAGGCGTGCAAAGAGTGGCGCTTTTACCAGATAGCCAAGATCCTTCCGATTTCCATTAATGAATTAGATAAGGAGACTTCTAACTGCCTTGGATACTGCACAACTGAATCTGTCGTAAATGAAGTAGGATCCTGTCAATCTTCCTGCGATTGGGTAGCTCATTTGGCTGAAGTGCAGCGTATTTGGACTAAACTGTGAATCTGGGCAACTGGGTGGTGCCAAAGCAGCAAATGGCACACTAGCTACAGGAAGCCGTGTTGCAAATAGAAGCACCTGCTCAGACTAGAGAGGAGATTACCGAGGGAGCAGGACAAGCCTATCAAAAAAATAAAAAGTAAAATCCACCAACAACTGTGTCCAAAAGAGGATGCATCTGCAAAGTCATTACTATATTTTAAGAAATAATAAATGTCACTCACTCACACACACACACACACACACACACACACACACACACACACACACAAATACGACCTGGCTAAGTACAGAATACTTCAGCCAAGTCTTTTGTGTTGAAAATTCTGTCTTCTCAATTGTTTTAAGGTGTCTACTGTCTGGATGAGAAATGTGAGATCATCCTAAGTTTTATAATAAAAACTCTGTGGGCAAGCACTTTTAGAAGAGGCCACTAGAGATTTTAAAATTATCTTTAACCTTGTTTATTCTTTCTAAAATAGCTAATGACTCAGAATCATATAAAGAAGAAAATAAAATTTACTATAAGCTAAACCACATTGGTTTAATGTTTGATATTTAAGTTGAATCCAGTTTTTTATAAACAACTTTCCTATAATCATCTTGTTGCCTTATTTCTTTCATCCTTTAAAAATATTTTCTCTTAAGCAAAATAATATTAATTTTTCAAACTCATTAGCCTATTGTCAAATTACTTTATATTTCTGTTATTAGAGCTAAAAGTATGTATCTTATTGTACTCTCATGAACACTGGGTGTTAACAGTTTTTAAGATTACCAATTAATCGGGCCATTTTGGGGCCTGCAGAGGCCTGCTGGGAACAGGACTCCTAAAATGACAAACGTGTCTGGAAGGCTGTGGTCCAAGGCCATTTTTACTGGGAGCACAAAGTTCTTAAAGTTGAAGGTGTTTATGGGGCACCTAGGTGTCTCAGTCGGTTAAGCAGCCGACTTAGGCTCAGGTCATGATCTCATGGTCCGTGGGTTTGAGCCCCGCATTGGGTTCTGTGCTGACAGCTCAGAGCCTGGAGCCTGTTTCAGATTCTGTGTCTCCCTCTCTCTCTGCCTCTCCCTTGTTCACACGCTGTCTCTGTCTCAAAAATAAGTAAACATAAAAAAAAAATTTTTTTTTAAAGTTGAAGGTGTTAATGCTCGAGATGAAACCGAATTCTATTCAGGCAAGAGATGTGCTTATGTGTGCAAAACAAAGAACAACACAGTGACTCCTGGTGCAAACCAATAAAAACCAGAGTAATGTGGGGAAAAGTAACTTCTGCTCATGGAAAACAGCAGTATGGCTCATGCCAGATTCCAAGGCAATCTTCCTGCTAAGGCCATGGTCACAGAATGCATGTGGTGCTGTATCCCTCAAGGATTTAAATTTACTGAAAAGTAAATAAAGGTGTAGATTTGTTCTCTAGTTAAAAAATTGACCAATTAATCAATGATCTAAATGTGAAATCCTATGAGTTTCAGTGCAACAGGGTTTCAGCTCGAACCTAGGATGGATCTATCCCTGAGATTCAAATATGTATAGGTCTATTGCTTAAAGAACTTAAGAACCTTCTGAGAGAAAACTCCATCCATGGAAGGGGTAACATTCAAAGTATTACAACTCAGTGGCACTACCACTGATCACTGACAATAGACATTAGCTGTAGCATCAAGCATAATTCTGCAGGCCCACTCATCGGCCAGATGTTCCCTCTGCAGGTCCCGGACTGTGGGATATGTGCCAGTGAGCCTGGAAAAGGGGTTAGATCAGTAAAGGAGCATCCAAGAGATTTGGGGCAGTAACTATTTGCCAATCAGTACATAAATATTTCAATATCTCCACAACTTTTACAACTGTACTAATGCATAGCTGCTGAATAGTAGCCTGTCCTAAGGAAAGAGAGCAGTGGTGCAAGTTGGCTCTAAGAAGAACCTTGGCAGTAAGCAAGGAAGAAAAGTTCTGAGTATGGTTTGGTGTTTTGTGTCAAATCTGCTTCCCTGTGGTCTTACAAGGAGTGGTAAGTGATGAGTAAAGTCTGAGGCCACACTCGCCTTTGATATTTTCCTTTCCTCATATTCTCTACCTCACTCCAATAAGACTTTAAGATTTTGGGGAGTTTGGAAATGTGGACGTCTGCTGTTTTCCATGTCCACTGTTGTTACACTAATGATACCTCATTATTTTATGACTTGACTGATTCTGTAACCTCCATACATACAATTCTTGTTCTAGGTTACTCCACATTCTGTGATTTCTGTCCACAGATGCCGAATTAATATTCCTGTAACACAGTTTTGAATATGCCACTTTCCTGCTCAAAAATCTTCAATGGCTTGCAGTTGTCAGTTAGCCAAAGGCCATCTCTGTAGCCTGGAATTCAAGTCCGAGTACAATCTAGTTCCTACTCCCTACCTGCCTTGCCCTGAACCCCACTATGTTCACAGATGTAGCCCATTCACCCATCCATACAACCCAGGTCTGTACTTTCTGTTCTCCACAGTGGTATCTCCTATTTCTAACTATCCAAATCCTATCACTCAAACCTAGTGAAAATCCCATTACCTCCATAACTAAATATTTTTAGAACAGTGATAGCCTTTTGTATATCATATGTGTCATAGCATTTTAATTTTCATTCAGTCTCAGTTGCTTAGAACTGGGTCAACTCTAACACTTTGTTTATGACACACATTCTGATTTCTTTATAGTTATTATAGCTCCATTTCATGATAAGCTACTTTAAGGCAAGCTTTGGGAAATAATCATATCTTCCAAAATATCTAAAAGATATTCGATAGTTAAAGGAGTCAATGGATAGATTGAAATAATTTCCTTCTGTAGTTTCCATAAAACCCTTATTCCACCTGGCATTCATTCTGATATCTGTGTGGTCTGGTCACTGCACCTTGAAGTAGTCCACTCATGAAGCAATATTTTTCCTTCCATATTCCCATGTTAAAATGTTTGGATTGTTTTCTGAATAATCTGTGTGTAAATAAAATTGTAAGTATTTTACTTTGGCAACGGCAATGCTTTCAACACATTAAATTTCACTATGTCGTCACCCTTCTCCCATTTCATCCATTAAGTAGGGTGTGGTGCGAAGGATCAAGTGGAGAATCCTTGGATGAGAATTCTGCTAATTATTACTGGCTCTGACACTGTCTGCCCTGCTCGAAGTTATATAACCAATTGAAGAATTGGTTTCTCCTTCATGACACCATGGGTGATCATGTCTGTAAGATTTCATGACCCTCTGTAGAGATGAAAAGGATATGACAGGTAATGGGATACAGGGGACAGAGAATAACACAGAACCCACTTTTACACAGATGATTAAAGGGGGCAAAGTGCCATGTTATATGACAACACCTAAGAGAGACATTACCTAGACTTGAAGCAGGGGTGGGATGGTCAGGTAAGCTTTGGTGGTCAAAGTGAGACTGGAAGAACCATGCACACAAGTGAGAAGTGTAGGCAGAGGGTGATGGCATTCAAAACAGAGGGATCAACATGTGCAGGCCCAGAGGCAAGAGAGAACATGTCACTCTGCCTTGAGTACTAAGGGGTGAGGCTAGAAAAGAGAGTGAGTGCCAAAACCATGAAGGTTGGGTAGGCCACATTCAAAAGCTAGGAGTTTATCCTTAAAACGGTGAGAACAATGACAATGTTTAAGGGAAGGTATGTGACAAGATCACTTCGGGTGACTTCTGGAGACTTATTTTGAAGGACAATAATATTTCATTCTCAAACACATGGCATGATTCAGTCACTCCCATTTTTCCCTATACATAAGGATCATTTAAAAATTTTGGGCTTTGATGAAATGTTTGGTTTTTTGTTTTTGTTTTTGTTTTTGCTTAATTGAAAAACATCAAGATTTTCTCCATAGCTTTTTCTAAAATTGTTATCCTTTATTGATCCTTAGTTATTTTTTTTTCCATTTCACGTTAGATTTCAGTAGATGGGTATATAATATGTGGGAACTCTGATACCTCAGTGCTTCCACAAAAGGTGTCCCTAATTAAGTTAACACATAAAAAGCAATACCACAGTCATACTGATACAACCAACATGGGAAAATCTGTCCCCAGAGAAGATATGACGCACACAAAAAGCAGAAGAATCTGTTTCTGAGAAGATGGAGTAGATGCACTTTTTCTTGGTCTTCCTAGTAAGTACAACGAAAACCCCTGAATGTCACATATAAAATAAACATAAAATGACACTGATAAAAAGGCAGACCAGCTAGAGACCTTGAGAACCAAAGCCCACCATGGTAGTGAGTCCCTTGGGCTTCCTTTTATCTCATACATCCCAGAATTAGGGCTAAAGAAGCCGGCAATCCAAAAACACCATTGGGAATGGACAAAAAACTCCAAAACAACAAAATACTGCTCTCTCCAGCCAAAGGATGAAGAAACAGATGCCTAAGCATGAAAAAACAGACACTTTTAGACAAGAACCACTCAACTCCTCTACTCCAGCCAAACACCACTAAATAAATAAATAAATAAATAAATAAATAAATATTTTTAAAAAATTTAAAAATCTGTGGCCCAATGCAGCCATAGCAGGCAAAGACCAAGTGGGAAGTCTAGCTTTCTACTCTTACCAAGCTCTAACAAGGCAGCCCTACACCTCTGCAGAGTGGTATCAGAGAAGGCCAAGTAGAGAGAAGGGTCTTTCACGCCAGTGTAGACCACAGAGGTGAGCATTGTGTCTCACTTCCACACTCACCTGGAAGTAGCAGGAGGTCTTTCCTCATTCCCCCTGGAGTGCTGTCAAAGTCAGCCCGTGGAGAGTCAGAACTCACATCACCACTAAGCAGCAAAGAGGTCCCCTCTTTGTAGTATCTGGGGAGGCCACATGGGGACCAATAAGGAGGCCTTCCTAGAACCAGAAATTCCATCTGCATCCAGCAGTAATGAGGATCCCCTCACACATACTCATATCAGTGTCATTAGTAGCAAAATGAGGAACATAGATATCTATGTTCACTTGACAGGAATAAGACAATGCTCCTCATCCCTCTTTTTCTGCTAAGAGAATGATTATCTAACATCCTTGAAATGACAAACTTAAAGAAATGGAGAACAGATTAGCATTTGCAAGAGGTCAAAGTGAGGGCAACTAGGAGCAGAAGGGAAGTGTTGGGGCTCTACAAGACCATATTATGAATCCCTGTGGTGGTGGGGCTGTCGCATATCCTGACTATATCCATGTCAATATCTGAATTGTGATATTAACTATAGTTTTGCAAGATGCTACCATTGGGGGAAACCAAGAAAATGATATAGGGGATCATTCTGTATTATTGTATTATTTCTTTTTTTTCTTTTCTTTGTTTAAATGTTTATAGTTTTAAGAGAGAGAGAGCATGAGGAGGGGAGCGAGCGGTAGAGAGAGGGAGACACAGAATCCAAAGCAAGCTCTAAGCTGTCAGTGCAGAGCCAAACATGGGGCTCAAACTCATGAACCATGAGATCATGACCTGAGCTGAAGTCAGATGCTTTCAGATGCTTAACAGACTGTGCCACCCAGGCGCTCCATTCTTTATTATTTCTTTAAACAGTTTTTTTTAATGTTTATTTATTTTTGAGAGAGAGAGAGACAGAGAGACAGAGCATGAGCAGGGGAAGGGCAGAGTGAGAGGGAGACACAGAATTTGAAGCAGGCTCCAGGCTCTGAGCCATCAGCACAGAGCCTGATGCGGGGCCTGGACTCATAAACAATGAGATCATGACTTGAGCAGAAGTTGGACTTTTAACCAACTGAGCTACCCAGGCATTCCTGTATTATTTCTTAAAACTGCATGTGACACTACAATTCTCTCAGAATAAAAATGCAATAAAAATTAAAAAGCAAAAGGCAGAGAAGCAAAATCAAGGTACATCCAAAAATATCCAAGATTGAGACACTGTATTTTGGAGTCTGGGGTACCAGGTCGCTACATAGGTGTGGTTGGTTGGCAGTCAGAGATACTTCTTCATGGCTAACCACTGCCATGCAGATACCTTTATCTGTGAAACAGAATGCCATGAGCAGTGTATATGAGCACTAGAATGATTAGAAATTAGTATTCTTCCTGCTGAAAGTCATAAATTCACCTTCTTATTCATATATTGGTTTCAATAAAAGTTTACAGCTCCTCATGGGGGTCACACAATTCTCTTTCAAATTATTCTTAGGAAATATATATATATATTTTTCTTATTATTATGAATGGGATTTGATAAGGTTTTTTAAACTAAAAGTTTCTACATAAAAATTTATGGATTTTAATGTATTTTATTTTGTCAATTTATAAACCTATTAATTCTAGTGCTTTCCTATTTATTTCTTTGTATTTTCTAGGTTAAGAATAATACTACATACAATAGTAAAACAACTCTTTTTTGTTTAAAATATTAAATATTGACGGTGAAATCGATGCTGAACGTTGCTTCATTAATGTTTATGGTGCTTCATTAATGTTGCTTCAGTATTTCACATATAATGTGCATTTGATTCATTTTTCTTATAACTTGTTCCATAGTTCATGACATATTTTCATACACCTGCTTCTATATTTTGACAAAATCTGTAAGTCTCAAATTTCAGTGGAAATTTTCCCACTAACATTATCCTACACATAATAATAATGATTTGCTTTATATATTCGTTAAACGATTGCTAAAGTGGTAAAAATCCACATCATTCTGGAATGCTGTCTTACATTGCTAGATGAATTAAAACACTTCCCCCACACTATCAATCATCAATATATGCAAACAGCTTTATACACACACACACACACACACACACACACACACACACACCACCACCACACCATGGTTTTAGGACTGGATTTGGAAAATAATATCAATAACTAGATAACACGAAAGAGATAAATGGGTTATTAGCCACTTCCTATTGTTGAACTCAGCCTTCCAGATGGCTTGCTTTGATTCTAAGCCAGTGCTTCTCAGGGTCAGTAGACTTGTTCACCTTCACTTCTCCAAAAAAGGAATGGAAAATTCCCAGGAAGTTGGGAACCAAGCAGAGTTTCCATATGCTGTGTTCTAGTATCTGAACATACAGTTTGCTTTATTTATTCATTCATTCTTCCCTCAAAATTTATTAATGCTTACTCTAAGTCCCTGTGCCATGTAGCAGAGGTTATTAAAAAAGAGAGAGAGCAATAGATACAATCCTGCCCTAAAGGAATTCATAAACTATTAAAGAAGAAAAACCGACCAAATGATAATACCATGTGGTGGGTGTTAACAGAAAGAAAGAGGTATTTAAAACACCCAAAAACTCTAACCCTAACTCATTGCTAGGGCAATGAATCTATGGCAGAAGGGATGAAAAGGAAAGTTTCATAGGAGAAGTGAATTTTTTGTGAATCCTGAAGTACTGGTAAGAACTGGACAGAAAAGATGTGGGATATTCTAGGCAAAGGGGACCAAAATGCACAAACATGGAGCCATGAACGGCCTTGATGTGTCTGAGAAGCCACAAGGGTTTGACACAGCTGGAGAAGATGCTGCAATGTTCATAACCAAGATAATTTAACCCTAGTAGAATGACATGGCTTTGATATTTCCTCTACAAGTTTAAAATGAGATACAGTAACACTTTTTGAATCTTATGTTAAAACATTAACTCAGTTGGTCAGTACAGAACACAGTTTCTCAACCCCAGTACTACTGATATTTGGAACTTGTTGATGATGGTTAGTGTATTGTAGAATATTTAGCAGCATCCCTGGCGGCGAGCCACTAGATGACAATAGCCCCTTCCAGCTGGGACAACCCACATTATCTCTGGACATTGCCAAGTATCCCCGGGGGGACAAAAACGCTCCCGGTTGAGAATCACACCATAGACTATAATAATTTAAATTAAGCAAATACTTACTATATGCCAAGCCTCCTAAAAAGATTTTTGCACACATTATCTCATTTAATAGTTATAACAATCCTACTATTATTAGCCCCATTTTATAGACTAGAAAATGGAGGTCCACAGAGGTCAAAAAACTTGCCCAGTAGAACACAGTACGTGACAGAACTAGGATTTATGAGTAAGATTCATGCCACTAACTGCAATCAAGAACTATATATACATACAGATATCATATGTATATATGTATACGTATATATGTATGTATGATGTTAAGATTTATATATATGATATATAAAAATAAGATAGAAATATATATATCTTAGCATCCAAACTTGGCTCGTCATCTATCATTCAGTAAAGCCCCGTGCAGACCCCACAGAATCAAACATTTGGGATGATGAGCTACAACTTGGAAGCAAGAGCTGACTTTAAATACAACCTGGAAAGAGCATCGAAATATTTCTGGATCATTTCTTTGATGCATAATGACCATGCAATGAATGCTATGGATGGATCGTAAGCAATATAATGGCTCAGAGACAGTGTGGATACTGATATCTGAGAGAGCTGGGTCTGCATGATAACTGCTTTATAGTTGAATGACATTAGGAAAACTTCTTAAATTCTTTAACACAGTTTCCACTTCTGCAAATGAGGAACATAAATAGACAAAAACTGCAAGCGGGGTGTGGTTGTGGCGTGAGTCATTTTATAGAAACAATTTCCAGAACCTCAACATTGATAGGTACTCTGACCTAAGTTGATGTACCAGAGAAAGCATCTGCAGCACCTTTTCACAACTGCCCTTCATTCATTTTTCAAAAGAAATGTGTACTTTTTATCCCTTCTAAATCTTAACTACGGTGCATTGTCCTGAGGCAACAAACCTTCAGCATGATTCAAAAATCCTGATATCTGGAAACCTTCCTTTAACTGAGGTACCATAAGCGAGTCCTCTAAGAAATGTTACTTGTTTTTCACATATCTCAGTTAAGTATCATTCAATATTTCCTGACATTAGAAATGGAGTGTTTGGCCTTGTTTCTGGGATGTTCTGAATTCAGAAACATGGTAGGCTGGGGAAGTATGAGTAAAGGTGTTGTTCATTTACCACCTTTTCTTTCCAACTTCCTGACTGCTGTCAAAGAATATGTCACTTCTTTAGAAGAGTCCAATGAGGGCAAAACAAGGAAGAAAATGTCCAGGGGAAATACTGAAGGAGGTAGCAACTTATTCTATCCAGCTGAGAGACTCGAGAGCAGACTCTCTGCCTTGTTTATCAGCTGCGGAAATCTAAAGTAATAGGCTGGCCACTGGAATGTGTGTTAGCTTATTTAGCCTTTTTCCCTCAGAAAATATTTGGAGGACAGGTTTAACTCTGTGAAATATTTTCACAAATAGGTTATATATAGATATTTGTCCATAGATTAAATAAGCTAAATCTATGGCTCCAAGATTTGGGTAAGACTATATTAATGCACATTCTAAGGTAAAATAATTTTATCAGAGATTACTGGATTGCTAAAAGTTTACTGAAATTTGTATTGTTTTGATTTCCCCAGGTATCATTTAACAAAGCTCTTCCACATGAAACAGTAACAGGTTATCCTTTAGCGTGTCCTAGTAAAGTCTCTTTGGGGGACCTCCCAAAAATTTGTGAAAAAGCAAATGGTTATAATGATTGGATAACAACTACTTTTGCAAGTCAAAAGTATTCCAATTCTTCAGTTTCAATAACATTGAGAAAGGGCCTAAGGGAATAGTCAGCTAATAGATCATCTACAATATTTTTTGATGATAGATCACTCATTCATTTTTGGCACATAACTCAGGAGGAACTCAAAGAATGAAGTGACGTCAATGTAATGCAACTCTTTCAAGGTCCATCTACACATTAGTGTGAAGAAGGTTTTCAGTACTAAAACCTACAAAAATGAAAAATACAAATGAAATTGATGCTGCATGTGCCGTTATTCTGATAGCAGAAGTCCACGGACACATGAATTAATTAATGATCCATCCCATGTAGAGATGAAATCTCTAATAGCATCTTATTTCCACGGTTGTAAGTATCAAAAGGAGTAATAGCTCTGACAAATGATATGAAAATCACAAGTATAATAATAACAACTCAATCTAACAACAATTTTGATCACAGAAAATTTAAAAATTAATTTCAATATATGGCCACAATTTTCATGGCAGAGAAGTAGAATTCTGTGATCAATAAAAGGCTTTAGAAAATAAAAATTTACTGCATTCGAATTATGTGATACAAGAATGGAAGAGATCTAAGAAAACAAGAAACCATGCAAAGTTTCTGCATTGAAAAAAGCTGCTTCACAAATGAATACTACCAGAAGGAATCAAATTTGTCATAGTATTTAGATTTCACTGGATACACTTAAAAGTGATATGATAGTTTTATTTTAAAAGTCAATATAGAGTTACAGGAATGCCATCTTTAAAAATCTTGCTGAAAACTTTTTGATGGCTACTTAAAAATCAACAAGGGGTACATGGGTTTTAGTTTTTTTAGGGGTGACATGAGCAAAATATTTAAAGATTACTGATTAGCATATGTTAAATATTTTTCTTTGCATCCTTTTCCTTGTTACTCGATTACTTATAATGGGGCTAGGAAACAGAAGGAGAAACAGTAACATTCTATAATGATAAGCAGGAATTAGTTATAATCCTTACTTTGACAATTTTAGAACACTGGATATATTTTTATGAGCGTTCCTAAAAGACACAACATACCGACTTTGGGAGATTCCAGTTCAAGATGATGATACAGGAAGATCCTGGGTTCACTTCATCCCAAGGACACACTGTCTCTACAGCTACACATGAATCAACTTGCTCTGAAAAAAACTAAAAACTGAGCAACCACTATGCAGCAGACAAAAAAGAGAAGGCCCACATCGATGAGTAGAAGAGACTACGACACAATCTCTCACCATAAACGCCATCCCTGCACGGGTAACCCACCACTGGGAGGAAACTGGAAGCCTAGGGCTTCTCCTTGAAGACTTAAGGGTTTGAATCCTACATCAGGCACCTGAACTTCTGAGACCTGCGTCTGAGAGATGAGCCCAGAAAATATCTAGCTTTGAAAACCAACCCGAGCTCAGGGGTCCTGTCCACAAGCTGCACAGGGCTGTAACCAACCCAGAAGCAGCTCTCTCAGGGATCCCTCTGCTCACTTGCCCTCCACCCCACCCCCAGCCCCAGCCATGGCAGCCAATCAAGAGGCACCTAGACTTCACATGATGAAACTCAAGTGCTAACCCAAAAGGGTCAGCCTGACGGGCAGACGTCTCACACAGTTCCCAGCTAGAAGCCTGCTGGCTGGCAGGCACCATCTTCACGTTTGCGCTAGCCAACGGGCACCATCTTGTTTGTTTGTTTTAAACAGAGGTTTTTGTGGGGGGGTTTTTTCCCCCAGCAGGTGCCATCTGTACAAAGTCTCTCTGCCATGTTCTACAGTGACAGTATCTCTGATCTGGAGCCCTGGCTTTGCAGCTTCAGCCTAATAAAGGCTGCCCCTTCATCACCTGGCTCTGGTGGCCTTGGGCTTGTACTCCTGGGTCTCACAGATGGTATCAATGGGAGAGAGAGTTCTTGGCAGGCTACCACCCCCAGGGCACTGCAGAGACAATAGACTGAAACATATCCCCTGTCTTTCTTTCAAAGAGGCCTGTTGCTTGTCCTAAAGCTTGGCCTGCAGGCACAGGTCTCAGGTTTGGCACACAGAGGCTTACTGATGAGAGGGAACAGAGGCAGGTGGATGCTATCTTGGTGCTCTCTCTCCTCCTGCTGCAGCTCACCAATACCTCCCCCACAGGAGCTTATACGCTCTACTAGAGCCTCAATTTTTCCAACTGCCACCCAGGGGACACCTCTAGATCACCTGGCTCTAGTGGCCAGCAGGGCTTATGCTAGCATTCCCACAAGACTATATATATGTGTATATTTTAAAAGCTGCTGCCTGAGGGTCTGGCTTCTAAGTAACCTGCATCCAGATGCTAACAGAGCTCCTCCCATTTGGGATACTGTCAGGTCTCGGCACACCCTTAACAACAGAGAGCCATTAAAAATAAAAATGGCTGCTCGGACAATCACAAAGGTTTGAGAGACAACCAGAGTTAAGGTTCATCTCCTATAGGAGGTCATTCCTTCAAGACTGGGAGAGGTGGCTGTTTTATCTAACACATAGAAACTAACACAGAGAGTCAAGCAAAGTGGAGAAACAGAGGAATGCTTTTCAACAAAAGAACAATATAAGACCTCAGCCAAAAAAAAAACAAACCCTTAATTAAATGGAGGTAACTAATTTGCCTGATGCAGTTCAAAGTAATGGGTCATAAAGATGCTCACTCAACCCAGGAGAAGAATGGATGAGCACAGTGAGAACTTCAACAGTGAGACAGAAAATATAAGAAAGTACCAAACAGAAGTCAGAGACCTGAAGAATATAATAACTGAACTGAAAATACAATTTACTGGCTGGGAAGTTTGGTGGTATCTATGGCTGTAGGCATCTAATTCTATGCATTTCCCTGTTGCAAAATCATGACAGACTGGAGAATGCACCACCAGGACTGAATACCTACCTCATTCAGTGGAAAACTGAACAAACTAACCTGTTCTAGGCAGCAACCTTAAGTTGATGGGAATCAACCTGCTAGCAATATTCTCTCATAAAAAGCAGACAAGAATACATTGTGCAAATTCCTTATAGCTTCCGAACCATTATTAGGCACTGCTGGGGATGTTTTGGGGGAAAAAAAAAAAGTCAGCTAAGCTCTGCTCAGAGAACAAGATTTCCAAATGTTTTGGTTTCCACTCAAGAATTTGTAGAGCTCTCTGTCCTCTCCCTTTCCAAAGAAATGACATAATATTTAGACAAGAAAACGTCTGTGTGCAGCAAGGGGGTAGAGATTCATGTGCCTATATTTACATGCATATTTCCACACAAATATTTTAGTGTTCCTATTTCTATACTGTATCCTCCTTTTATGAAAAATAATATAACTGGGGCTTCCACTTTTTATCACACCCTCAGCCTTGGCCCTCATCCAGCTATAATTTCCAATCTGCAAATCATTCCAAACTCATTGAAATAGAGTCAATGTCTGCAAAGGAGCAGTGTCCTCAAGATGCCTATTGTCTTCATACTCTGCATCTCTCATATCCCTTCAGGGGAAAGCTTAGAACAGCTGCCCTTGAGTGGATTTACAATGAGAGTCCACTGGCTATTCACAAGTGATTTGATGACCTAGCCATCTAAAAATGACCAATCCAGGATATCAACCACAGACCGAATTTGATTTATTGTTGACAAAGTTTAACCAAATGTAAATATTTTACATTAAAAAAAAACATTCTTAAACTTTTCTTACCATGTGCCTTTGGGCTAGGGATTCTGTGGTGACCGAGACAGACATGGAAACCATCCAATTGCCTAAGATTTCAAAAATAAGTTTTCATCCATTTAAGAATCTGGTATTAAACTGGACCTCTTACCTACATCCTTCTTCCTTGAACACTTACTCTGCCTCTGAGGGTAGGCAGTGGGGATGCGCAATGAATCCTTCAGTGCCTGTTAGAATTACTAGTCAGATGAGGTAGCACAAAGAAAATAATTGGGTGTGGTGGGAAAGGGAACCAGAAGAAGCATGGAAAAAGGTCTGAGGAATGAAATAGCATGGTATTTGGTGGAAACTATAACTAGTTCCAGCTTTTAGCTCAAAGGATAAAGACAGGCCAACTCAGGCAAAGCCTTTATGCCATGGTAAGAAGCCTGAAGTTTATTCTATGAATGAGTCACAATTAAAAAACATTAAGCAGATCTGCATTTTATATAACTCATTTTCTTCTTGTCCTTCCTAGTATTCAGTTAAAACATATGCTATTTTATGGGTAGAAAATGATCAAATATTGAAGAGCTCATAAGGGTCCAACTATTAACAAAATTTGAAATTATATTTTTAATTGCTTGTTTATTTGTTAAATGCCCATCTCTATGGCCGGACTGTAGGCTCTGGAGCCAGACCACTTTGGTTCACTTCCCACGTCTACTAGCTATGTGACTCAGGACAAGTTACTCGGCCTCTCAGATTTTTAGTTTCCTTGGCTCTAAAATGGAACAATACTCCAGAGAATTGTTACAAACATTAAGTGACTGTATATATATAATTATATATATATATTACATTTATAATAATATGTATATGTACACTCATATACATAATATATATTATACATATATATACTTATGAGATATCGTAAGTTCTCTTTAAATATTAGTTAATTATTATTATCAGTTATTGCTGTCATCAGCATCAGCATCATCCATATCACTGTCAAGGCCAATGTCAAAGATGCAGGATGAAGAAAGGAATACTACAGCTAGAATTGGAAGCAACACCTTCTTTTCATTAGACTCCACAGTTAAGCAGTACAGTACCCTTAGCTGAAGTTCAATTACTAATCCTCGAGGAATGTCTTCGCAATCCTTTAAATGTAAACATGTGGTGTTAAAACCCCACACCTGAATTTGAATCATACAAAATATTTTCGGTAAATGAAACTAGGTTATGTAGGTTTAAACAAAACCAAAATATCGTAGGCCTTAAGCATTGATTTATGACAACAACAAAAAAGTATTGATATGCAAGGATTCTTGGCTTTTCTCCATCTCTGGTCCTCCAGAGGGTGATGCAAATGCAAGAGGAAAGAGTGAGAAGGATGTGGAGTTTGAGTTAGGCCTTGTAAGGCACATACATGTGTGCTTGAGTATGAGTGGTGTGTGTGTGTAGGGAAGAATTTGAAGAGATAAGTACAGAAGAGTTATGGTTTCTAAGGGAAAAGATGATTAGAAAGGGGAGATTTTAAGAATTGCTTGGGTCTACATATCCCTATTTTGAAGTCAGAGAAAATCAAGCAAAGGACTTGTACTGTTTTGAAATTTATTTTGGTTGCTGAACTGGATTCCTTTTACTGCAATGCCTCTTTTAGCCTGGACTATGGGGAGTATGGATCTGTAAGTGTTACAACTATGTTTCAAATTCTCGTTCCCTAGCAGATTTTTTTTTAGCATTAATTGAACTTCTATCAAATGTGGTTTCTGTGGTCAGTGCCATTACACAAATGAATGGGACATACATGAACAAAGCATAATTCTACCTTGGATTATCTATTTATTACACAGTCCCCACTTCTGTAAAACCTATTAGCACACAATCTCCAAGACCACCAGCCCAAAGCACATGCTTATTTTGAAACGAACTCAAAAAGGTTTTGAGCCAAGGGAAATTAGAAACCATCTCAAACATATTAAGAAATGTCTCATAAAATTGAACTCTTTTTTGTCAAAGCATTACTTGTTAGTAACATCTAATGGATATCTACAAGCTTGCATTCAAGCTAAGATGTTCAGAATATGGAATGGATCCACAATGATTAAAATCTTTTTGGGCATCAAGGTCTTGTCTGTGAAGCAGATGCTTTCTGTGACAGTGGTTCTCAGGCCACTTCAAGCAAAGCTACTGCCTTGGACAGGGCTTTGGAAAGTCACTGTTTGAGAGCCCAAGCAATCTAGATTGCCCTTCACCCAGAACGAGGAGGGAAAAAGAGAAGAGCCAGTCATACTGCAGCTATCAGCTTTCTTTGAAGGCTGACAGCACCAGTGGAGACTCTAGAATAAAGGAAGGACTGTAGGGAATTGGAAGACCTTCATTCTGCTTCCACTGTGGCACTTATTTCCTATATGATCACGGGATGGAGTTTTGTCATCTCCCAAGCGAACAGTGAGCAAAGCCCTTACAGGTAGCTCTAGCATTCTGGTCTATAAAATTAACAAATATGATTTACCTCAGCATAGTTTTCCCTAATCAAGCAAACAAGCTCAACTTTCTTCAACATCAAGTGGCACATTATCCCACTGCCTTCTCTCAGTTGGTATTCTTGGTTTGCATTGGATACTCATTGGTCAAAACTGTAATCGACCTTTAGTAGGTATAAGCCTTCTTGATGGTATCCATCTGCATGCATAGATCCCCCTGATCCTCCCATGGCAAAGTTTTATAAAATATACAGCGTCCTTCATCTTCAAGTATCTCACACGTGAGGTAACTACTTAAATATTCATTCATTAACTTTCTCATAGTAATATTTAAATCATGGCACAATAATGATTAATAATAAAAGCACCACTGATTAAGAACTGATGGGCCAGATACTATCCTAAGCAGTCTAAGTATATACTCTCAATTAACCTAAATATAAACATATAACATATATACATATATATAAAATAACACATGTATATATGTACATATACACATATCTATGTATTTCTATATACAAAGATATATGTGTGTGTGTATGTACACATATATATACCATTATTAGGTATATATACATACATACATACATACACCATTATTAGGCCCATTTTACAGAAGAAACTGAGAACCAGAAGAAATTAATTATCCAAACCCATGTCATTTGTAATTGGCAGAAGCTGAATTTGAGCCAGATCTTCCTGTGTGTTTGAACACTTTGAGCACAGTTCAGTGTCTATGGTCTCTGAAAAGCAATGTATATAAGAAACTATTTTCAAAAAGGCAAAATAAGCAGTGTGATATCTTGGAAATAACATAGAACTTTGATAAAAGTGTCCTGGGTCCCTATTGGGGTCCTGCTGATGGCTGGATATGCCATCGCAAGCAAAATATTCATCTTTTCCGAGACCTCAATTTCCTCTTGTGGAATGAGGGATTTCGAGCAGATAACCTCTAAGGTTGCTTCTGGCTCTAAAGAGGAATGATTTGGTTCTTAAAGGCACTGTTTCTACAATGAGGAAAAATACTGAGAATTCCAACTATTCATAGTGAAAGATAACGTCCTCTCCTGGAGCAAGACAATAGCTATTATCAAGGCACCTTCAGATCTTACCTAGAGGGACAATCTTAGTAGAACCTTCCCTGCAGTTCTTTCCTTACAGCACAGGCCTGTTTATTTAATCACAGTTTGTGATTACAAATTGACTTGTGCGGGGAGACTGTGAGTTCCCAGCAGGTGAGGAATGTCTATCTGCTCATCAAATCCCTGCCTGGTGCCTAGCACAGGGCTTGGCGTGAAAAACATGCTCAATACCGTTTGTCAACTGAATAGACTGTAAAAGGAGGGTCACAGCTTCCACGTTTTCAGTACTGGATGAGTTAAGGGCTAATATTTCTTGTTGCCTTTCCTAAAAAGTCCGGTAATGAGTCTTTCATGCCACAGGAAAGATGCAATTAATTTATTTTCTCTTAGTTCCTAGCGTGTAGGAGAAGCCAGTACTGAGTGCTGCCTCCTACAAATATACAAATCCCAGCATACGCCCTGGGGTTCCAACACTCCTTTTCCTAATCCCTTAGAATCAAATACAGAAGATAACAGTATGAACATTTATATTGATGCAACTATATCTAATTTAAATCTTGCATGAAAGGAAGCCATAACCTGAGGCCTACTCATTTAAGAGAAGGGGTGGATAAATTAATCCTTTTGTGTTGGTGTTCTTGGCGAGAACCAGCTGCAAAAGTACTCCTGTCCCCTCTATGAGGCTCTATGGACAAGCCCATCCAATCTCACACATTTTACAGACTGCTGTTTCTTGCTGTGCCTTCCAGCCTGGAATGTATGACCAGTAGCAGCCACAGCTACTTGGGGATCTGGGGGTCGTGGGTTTGTGAACTGCCCCCTCTCTCATTCTGCCGCTTATCCCTCGGGATGCGAGATTATAGGGCCATGGAGCAGCGGGGGCTGCAGCCCAGCCTGGCTGGCGAGCCACATGGCAGTGGCTTGTTGGCAAGGAGCAGTTCAGTCTATGACCACACGCAAAGCAGACATGCTGACTACAGCACGGAGCAAAGAAAATGAGAGCTTCTGCCTGTGTTTGGTGGGCTTGGGTGGGAGGAGAGGAGAGAAGGGGGTGTCGGGGAGAGTGCCAAGCTGGGCTGTTGATGAAAGTGTGGGAAGATTCCAGGGGAGGCATTTTGCCAACTCAGAGGCAGTTGGGCTCATTTTTCCCCCCTTTCTTCTGCTTAAATGAGAATTCCTGCTGGGTGGGGTAGGAGCAGAGCCAAGAAAGGAGTGATTTGCTGGGTGAGCATGGATGGTTGGACCTAGGAAGTATGTGTCTGCCCGCTGGGACCAGGGCCAGGGGAGGAAGGAGAAATGAAAGGAGAGTAACTGAGGGACAACAGGAGTAAAAGAGAATAAAAGAAGAATGCAAGAGGAAATGTCCTATGAGGAGAAGGAAAAGAAAGGAAAGAGACAGCAGGTCACGTAGACAGAGAAGAGCCACATTTCTGTGCTATAGAGCAGGCCTACCTACCTCCCAAATGTCAGCATATAATAATGTTCACATGAAACAAGCAGCAGAAGACCACATGGTGCAGTATGAAGTAAACCTACTGCTCCTAAATTTTCCTGGTGGCTGTTAATTTCCACGGGAATACATCCTTCCTGAATAGCAAATGTTGCCTTTTGGCTAAAACAGAACAAAGAAAATGCTACCACGGAAAGCCACATACTACTACTAAAGATTAG
This sequence comes from Cryptoprocta ferox, assembly GCA_028646485.1. Taxonomy (NCBI): domain Eukaryota; kingdom Metazoa; phylum Chordata; class Mammalia; order Carnivora; family Eupleridae; genus Cryptoprocta; species Cryptoprocta ferox. The sequence continues at coordinate 22,039,132 of CM053568.1, read as the reverse complement.
GAGAATATTATTTAGAAGTAGCTCCTAAAATATAATGTAAAACACCAGAATCCTGAGTTGCTCTTCTTGGTTTTTTCTAATGAAATATTAGAAATATAAAGATCTTGTGAGGAAATCTAGAGCAGGTAGAATTACAAATGTTGATGAAGTGAATTCCATTGTGAAGTGATGTCACTTTTAAAGCTTTATTTTTTAAACATTTTTTTAATGTTTACTTACTTTCGAGAGACAGAGTACGAGTGGGGGAGGGATAGAGAGAGAGGGAGACACAGAATCCAAAGCAGTCTCAAAGGCTCTGAGCTGTCAGTGCAGAGCCCAAGGTGGGGTTTGAACCCACGAACTGTGAGATCATGACCTGAGCTGAAGTCAGACGCTTAACCACACCCAGGCACCCCAAATATCAAGTTTTCTAAGGTCCCTTTGTGGAGACTTGTGAAGAACTGAAAGATCATTAAGTGAAAGTTGCAATTTTTGTGACAATCCCGCAAGTTACACTTGGCCTAAGGACCAGAATCCCATTGGTTTCAATCTCCTACAGAGACAACGGCATATTTTGGCTTAAGTATCTATAGGACAGACTTGGTTACTGATCGATTACAAATGAAAGACCCCAAATCTTCCCCTTCCCAGTTCTGAACCTAGGCTTCAAGAGGTCTCACAAGCTTCCTTTCTCCTTCTTGGATCTCTGCCACCACCACATGGACAAGCCCAGGCAGCCTGACAGAATCTGAGAGATCACATGAAAGTCAACCTAGTGGTCCTAGACAAAGTCATTGTAGACCAGACTCCAGTCAGCTGTTCCCCAAATAGGTAAGAAAACCCAGCTAAGATCAGCGAGGCAGCCTACCTGACTCAAAGCTGATGACAAATGAATGTGTAAGTCAATACCCCTGAGACCAGACAAGCTGCCCAACTGACCCACAGATGCATGAGCAATAATAAATAAATGTTTTAAGCCACTGAATTTGGGGATCCTTTTTTTTTACACAGCAACAGATAACCGATACGATTACGCCCCCAAACTAGAGACTCACCTGTGCATTCGTACTGCAGACCTTCTCCATAATAGCCCTTTTCACAGATGCACTCAAACTGCCCCGTGTGTGTCCCACATTTGCAGCTCGCCATTCGGTCACAGCAGTCTTTGCCGGCTTCGCACAGATATGAGCAATGAGACATATCCTCTTGAATAAAACTCCCAGAAGGCAGATCTATCAATGACATATGACAGAGGGTAATAAAAAACAAATTTGCAGTTCAAGGTGACATTCTCTAGTTACTAAAGGGTCCGTGCAAGCTGCAGGAAAAATCTTTTCATATCCGCCAAATTCCCAGCTGCACCCCACTCCCACCCAGATACAAATGCGTGTTCTTTGCACTAGCACAGGCTGGGAATTTGCCTCAGCCAGTTAAGTTATTTCAGTCTGGGACCTCATCATAAGTTCTCGGGGCCATGCAGGGTCAGGCAGAAATCAAGCACTTCAGCAAGGAATCTCCAGATGCAGCAGGAAGTGTTGTAGTCAGTTCCACAGGTCACTCCCCTGGCTTCTACACCAGCAGCGTTCCACTGCCTCAGTATGAGGTCAGGCAGCAGTAACTAGATTTCCAAAACGCTTTTTCAAAAAAACAAATAAATAAAATGACAATCTTGACTGCTGCAAAAGGATTTTGATTATGAACTACTGACTTAAGAATAAATCCCATAATTTCCAGTTATTTGATACAGACTTCACAACGCCGCACAAGGTTAATAATAGAATGAGAATATGACTTATTTCTCAATGGTAAATAAATTGCCATGTTTTATGTGATGGGATTTCATACCGATTACCTGAGCCATGTTCTGAAGTGAGGCATGCTGGGAAGTCAATAACTCAGGCAGAGTTATTCAGAAAGTGACTTAACAGGGTAGGGTAAGGTTGAACATGACCCATCTGGAATGGATGGCCTAGAATCAGGCAAACAATAAGTTCCATTTACTCTGCTGAAGAAGTTCAAAAGTCTTAGCCCAAATCCTAGAGGTACGTCCCTGGTGCTGGGCCCAGATATAGTGATGGGCCCCTCATAGGAACTTGAATGTATGAGTTCCACCAAGACACATGCACTGCAATTGGATACCTGGAAAGAAGATTGGTAATGGCCTCATTTATGGAACATCTGTCTCTATGCATTAAGACTCTGAACAATACACAGGGGAAAAGTAAAGAGAAGATGCCAGCCCCAAGGGAAGGTGACTAGTACAATGAGGTACCCTATTAAAGCTCCATCTAACAGACTGTGGTGTAGATAAAAGGTCTGCAACATGCACACTTAGTTCTGAGGCACTGGGCCATGGGATTATTTGGCAGTAGAGCAACTTAGGAGCAAGAAAGATCTAGTTGCCAAGATGGGACACTGCATTCAGGTCTAGGAGAGAGATAAGTTACATATAGGGCAAGCTATTATTCTGTAACCTATGTCTATGGAAGATGGCCAGACACATGGATGGTCTTGAGACCCAAAGTGGATCCAACCACATTGAAAGTAGCTTCAGAGGACACAGAGGCAGGGAAAATGATGCTCATTTCCTTTGACTTGACCATGTCTTTGCAATAGGAACAGGATCATTCCTTACCAAATCCAGAAACTCGATCAGAGAATTATGCATTCTAGATATCTGCTTATTATAATAAAAGTGATGTCTTCCAAAACTCTGTTGCAATATTGTAACTGAAAGAACACTCTGTCCCACCCAGCTTCTGGGGCAACTTGGCACTAGAGTTCTAGAAGGCCCCAATGCTACAAGCAGAGGGATCATAGGACTGGAAATTAGTCCTCTACAACATAGCTAGTAAAACCCGTGATTTCAGAATCTCATCTAACAGCCACCCTGCCTTCCCACTCAACATACCACTTTTCCCCGAGAAAAGGAGAAACAAAGGAAGGCCCATAGTTACTAAACTTCTGACATGTGACAGCACTATACTTAGTAATTTTAAATATTTTATTTAATCCTCTTGACAAAACCATATGGTACACATTATAGTATCTCCATTTTAAAAGTAGAGGAAGTGAGGCTTGTAGATATTAGATAAATTGCCTTAGGTAATAATAACAGTGGACAGTTGATGAGGGCTTCAGATAATAAGCCCTCAGTAACTTTTCTAATCACTTTATATGTATTAACCCATTGAATCCTTGTGACAATCCCACGGAGTAGGTACTATTCGTATTCCCTATACTATTAACAAGACACTTAAGGAGTGCAAAAGCTGAATAATTTGCCAAAAGCCACACGGCAAGTAGGTGACTAAGATTTTTTGTTGTATCCATAGCTAGTCTGAGATCCTGCTCTAAACGGTTCCCTTGGAACTATGATAGGGCTGATCTGCTTGTTATGAACATCACTAACTGCCTGAAACCTCGTGTGGCCATGACTTGCCCATTAAACCAAATCTTTCACGTGGATACCTGCAAGGGTCAAGACTCACTTGCTGCCTGGCTTTGGTCTGAGGCTGGATCTCCTGTAATTTCCTCCCAATCTACACTTTCTCTTGTGGCGTACCAAGACACATGCCCGTATTATGCCTGGAAGTTCATCTAACCTAAATCATACAACTAAACGTCCTTATAAATGGTGTACAAAGAACCCTAGTGAATGGATTTACTGACTTTATTCCTTGTTGGGGTAATGCTCTTCAACTTCTACATAAGCATTATGTGTCCTCAGTCAGGTCAAGAAGTATGTGCTAAGTATTTATTGTCCCTATATCTTCATGTGTATTTCTGGAAACATTCTGGTGAGATTCACTATGCAGGTCTCTGAATGTTTACTTCATCCTTCCAGAGAGCTGTAAATGAGATCTAAGTCAAGGCTTCCCACTCTGTGTGTGGCCTTAGAACACACCTAAATTCATTCCACTGATTCTAACAGTTCCAGGTGGGAGCATATGGATAGTCTAGTGAAAATCCATCGCAGCTGTTAAAAAACAAAACAAAAAACCCCAAATATTCTTCTTGCAAATCAGACTGTCATCTCTATTTATGAAGTTCAACACAGCTCACAGCTCACGATACACCAAGGACACATGGGCATCATGCTCAGGGAAGACGTCACAGGGTTTGATATTATCCTTCAGTGGGTTTCAAGCAGTAAAAGAGAAGGAACCCCCATTTAATTGCATGTTATGCCGCTGGGTTTCTATTACCTTCATGCAATGCCCGGCGAGCTAACGCCTCAAATTCTTCAAAACTGTGGAGCAGGTAGCAGTGCTCCTCCTTTGGGGTGGAAGCCATGTCATTCAGTTCTCGAATGTTCCCTTGCCATATGCCAAACGTGAAGATCTCCACTCCAAAATCTCGCAGAGATGCTGCAATTGGCCTGGGATCTCCCCCATTGGAATATCCATCAGTAATGAGGAATATAACTTTTGTTGAGTTTTCTCTAGAGTGACGAAGAATTTGCTGTAATGAAATAAAGTTTGTGTGAGTTTGTATGCTGTTGACACACTATGTGCTTCCCTTCTTACATAAAACAGTATTTGTGAGGATCCTTAGCATGTCACTAGAGTGAGGACAAACACAGATCAATGAGAATGAAGCAGAAACAGGCACAGACTAGGGCCTACCATGGTCTCCGCACAGACCCACCAAAACCTTAAAAGCACTTAAAACATGTCATTAACAGCAGCAGCAGCATTATCATCAGCAAATATTTGTGGAATTTTTACAGATTTTCAGGCTCTCAAAACATGAACCAAATCTGAGTCCTACATATCTATTTCCAAGTACATCCAGCTAGCTGCCCATCTATCTACTTAGCTGACCCCCCTCGGGATCATATATCAAAAGCCTGATAGATGAAAATTTAACAGAAAATGTCTTTTCCAGAGTTAACAACGGCCAACCTACTTCCCATGTTTGTTTTTCCACTGCTCCTCCAAAACTGTAGAACTGATTCAATCCTTCATCTTTTTGGGACCACCCAGTATTAGCACAAAATCACCTGGTATTGGTGGTGTCCTATCTTTATGAGAAAATACTGATTTATTCAATCTGACACTTGGGCTTTATTATTTTAGGACAAGTGAGTTATGCTTTATAATGTTATATGCTATCCCTCCTCTACAGACAGAAGGGAAAAAATGAAACCTTTCTTAAAAAGGCATCTAATGGGGCACTCGAGTAGCTCATTCGGTTGGGCGTCTGACTTTGGCTCAGGTTGTGATCTCACGGTTCATGAGTTCGAGCCCCGCATCGGGCTCTGTGCTGACAGCTCAGAGCCTGGAGCCTGCTTCAGGTTCTGTGTCTCCATCTTTCTCTGCCCCTTCCCCGCTCCCTTTTTCAAAAATAAACATTTAAAAAAAGGCATCTATTTATTGCCACTGATGCATTATAACATCAATTTGTAAAAGCACAAGGAATCTAGTGGTAACTCTGGCACTGTTATTAAATTTACTGTTGTTGCTTTTCATCAGAAATGGGTAGGAAAGGAAAAGAAGTGCCAGGGTATATTTTCTGACAAGTTCTGAGAAAGAAGACTTCAATGTCTATTAGGCAATAATTTAAGTACACTCTGGAGGTAGTTAGGAAGAGCAACAATAGCCTATGTTTTGCTAAAGTTAAAAGGAGATGATATGATTTAAAATTCACTCCTTCACTGACTCAATTCACTTTAAGGGGCGGGCTCAGCTCTAAGCTCCAGACTCTCTCAGCTCATAAGACCCATGTCTTCACTAGTATATAATTCATAACTATTGACTCTAATTTAATACTCCTGGCAAATTTTGTTACTGTTTATGAGGTAAAGATAAACCTGTTAAACCTGAATTTAAAGACAATCAAACCAGGGATGCCTGTATGGCCCAGCTGGTAGAACATGTGACTCTTGATCTTGGAATTGTGAGTTCAAGCCCCACATTGGGTGTAGAGATTACTTAAAAATAAAATCTTAAAAAAAAGACAATTAAATTAAAAATGACTTTGAAAATATCCAGAAAGCCAGCAATTTGAGAAGAAGGATTCGAACACTTCACCCCACCTCTCTCAAAAACCTACTACTACTAAAGCCAAAGATAATCAGAAACCAGCCTACATAAGCTCCTTCTGGCCAAAGGGCAATTTGAGTACCAGTAAAAATAATAATTGAAGTGAATTTAAATTCACCATATATATTTACATTTTATCATATACATTTACTTTTAAATGTGTATAAATGTTTATATTTTTGGTTAGTACACACTCCAGGTGAAAAGCCCTATCAATATAAATAATAATTGGAATGGACTGAAATACACACACACACACACGCACGCACGCACGCGCGCGCACACACACACACACACACTGTTTTTAGTCAGTACCACCTCTGGGGGGAAATCCAATGATTTGTTATGGGTGTCATGAAGTAAGATACTTTATTTGTCTTTAAAGTCAGACATCAGGATTCAAACTAATTCTATCACTCTAAGACGTGGCAATTTGTGTTTACACTGGCTTTGCTCTTTACCACGTGATAAACTCTCTCTTTCTGAGTTGTTCCACTCTGAAGTCATAACCTAACCTCCACAGACGCTCCATTAAGCTTTTGCTCATTTCCATTACTCTCCTTTAACAAGACCATGGGAGCAAACTGGAAGCAAGACCCTAAGGAAGTGAGAACTGGTATGGAAAGAAGAGAGAAAACAAGTAAATTGTCTTTTTTGGTATGGTATTCTTGACAATGTCTGGCACGGAGTATGGATTCATAAATATCTATTCAGTGAATGGATTCATGAACGAATGAGTGAATAAACTGTAGGATTCTCTGAAGACAATTACTTGAGTGAGCTGGTCTTGAGGGAGCAGTAGGATGTATAGAATACTTGTGTGCACTCACATACTTTATTTTGTATAGTTTTGTACAAAAAAGATAAAGTTTTTTGTGCCTTTACTGTCCTTCTGACATACACAAATATCTATTTTATAATATTAATTTTAGCTCACATCAATAACATTCCTTAACATTCAGGTTAGGATTCAGGGATTTAGCGGAGATTTCTTGCAGAACAACTGATTACATGCAAAACACATTAAGCTGTAATTCTATTTTCCTTCTCTTCTTGCAGGGAACTGGAAGTATTTACAGGAACCATTATATCTGCTGGCAAGACAGTATATTAAGCTTAAAACAGTCAGAAGAATAGCAGAACTACTAGTCCAAGCAAAGAATTACACAAGATCTGGGTTTGGAATGCACTTTAAAAGACAGAGGAGGAGTGGATGATTTACTGAAAATATTTTACCCCTTCCCCCAATCTTTCTGCTCCATCATACTTGAATAAAAACATAATTCAATAAAAACATTTTCATCCCACAAATCTAAGAAATAAATAGATCTTTGGTAATGTTTGTGGAATGTGGTAGAGGCCTAGCACTCAATTCTCCTTCTGGTGTTCCTGAAATCATTTACATCATCTGCTATCCTTTGCAAGGCATTTAAGAAGTAGATTTTTTTTTTTGGTCCAGAAGAGTGAATGAGGCAAACCCTTTTCTGCCAAAGAAAAACTCAACATGGACTTTGTACTGCCAAAGGTTATCGCCATCTGTGTTGTATCAAGCCTCTGATTAGCTTGTATAAATATCTGGCAGGGAAAGAAGCCCCCCTTGTCCAGCAAAAGTCATTAAAATGATAAAAATGCAGGGTTGTGTAACATTGTTCTAACACCCGAGATCCATCACCATTACACAAGACTGCAACCCCACCCCTACCCCCTAAGTCAGGCCACAAGGGAACTGTTTGGAAAAATGGTCTTGAAAGAAAAAGAGAAGTCACAACAGATCTGACGTGGCGACAATATTTGCCCTTGGACTCCATTAATCAAACTACATGTCAATAGAATACCAACTGTGGCACAACCCTGTGGTTTTGGCCCAACTTGACTGTGGAAACCATGGAGAGAAGCTCAGAAGTCATCCCTGAAAGAAGGGGAAGGCTGGAATCGATACCTGGTGTGACTATATCAGAGCCACACTCAGTCAGGGAGCAGGAAATTAGTAAATATTGTCAGTGTTGCAACTGGTTTTCCACATATATATTTTTCTCCTCGTTAGGAAACATTAAGGACAAACAAGACACCGGAAGCTACTTATAAGACTGTCTTCATTCTTCACATTCTAAGATTTCACCAAGCATCATCTGTTAGGTAGTTAATATTCTTAATCTGAAGACTCAAATATTCTTCAATTCAAGGAATGCTTACTATTCTATATCTTTGAGTAACATCTCTGGGGAAAGAGGTTATCATCTGTTGGCTCTTCATTTTCCGGACTGCATAGATTTTATCCTAGTTTTTTCTTTTTTTCACTTTTATCTCATCTTCCTGCCCTTCTGAATTTGGTGGAAATGTCTGAAGTTTTTCTTCCCTATCACCTTTTGTGCCAGATGCACAATTGTGTCTCTTCCTCTGCATTCCTAACTAAGAATTGATCCTGGCCTCACATTTTATTTTTCTCGTGACAATTATTTCTTCATTTTGCATGTTCTCTCTTTATTCCTTGCAGCTTCTCGGCCACTTGTGTTTTCGTTTCAGTCTATTGTTTATCCCCTCATTTCTCATCTCATTTCAGTGTTTTATTTACTTAAGTGCATAGAACAAATGCTTTCTAGGATTTGGTTCTGCTCTGCATAGTGAATTCTTGTACTTTATCTGTATCTTACGTTCTATCTTTATTTTATTTAGCAGAAGCCTTTCAAAGAACCCACACAGAGGGGTTCTACTGAGTAGTGCAGGTCAAGATAGATATAACCTCATCCCAGGAGGAGGAAAAGTTACAAAAAGCCAAGAGCAGACCCATTAAAATCTTCAGTAATTTTTTTAATGTTTACTTATATTTGAGAGAGAGAGAGAGAGTGCACAAGTGGAGGGGAGGAGGTGGGGGGAGAGAGATGGAGACAGAATCCGAAGCAGGCTCCAGGCTCTGAGCTGTCAGCACAGAACCTGATGTGGGGCTCCAACCCATGAGCCATAAGATCATGACCTGGGCTGAAGTCGGACACTTAACTGACTGAGCCACCCAGGTGCCCTGAAATCTTCGGTAAACCCAAGGGCTGCAAAAGCAACTTTCCGATTTAGAAAGCTATGTGTGACTCAATACCAAAATAAGAAGAAAACTGTGCTTGCTTCACTAAGATTTAGAAAGTCATAGCCTCTATGAGAATAAGAATGGAAAGTCATGGAAAGAGAACAGGGTAAGAGGAAACAGGGAAGTGTAGGCAAAGAAGGATTTGATAGGCAAATAATTCAAGGAAACCCAAAATACAAGGAAAGACTTAGAAACCCATAATGGTGGCAATGAGATAAAATGTCAGAAACTCAAACCGATAAAATTCAATACAATCCTTGATGTCCAAAGCTGCTGACTAATCTCACTTATAACTGTAGAAGCACAATTCCAAATAAACTGAATTCAAATAATATTCAAAAGATCTCTCTCCTTTATTCAATAAGGCATATTCCTCAAAGGCAAAATTTGGTTAAAATTAGTAAATCTTTTGCTATAATACAACACAACAATTATTCCAATTAAAAGACAATAATAATCCAAGATGCTAAAATTAATTTCTGCCTATTTTAATTAATAAAAAATTAAGAGGTTACCTAATAGATGGCCTATTTCAAAGCAACAATATAAATTATGCATAACTGTGAAACACTAGCAAATATTCCAATTAGATAAGATGTGAATAAGCAATTCTAAGTGTTTTCACTATTATTTAAAATCCTTTTGGGGGTGGCGGGGCAGCTCAGTCGGTTGGGCATCTGACTTTGGCTCAGGTCATGATCTCGCACTCTGTGAGTTCAAGCCCTGCGTCAGGCTCTGCACTGAGAGCTCAGAGCCTGGAGCCTGCTTCAGATTCTGTCTCCCTCTCTCTCTGCCCCTCCCCAGCTCGCACTCTGTCCTTCTCTCAAAAACAAAATAAAAGCATAAAAAAAATTTTTTTTAAATCCTTTTGAAATTTCCAGCCAAGGCAACAAGACACAAAACCAAAATAAATATTACACTTCTTAAAGTTTCTGCTCCTTCTCAAAAAATCAAAATGAAAAAGCAAAGAACAATTGGAAAATATATTCATCAAGCTTATTGAATAAAGTATTGAGGTCTTTAAAGTATAAAAACTTTTACACAACTCTAAGGGAAAATAGAGAAAAATAACAGAAATATAGGTGAGTGTTTTGACCAAACAAAATGAAGACCAAAAAAAAAACCAACAACAACAAATTCTATTTGTCAGAAAATGTCAAAAATATTTAACTTCACAAAACCAAAATAATGTAAGTTAAACAACACTAATACTATTTTTTTTACTTCCCAAATATCCAAAGATTTCAAAAAACAATTTTTTAATGTTTTTATTTATGTTTGAAAGAGAGAGAGAGCATGAGCGAGGGAGGGGCAGAGAGAGAGAAGGAGACACAGAATCTGAAGCAGGCTCCAGGCTCTGAGATGTCACCACAGAGCCAGACGCAGGGCTCAAACTCACAAACCACAAGATCATGACCTGAGCCAAAGTCAGACGCTTAACTGACTGAGCCACCCAGACGCCCCTAGCCAAAGATTTTTTTAATTATAAAATTGTAGGGGTGCCTGGGTGACTCAGTCGGTTAAGCATCCAACTTCAGCTCAGGTCATGATCTTGTGGTTTGTGAGTTCGAGCCCTGCGTCTGGCTCTGTGCTGACAGCTCAAAGATTGGAGCTTGCTTTGGATTCTGTGGGGACTACTAAAGGTGACTGATCAGAAGGGAGGCATCATAATTGCTACCAGATACAGACTTGTATAATGGGATAGTTTATGGTGCCACGTTTGATGTTACCTTGAAAACGGGAGAAAGGAACCCTTACTTTTGCAGGGAGAGGTTAGGTTGAGTTTGAGAGTACTAGAAAATATTCAGGCAGAGGTGTCCACTGGGCCAATGGAACTTCACTTGGAGAGTGAAAGAGTTTAATTTGACATGGATTTATTTAGGAGTCATCGTCGATAGGTGAGATTCAAAGTTCTGAGTTCATATGACCTTCCCCAGGGAAAGAATAGAGAGGAAAAAGTAAAAATTTAGA
>CM053568.1:21897534-22027559 GCA_028646485.1 Cryptoprocta ferox | reverse complement strand
GTCTCCATGCAAAAGTAAGGGCTCCTTTCTCCTGTTTTCAAGATACATCAAATATGGCACGATATACTATCCCATTATACAAGTCTGTATCTGGTAGCAATTATGATGCCTCCCTTCTGATCAATTACCTTTAGTAATCCATCTAGACCTATACCTTTCACCTCTGAATTATCTACCTACCTTGAAATTGTATTGCCCTAGGCTTGGTTCAGGTACTTCTGTCTGGATTCTTGAAAAGCAAGAGGTGTTCTAAGCATCTCTTGCTGAAATTGCTCTTCTTTCAAGTTCATTTTCTGACCTGCCATCAAGGTTATCCTTCTAAAATACTGATCCAATCATGTTTAAAGCTTTCATTATCTTCCCTTTCTCTAAAGTTTAAATTTCTTTACATGTCCTTAGACAATTTAGTCCTAAATAATGCTTCCAGCCACATCCCTTACCACACCCCATCTCCAGCCTACTTCCCCAACCTACCTCCTATACTATGTTCTCACCACACGGGTCTATTTGAAGGTTTTGAAACATACCACTCTTTCCTTATGTTTGCTCCATCTGGAAGGTTTTTTTAAAAAAATCTTTCTCATCTCCTAATATGTCTACCTCTTTATCAATCCTTCAAAATCCAGATCGAAGTCCACCTTCTCTTTGAAACTTTCCCAAAGTCTTCTGCTGTGCAGAAAATATTAAATCAATTCAACGATCCCACAGCATTCCATTACACTACTAGCCCCATCAAAATTATAGTTAACGTATTTGGCTATATCCTCAAGCTAAATGGAAGATACTCTATGGCAAGGATTGATTCTTATATTTCCATCTGTTGATGATCAAAAAAGAACCATGCAACATGTAGATGAAAAAATTCGATAAACAAATGCCTTAATTTTCACTAGCTATATGTTTAAGTCGCAGCATAAACAAGTAAGTTCTATGCCAACCACTACTGTTATAGTAAATCCTTTCCTGTAATTGTGAAATGAAAACTTTTATAAAGATTACACTTAAACTTATTTCACCAAATCCATACAGAACCTCTATTATATATGAGGCACTGTGCTAGGGTTTTTAATTGTACTATTTGATGATAAAATAGAACCATTAACTAAAAACAGGCCAACACTAGAACAATGGCAAAAGTATATCTGGCAAGAGTATTCTGCAGTAACTGAGTTTTCCTATCTATATTATAACACCAGATAAATTAAATAAATATATAATAAACATATTACAATACCTAATAAATTTAGGTATTTAATGTGTCTCATTTATTTTAAGTATTTACTCAGGCTTCACAGACTGAAATTCTAGCATGAAAAGAAAATCTTGGCTTAAATAACATTTAGGCTATTTGTTACAGTCTAGCCAAATCACAGAAGAACCAGAGGGTCAAAAAGAACTTAATCTCAGATTTATGGTCATAGAGTTTTTCCACCCACATACATGTTTTTGTTGTTAAACACGGACACAAATCATTTTCAAATGGACCCATAGGGACAGTACATCAAATTAGGAAATGGTGTGCACAGGAGTTGATGAGTAGCAGACTCAATCCAGACTGTAAAAAAAAAAAAAAAATAATAAAAAAAATAAATAGGCAAAAAAAAACAAGCAAATTTCCAATAATGTTGAATTCCACTATCCATTCTATAGACACACAAGGAATAAAGAAAATGAAGAAAAGTAGTCATCAGAATCCAAATAAAAATGAAAGAGGGCTAAATGACTTTGAATGGTTACCCCTGAATTAAAGGTATTACTCGGTGATCAAAGCAAAATGAAATCTTGCCCTTGCAACAACATGGATGGAACTAGAATGTATTATGCTAACTGAAATAAGTCAGTCAGAGAAAGAAATCATATGATTTCACTCATATGTGGAATTTAAGAAACAAAGCATATGAACATAGGGGAAAGGAAGGAAAAATAAGATAAAAACAGAGAGGGACACAAATCATAAGAGGCTCTTAAATTCAGAGAACACACTGAGGGTTGCTGGAAGGGAGGTGGATGGGGGATGGGCTAAATGAGGGATGGGCATTAAGGAGGGCACTTGATGGGATGAGTCACTCACTGGGTTCTACTCCTGAAACCAATACTACACACCATACGTTAACTAACTTGAATTTAAATTTTTAAATTTTTTTAATGTTTATTTATTTTTGAGAGAGAGAGAGAGAGAATGGGGGAGGGGCAGAGAGAGAGAGAGAGAGAGAGAGAGAGAGACAGATCTCAAGCAGGCTCCAGGCTCTGAGCTGTCAGAGCCCGACTTGGGGATCGAACTCACAAACCGTGAGATCATGACCTGAGCCGAAGTCAGACACTCAATTGACTGAGCCACCCAGGCGCCCCTAATTTAAATTTTAAAAACAGGTATTCGCACAGTTTCAAGATAAAAATGTAGGATGTTTTAACCATACTTGGTTGTCAATAAAAACTGGACATCCGCTTTATTAGCCTCAACAAAGTGGGGAATTTGTTGGAAACATAGAGGACATCTCTCCAAATCCAAGAGCAGCAAGAAGAACTGGGCCTCAAGAGGACCAACCAAGCTGCAGGGACCGGGGACTACTCCCTTCAGCCTTCCATCTGTTTGCTTCTGTGGCCACACTGTGTCTTGTCTCAGTTTCTGTCAACACATCCTTACTCACTCCTAACACTGATGGCATTCCTTGGGTTCTCTGTGTACAGTCTTAACTTTATATTCCCTGCCTACTGACAAAAAAGAAAGAAAGAAAGAGAGAAAGAGAGAAAAAAGGAAAGATCTACTCTCTCAGAGGTCCTTGTGCCCTATTCCAAATTCCTAAGAGAAAAAATATAAATGATCCATCTCAACTACTGGATTGTCAATCCCCCAACCCAAACAGAAAAGGACTGCCTCTCCAGGCGGAGCAAAGGACTGAGGATGGGTGTGGTTCTCAGTGAAAATGGTTGCTGATGAAATGGACTACAGAAGAAATGAGCTATAAGGAAAAGAAAGAATTGAATACTATGCTTGGATTTATCCAGTAGAAAAATAGTCTCAAACACATATCAGAGCAAATTCTCCTTCCAGAAAAGCACCAAATGCCAGGAAACGGTGTAGAGATTTGGGAGAAGTCAACTGTAAAAATTTTCCTCAGAAAGCAGAAAAATTTTCTTTATGATCCAAAGCTGTTAAGAAAGAAACAATGTCTTACTGGGTATATTAATAGTAACTATGAAGAAAAAACTTATCAGGAGCATAGAATATATAAAAGACACTGGGAATCTAACCATTATATTGCAAATATTGGGGCTTCAGGAACAACCTTACTTTTCAAAAAGCCACACATACTTCAAACCAAATGTACTGACACATGGGAATTCACAGGGAGCAGAGGTTGAGGGGAGATTTCAAGTTCATGAATCTACTATGTATTTTATTTGTTATAGTTATCCAAAATTTATCAAAAAACACATTTAACTAGGACATTTATTAGCATTCCAAATAAATGACATTTTGTTTTTTCTTTTTTTTGTTGTGTTTTAGTTTGTATAAATGACCACATTAATTACCATTCTAGAGCAAAAGATTCTGTGTTTCATAGCTTAAAAAAAAAACTGAAATTAAACCCAAATGACTTAAGGTTGCATAAATTAGAAGATTCATTATATCTATATACTCAAATCATCAATCAATGACTCAAAGTAATATTTACATATGTAAGTATTCAAAGATGTTGACTTTTATTTTTCTAAGTTTATTTATTTATTTCGAGGGGCTTGGGGACAGATTGAGAGGGAGAGAGAGAATCCCAAGTAGGCTTTGTGCTGTCAGCGTAGAACCCAACATGGGGCTCGATCTCAGGAACGATGAGATTATGTATGACCTAAGCTGAAATCAAGAGTCGGATGCTTAACCGACTGAGCCCACAGGTGCCCCAAAAGATGTTGACCTTTAAAATTACTTTGAGAATAACATACTCTGGTGGATTAACCAACTTTTTAAAAAATGTTTTTGAGACAGAGAGACAGAGAGAGAGAGAGAGAGAGACAAAGTGCAAGCAGGGGAGGGGCAGAGAGAGAGAGGGAGACACAGAATCTGAACCAGGCTCCGGCTCCGAGCTGTCAGCACAGAGCCCAATGCAGGGTTCAAACTCACCAGCCTTGAGACCTGAGCTGAAGTTAGATGCTTAACCAACTGAGCCAACCAGGAACCCCGGATTAACCAACTCTTATAATTTAATCACATTCTTGCACTTACAACTGTGACAGTTTTCCCTAAATATGCATTGGATATATAAATAAGTCTAGTTCATTACCTAAGGTATTTGAAGAAAGATTTGAAGGTATTTGAAGAAATATCGCTAAAGTGAGCATTCTTTTTACCTGAAGAAACTACTAGAAGAATCATAAGGAAGATTTTTTTTTTCTTTTGTGAAATAGGATGGCATATGGAAAAAAAAAAAACAGGAATATTACGAGGCAGGGGGGAACACTGTGTATCCCAGATTAGGACAAACTGAATTTAGTTGGAAGACTAAGTCTTGTATGGCTGTTTAGCATGTAATTTTTAAACTTAAGTTTAGGCTATATGATAATTTGAGAGAGGGACTAGCTGTACCTAGGACTAGAAGAATGAATTCTGTTTGAGTCATAGTTTTAGTTTAATGAAGAGTGTGAGGTTGGGTACTGATCATGGATTAGAGAAACCTAAGAATTCAGGAAACTAGATAAATGAAGAGGATAGAAGCAGATGTGTTGCAAATAGAAGATGATCTTTCACTGCCTCAGTGCCTTGGTTTCTGCAGTGGTTGGTAAACTTATTAGTTAAGGCACACAAAATGGGAGGTGCTAGCCAATGAAAGTATATTGTATAAAAATGGCACATGAGAGGCAATTACCTGGACTGAACAAAAGTCAAAGGGGTGGGGGAAAGAGGTTATCACTTGGGACTACCAGCTGTTTAGAGAGTATCCATTCAAATGATAGTCCCCGAATGTTCACTCCTCTTGGTCCTGCATCTGCTCCATGTGGCCTTCTGCTCGGTCACCCACATACCTAGTGCCCGTCATGGCTACCCTCTCCGTCTCATGTCTTTGCAATGAACTTCAATGATAAGTATGTATCTGAGGGCCTTGTGCCTACTAGATCTTCTGACAATATAGCACAGGGTAGTACTACATGGTGTTTAAGAACTTACACTTTGGCTCAGACCACCTGGATGTGGATTCTAGTACCTGGACTTAGTAGCACCATAACTTTGGTCAAGTTACTTACATTCTCTATGCCTCTGTTTCCTCATCTGTACTTAGGGGATAATATTACTAACCTACAGGGGGAGATTTTTCTATTGTGAGGATTTAATGAATTCATATAGGGAAAGTACTTAGCATGGTACCTGACAAGCAGTGACTACTCATCATCATTATGAGGGGTAAAAGAAACTGCTAGCATGTGGCTGGAATGTCTGCCAAGCAGATAAACCATACAATGGAACCAACATTTTGTTCAAAGCTGTGAATGAAAACAAGTAATTGTATTTGTGGGGGCTGACAAAGTGGGTCAGGTGATTTAGGAGAATTATTAATCTAGAACCAATGACGACACAACCCTACCTGAGCCAAGAAGAAGGTGATAATACCCTAGGAAAAGGAACAGAAAAATAACAACTTGACCTTTGCTGTATGAGGATGATACTGCAAGGTTGATAAAGGGCAGTGCGGACATCAATGTGGAGAAGGGGCATGAATTCACAACCCAGATGCCTGCAGATTCCCTTCTGAAACTCACTGCATGGAGTTCTTTGCAGAGGTGCTGTAGAGTTTGCCCCCCCGACCAGATTTGGGGGTGGAGAAGGTAGAGATTCACACTTGCCTGAGATTCTACTCAACAGGTTATATTGCTCCCTTGGGAAAGTGGTCTGAAGGGTGAATTTGCTAAAATTATTATAATCCATCATTTGAAAAGTCAAGCATCCCCTAAATGGTCCTCTGAGAAGATGTCATAACTATTCTCATTTTAGTTTGAAATCAGAGCACAGTACTATCCTTGATATACTAAAGTTTAAAATACTAAACAGACTAAGACATCTCTTTTCCAGAACACCAAGGTTATAATGAATATCATTTGCTAGGTCCTGGAGCATAGATAAAATCATGTAAGATGTGATTTTAATCCTCCACAAGTAGAGGGGAGATAGGCATCATACAATAAGTGCTATTTATCACACTTCCCTATAATTTCCTTAATCAGATACGTCCTTACAGTATTTCTCCACATTTTGGGAACATGTCAAATAAGTGAACGCAGATTACTCTGCAAATCCCTGCAAGGTTCTCTGTTGCTGGGACTTCACCAATCTCTGCCTAATAAATTCTGATGGTAGGTCTTACGCCTTGAAGGTGTAGGAGAAAATGGAAATTTCAAAAGAGCAAAAGGTCAAAAGAAATAAAGAAAAAGGCATTGGTGCTTTCTGGGTTTGTGGGCCGCCAGACACTGTGTGCTTGGGAGAATTCCCCACCTTTACTCAGATCCAGTCCCAGGAGAGCACTCCACAACTTCTTACTACTGGAGATGTCTGGCTGAGTGGACAACCAAGTGACTCAATTCCAGCTACTTTCTGTGGTTCTCCTTCACCCATGGAAAAGTCACACCTCTTGGCTTTGCTGATAGGGCAGGCCATTCCTCTGAGGCCCCTTTCTGCCTGCAACAACAGGAGACCTTGTCCATCCCTCCCTGTTCCCATGTCTCAGACTTCCAACTGCCAGCATCTGTATCTCTTCATCTGAGGGCTTGCTTTGGTGCCTGGAGACCACCCTAACCACTCGCAGGGGAGGTGACAGTGACAGAGAATTGACACCCTCCAGGGAGCAAATCTCGACAGTGACAGATTAGAGTAGGTCTATACATGCCACAGATCCCTCTCAGGTGTGGTCATTCTAAGGCTTGAACTGTTCAGTGCCCCCCATCCCCGGTACAATTAAGCACTAGTTACCTTTTCTGCTGTTGGCTCCCTTCCCTGTCTCATGTCCTCAGTGTTTAGTTAGGATCACCTCCCAAATAAGCAACTTGCACTTGAATCCTCATCTCAGGTTCTGTTTCTGGCGAACCCAAAACTGAGACATTGGCTGTTGTCCCTGGCTTGCTTCTTCTCCATTAAACAGGCACGGGGACAAATGAAAGCTTCTGCCCAAGGACATTTCCAACCAGAAAACAAAATGCTGGTCTCTTCTTTGCTAAGTTGCTGGAAAGGAAAGAACTACACGAGGGACAGAAGAGATCTGCTTTCAGTATGAACACTGCTCTCCCCCCGGGTCCCAATGGCTGCTCCGTTACACTGTTTATCTCTTGCTCCCAAATTCTCTGGTGGTTCAGACTCGAGTTGGGTGCTGGGCAGGAGGTGAGGGGGGACTGAGTTTGTAGGGTCTGTGCTGCACAGTCTGTGAATATATCACTGTCAGTATTGGTGGCTCTCTCTAAAATGTGGAATGCTCGATGTTCTTTAGTTTAAGCCATGGGTCCTGGTGCCAAATCTGGGACAACAGAGAGTCCCACGTAACATCCTGCTGCAGATGAGTATTTAAAACACAGATTTTTACTACTGACCAGATACACAAAGCCTAAACTTTGGTATCTTTATTGGTAGAAAAGCCCAACAACAACTGTCTGAAATCATTACTTTTGAAGCCACATTTAAAAGCCAAGCACTCCTATTTGGAAGGAAATTGTGACTAAAAAGAGAGCAATCTTGGCTAGAAAGAGTAATGTGAAAAACATAAACAAAAATTGCTTCATTTCTTTCAGAGTGAATTTCAGGTTCATTTGGAAAGGTGAAGCCTATAAAACAGGATTAAAATGATGATGCTTTACTTGCAGATATGACTCAACTGGTGTAGGTCAAAATACATGAGCCAAGTTGAAGGAAATGCCAGGATCAAAATACACTCTCAAACAACACCTCTGAATGTGCCTAAATGCTCTCCACCAACAACAGCAGGCACACAGACTCTTTTACTGCACAGGACAAAAAAAAATCACAATAAAAAATGAAGCTTGCGAGCTAAAGAAAGAGAATCAGTTGTGGGAAATGGGTCCTCTGAGGCAACCATTTCACTTACATGTGATAACATTAGAGGGTTAGAGTCTTTCTTCCCTGAGAATGTTCTTTGAGGAGTATTACCAGTAAGGATGAGAGACTCTGACAGAGTGGTAGGTACAGGGTACCTCTCAGTGTGTGACAAGATGGGGGGGGGCCACATTCTTCCAACCACTCAGCAAGGTGATGGAGGCAGTTACTTCCACCACTGCCGCCTCAACACCCTGTTCTGCGTCCCTCCATGGCCAGCTGTCCAGGCTCCTCTCCTTGGTGAATAATTGAAGGCAGCTTGCCAAGCAGTGAAAAAAACCACCATCATCTGTGTGCAGAGTTGTGTGTGAATCTGGGGTCTCAAGATCCAATGTGGCCCCAGGAGGGAGGAGAAGGATGGCTAGAGTGGGGTGACAGCATCTGAAGGGTCAGTGCTTTCAACCCACTATGATTCTCCCATCCTAACAGACTCAGTGCTACAGTACTCGGCATCTGGTGGAAAAAAGACTAGAATTATCTCCTTTCAATTTCTTGGTAATGAGCTAAAGTGTCATTTCATTTCTTAAGGCAGAGCTGTATTGCGGAATAGAATATAACATTCTCCTGAATATTTAAGATAATAGCTGAGCCATAAAAGGGCTTTCGTACTTGAGACCAATCACTTTTTAGGCTATGCCTCCAGATGCCCCCAAGGTATGTCTTCAATCACCTGCGCCCAGGTAGACATTGATATTTCACTTCCTGTTATGTAATACAAGTTCACTGTAACTACTTTTTCAAAGGCAGTAGAAATAATATAATTCCTATAGATAACTACTGTTAACAGTTTAAAATTTTTCTTCCCAGGTTCTTTTTTCTGAGTGCATATATTTAATGAAATCGGACCTATGTTATATATGATACTAAACACACACAGAGTTTCAGCTCATTTAATATGCTATTTGGCCAATGTATTACATCATTAGATAGTTTTAAAAATGGGATTTTATTGCCTATAATACATTTCATTGTGGATAGGATGTTTGATTAAATTGTCCTGAGTTGTGGGACCTTGGCGATTGCTGCCTCCAGGTTCTGTGTGGAGTGGCAGCCATTACAGTTACCCTCTTGCCCACCCCCCCACACTGCCATTTCTCACCCTTCTCCTGAGGAAGAGGGTTTCTCCAGCCCCTCTATCCCCCCTTCTCTTTAGCTTCTGGTTGCCAGGAAAGAGCTAGGCTTTACAGAGGCAAGTTCCCATGTGCCCAGAACGGTCTATCCCTGGGGCGGCAAGTCAATCTAATTTCAAGATTCAGTATTAGAAAGCTGTGCACCCAAGCCACAGTCTCCAATAGCAGGAGACAAGGCCATGTTTGATTCTCCACCTGCCTTTTCTGTTGTATTGTAATTCAATTGATTTAGAACTCAGGAGAGGTGAAGAAAAGTATAATTTACTGAGCCCTCCCAAACCAGAGCCAAACTGTTTCTAAATGTTCCCTATTCCAAGTAATGCTGGGATGAATATCCTTTTACAGGAATCTGTATATCTTGAGTTATTATTTTCTAAGAAATTCCTTGACTGGTAATTACTTAGTTTTAAGAATTTTACTTTGAAGACTTGTAAACATACTGACAATTTATCATATTGCTCTGGAAACATGTTACTAAGTTGTAAATACATGGGTGTATTATGAATGCTCTACATTGGGAGGAAGATCTTGAAGACTCAAGAAAGAAGGGAAAATGCTTGGTGGAAGGTCTTCCTTGGCTGAGGGAAGAGAGCCTTACTCTAATCTGTATAAGGAAGCATTGATGCACATTGAGTTTAGAGGTGGAACTAGTAAAAATGTGAAAGAGTTCATATCTGAGAAAATGAAGTCTATGTATTTTAACCACATACGTGTAAATACATTTTAAATATCATATCTGAAATTTAAAAAAACTACATTTTGCATTAGCAACTAGTATATCCTATAACCAGGTGCTGCAAGATGGACATTAAAATAATGAAGGCTATCAGGAAAGGTTCAGAAGGAATTAAGAAATTAGTGCATCAAACGCATGTATCTCAAAGGGTATTTTACATACTCTAGCAACAACTTACAACTGGAAAAACATCCAACTTGGACTGTACTAATTAAATGACTAGATTTACTAAGTAAACTAATTTACTTAGTAAATGATTCAGTCATGTAATAGATCCTGCTAAGAACTTCCTTTAAAATGCTTCTCTAATATTGTAGGGGTTATCTTTCCCTTAGTTTTGAATTACATCTATTCACATGAAACAAGGTAGGTGTCACTATTTCAACATATATAGTAATGAGAATCTATCCTCAGCTTTCAAGTTTACTGCATCTATGAAAGAAATACATGCTCTGAATTTGAAAACTCTTTATTGTTTAACTCTACACAAATAAAACAGCAACTGCTTGAATGACCTTGTGAGAAGGACCAATAACAAAGAAGACGCATACTATAAAAATCTTTTTATGAATATTGATAAGAAAATTACCTACTAATGCGTTGCATATTTCACTTTCTGACCACTATCATTCATTTCAAGTGAAGGGCTGTAACAACATTCAACGTCCGTCATCAGCTCTCACAGAATGCTTCCTATCCACATTTGGCCTCCAAACTGGAGCAGGTTACTGGATGTAAGCAGAGTCTATGCCAGAAATCCACTTTTCATATGGCCTGGGGAGCTTTAGAGAACAGTCTAAACAATCGATGAGAAAGGCAGCCACAATACAGAACAGGAAATTCCTTTTAACGTAAAATTCTCTTAACTGGACAGCTTACTCTAGAAAAGCCAAGAAGCACCACGTTTTCCTGAGAAATGCAAATTTGGGTTTACTAAATTAATGATAAAATATTAAAATTAAAATATTAATTTTATTTTATTGTGTGCATTTTCCCCCATCACTTTCAGTACAATATTTTATTTGGGAGTGAATGCTGTAGTATTTAGAAGCTTCTGGCTCCTGGGGAAATCACATAAGTAGCTTTAGTTGCCAAAATTTAAATGGATGGCTCTGGAACTTTGATAGTTTTTACTCAAAGAAGGAGAATCCAGCACAAGGACTAAGTTAGGCAAGGCCTGACTCTTCCATCTTGAGCTGAACCAGGCCAGTGCCACTTGAGGAAGAAATGAAGTGGGATTTCCAAAATTTCCCCAGCTAGACACAAGCTCTCTCTGACACGCTGGGGTGGCAAAGACTGCTTATTACTTCCTAAGCATCCATTCTCTCCTCCCTCTTCAAGGATGGATATGAGCCCGAGTTGCCCCAAATGAGATCTATGTGGAAGTAGTACGTGGATTGTCAAAGAGTCTCCCTAAAGAATGGTGTGACTCTCTTTGCCCTGTCCTCCTTCCCAGAGTCTGGAGTAAGCCCCTGATGGAAAAAGCTCCAGCTTCCATCTTAGACCACTGAGGTTGTGACCTGAAGGTGATGGAGCAGAGAGCCCAAAGGAGAGACTCCAGATCCCAGAAGACATCATAGAGCTGTTATGTTAGAATTTTCTACTTAAAACAGTTTGGGAGAAAAATAAATGTTTATTGTGTTTAAGCCAGTAGTACTTTATATTTTTCAATCACATCCAGTTGAACCTACTCCTAGCTAATTCGCTGGTTAAAAAAAGGAAGCTCAGAAGGTAAATTAGAAGGGACTATGCCATTTCAGGCTCTGCCAATGGTTGGTCTATGTTAGACCATGGAATAGCAATCAAGGACCATGAAATGAAATTCCATGTGCCAGGTCTCTGATGAATTGAGACAAATCACACGCAGAATTGCTGCATACTCCAATTTGTCAAAGGTAGGGCAAAAAGTCAGATTTTTAAAAAAATGCTATTTTCTGATTTTGAAATATTGCTAAAGTTAGAAAATGTATTGTATATATATTATAGAGAGAGAAAGAGAGATTTAAATACACACAGACATGAGCATATACACATAACTCCAACTGACATGCACCCACTGAATGAAAAGGCCTGAAAGCCATGGTTTAGGTCTTCAGGTTAATATGTTTGGCTTTATATCTTATGTAACACTTTTGCAGCTTCATAAATGGAATCTTCCACTTTTCCCTAGCTGTTGATATAACTCAAAACACGGAAGTGACACAGTAAAATGTGGGTGAGGATGGGAAATGGCAGGGGACAGAAGGAAAAAGACAAGATGACAAGTCAGAAGACTGAATTGACTCTGTCTGTGGCATTTACTTAGCTTTGTGATTAGCATTTAGTTATCTGACTTCTAGAATCGGATGCTGTTCCTGTAAATCTGTAGAACTGACTCTGTAAAATCTTAATATGAAAGCACTTTGTAAATTATAAATCACTTTACAAATTAAAGGCATGTTTGGTCAAGAATGATACATTTAATAATTTCATGACCACTAATTTTTTATATTTTTTAAGGTTTATATTTGAGAGAGAGAGAAAGAGTGTGCATGTGTGTGTGTGGAGAGTGATGGAGAGCAGGGAGCAGAGGATCGGGAGTGGGCTCCACACTGTCAGCGCAGAGCCCTATGCAGAGTTCGAACTCACCAACCCTCAGATTATGACCTCAACAGAAGTCGGATGCTGAAGCAATGGAACCACTAAGGTGCCCCCATGGCCACTATTAAGAGACATCCTCTCTCGGGGCGCCTGGGTGGCTCAGTTCATTGAGCGTCTGGCTTCGGCTCAGGTCATGATCTCACGGTTCATGGGTTCCAGCCCCGCATCAGGCTCTGTGCTGACAGCTAGCTCAGAGCTTGGAGCTTGTCTTCAGATTCTGTGTCTCCCTCTCTCTCTGATCCTCCCCTGCTCACGCTCTCTCTCTGTCTCTCTCAAAAATAAATAAAACATTTAAATAAATAAATAAATAAATAAATAAATGAGAGATCCTCTCTGAGCACATTTGTATCAGGAGGACATGGCAGGGAGTAGGGGATGGGAAGGACATTCCTATTCTTTAACCGCAGAAGTGAAGTAGGACAGAACAGTCTAACCTCCCTCTGGGTCCAGGCATTCAAGCCTTTGACCAAGAGTTTTCATGATGCATTTCAACCAAGCATAACCACAAAACTGGCAGCCAATAATGATAAGTGTCTTTGACAGAAGCAGTAGGTGTACATTCTTATTACATGCCTATAATAATAACACAGTGTCCTGTAATCTGGGCAAAACAAAACTAATAAACAAAATATACACACATTGGATTCAGTATTCGAGAATTATTTGCTCTCTCTCTTCAAATGAAGAATTCTGGTACCAATTTTGCCTGGGAAATATACATGAGGTCTAGATCTATTTTATGCACTGAGGACTCATTCCGTTCATTCATTCATTCATTCATTCTTCTAAAATTCCTATATAAGGCCAAGGCAATACGAGAATTGTTGAAAAGTTTCAGAAGCACAAAAGAGAGAACCCTTCCAAAAGTACATTTAGAAATAGATCTTTTCAGTATCGAAAAAGAACTTAGCTTCTGTATCAGTGAACAACTCTTGACATCTAAATCATGCTCTCAGTTTGGAACAGCTGAATCTACCGCAGATTGTAGGGCTGCCCCCACATTTTCCCAAAGGAAAGGAAGACTCAACCCTGCCTTATTCCTTCAGCATTTGGGCCATCAGAAACACAGCTAGAAAATGTACCAAGGCTATTATCAGCCTACTGTCTCAAAAGAAAATGGCCCTAATTTTATTCATCAGGGTTTTAGTCTAGTGCTATCTCACACATCTCTAGATCTTATTAGAACACTTAAAAGCAGATCCTTTCTTCCCATAAGGCTGAGCAAGCAGATTCGTCTCCTGGTCAAGGTGTGATTGTGTACTACTGTGGACATATAGCAATGATGCTCTCTGCCTAAAGCCAGGAATGCTGCCACCCATCTATTCCCAGTCTTCAGGCCATCTAAATCTCGAATTTTTGGTGAGACAGCACATTCCCCACTAAAGGATCACATCTGGAACTCTGGACCAATGGAGAAAGCAGAACTTTTTTTTCAAAGGGAGCTTCATGCTGTTTGTTTAACAGATACTTAGTGAAAGTGAAGTAGGAATGAGGGGATTTTATCATGACTTGAAATGCTGAAGAGGTGGAGAGCCTTGCATTCATAGTGGAGCCAATCCAAAATATGCAGCTTAGGAAAGGCAATTTATAAGTACATGGTAGAGAGAAAAACTAAGGCGAGAAGTAATTATGAAACTGTCACTCCTTGGAAAGGAAAATCTGAAGATCTTTCTGTTTATTTTGTAAAAGGTTTTCATGTAATTAAGTTCAAGGGGCTAAATTTTACCCCCATTCTCTTGATTGCATTTCTGGAAGGATCTGCGCTAAGTAGATTTCACTGCTTTAGTCCGGTACTCTTTGATGAGTGCTGGGGGATGGTGTCTAAAAAAAAAAAGTCCACGCTGCAGTTTACCCTTTGCAATAAAGTGTGATAAGGGTCTGCACATATACTTCCCATCAAGCTGTCCGATTCTGATACCAGATGAAAAATGAAGCCCACTGTTATCCTTTTTGTTTAGTCAAAAAGTCATATGTGCTGAGAGATAAGAGCAAATTTCGTGTTGTAGAGGAGATTCTGTATCTTGAGATTTTTACATAAGAGGAGGGAGGTGTATGAATTGTGAGGGGGAGCTGTGTGCTTGCAGGCACGTCCTGTGTCTACGTTTCCATGTCTGTGTATCTGTCTGCCTCTGTTTGTGTCTGTGCATAGTTGTGTGGACATTCAGTTGAAAAACTAATTTTTATGTGGAAAGTAATTAACAACCTCAGAACTGTCCCTATAATTTCCAATTTCCCAGATCACAAACACAATCAGTTCCAGCAATACCATTGTGCATACACACGGGAATCTGATGAACTGTCTCATTTCCTTGATGAAATGTGTTAAGTTTCATATCCAAACCCGAACTACAGAGCTTATCGTTTTCAAACTAATTCCAGAATGAAATACGCTCTCCTGATCCCCGTGTGAAGAATCCCTATTCAAACCTCCACTAATATCATTTTCAAACATCAGTCACCTTCTATCAATTTTCTCCAAACAGCATATTTTAATTACACCTAAGAAAGCTCATCCAGGATTTGGAAAGGTTACAGTAAAGACATGTAAGTCTCCAGGTTAGACAGGGACTGGGTCCAGCTGACCCTCTCCTGCACCTTCTCATAACCCAATCAAAATGAGAAAAGAAAAATAAAATCAAGGGGAAGTTCAGTGAACATAAACTTTTGAGAAGTCTCTGCTTGTTAATTACAAATGGATCCAGGCTGAATTAAGATGCTGGGAACCTTGTTGGCAATTTCACTTTTCAAGACAGGATGTAGTATTTGGAAGGAGAAAGCTGAAGACAGAGTAGGTCTTGAGGCGAGCAGTGTGTACTGGATTCATTACCCATTTAACTGCTTTGGATCAACGTACTCAGAGGCCCCAGGCCAACCTGGCCAAGACAAACAGAGGAGCTGGTATATGGCAAGTTTTTTTCCTGATGCAGCAGGGTTCTTCTCTGATGGCGTGGGTGGTGACATAAGGAACAAGGCCAGCCTTAGGACCTCATGAGTACTTGGAATGGGGGCCAACAGAGAACTGGATCTGCAAAACTAAACCTGACTGGTGAAACAACTTCAATAAAAAGAGAGCATCTTTAAGGAGTTACCTCATCTCTTAAAGGCAAAAGCTTTTCAAACATCATAGAAAATGAAAAAAGTACAAATAAAAAGAAAAATAGGGTCAGGGGACTGGTAAAATGATAGATGTAAACAAATTTAGAAGGCAAGTGAAACACTGAGAAAAACTATTTGCCTCATACTTAGCAGCAGGAGGGTTAATATCATTAAGATGCAAAGAGTATTTGCAAATCAAAAAGAAAAAGAACACCCTCAAATAAAAAAGGGACAACCCCAAAATATTTTAATGAATATTCAAAAAAGAAGAACTATATATGGCAAATAATATATGAACAAAGTGTTCAGCCTCATTAATAAGGAAATGCAATTCAAAATGGGATTCCATTTTTCACACAGGAAGTGGGGCAGAGGGTGGGCGTGTTTAAATGACACTAACCCATGTTGGCTGCATCCTAGGTACTGATCCAGGAAACTGCACATAGCAGTGTAATTTGGTACCAGTTTCCTGCAGGGCAACTTGGCACATGTTACCAAAGGCCTTAAAAGATGGGCACACTCAGGGCGCCTGAGTGGCTCAGTTGGTTAGGTGTCTGACTCTTGATTTTGGTTCAGG
This sequence comes from Cryptoprocta ferox, assembly GCA_028646485.1. Lineage (NCBI taxonomy): Eukaryota > Metazoa > Chordata > Mammalia > Carnivora > Eupleridae > Cryptoprocta > Cryptoprocta ferox. The sequence continues at coordinate 22,011,294 of CM053568.1, read as the reverse complement.
TCACGATCTCACAGTTTGTGAGTTCCAGTCCTGTGTTGGGCTCTGCACTAAGAGTGGAGCTGGTTGAGATTCTCCCTCTCCCCCTCTCTCTGCCCCTCTCCTGTTCTCTCTCTCTCTCTCTCTCTCTCAAAAGAAATAAACTTAAAAAATTCTTTTTAAGTGGGCATACTCTTTGATGCAATATAGCTACCACTTTAGAGTCTGCACCGAGGAAATTATTAAAGACATGAGCAAAACCTGGGGTGTCTGGATGGCTCAGACAGTTAACCAATCAACTCTTGGTTTCGGTTCAGGTCACGATCTCACAGTCGTGAGATCAAGCCCCAGACTGGGCTCCACATTAAGCATGGAGTCTGCTTGGGATTCTCTCTCTCCCTTTCTCTCTGCCCGTCCCCTGCTCATACACTTTCTCTGTCAAAAAATAAACTTTTAAAAAAAGGAGCAAAAATTTAGTAACACAGTGTTGTTTATAACAGCCTAATATATAATAATAGGTATTTACATGATAAAAACAAAGGCATATTCTACAGTGGAATACTAAGTGACAATAAAAAATGATAAACTAAAAGTATATTTCTTATCATGGAAAAAGAAAACGCAAAGTATGGTGGAATAGAAAGTCAAGTTACAAAAGAGAATGTACAATATGATCCTTTTTGGGGCAAACACTGTTTATACATCCACAAAACCATACCTATTACCTAGATAACTGCAAAGCCAAGAAGGGTGTGTATCATAGTATTACAGTGTATTTACAGAAAATCTGTCTGATTATTTTATTTTCTGGTTATAATAATAACCATTTATTATCAGTAAAATAAAATGTATTTAAAAAGAAAAAATAAATCAAAGAGACTTTAGCAAGGATCCAGATACAGAAGATATATTCAGAAAATCAATAAAGTTTCTGTACATCAAGAATAATTGTTTAAAATTTAATTTGACAATGTGCTATTCATGGTAGCAATACCGAATAGAATATATTTAGGTCTAAATTTAGAACTATATGTAGGACTTAATTATTAGAAATCTACAACTTTACTGAACAATATAAAAAGAACTGGTTATGTATGGATATACCATATTTTTGACATGGGGGGACTATTATTATAAAATATAAGTAATCCACAACTTAATTCTTTTTTGTCCACATTGAAATAAAAATCCTGGATGCTTTCATCTGAAATATGTGAAAAAGAATTAAAAATTCATAGTTTCAGAAGTATAAGAAAAATAGAGAATTTGCACTACCATATATTTAAATATATTGTAAAGTTATAATAATGAAATCACTTTTGCAAAGTTTAAAAATAATAAATACATAATAAAAATTAATAGAAAGCCAGGAGAAGATAAGTACCCATAAGCATTTAGTAGATGATACAAGTGAGATTCAATTAAACTGGAAAAGGATGGATGGCTTTTAAGCAAATGATATGAGGACAACTTGTTAACTATTTACTAAAAAATAAAATTAGACATCTTTGTCAAGCCATACACTAAAATAAGGTCCAGATGAATCAAAGTGTTAAATGGAAAACCATTTCTCCAACTTGGAAAATGAAAAGGCCATTCTAAGAATATAAGCAAATATAGGATCTTAAAGACAATGTTTGATAGATTTGAATATATAAAAAGTTAAATCATCCATCTAATGACACTGCAATAAACACAAATAAAAGGCAGTGAACTGGGAAAACACTTGCAGCAGATACAAAAAAGAGTTACCACTCTTACTATATAAAGAGCTTTTACAAATCATTAACACACACACACACACACACACACACACAACTAAACATGTACTGTCATTGCAAAATGGGCAAAAATTATGACCAGGTAATTATCAAAGGAAAAATACACATGTACAGTAATTGTACTGGAAAATGTTCATCCTCAATAAAACTTCTCTAGTTTCTGAACTTGCTGAAATGATACCTCCATTCACATATGAAATTGGCAAAGATATTTAAAATAATAGTACATGTTATCGGTGACCATGTGGCAAACTAATAGCTGTGATATTCTGCTGGTGGGAATGTCAATTGAGACAAACCTCCAGGGGAGAATTGGACAGTATGTACCAAGAAGTTTACAAATGTTCAAGTTCTTTAATTCAGGACCCTCTACAGAAATCCTTCATAAAGAAGTAATTAAAAGGGTGCACAAATATTTGTGTCTACCATAACTTAGTTAACAAAAACCCTAAGTGTCCGATAATAGGTGACAGGTAAAATAAATTATGGTGTATGTATTCAATGGAATACCATACAACTAATGTTGATATCTAATCCCTATATTAGATATATAATATACTAAAGTAGATCACTTTTGACATAACATGAAAAATGCAGGCTACAGAACAGCAAGGCATCAATTTGGTGAATGGTATGCACAAATATGCATACTGGGCAACTGTCCAACAACATGTACACAGTGGTTTTGTAAGGGTGATGGGGTTATAGTTTTTTTCCCCCTTTTCCTCCTTTCTATTTCATTCATTCCACAAACATTGGCTTGCTATTATGTGTCAGACATGTCAATATGTTCCAAATTTTCTTCAACTGAATATGTATTCGTTGGTAATCAGAAAAAGTTAAATTGTGCATAACTCCATCATCTAAAACGGACTTCCTCTCCCAGATGCTAAAAATTCTGTAAAGGTCTCACTAAAAATAGGAAAGGCACGCAAGTGTATCAAAAGCATAAAATAACATAAAAAAGAACCGAGAAACTACTCACTTTATTCTACCTCTTACCTTCAGAGACACTTCATAAAACACACTCACCTGTTCCAGCTTGGACACGGTCTGTCCTTACAAGTGTGGATGTGAACCGCATCTTAAAGACACCTTCCCAAGAAGGCCCCCAGAGAAGACCGCTCAGAGGAGCCTGCCATCTCGCTAAGCGGTTAAAATCCATTACCCCCGGGACCCCGCCCCAACAGTGGGAGAGTAGGTATGACTCTGATTTTGTGCACGGGGGACTTGACCTGGGGAGGCTGTGGCTCGCCCGAGGCTGAACCCCGGGTTGGAGGGGAGTGGGCAGCAAAGGGTAGGCAGGGCCGGGTGGGGGCGGGGGGGGCGCCGAGGGCCGGGGCCGGGAACGCGGGCGCCTTACCGCGGCTTGCTGGAAGGCGCCCATGGTGTAGGTGCCGCCGCCGCGGTAGGTGATGGCCGGGATCTCGCGGCTGAGCAGCGCGCACTTGTGCTGGTGCGCGCGGCGGTGGGAGATGTAATCGACGCGCGGCACCACGTTGTTCTTGGACGAGAAGGTCACGATGGCCACGCGCGTGGCCGTGGGCACCACGGGGAAGTCGGACAGCAGCTTGCGGACGAACTTGAGCTCGCTGAGGAAGTTGGCTTGGCCCACGCTGGACGACTCGTCCACCAGGAAGACGAGCTCCAGGCGCTCGCTGAGCTCCCGCAGCCGCCGCACGCGCCGCCGGAACGCCTGGCCCAGCCGCTCCACTTTGCTCTCGGCCGCGTCCTCGCCGGGCGCCGGCGGCGCGGGCAGCCGCCCCGGGGCTCCGGGCGCGGCCTCGGGGAAGAGGCGGAAGCTGAAATTGCGCGACGGGGACATCTGCTGAAAGGTCGCCCAGCCCGAGACGAGCGCCAGACCCCAGCAACAAAAGGCCAGGCGCGGCCACATTGCGCCGGAGACGGAGCGGCCGGCTCGGAGCGCGGGCGTCGGCCCGGGCGCGGAGAGACGCTCGGCCGCCCGGCTCGCGGAGGGGCGTGCGCGGCGCGGGCGCGGGGCGGCGGCCGAAACCTCGGCGCCCCCTTAGCCCAGCCTGGGGACGACGGGCGGCTCGGGGGCTCGCAGGCAACGGCGCGCGCGCTCTACCCCTCGCGCTCTCGCCTTTTTTCTTCCCTCTCTCCTCCTTCCTCTCTCCCCGAAGCCTATAAAATGTTTGAAGGAAAGGGGGCAGTCAAGAAAAATCTCCCGCGTCCCTCCTTCTCCCTCTCTTCCTCCTCTCTCTGTCTCTCCTGCTCCCCTCTCCTCTCTCCTTCCTCTATCTCTGCCTCTATCTCTCTCCTCCCCCTCTCATTCTCCTCCCGGGATCGAGCCAAAGTCTCGGAGATTCCATGACACCAGAACCCCGCGTCTGTCAGGCTGTCAACATTCCCGCAGCAAGCGCACCAGCGCCGAAGCCCTGATTGATCCCATATGTCTGGCAGGAGCTGCAGAGGAATTCACTGGAGATGGATCCAGATACCGAGAGTGCCACAGTAATTGGAAACACTTTGTAGAGGAAAACACACACGGACTGGCCAGCGAGTTGAAAGCATCCTTTGAAAACTGCTTGCTCACCTTTTGTGTGTCTCTTTATCCCCCCTCCGGTGCCCCCAAACCCTCACCAAATACATGTTTGACTTCCCTGGTGGGGATTTCTGATCAGTGGTGTGTGTGAGTGTGCAGACTCTTGAGGGTCCCCTCGCACCGCACGGATAGGGATTGCATCTACCCCTAGGCATCTCAGAGAGATGATTTGTCCCGCTGCTTCATCCGTGCATTTATTTATTCATTCATTTGTTCACTCATGCAACAAGTATCTTTGAGCACCTATCATGTGCCAGGACACCAGGAATATAGTGAGGAACAAAAATTGGCGTCGATCTTTCCCCCCGGGGAACTCACAGGGTAACAAGTGAGATGACCATAGCCAGATATTCCACAAATACCTACAGTTACAGTCCTCCATGCTAAGTGCGGTGAAGGAGATCTTACGTAGACAGACTCGACCTTGAAGAGGTCACGAAAACTTCTAAGAACGTTTGTGCTGAAATCTGAAGAATGAGTAGGCGTCCTTTTTATCTAGTCCCCTTTCCTGTACTTGTGGTCTGTTTCAACAGGCAGGACCTAAAGAGGTCTACTTCCTTGTCTTTGAGTGGTACCCAGCACACAGTTACTGTGAAACACAGTTGCCACTGTGTGTGGTTTTTCCAAAACCAGATCCCAAATGTAGAAGCACACTTTGCATGGAGGCAGAGACCTTCATTAAACTATTCCAGCTAGGAGTCAGGAGCCTTGTGGAGAAAGTCCCCTGCAGTTACATAAACCACCTGAACCAAGTTACCGCCAATTCTTGGCATCAGCTGCATCTATTTCATGCTAGAATTCAATGATCTTAAAGGTTCCTCGATCTCTAATATCAGATGATTTAATTTCATCTATATATAATGAAATTCCTTCAATGAGAGAGAACAGAGGGTATTGGTTGAAATGTTAGGGTTCTGGAATCAGTTTGCCTGGGATGACATCTTGGCTTTGCCACTCACTAATGTATCACCTTGACGTCAGTTTCCTTCTCTGTAAAATGGAGTAATAATAACAGTCTGTTAGGGCTTAATAATAAACATCTAGAGTTCTTAGGACAGTGCTTAGAATATAGTGTGTACTCTATAATTGCTGATTCTATCATCACCATCTTTAATCATGAACGTTCTTCAAATTCTTATTTTTCTAACAATATTTATTGACCATCTATCATGCACCAGGATGTAAGATACTGAGGTTCTAAACTTGAATAAGACTCGGTTCCATCCAGTCCTCCAGAAGTTCAGAGGGTATCAGAAGAGAACATAATTTGCAAACAGTTTCAGAGCAGTAAGATGACTACAGGAATGGAGAAGGGGGAGCAGGAAGGAGAAAGGTCTAAACTTGCAGGGAATGAGCAAGACCTCGTTTGAGCTGAGATTTTAAAAAAAGAGTTTTTCCAAATTTTATCTACTCTGTGTTATTTCAAACACATTATTAAGAGCTAATATTTCAGAACTTGTATGTGCCAGACACCATGGCAACTACTATGTGTACTAGCCCATGTGTTCTTCACAAAAATCTAGGGAGGTAGACAGTCACTCTAGGATTCTTTGATTGCAATCAAGAGGCACCCAACTTCTCATTTAAACAAAAAGGGATTTCTTGGCTCGCATAGGAAAGGGTAGGGGGCGGAGCTGGTCTCAAAAAGACTTGGAAAGGAAATCATGAACTACTTAGGTCTTCCATTTTTCTCTCCTCTGCTTCTCTTTGCATATTAGATTTAGTCTCTAACTTCAGATTTATGATCTGAGGAGGAAAGACTCTTCTCCTCAAGTTTAAGTTTAAAAGTTATCAAAACAACCACCACCATCCCCTTAAGGAAAGACTCCACTAGAGAAGGCATGGGTTATATGCCCATCCCTTAACCCACTCTGTGATTGAGGGGATGGACCATTATAATTGTCCTAACTGAGCCCATATGCTCACTGTGGCAGAGACTCCTAGTCATCTACCCACCATATCTGATCTCACCTTCTTCAAGCAATAGAGCTCTTGCGTTTTAGCTGAGCATAAGGTGTTGAAATAAAGGCTATCTATCCCAGCCACTCTTGCAGTTGCACTCCACTGGTTTTGTATGGCTGCTGTCTTTTATCTGTTGTCTCTTCCTTTCACCCCTTAATCCATCTTTCTACCTGGAATATGATTATGGTGGCAGAACTCCAGTAGCCATCTTGGACCATGAGAATGATGGTCACATTCTAGCACTGGGTGAATAAAAAGCTGGAAGGAGCCCGGCTTCCTGTACACTTCACAGAGCAGAACCACCATACTTAACCTCCAAATTCCCATCTACCCACTTGATATTGACCTTTCTGTCACATGCAGCTGAGCTTGATCCTGACTGATAAACCCACACCTGTAGCCAAGGGCTATCTTTCAAAACATGCTTTGCTTTACATGAGTGTGGTGGCAGAAAAAAGAACATAATGAATCCCTCATGACCTCCCAAAGTTGTTCCCAAAGGTGATACACATCTCTTCTGCTCCATTTCATTGGCCAAAGAAAGTTATATGGCCATTTGTAATTCCAAAAGGAATAGTAAAGTACAATCCTATCATATTCCCAGTAAGCAGAAAGCTAGAAATATTCAATAAACAGAACAATTACCATACTGAGTCACGTGACAATGAGAAGACAGTTGACTTCACAAACCAAAGGAGGGAGAAAGGAGTGGGTAGGGGGAAGGCAGGGAAAAAAAAAGCAAAGGAGAGATAAAAGCCTGGGAAGCCTAGCCTACCCTAAAATTTAGGAGGTTCCAACAGGAAAGAGTTATAAACCAGTTTCTGGAAGAGCCTTCTGATCTTTGGTTTGGGACAGTAAGTTTATCTGATGCCTGCTATATTTACAGATAACCATGGTCAATTATGTAACAGTGCCTGATTTTAACGGGGGTTTTAATTGAGCAGCCGTGGGGATTAGGTTAAAATCTTCTTTTCTCTGTTTTCCACCCCAGCCCATCTAGGAGCCTTTGTCTTTTTTTTTTTTTTTTTTTTTTTTGCATAAAAAAACACTGGATTATATCAAAATATGGTTATTAAAATATGTTTTTATTCTAAGGATTTTGGGGGTTTTTTTAGATTCCAGTTAGTTAAAATATTTTTTTAAAACTTAATGTGTCATGTAGTAATACATGTACTTCTTCATGATCACATTAAATAACATGTATCAAATGTTCTGTAAATGCTTTATTTTCTTTCCTTTTTTTAAGTTTATATTTTTATTTTGAGAGCGAGAGAGCAGGGTGTGGGGGTGGGGAAGAGCACAGAGAGGGGAGACAGAATCCCAAGCAGGCTCCTCATTGTCATCACAGAGCCCAACACAGGGCTCAAACTCACAAACCATGAGATAATGGCCTGAGCTGAGATCAAGAGTTGGATGCCTAACCCACTGAGCCACCCAGGAGGCACTGTATTTTCTAAACAGTGATGAAGGTAACAATATTTTGAGGTATTTGGCACGGGTCTAGGCACATTTAAAACTCCCTAGATGGTCCTGACACATGCCCTAGGGGTGAGCACATAAGGCCAACATGTTCTTATGATGGGCTGAACAGTCAGGACTATGTTCATCTTCCTCATCGTAAGAGTGGGGACACAGGGAACATTATTAAGACTGCAGCTCCAATCTGGGCACCACTACTCAGAGCTCTCTACGTATTATACTCTCCAGTCTAAAGCAGTGGTTCTTAATGGGGTTGACTTTGCAGGGAGCATTGGACAAAATTTGGAAATATTTGGGGGAAGAGCAGTGTTACCAGTATCTAGTGTATAGGCCAGATATGCAACTAAACCTCCTATAATCCACTAGACAGTCCCCACAACAAAGAATCACCCAGACCAACACGTCCATAGCATCAAGGTTCAGAAATCCTGGCTTAAACAGGGTTTAAACAATAAGTAACAGATGCAGAAAATGATAAACTTTCACTGTACCCAAAAACTAAGATTGAGAAGCAACCAAAAGGGACTGGGATGACTCGGGTAAGCTGAGAAGAAAAATCTACCCTGGCTTCATCTCATGAAATAAAGACTTCTGTGAAAGTAAGTGTATTGGTGCAGTCAGGAATGAGGGATGCATTATATTCTTCTCATCCTGACTCAGAGTCCCATGGTTTGATCAACCAGAAAGTGAACTTCCATCCCTGTCTATCCACTGAGACCTGTGACAGAGGCCACCCACCTCCACTCCACCCTTTGGTGCAACCATCCTTCTACATTAAAGCAAGTGCAGAAAAAGATAGGACGCATGTGTGTTTGGGGAAACATGGAGAGAGGACTAAGAAAGAGAGCAGAGTCATGCTGGCATAGACTCCCTCTGAGACATCAAGAATCAAGTCCAGTAAATGGAAGGAGAGCAGGAAAATTTTCAGATTCCACGTGTGTCTGGCTTTGTTATAAAATCTGTAACACAATGTTAGCTAATCACAGCAACAGACTGTAAGGACAGGACGAAGATGCCCCCTTGTGACTCTTTTCTATAAGAATATCTTTTTGTTGAGAGTTTAACAAAGATAGCCTCCCACATACAGAGGTTGGAAAAATATACCATCCTGTATATTTCTTCAAGTAGAATGATCTGAAGACGGAGTTCAGGATAGAAAAGTCCTAGCAGTGGACATGGCAAACAATTAAAAAGCATTAAGTGAAAATAAATGTAGTAAATCTGGTTACAACACTAGATGCAGATAAAAAAAAATTTTTAGGCACACACTGTTTCATGTGTTTTATCTCATTTAATCCTGCCATAAATCCTGAAATAAATTTCACGGTTACTCCATTTTTATAGGTGAAGTAACTATAAAGTTGCCCATAAAGTCTGAAGATATAAGTGGTTTATTGCTATCACCTTCCAATGCAGGGCATGTTGTTGTGCTTTGTTATCATTGCAAACTTGCAGTGAAGGTGGTGCATTAATATATCATTTGTATCAATCTCTACATTTGTATCTATAATGTACTGCCCTTGGATAATTTGGTCTCTGATTTCCGCAGGCCTTTAACAAACCTCAGAAGAAGGGATCAAAGAAGTTCTGATCTGGCCATCTACAACCACATGAGCCAATCCAGTTTTGGAAATTATCCAATGAGTCCCTTCTGCCTTACTGGGGTAGTGTGCCAGCCTGTTGGAACCCAGGCCCAAGCCTGTCATATGCAGGCACTAATTGGTCATTTTACATGATGACATTCATCTCTTCAGACATGTTGCCTCAAAGAAAATGGTCCCAAGACACAGGTCATATCACACCATCACCTCCGCCTTGTGTTTGGGTGGCTGAAATCCAGTGGAAGTTGTCTTGACTGTCTCCTGGCCCATCTCCTGTTTGTGTGCCCCCCTTTTCAAATGAAAAGTAGCTTGGTCTCAAAACAGTCTTTGGAAAAACAGGTGTTCTTACCCAGGACACCTGAGTTCCATGAGCACATTTCCAAACAGTAGTTGGGGTTATCGTTGGCTAAACTTTGCAGGACTTGCATCTTGAACTGGCAAAAGGCTCATGTGTTGAGAATCTTATATGTGGTACTGCCAGACACCCCAAGTTTCTAGAACACACCATAGGCTGACTTTCTTCAGCCTGGCCGTTATGTTCACAGTGACCATTTCCTTTACCTTTTCAGAAATAGTCATCCACAAAGGAGTGTGCCCCGAACATGGCCTGTATCCTTGAATTTGTGAACCAGGTTTCCAAAGGTGCATGGGAAGTGATATTTCTTCCAGAAGGACATGCATTGAAGGACTCTTTTAGATTCACTGACAGGACCAGCCCTTGTGTCCACTTAGCAGTAGCAGCTTAATGTGTTCCTCTTTCATCATCTTCAATCTGCAAAAAATAAAATAGTATCATCTATATTTCTGGATATTACAGGCTTGAACCCAACTCTGTCAGTGATTCCCACCATAATTCTAGAGGTTCCTCTGAATAACAAATAATGATGGTAAACATTTTAAAAAGACATATTTTTTTATCTCTTTTCCTTCTCCTACCAGTGTGTGAAATACAAAACTATCAGTAAAGAGAACTAATTTCCTATTGACAAAGTATACCACCATCACTCTCATTTAGAGGCACCTATAATATGGTTATTTTATAAATTTTAAGATTATCATACAGTAACATTGACTTTATGTCCATACAGTTCCATGAATTCAGACATCTATACGGATTCATCTAACTATAACCACAATCAGTATGCAGACCAGGTCCATTCACTCCAAAAAACTCCTCTGTAGTTACGCCCTCTCCTCACCCCTTATCCCCAAGCAACCCACTGATCTGTTCTGTATCCCTATGTTTTGTTTTTTTCAGAATCATATAAATGAATCATACAATGTGTATTTTTTTTGGAGACTGGGTTTTTTTTTCACTTAGCATAATAACTTTGAGATTCTTCTGAGTTTGTGTATAGGTTTTTGTGTAAACTTAAGGTTTCATTTATTTAGGACAAATGCCCAAGAATGGGATTACTAGATCATAGGGGAAAAGCATATTTAATCTTATAAGAAACTGCCCAAATGCACTCAGCATGGTGCAGGTACCATTTCTCACTCACAACAGAAACAGAAATGTGTGAAAGTTCTAGTGGCTGTGCATCCTAGCCAATACTTGATATTGTGTGTGTGTGTGTGTGTGTGTGTGTGTGTGTGTGAGAGAGAGAGAGAAAGAGAGAGAGAGAGAGAGAGAGATCACCATTTAAATCAGTATATAGTGGTATCTCATTATGGTTTTAATTTGCATTTCCAAATGTTTAATGATAGTGAACATCTTACTCTTTATTCATTCCTGAAGTTTCAAATTTCCTCATGTCTGAAGAACTTCCTTTATAAGCTTTTGTAGAGCAGATCTGCTGGCACAAATCCTCCTAGTTATCTTTCATTTGAAAATGTGTTTATTTCACCCTAATTCCTATAGGATATTTTGCTGGATATGTGTATGATACATACGAAAAAGTATACAGATTATATAAAGATCTATATTTATATCTATATACAGACCAATAGATACAGATATACTTACATATTTAATTATATAATTATGTATAATTATAGATTGATAGTACTCCCCATTTCTTTGTTATCTTGAGTCTACTGTTGGGCCCATTAGTAAATTTTGAATTTCAGTTATTGTATATTTCAATTCTCAAACTTTCCTTTGATTCTTCCTCATATCTTCTATTTGCTGGATTAATCTATTTTTCCATTTGTTTCGAGAGTACTTGTTCCAAGAGTGTTTATGATTGTTGAGGCATTTGTATGATACCTTCTTTAAAGTCTTTGTGAATTGGAATTATATAACTCGAATATCTGTCATCTTTTCCCATGCAAGCTGCGATTTCTTTTTTTATATGGTGGGCAATTTTAAATTGTATCCTGAACATTTTAAATATGTTATGAGACTCTGGATTTTGTTTAAATCCCATAGAAAGTGTTGATATTTTTGTTTTAGTTGGCTATTAACCTGAGAAGATTCAGGTCACAAAATCCAAACAGCCTTTTGTGAGTGTTAGTTTCAATGTTAGTTCAGATTCCAAAGTTTTCACAATGTTATTTGGACTTTTCCTATGGGTGAAAAGTGGTCAATCTGGAACCTGGGTAGCGTTCAGTTACAAATCAAGATCAAATCCATGCATGAGCGGCCAAGATCCCAAGCCCTTTGTTTCCCATCACCTCCCCATTACATTCCTATTTTGTAGGGCTCTTCTTTTCAGTCCTCTACCCCAAGAGCTGATAATTTAGTTACCCTGTTCTCCTGCATACTTTTGTGACTATGTTTGCATCTGGGGCAAATAGCAGGACGATGGAAAGGGTTTGCCCCATCCTCCCAGATTTCCAGCTCTGCTGATAAGAGATGAAGATTTTTCCTCCATGATTTGGCTTCTGCAGATTCCTGTTGCATTACAGTCTGTGCCATCACTGCAGCAGCCAAGAGATTGCCTGAGGTTTGGGAAGTACCAAGACAGAGGGGAAAAACAAACATTCCCTCTTTCTCACTCTCTAAGCCTGAACTAGAGTGCCTTTTCCGGAGCTCACTCTGTATCGGTGCCTACTTTTGGGTTTCAGACTGTTGCCTTCAACCCTGGGGAATCCTGGAGGGGAAGAAAATGATAAACTCATTGCTGATTCAGTGGTATTTTGAATTCTGGTCTTCTTCCCCAAGTCCCCTGCTACTGTTAACTCTTCTGAATTCTCAAATAGTGGCTCCATGCCTCCTGTACAGACTTTATAGTTGTATTCAGTGGGAGAGACAGGGTGCAGTAAACTTCTTCCATCTTACGCAGAATTAGAACCATTACTTTATATTTTGAATAACGAATTAATTTTCCTCCATTACTCTTCCAAGGTTATTTGTTCATTTAAAGTTTTATACTTTTTCTTAAGAAAGTTATAGTAATTAACATTTCCTCAGGAAATTGTCCTAATTTAAATGCAAATTTAAAAATTTATTAACAGAGATTTAAGTAGCATATATTTCCAATTATTGTATTCTCTTCTGTATGTATGGTGTCATGTAGTTTCTTTCCAATATTATATTTGGGTTATTTTACATTTTTTCTCTTGATTACTTGGTGAACATTTCATCTATTTTGCTGTGCTTTATAGAGACCCAAAACTTGGGCCTTTTGTTTTCTGATATATTAATTTATGCTTTTATCCTGAACAATTTATTTTCTCATTCTTTGACTTGAATCCTTTGTTTATTTTTATTTATTTGACTTTTTAAATAGAGCTCTTAGAGATATCATTTTCCACTCAATCTCAAGTATAGTGCATGATTATTTTCTAAACACCCAAAAATTGGACTTTTATTTCCTTTTTGGCCAAGAAATTATTGAAATGGGTGATTTTATTTTTTTAAGTTTATTTATTTATTCTGAGAGAGAGAGAGAGATAGTGAAAGCAGAGGAGGGGCAAGGAGACAGGGAGAGAAAGAATCACAAGCAGGTTCTTCGCTGTCAGCACAGAGCCTGTCCATGGGGCTCAAACTCCTGAACCGTGAGATCACAACCTGAGCTGAAATCAAGAGTCAGATGTTTAATCAACTGGGCCACCCAAGCACCCCATATTTTATTTTATTTTTATGTGATCATTTTAACTCCAAGTGTTTGTACATTTTTTTAAACTATTTTAAAATTAATTCTCAAGTTTATTTCATTGAGCCCAGAGAACAGGACTGTCCTGAATATTTCTATGACCTAATTAATATATGTCATATAGTAATACATATCATTAGGTTTTGAGAAAAATGAAATTTTTAGTTGTAAGATATAAATTCTTCTCTAATAAATCAATTTTACTGTACGCATTATCTAAATGCTTCATATTCTTATTCACTTTAATCAAGCCCATCAGTTCAAGACTGAAAATGTGTTAAATTCTGGTACTGTAATTTTTTGACAATTTATACTTGCATTTTAGGGTCTGCCTTATATTTTTATATATTAAGGCTTATGCATAAATGTTGATTATGGTTATATGTTCTCTGCAAATAAAGATACACTCATTACCAAGGTAATCTCAAACTTTAACAACATAAAAGTAGCCTTCATTCATTTAGCATATTTACTTTGAATTTTACTATGTCCGGATGGCACCTCAGCTTTATTATAATTGTTACTATTATTACTATCATCAATATCACTATTTTCAATTTGCTTGATATTTTCTTTTTTTAATATTTTTTTTTTTTTGGTAGAGCACAAGTGGGGGGTGCAGAGAGAGGGAGATAGAGGATCTGAAGCAGGCTCTGCACTGACAGGCTGACAGTAGTGAGCCTGATGTGGGGCTCGAACTCACTAACTGTGATATCATAACCTGAGCCAAATTCAGATGTTCAACTGACTGTACCACCCAGGTGCCCCACATTTTCTTGATATTTTCTTATTCCATCTTTTTTATCTCCTCTTTTCGTCTGTCTCTCTTTGATATGCCTTAGGAGGATATTTGGTTTCTGATGGATTTAAAGAGATAAATATTAACTAAATCATAAATAAGACCAAAGAATATGCATATGAACATTTATAAGATTTTAGGGTGGGAAAGAATGTTTTAAACATGCAAACAAAAGACAAAGCCAGGAAGAGAAACATTAACTTATTTGACCACATAGCAATTAACACCTTTACTCATCATAAAATATCACAAACAAATTAGATGAATAAAGATTGGAAAATGGCAGAAAAAATCTCTTATCCTTCCATATAAAGCACTCTTGTAAGTCCACATTAGCAAGACAATTGAAAATATGGATAAAGGATAATGGAAAAGCAATTCATAAAAGAATAAATTCAGATGGTCACCAAGCATACGAAAAACCATCCAACCACATTTATAATTGTGGAAATAAGCATTATAATAAAAACAAAAAAAATTTTTTTTGCATTTCATGTTGGCAAAAATTACTGAATATATATTGAGCCCCAGACTGGCTAAGCTGGGGCTGCTGAGTAGCAGACACAAATCACATGTGCTTGCTATTCTTCCATTCTTCACTGAAGTTAAACATCATTAATTTATCTTAACATTCTTTACTGCTAAAGATAAACCACATGTGGTCTTACGGTCCTTCTCATAAAGAAGGACCAGGTCACCACTACTAATTCATTGATGCAGGTCCTCCAGATGGAATCTATCCACCATCCCTAAAGTCTGATGGAAGTGGATCTGTTATACTTGGTTAGCCTTGGCAGCCTGATTCAATAATACAATTTTTTAAAAAGTTATAATGATCATATCTTTCAACAAAACATCCTAAGTAGATAATCAGTAGTAAACGTAGAGATGAACACACATTTATGTACAAGGCTTAAGTTTAGAGTACTAATTACAAAAGTGAAATGTGGGGAATATTGGCAAGAATCTTAACATAAAATAATAAGAGAATGGTTAGTTAAGGCACATTCAATGCATACGAAGAACGTTTACAATTATTATGCTTATGTTTTCAAAAAAAGTTTAATGCTATAAAAATGCTCAATCCATCCTGCTAAATTGGGAGGGGGGAGGCAAGACACACACCTGTGTAATGTGAATCTAAAAAAAATACATACAAAAAATGATGCAAGGAAACATAAATATGTAATAATGTTCTTCTTAGGATAGAGCAATTGCTATGGATGGTTATTTTATTTATTGTAGTTTAAGCCATAGACTATACCTTTGTGTCCATATCCAGACAGGGTTGAGGAGGTCATACAGAGGATGTGATTCCAGTTGACTCTTGAGCTGGATCCAGGCAATTGGAAGTTCCCCACCACCTCCCCTGTCCTTGGAATATACCTTCTGCCTACCATTCCCCCTGTGGGAAGCATTTTTGAGGAAGTAGCCTTGAGAGAGCAATGCGTAGTGGAGATCCTCTGCATGGCATATGTGACTAAACCCAGTTAAGGCCTCTGTATAAACTTTTAAGATTCTGGCAGGTGGGTGCAGAGGTCTACTGATCTTTCAGCCGGCAAGTCTCATACCTAAGTTTGCTCGCTTATTAAACCTGCCATCTATCAATCTGGAGTGGTCTGCCCCTTTCTTAGATCTCTTGGTGCCCTCCACGCCTAGGGGCAAGTTTCAGATTATTCCTGGGAAACTTTTAAGTGCGAGAACCAACAATACAGATAGTATGAAATATCTATCAGTGGTATACTATGGTTAAGTAATTTAATATTGTAAATCTCCCGAAATGTCTATGTCTTTTTTTAATGTTCATTTGTTTATTTTGAGAGAGAGAGAGAGAGAGAGAGAGAGAGAGAGAGAGAGAATGTGTGTGAATGGGAAGGGGCAGAGAGAGAGAGGGAGAGAGAGAATCCCAAACAGGCTCTGTGCTACCAGCAGAGAGCCTGACACGGGGCTCGATCCCACAAACCATGAGATCATGACCTGAGCCAAGATCAAGAGTTGGATGCTTAACTACCCAGGCACCCCTCAAAATGTCCATGTCTAATACAAAAATGTTTTTCAAATTCTTGCTTTTATGCACATAATGGTTTCCAATGATCTATTGTGTATAAATCACTCTAAAACTAAATGACTTAAAATTATTACCATTATTATCTTTTATGATTGTGTTGGTTAATTGGGATCAGTTGACTGGGTCTCACTTGGTTCTCATGTGATTCCAACTAGACAGAGACTGTGACTGGAGTTACCTAGAGGCTCAACAGGATGTCCAAGATGGCTTCTTCACTCACATGTATGAAACTCGGCGCATCTCTCTGTAGTTCTCTCTCCAAAAGAATAGCCCAGACTTTTTACATGGTGGCCTACAGCTTCAGCAGGCAGGAAGCAGGGCTGCTGGATCTATTAAGAGTGATAACTGGAGATGGCCTGGCATTACTTCTGCCATATTCTAATGGTCAAGCAGATAGAAAGCCTATCTAGATTCAATGGGGTGGAGAAATAGACTCTACCTCTTGATTGGGAAGTAGTGAGATCACACTGCAGAAGATCATGGGGAATTAAAATTATTATTGTGGACCTCTTTGGAAATTATACTCTGTCCCTCAGTATTAGAAGCAATCTGTCACTTATTTTTTTGGTTTATTTATTTTTGAGAAAGAGAGAGAGAGAGAGAGAGAGAGAGAGAGAGAGAGAACAGGGGAGGGGCAGAGAGAGAGAGGGAGAGAGAGAAATCCCAACCAGGCTCCACACTGTCAGCACAGAGCCTGATGTGGGGCTGGAACTCACAAACTGTGAGATCGTGACCTGAGCCAAAATCAAGAGTTGGATGCTTAATGGACTCAGCCACCCAGGTGTCCTCCAAATCTGTCACTTTTTTAAAAAAAAATTTAAATGTTTATTTATTTTTACGAGGAGGGGTTAGGGGTAGAGACAGAGGGTGACACGGAATCCAAAGCAGACTTCCAGGCTCTAAGCTGTCAGCACAGGGCCTGATGTGGGGCTCAAACTCACAAACCATGAAACTATGACCTGAGCTGAAGTTGGACATCTAACCTACTGAGCCACCCAGGCACCCAGTGAGTCTGTCACTTTTAAAGATCTCTTACCTATTCTTCATCTTGCCAGCCTCATACCTAAGGATTCTAATCCTTCAAAGAGCTTTAATGTACTCAATGTGTCTTAAGCTGATGTAAATCTAAAAAATTAGGAACTTCTCTCTTATTTCACTGCTTGATAAAGGACCAATTTGCAGTAGCTTAATTTATCCCTTATGGAATGTGATTTGATCTCAGACTTACAATGTTTGCAAACTTGAACAGTTTAAAATGAAATAACATACTCCACTAACTTCTGTTCATCCTGTTAATCTGTGCCTTGTTTTCCTCTAGCCAGATGTTTCTTATACTTCATTTGCCTAACAATATTCAGACTAGGAAATGATTCTAGCATTAAAATGATGCACCAAACATACTCACATTTATTTTCCATATCCTTGGCTCTTTCCAGATCTGTCTTGCATTTTTCAACATCCTTAATTTCTATTGAACCCAGATGGAATCTATGTTTGCCAGGAAAGAAAGAAAACCAAACATGAGACAGTATTTTATATTCTTTCCAGCTACATGGATAAGGTCTGAGGATATTATATGGTCTTTAAGATCATGCACACCAGGCATTTAGTTGAAGAAAGTGTGGCAGGCAACTTCTGAAATGTCCCCTAAAAACTCCTCCCTCCTGATATTCATGCCCTTTGTAATTCTTTCTCCTTGAATGAGGGTTGGACTTCATGACTTACTTCCAGCAAATAACATATGGCAAACGTGTTGGGATGTCACTTTCAAGATTAGGTTACAAAGGACTCTGCTTTCCATTTTGTTCACTCTTTCACTCTCTTCCCTCTCTTGCTCTGAGGAGAGCCAGGTGCCATGTCACAAGATGCCCTATGGAGAGGTCCACCTGGCAAGGAACTCATGTCTCTGGCCAACAGCCAGCAAGGACCGCAGCCTGTCAATAGCCATGTAGCGAGTTTCAGAGTGGAACTTCTGAAGCCTGTCAATGGCTATGTTCTGAAGCAGACCTTCCCACCGCCAAGCCTGGAGATGACTGCAGCCTAGGCAGTCTCATGACTGCAACCTTGTGAGATGCTCTCTGCCAGAAAACCCAGCTTGGCAACACTTAAAGTCCTAAACTACAGAAAATGTCAGATACGAAACGTTTCTTGTGTAAAGGCCTAAATTTTAGGGCAATTTGCCATGGCAGCAGCAACTTGGGTACTAGGATCCATAAAGAAAGCTCATGTCTTTGACTACAAGAACAAAGAAAAGGGCCCCTTTGGTCCAAAGAGTATGGAGGGAGTCAGCATGATTTTTTTTTTCTCTTTTCTCTTGCTTCTTCATCCTGAAGGAAGTCCTGGTAGCAGAGTCTGCACACAGAGTAGGGGGATACAACTCTGAAAGAAACTCTGGCTTTCTAGTCAGAGGACCTGGAAAAGGCACCACCAGCGGCAGAAAGTGTAGGGGAGATCCCAGGAAGTAGACAGCTGGAGGAAGAGATCCCCTGACTCTGTGTATGAACTGATACAGCTTCTCATTCATGAGCTGCATGCGAATGGAACAGACACAAAGTAGCATGGCTTTGAGAACTGAACGACAATATAAATCACTACCTGTAGCCCTAACAACCTTCTAAGGTGCGTGCATGCAGCAGACCCAAGCAACACAGAAAAGTCTTTGAAAACTAAACTTACATTGGAGTCACCCCCCACAGAAAGAGAGAACTTGTGGTCGAAACTTAACTGGATTGATTGCCTGCCAAAACAAAACAAAGCAAAATAAAAATAACTGACATCTCCAGAGGACTTTAAAAGGACCCAGGGTGTCACAATGTAATATCCAAAATATCCGGGATATAACCCAAAATTACTTCAGAGAAAAAGGAAATTCTGGCCACTTTTCAAAGGAGAAGACAGGCAACAAATACAAACCCTAAGATCGCCCTGATATTTGTTATCAGATGAAGACCGTATATCCACGCTCCCTAAGGTAAAGGTGAATTTTCTTCCTGTTTTTTTTTCCTTTCCTTTTTTTTCCCTTAACTTTTACTGTTGCATGCAGAGATAACACTTCACCTACATAGAGGCATTTCTTCCACAGAGCCTTTGTGTTCAAATTGTTTTTTTCCCTTTCTTTTTTTTTTCTTAACTTTTACTGTTGCATGCAGAAATAACACCTCACCTACATAGAGGCATTTCTTCCATAGAAAGGTGAACATTCTTAAAATGCACAGAAAAGTAGAATTTTTGAGACAAGAAACTGTAAAATGAGCCAGACAGAAATTTAAAAACTAAAAAGTACAATATCTGAAATTTTAAAAAATTACTGGATGGGTCCAATGTGAGAGGATGATAGAGGAAATATTTCGTGAACTTGAAAATAGATAAATAAAAATGATCCAATCTGAAGGGCAATCAAAAAAAAGATTAGAAAAGGGGAGCCTGGGTGGCTCAGTCGGTTAAGCATCTGATTTTGTCTCAGGTCATGATCTCATGGTATCATGGTTCATGAGTTCAAGCCCCATATTGGGCTGTCTGCTGTCAGCGCAGAGTCCTCTTCAGATCCTCTGTCTCCCTCTCTCTGCCCCTCCCTCATCTCAAAAAAATAAACATTAAAAAACAATTTTTTAAAAAAGGGGGGGACACCAGGGTGGCTCAGTTGGTTAAGTGTCTGACTCTTGATTTCAGCTCAGGTCATGATCTCATAATTCATAGGTTCAAGTGACATGGAAACTACTCGGGATCCTTTCTCTCCCTCTCTGCCCATCCCCCACTCATGCTCACTCTCTCGTTCTCTCTCTCAAATAAACAGACATTAAAAAATTTTTTTAAAGATTAGGAAAAAAAGAACAAAGTCATAGTTTGTGGGACAATATTAAAGCCCTAATATTCATGTCACTGGAGTCTCAGAAGGAAAGAAATTGATTGATGCAAAAATACATATATTTGAAGAAATTATGTGTACACACTTCTTAAATTTTGCAAAAGACATAAAATTACAAGAATTTCTTGAGAATCCTACATAGGATAAACTAAAAAAACAAAACAAAACAAAACCCATGCCAGTCATACATATCATAAACTACCAAAAACCAAATATATATATATATATTTGGTAGTTTATATACTATTATCTATATAGTATAGATAAATACAATATATTTATATTATATAAAACACACATTTGAATGACTATGGATTTCTCATCAAAAACCATGGAGGCCAAAGACCATGAAATAACTTCCATATGCTAAACAAACAAACAAAAAATGGACGTGTTAACCCCAAATTCTATATCCAGTAAAAATCTTATTCAGGAATAATGGTAACTAAAGACATTTTTGGCTGATGGGAAACTAGAACTAGGAACCAACAGATCTGTTCTGAAAGAAATACTAAAGGAAGCTCTTAAAGATGAAGAAAAAAACAATACCAGACGGAAACATGGAACTACAGAAATAGTGACAGAAATGATAAATATCAAGGTAAATATAATAAGTTACTTTTCTCCCTTTGAGTCCTTTAAATATAACTATCAAATGCCAAAGTATAACATTGTCTGGTGAGCTTTTCAATGTGAGTATGTGAATATATATTACAACTATATTAAAAAGAAAGGAGTAGAAAGGGACCTATGAGGATGTAAGGCTTCTACATTTCTATATGTTCCAATTAAAAATAGAAACTGGTAGATTAGATTTTAAAGCAGACTCAGCTATATGTTGTCTATAGGAAATCCACTTTATATATAAACATACAGATCGATAAAAGTAAAAGGAAGGTAAAAGATGTATTATGAAAACACCAATCAAAAGAATACTGCAGTAGCCATATTATCATCAGATAGAGTAGACATTTTAGAACAAGAAAATATTATCAGGATAACAAAGGACATTAAATTCATTGTTAAATACTAAGAAAGGGGTGAATTCTCTAAGAAGACATAATAATATTAATATGTACGCTCCTAATAACAGGCATCAAACTATGTGAAGCGAAAACTGATAGATCTAAAAGAACAGACAAATTAACAAATATAGCTGAAGATACTTACAGTCAGTAATCAATAGTAGAACCAGATGGAAAATCAGCAAGGATATAGAAGATTTAACACTAATTTCCAGGTATAGAACATTCCATCCAATGAAAGCAGAATACATATTACTTACAAATATTCATAGAACAGTCACCAAGATAGATCATATTCTAGGTCATAAAACAACTCTTAATCAATTTACAAGTGTTTAAATCATACATAGTATGGCTCATTATAAATGGAATTAAACTAGAAATAAATAACAGAAAGACATCAAGAAAATCCCAAAACATTTAGAAATTAAGCCAAAAAAAATCTCAAGGGAAATTAGAAAATATTTTTACCTGAAATAAAATGAAAATGCAACATATCATAATTTATGGGATGTGCAAAATTAAATACTTATATTTAAAAAAATAAAATTTCAAGTTGATTATCTAACCTCACATTAAGAAACTGGTGATGAAGAACAAGTTAAACCCAAAATAAGCAGAAGGAAGGAAACAATGTACACATTACCATGGAAGTATATTCTCCAAATATATGAACAGGTATAAATGGAGTGGTAAACAGAAAATAGTAGAGAAAATCAATCCAACCAAAGAGTAGTTCTTTAATAAAACTCTAGTCAAACGAAACATGGAAGAAAAAATATGCAAATTACCGTAATCAGGACTGCAAGGGGAGTACAGAATAGTGTAGGGAATAACACTACAGATCCCACAGATAGTACAAGGACAATAAGGGAATACTACAAAAAACTCTATGCACAAAAATTTAACAACTTAGATGAGATGGACCAATTTCTTGAAAACTATAAACTACCAGAAGTCACCCCAAACCAAATTTTTGGTGACTAGAAGGTATTCATCTCAAAAAAACTCCCCAGGCTTTATTCAGGAAAATTGCCTGCTCCCAGGTGCTGTTTCTCCAGCCTCAGGCTGATTTCCCAATTTCACCCTCCAGCTACCATCAAAGTTTAGTTCCAAATTTTAGCCATTGATTCTCCAGTCTACCCTTTTCCTTATAAACTTCTAATTTCATTCCTTCACCCTCCCCAGACTATTTTATTGAGAGAAGAATTGATATAATCTTTGGAACCTTGGACAAGCCTAGGCTTTACAGGGGAATTTTTGAAGAGTGTCTGATTAGCTTCTCTTTCTAACAGTCCCTCCCCTCTCTCCCTATTATCTGCTGCCAAAACTTCCTCAGCACCAACATGTGCACTTGGTATTAGTGTACATTCAGAAAGTTTCAAAGCACTTGCCTGCTACTCTGTACATGGCCAAGCCCTCAGTCAAGGGCCTTTCTTCATCTAGCCACACTACTCCCCAAATCCACCAGTTTTCAGTAGCATGTGACTTGTCTCATGAGCTTTATTTCCTGCTTTAAAGGACCCACAGAGTCCTCAGAGGAACTAAGCTCTTTGTTCAAATAACTGTGGTAAGATTAGGACACTAAAATGACATCTGCTATAGCTCTTCCTTCTAATTTAACGAAGAATTCAATGTGTTTTACACAACTTATGTCTATAGATTCTGGTTTATGGATTAACTTCTAGGGCCCTTCCTCTCTTGTCAGCTTTCCAATTAGTTTGTATGAGTTTATAATAAGATGGAAAATACATATACCAAAAGCATAGTTCTTGTCTCTGTCTGAAAAATGATTAAGTAGCTTTTATCAATTTCTTATAATTTTGGAGTGGCATCTCCAAACTAAATACCAATACTGGCCAAGTATATATTCTCAGGTAGCATTTGCCACTGCCTTGACAGGTATAACAAGGTACATTCCTGGCAATATTTTGAGAGAACACAGGAGCAATGAACTTTGTAATAGATTCAGTAGTGAAGCCAAAAGTTATAATGTTTGGGCTTTCCAAGAGCCGCCCCCTTATTTAATATGAATTTCTTTAAACCACGAGAACTGAGCCTCATTCCTCTCCCACACTCCCTGGGAATTCTGACTCCCATCCAGTTTCTTCCCTATGATTTAAGACCAGAAGGACATGGTCTTTATGGTCTCTCCCAAACTGGACTTCTCCTCTTAATTACATGCTGACGACTAGTTTCTCATTGAAGTGATCCCCAACTTTGCAGAAATACCTGAATGCTAGCACCAAGCCCTTGCCCCCCGCCCCTTTTTTTAATAACCAGAATCTGTGGCATGTGCTTCTTTAAGAATATACAACTTCTGCCCTCCTCTTTCTGTCTTTCAACAGCCAGCAGGCACTGCCTACTGTCCCTGTTACACATAATTACCTCTTTATGTTTTACCCCTTCTTTTTTTTTAAATTTTTAAAAATTTTTTGTGGGGGAGGGGCAGAGAGAGGGGTACAGAGGATCTGAAGCAGACTCTTCGCTGACAGGCTGACAGCACTGAGCCCGATGTGGGGCTCGAACCCACGAACCATGAGATCATGACCTGAGCTGAAGTCAGGTGCTCAACCGACTGAACCACCCAGGGGCTCCTCTACCCCTTCTTTAAAGAGGTATTTCCCTCTTTTGTTCTCTTGTATCCCCTTCTAAAGCCCTATGAGTATAAAATTTAGGGCTTGGGTTTCACTTGTTTTCCACATTTGTGGCATGAATGTCACCAGAGGATTTATAACAGATTAAGTGAAGAAAAACACAGACTGCAAGGTGAATAGAATTAAAAAAAAAAAAACTCTCCTGCAACACATAAATCAAAAGGCCAATTATTTTCTGCTAGAACACAATTTCATCAAATAAGTCATAGTTATTCTGAGAACTACAGCTAGTTTGATTAATTAAAAAAATCAGTTTGTATTATTTTTCCCCTTTTAGAACGTGGATTTTCAAGTGTGAATGCCTGAGGGATTTTTAAAAACATTAACACCTGATTCCAAAGCACAAAGACTCTGATTCAACTTGCATGAGTTCCAACCTAGACATCAAGATTTTTTAAAGTTCCGCAGGTGACTCTATTGTGCAACAGAATGACTATTGTGTGCGGCAAATTTATCATGATCAGAATCACCAGAAGTTTGATAAGACACAGATTGCTAGCGTTTCTGCTAGGTTTCAAAGGGGCCCGAGAACTTCCATTTCTGACAAATCCCCAGCTGAAGCAGCTGCTCTTAGGAGCCCTGGGAGCCGGGAGCCGCTGCTACCGAGCAGGCTCATGTGCATATGAATCACCTTCTTGTGCGCATCATTCTTAGTAGGGATTCTGCTCTCCGGTAACCTCTCAGGAGATACTAATGCTGCTAATCTGTGACCCATACTTTATACAGCAAAAGATTAGAGTATGGGAAGTTAACTATTAGAGTTGGGAATTCACTAAATACATATGATTTTGTGAAAGAGTGAGGGAAAAAAAATGTATTACCAAAGCACCCTTTCGAAGTTTGCTGTAATTTCAATATTATTACATGGATACATTATAAAAATGTCATGATCTTTGAGAAATTACAAAAAAATTGTCTTATGTCATAGAATAGGAAAACCAAAAGTACTTTTCTTTTCAGGTTTTTTAAAATATTTATTCTCAAAGTGATTCAACTATGGAATGATGCATTTTTAGCACTATGAAATTCCAGAGTTATGAAATCCTTTTTCCCAGCAAGTCTGTTCTTTACAATTCTATAGTCCTGAAGAAACTCTCTTACCTGAAGTTTTCCATGCATTCGGGCATTTTGGATGATGTCTGATATGATCAGTAATAATGGTTGCAATGAAGTAGTAGCTATAATAATAACCCTCTTGTAATCTAAAAACAACAGGGACTTTGTACAAACAGCTACAAAGTTATCTGGTAGTAACTGTCCATCTGAAAGGAACTGGTCATCTTTCCCTTGGTCAATTAGCACGTCTAGCTGAGAACCTGGATAGGACTTCACAAGATGAGATGCACCATAAGCCTTCCACTTACTTTGATCTCTTCCCAAATATCCACTAAAGGCTTTTTGTGTGTGTGTCCCAAAGACAGAGCACTGGGTTGCAAATCGGAGCAAATGCTGATACAGATTTGTACTTTCCGGGGTTCTTCAAAGCGCAGATCAGAGCTTCATGGCCTCCCATAGAGTGGCCAAAAATACACATCCTTTGCGGGTCCACTGGAAAATTGGCATTATGAGTTGGGTGGCTCCTCGGTTACCTAAGAATACATTCTATAGGTAATTTTCCAAGGATCGTCAGTGATGTCCACATAAAACCCCGTGCTGCTGCCAAAGTCCCAGCTCTAGCTTCTCCTTTAAGACTACAGCCACAAGGGGTGGTATCTGGAGCAATGGACACAAGGCCATGTTCTGAGGCACCTTGTTGAGAACCAGACTTTGATATAAAATTTCGTTCTGTGCAAGTTAAACCAGACAGCCAACTTAATGCTGAGGATTTCCCGGTTTCTGCCCTTGGTAGTAAGTGATGTGGGAATGTTGGCTTTAGGAGCCGACGGCCAAGAAAGAATTCTTGAGATGTCTTCGGTGCAAAAAGGTGGTTTTATTAAAGCACAGGGGCAGAACCCGTGGGCAGAAAGAGCTGCACTGGGGTTGTGATGGGTGACTGCTTATATACTTTCAAGTTGGGCGGAGGCTAGGGATAGTGTAATTCTCTAAGGAATCTTGGGAGCAAAGTTTCCAGGATCCTGACTGGGCTAGCTGTTATTGTGAAGCAAAGGTCATTTATTACTGTCTAGTAAACCCTCAGTCATGAATATCAGTGTATGCTTGGAGGATGATTGCCAACATACATTTGAGGGAAGTTTCCAAAGGAATTTTTATATGTTAAAGTAGACTTACAGATCCTGGAGGTCAGGATAATGTTAAGCTAAGACTGTCTTTGCCCTTAGCAAAGTGTCATCATGGAGGCAGCTGACTTCCTACAGGAATGTCACTCTGCCGGTCTCAAGGACTCCTCAATGGGCTGTAAGATGTCAGGAAATTTAATTTTTTGCCTTTGTTTCCCACATCAGTAAGTAGATAGCAAATTTCATTTTGCAGTTGAGTTCAACACTGTCATGTTCCAAACCTTTCTACAATCCTCCACAAGCATTTGTTACTAGAAATCTGTTTGAATGCCATTCTTCTCCAGACCGATTTATACTTGCTCTTTTCTCTGCACTAAAGGACAGATCGGGGATTGGCAGCGGTGGGGAAAGAAGCAGCATCCGGAATGGAAAGGTGGGGCCTCTGCTCCGTCTTTTGAAAGTAGAAGTGCCTAATGTTCCAAAATGCCTCCCAAAACATTGATTATCTATGTTTATCAGTTTTACTGAAATATAATTTACTTACATAAAGCTCATCCAATTAAAGTGCACAATCCAATGGTTTTAGTATATTTACAGAGCTGTACAACCATCATTATAATCTAATTTTAGAATATTTTCATTATTTCCGAAAGAAACTCCCTACTGAGTGGCAGTTGCTTGCCATCCCCAACTCCCTTACTCTGTGAGCCCTAGGAATCACTAATCAACCTTCCGTCCTTACCTATTCTGAACATTTCCTATAACTAGGATCACACAGTATGTGGTCTTTTGTGCTTGGCTTCTTTCATTTAGCATATGTTTGCTTCTCCATTATATAATTCTGTCAGCATTACTTACACGTTTTTTTCCCAGTGATATTTAAGAATATTCAGTTTTTATATCTGTTCACTTTTTTGCAAGTGCAAATTATCAGCCCTAACCAAGAATGTAAGAAGAGTAAACTAGTAACCCATATTTATGCTTTTAAGTACATCATAAAAAGTAACAGATTTGACTCTGGCTGTTCTGAAAAGTGTGAGGAACACATGAAGGTTCTGTTTGTGACATAACTGGTTTACCACCACATGAGTGAATCTTCCTAATTTTCTTATCTGGAGTGACAAGCTTATATGGCTCTAAGTGCATTTCCTTTACTTGGATATATGTATAGCTAACACCTTACTAAAGTTTGCCACCATCCCTTTCAAGGCCTGACAAGTTTTCTGACCATACACTATCAGGTAAGATCATTTGGAAGGAAAAAAAACCAAATGCTAAGAACCTTGAAATAAAAATGTAAGTCTCATGGTCGTTATTAAAAATCAGTGCCTGAAAAGTACCCATTAGTGTGAGGATTGGAACCACCAGGCTCATGAATAATTATTTGGGGGCCATTTTCACAAGAGTTCTAATGTTACAATTTTATAATTCAGCTTTTGCTAACCACTCGTATTTTTTTATTTTCTAGGCTTAAACTTAGTAGGTTTAACAATTTTTATGCTCCTTCTACTCTGCAAGTGTTTATCCATTTTTACGTAAATGACAAATCAATTCCTCTATTTTGTTTAGTGCTTTCTATTCTTTGGATAATGAAGGTCTTATTACAGGGTGGAGAGAGAACATTTCGTTTCTTTTGTGTACTTCTCAGGCACTCGTTAAAGCAATGGCTTCAGTTTTAGGAACTGCTGGATATTTTTTGGAAACATCTGAATGTCAGACTTCCAAATTCTGAGCAAATATGTGAATAACCAAATAAAATGTCATTGTAGTGTGATAACTGAACCTTTCAGACTTAAGATTCTAGATTTTAGAGGCAGTAACAGATATAGAAATGGCAAGAAATACCAGAAAATGATCAAGAATTTGATAAGGCCATCTTTCAAAAGTAGAAATAAGATATTTAGCAGATGTTAGTAAAAATAAGATCAGTAATATGTGTATGTCTCTCTTGAACATTAGGATGATTTTCACCAGTCTGAGAGCTCATGTGTGAAGGTATAGAGGCTCTGGGTGATCCATGCAAGTGAACAAGACATGATGGGGTGACAGCCCATCTGGGCTCTCTGCAAGACGAAAAGGTTCTACTGACACTGTTTCCTAGTCTATGGGGGCAGTGGCTTTGAGCTTCTTAATGCTTTGAGAAGCTTATGAAGGCCATGGATCCTCTCTCCAGAAACATTCATAATTTGCACATAATTCCATAGGTTCCAGATGCTTTGAAGATGGCTAACGGGTGAGGATGCCTGGAGCCCAAGTGAGTCATAGACTTCACACAACTCAGCATAGAATAAGTTCTATATGTTGGTGATGACGATAATAAATAGCTCTGGTTTACTAGGTGAAGAATGAGGGGAAAAAAAACCCACTTGTTTTATAAATGGAGTTTAATTTAGCTTAGTGACTAGTGAAAATTCCTCCCAGATTCTGGCAATAGGCTGTCAACCTGTACTGTTGATATCTGTTATTTTGAATGTTCATTATTTTCTGTTTTTAATCAATAAATTTTGGCAACTTGGGAGAGGATCCATTTAAGAACTGCTGACCATTTATTGACTAGTGACTTTGTACCAAGCACTCTGATAAGCAATTAGTCTGCATTAGCTCATTTAACACAAACACATCTTAGTAAACAAATCCTTCCTACTAATGAAGAAGTTGAGGCTTCTATTAACTCCCCAATGGTCTCACAGACTAATGTGTGGCAGGAACAGCCCTGTTTCATGAAGTGAAGAATGTGTAGAACATAAATCGTTTTTTTTAATAAATCCATCTTTGTTGCCCCAGTAATTACTGAAAACTTCTTCCAGATTCTAACAATAATCTGTTAATATTAATTTTCACTGTTTGTTGTTTTGATTGTCATTATCATCTGGCTTTGTCGGTATTTTAATGTGAACTCTGGACACGGAAAAGTGGGAGCTGCTAGTCAGGAGCCATTTGAGCCCTTCCATACACCATTCAGACTGGAATTGTCATTTCCATGGCAGAGCTCCAACACTGCCATTTGGCTTCCCTATTAGCTTTGGCTTTCCCCCAAAACCTGCTACCTGGATTATAAACTGAAACTTATTCTATGTTTTACACATGCGTACTTTGTTTTCTTTTTCATTCATCCCAGTTTCATGCTAAATATGAAATTAGCTAGAAAATTGCCACTTCAAAGGGTTCATTGCAAGGCTGTGAAGAAAAGAACACAGTTTTTGTAAAGATTATCATGCTCAAGTTTATTTGGTAAATATTTGCCATTAATGTCAATAGGTAATGGAAACTGCTCATCCTGTGATCATCTGCTTTCTTTTTTTAGTCTTCTAGCTTCTGTCATCTCCTTCCACCACTGAAAAGCTTTCCTTATGAGGATTCCTTTTTCTGGCCTCATATTTTCATGCTCTACACATTCCCTTTGAGTGACTTCATCCACTAGCTTGCAGTTCTCCACTCCCAGCCGAGACCTCTTTCCAAACTCTTGACCTGTTCGATCATTTACAACTTGGGTCAGCCATCCAGTTTTCCATGGACATCTCAAACTCTACATGTCCAAAATAAAGTTATCTCCTTCAACAATCCTACTTCCTGAATCATCCACTTCCCTCCCACCATTCACCCATAAAGAATTAACTTCTGATGTTTCTCACTACCCCATAATATTCACCTTCATTAATTTATCCATGTGAAATTCAGAATGACCTACATTCATTGATCCACCTGGTATTATCTCTCATTAATCACCATTTTTTTCATACAGAAGTAGGAAGAATAACATCCACTTATGCCAGTGGGGTGAGGGGTGTTGCTACTGTTTTAAGGCTCTTTCAAATCTATTTCCGTGTGATTAAAATGATGGAATATCTTTGAATGAATTTAAGTATAAAATGCAAACTATTCTATCTCTGTAAGTTTTTACTTTTGGCTTAGAAAATGTTAATATTTTCACTTAAGCCATCTGGGTCTTGGAAATATCATGTGCTTCTGATGACTATATGTGAAAACTATTTTTTGCATCTTTAAAAATTATTGAAGGAATGCTATTTACTAAGTTTGCTTTCCTTTCTATTTTTCTGACCACAAATTACAATTAACTTGCAATTCAAAAGACAAACTTGAAATATATTTAAGCAGTTCCAAGTGAACACCACAGATATCAAATGATCAAATTAAGATATGAATAGCTGTAGATGACTCAAATGTTTCCTTGACTTACCACTGTCTTTTGTTTGGATGTAATTTTCTTTCTTTTAAAAAAATTTCCCTTGGCACCATCTGCTCCTGTAATACTTTGCCACGCTTAAAACATTTTATTCCCGGACACTGCAGTTTTGAAATTACTCCCTGAACATTTCTTAAAGAAATAAATTGAATTTCCATCCCCCCTAGCTTGTTTCTTAACAAACAGCAGACAGAGAAGGTTTGTTACTCAAGAAACACAGAGCTACAGGAATATTTTGTTATAATCAGACATTTCCCTTCTGATTTTCCCTCTGACCGTAAGGCTATATGGTGCCCAAGGAAACAATATTTTATGTGCTATGTGCACAATCTATGCAATAGTTTTCCTTTAAAATATGCAGATCTATTTTTATAATCTGAACCATAAAATGGGGCAAATTTTCAAGTAGTCTCATCCATTTTATGGATAAACATTTAACAAATGACTAGATTGCCAAAATAAATTCTCCGAGGGAAGTTGATAGACTGAAGCAATAAGACCAGTAAAAGAAATCCAACAAAGTAAATAGATTCTTCCTCTATGAAACGGAAACATATGCTCAGATGAATATCAGACTTTTCCAGTTTTTGACAGTGGTAATAGAGGATAAAGCACCTGACTTCTTCAATGCGTACAACTCCAAGTCGGTGATATTGATTTAGAAGTATAAATAAGTGGTATTAAGATAGTAGTATTGAAATTGTCATAGATGGAATGACAATAGGCCAAGTATATGTTCATCCTTTCAGTCACTATCAATATACATCAAACACTTGTTATGTCTAGAGTCTATATCAGTTTCTGGAAAGAGTCAATCATTTTCTTATAATTTATAATAAAATGTATTCAACATCTTGTAGATACAACTGGACCTCTTCCTCCAGTATATTCTGTTTGAATCCATTTTCCACATACTAGCCAGAATTAACTTTGTAGAGTTAAAATTAAGTTACATGATAAAGTTCAAACTCCCTAATATGGTTTACAAAGACCTTTACAGCTTGACTCTTGCTTACCTCTCCTGCCTTGCTGTTTCACCTTGCTCCCTGATCATACTGAATTACTAACCATTCATAGCGTAAGTCAGGCCTTTGCATTCTGTTTCTCCTGGCCAAATGCTTTTCCTCCTCTCCTTGTCTCACCCTTTTCCTCTGACCTTCAGTTTCTAACCTAAACATCTCCTTGGCTAAAACTTCTCCAAGGACTAAAACGTGGTTAGGTGAGCCTCTTAGGCAGCAAATGCTCTACCCCTGAGCTATAACCACAAGTGAACCTCTTTTTTTTTTTAATGTTTATTTTATTTTTGAGAGACAGAGGGAGAGAGAGAGAGAGAGACAGCACAAGTGGGGAAGGGGCACAGAGCGAGGGAGACACAGAATTCAAAGCAGGCTCCAGACTCTGAGCTGCCAACACAGAGTCCGACTCAGGGCACGAACCCACAAACCAGGAGATCTTGATCTGAGCTGAAGTGCGATGCTTAACTGAGCCACCAGACGCCCCCTGCAGGTGAACCTCCTATGCACCACATAACACTCCAGGCCTTAATACCTTGAAGCCTCTAACACAGCAAGTGATTTACTTGTCTGCCTCCTACTAGACTATATGCCCCTCAAAGACAGGAAATACCCCTCGTTTACTCTGGAAATCTCATGATGTGAAATAGAGCCTTGTCTCATCTTAGTGATCATTTGCTAAGTAAGTGGAAAATTAAACCATGCATTCTTCCCATTGATTTTGGTAAGACCATTTGACAGGGGCAAGTGTGTGAGGTAAGGGAAATTAGCCTCACTACTTGACTACATAAATTGAGATATCTGAGGGTAAATGCACACACTTAAACATATTCCCTTTTTTCCTCCCTCATACATTTTAGTTCTAAGTTATCATAAAATGTTTCATCCTGAAATCAATAAATGCTCCAGTCTTTCCTACTGAGAATATTCAGTGGCTTCTTCTTGCTTTATGGTTTATGATGGATCAAAATACAAGGCATTTCCAAAATCAACTTAAATCTTTTTCTTTTCTTTTGAAAGCACGGTAGACAGTAAAATTAATCTAGAACAATAGAGAGATGAGAACTCTGGATAAATTGTTTTGGTCTGCAGAGTGTAACATATAAAAAGTATTGAACTTCTGAAAAAGTTTTATTTCATCGGTCTTTTTTCTTTAAATATTTATTGATATGGATATGGTACTTCAGTGTACAGCCTAATTTTAAGCTATATCTATCTGTAGATTTCAAGATCAAATCCAGAAAGTAAATAAACCTCTATCTATGTATATTTGACTGGGAGAGATTAGATCAAAACACAAAAGTTATCTATAGTTTGAATTTTATTTTTGTTTTTCACTCTTCTATATTTTCCTACATTTTCAAAATGAGCAGGTCAAAAAGAAAATCAATAAACATGTTTACCCACAGGAATGAACAGAAAAGATAGTAACATTATTCGAGAGAGAAATTAGTAAATATGGGTGGTCTGTAAGTTCCCTGCTTTCTTTAAAATTCTATAATTTTATGACTTCTCAATGTACTACGCAAACATATGTAGATTTGTCTATACTAGACACAGTAGGGATTCTGATAGAAACGTCTGGAAAATGTTCTTTCACAATAGAAGTAATTAATAAAACAGTTTACATATGACTTTGGTCATAATAAAAGATGAATGCCTTGCACATAGTAGGCACTCCTTCGGTGTTAAATGAATAAATCCAGCAATTGATCAACCAATGTTAAATGACCTTGGTGTTAAAATTCTGTCTCTGCTGCCCTCCAGTGGCTCATGTGCTTAACTCTGAAAGACTTCAAGTGCCCTCCATTCCCAGATTCTTATTTGAGAGGAGTATGAATGTTCGATTTCAGGGCTTGGTATTCATTTTGGACAGAGTTTTATATTCATCCTCTGTGATATTCCTTGGCAGATCAAAACCAAATGCATTATCTGTCTCCTCCCACCTGAAGGTCAAACTGAAGCAAAAGTAATAGATGGTGCCAATAAACACGAATATTTTGTACATTCACACTTCATAGAGATTTTTCATTTGTGTCACCACATTAAGCTTCTAGTAAGAATGTGTGGTGATAACAACAACAACAACAACAACAACAACAATAATAATTGCAACTCTTTTACTAGAAATAGTTCTGGGGGCACCTGGGTGACTCAGTTAGTTCAGCGTCCAACTTTGGCTCAGATTATGATCTCGAAATTCACGAATTCAAGCCCCACATCCAGCTCTGTGCTAACAGCTCAGAGCCTGGTGCTTGCTTCGGATTCTGTGTCTCCCTCTCTCTCTGCCCCTCCCCCACTCATGCTCTGTCTCTCAAAAAATAAACAAACATTAAAAAACGAAAAAAGAAAAAGAAATCGTTCTGGCTCCTTGTTCAGATAGTGTTGTCAGGTGCCATTAGGCATGAAGGTTCACATCAATAGTACATCTTAATGAGCAGCCCAGAACTCTAAACTTACACATCATCTAGGTGTAGTACTGTAGAAAAATGTTAACTTAGCAGCAAATATCAGTGCTGCAATCAGTGAACATTAGAACTGTATTTTTGTATTGCTTTGGTCTGTGGAGGTTATATCCTGAATTCAGTTAGGTGGTCAGTAGAGTGGCCACAGGAAGAAACTTTGTTTCTAGAACCTTCAGTTTCAGTGTTTTGACATTGCCTATGATGTACTCCTAGATATCCTGCATTTCCAGCCTCATCCTATGGTTTTAGATAACAAGCTCCAACTGAGTTATCTTCTACATGACTTCCTAATATGTTTATCTTTCCCTGTTATTGTAGTTCTTCTGGAATATCCTTTTAGTGTCAGCCAAGGAGTCACTCAATTCTTCCCTTGTCTGCCACCATATCTCCAGGTGAGGTGATTATTTCTATCCTTTTGCTCATCTGCAGTCTATCTTTTTGCATTAGAGTCTCTTTATTTATTTTTATTTATTTTTCATTGTAGTTTTTTTAGTCTTTACTTTCCAGCTCTTAATTCTCTTACTTGAACAATTTCTTCCTTTTTAGTACTATGGAGGTATGTGGTATTATCCTTCATAATAATGAATTTTTTCTTATTCTCAAATTACTAGAGTCTTGTGTATATTATTGATATTTTCATAAGCTCTTGAGTTTATTTAGCAAATGTATCATTTTTGTGCTTTTCACATCACAGTAATTTAGTAACTTGTTTTCAATTATAATACTGGCAATATTATAAAAGAACATTTATTTTTAGAACTAATCCTATGAGAATAATTTTTTCACAAAAGGTTTTTATTAATAGTACTGAAGCATTTAAAAAATAAATAACTAACATAAGGGTGCCTGGCTGGCTTAGTCAGTTAAGCATCTGACTCTTGATCTTGGCTCAGGTCATGCTCTCACAGTTTCAAGAGTTCAAGCCCCACATTGGGCTCTGTGCTGACAGCATGAAGCCTGCCTGGGATTCTCTCTCTCCTCTCTCTCTGCCCCTCCCCAACTCATGCTGTGCACCCCCCATCTCTTTCTCTCTCTCTCAAAATAAATACACATCAAAAAATAATAAACTAAAATAAATGTCCAAGATATGTATGATATAAACTCAATAGTATCATAGAATACAATAATATTCAAGAATTTAAATAGTTTTATTTAAATATTCATTTGTTTGTTACAAGTCCCTAAAATACCAAGTGAAAGTTAAAATTATAAGACATTTTGGGATTTAAAAAATAAAAACAAAATACTAAGTACAAACAGTATTTTTACCATTTTTAAAAATGAAGGTGCATATATATATTGTGTGTATGTTTATGTGTTATGTATATGCACACTTAATGTCTGAAAGAACTCCAAGCTACTAACAATGATTTTATCTGTGATGAGGTTGTCATTATCCGACTCTGTAACCAAAAACTATCCCAACTTTCATTATTCTTATAAGCCTTTAAACTATCCAATTGTGCCTTAAACTTCAACATATATTTTCATACAATTTCCAAAACATTTCCAATCAATTTATTCTAATGCAATAAAATCTAACACATAATACCATCTCCATTCTATCAGTTCCCATCAATTATTAGCAAAATATATTTGAGACTAGAACATTAAGATAATTTCATTGTTCATTGGGCATTATTAAGTAAGAAGAGAAATTCAGAAGTAGAAATGCACTGGATTTAAGAAGCAAAGACATCAAGCTTGGTTTGTAAATACAAAATGATGAATTAAGGAGATATGTGTCCTTAAGACCTTATGGAGACATACACACAAAAGGGAAAAGAAACAACTGAACCCTGGTAGCCTTTTCATTCTTGTGGCAATGAAAGTGAACTAAGAACACAATGCGAAATTGTTTTAAAACACCAAGTTTGTGGAACTTTGTTATGGCAGCCATAGGACACAAATATAATTTCCTTAGGAAATTATCCATTTTATCAAGGTTTTAAATTTTTATGTGTATAGACATCTATAAAGCAGTCCCCTGTTATTTTTTATTGCTTTCCAGTTTATTTCCACTCAATTTCTCATATAGTATTTTTTAACTTTCTTTTTTTCTTGATTAAGTTAGTATTTGTCTAGTGTTTTATTTTACCGCAAAATGGAGATTTTATTTATGAATTAGATCTACTGTTTTCTGTTCTGAACCTCAACAATTCCTGGTTTTATTTTTACTACTTCTTGGCTAATTTCTTTCTTTGGTTTACTTTATTTATCTTTTTTTTTCTTCTCCCCCCACCCCTTGCATTTTGAGCTGGAAATTTATTTCATTTATTTTCATTCTTTTATTTTTGTTCATAAAAGCGTTTAAGGGCATGAAGTTTCCTCTGACAGGTACCTTAAATATACCCAATAGAGTCTGATATATAGTGTTTTCATGTCATTAGTTTTCTTTTTTTATTTAAAAAAATTTTTATATTTTATTTATTTTTGAGAGAGAGAGAGAGAGAGAGCAGGGGACAGACAGAGAGAGAAGGAGACACAGGATTTGAAGATAGGCTCCAGGCTCTGAGCTAGCTGTCAGCACAGAGCCCAATGCGGGGCTCCAAGCCACGAATGGTGAAATCATGACCTGAGCTGAATTTGGACACTTAATGGACTGAGCCACCCAGGCGCCCCTCATGTCATTAGTTTTCCAAAATTCTGTAATTTCAGTTTGCATTCCTCCTTCACCTATTAAGCAAGAGTTGTTGAATGGAAGGCTTTTAAATTTCCAGCTGGACTTTTGTTGTCAATAATTTTTATTTTTTGGCTCTGTGATAAGATAATGCATAACATTTCTAGTTCATGGTACTGATTGATATTTTCCTCATAACATGATATATGATCAATTTTTGTGACTGCCGTGTGCACTTGAGTAGGTATACTCTACTACCAGAGTGTGAAGCTTTATATATCCTTGAGCTCTTATCAATTTGGTATTTGTGGTCTCAAGTTTATCATATTATAATTACAATGTATATTTGCTTAATTTCCCCCCATACATTGTATCTTTTCTTTGTTCTTTTTACCTTTTAAAATCTCTTTTGCTATTTAGAAAGTTCTAGTGTTATCCTTCTCCTTATATATTTTTTAATACTCTTAATTCTCTCTTCCTTCTTTAACCTTTAACTCAACATTTTATTAGTTATTTCTGATATCCATTTACTCTCCTCTATTCCCTATATTTTAAAAAGAAAGAAATTAGTGGGGCGCCTGCGTGACTCAGTCGGTTAAGTGTCTGACTTCAGCTCAGGTCATGATCTCGAGATTCATGGGTTTGAGCCCCACATCTGCTGAGCTGACAGCTCAGAGCCTGGAGCCTGCTTTGGATTCTGTGTTTCCCCTTCTCTCTCTCTCTCTGTCCCTCCCCTGCTTGTATTCTCTCTCTCTCTCTCTAAGAATAAATAAACATTAAAAAAATTGGGGGTGCCTGGGTGGTTCAGTCAGTTGAGTGCCTGACTTTGGCTCAGGTCATGAACTACGGGTCGTGAGTTCGAGTTCGATTCTGGTGTCAGGCTCTGTGCTGACAGCTCAGAGCCTGGAGCCTGCTTTGGATTCTGTGTCTCCCTCTCTCTGTTGCTTCCCTGCTTGGACTCTGTCTCTCTTTCTCTCTGTCTCTCTGTCTTTCTCTCAAAAATAAAGATTAAAAAAATTTAAAAAAGATTTTTAAAAGAATGAAATTATTCTACCTTCCTCTTTTGCTGTCCCTTCTCCTCCCATAGTTTAGTTGCATTGTTTATATTTGTCAAAGAATAACTTGTAATATGCAGCATACAACATATTCTTCACCATGCTTGTCTCCATTTTTGTTTTGGTCTTCCTTAGATCTACAACTGAATATATTAAATGTGTGCCATTAGTCTTTTCTTGCTGAAGTTTCCTCAGTCATATCTTTGGTTATGAGAAGCTCTTCTTCTAGTAGATTCCTCAAGAAGATCTGTTAAGTACAGAATGCCCTGCTTAATAGCATATTGGCATTGATATCTGAAAGACAACTTGCCTTCCTACAATTCCTGGTTCACACCTCCTTTCCTTGAGCTGTTTAAAAATGCTGCCAATGGGGGCACCTGGGTGGCTCAGTTGGTTAAGCGTCCAACTTTGGCTCAGGTCATGATCTCACGGTTCATGTGTTCGAGCCCCGCATCGGGCTCTGTGCTGACAGCTCAGAGCCTGGAGCCTGCTTTGGATTCTGTGTCTCCCTCTCTCTCTCTGCCCCTCCACCACTTATCCTCTGTTTCTCTCTGTCTCATAATAAATAAAAACATAAAAATTTTTTTTTAAATGCTGCCAATTGATGCCTCACTTTACTTAGGCTTTTCTAAGAAATTTGGTGCTGATCTAATTATCTTGTCCTTGTAACTTATTTGATTTTTTTTAACCTGGTGGCCTTGAGAAACTTTTTCCAAATTAAAAAAAATTTTTTTAATGTTTATTGATTTTTGAAAGAGAGAGAGAGAGAGAGAGAGAGAGAGAGAGAGAGAGAGAGAGCACAAGCAGGGGAGGGGCAGAGAGAGAGGGAGACAGAGAATCCGAAGTAGGCTCCAGACTTTGAGCTGTCAGCACAGAGGCTGGTGCGCAGCTTGAACCCACAAACCATGAGATCCTGACCTGATCCAAAGTTGGACACTTAACCGACTGAGCCACCAGGAGCCCCTCTTTTTCCTAATGTTTAAAGTCTAATAGTTTCAGACTCGTAGGCCTAGTGGGGTATATCACAGCATGTATCATTGTGGGTCAATTTTCCCTGGTATTTTCTAGGCCCTTTCAATATGTAACAACAGGTCTTGTTTATTTCCAGAAGGTCTACTTAGGTAATAACTTTATGTATTGATTCTGTTGTATTGTTTAATTTTTTCCTCCTCCTGAAACCGCAATTTTACGTAAGTTAGTTCTTCTTTGCTTGAAAACCATCTCAATCACTTTTCTTTGGACTTTTAAAAATCTCTTGTTTATTTTTCATTCTCATGGCTGTTTTATTACTATTTTTCATTACATTTTATTAAGTGTTCACTCACATCTTTTCTTCCTTGGGTTTCCCATAATTTAGTCTTTATTTTTATATGATTCCCTTCCCCCTCCAATTCAATCAACCCCCATTTCATTTCCTTCTATTCTTGACTCTAGGATTTTTGATGCAACCTGTTTTTTGTTTTGTTTTAATTCCAAAAGTCTGGTTTCAGAATATTTAATTCAGCTTGGAGCACTGTGTTATAGTTTCCTTCTGCTTTCTTCTGTTTGAGGAAAAATTCATCAGATAAACTCTTTCGATTTTCATTTTTGTTTTAACAGTAATTTGTACAAAGACTGTATCCTTGCTTGGGGTAGTTTATGAGATTCTTCTTTTTTAAGATTTTATTTTTAAGTAATCTCTACACACAAAATGGGGTTCGAATTAACAACCCCAAGATCAAGAGTCACATACTCTATCAACTGAACTGGCCAGCTGCCCCTTATGAGATTCTTACTCAAAAACACCTCTTCCGTCAATATAACGAAGTGTAACTTCTTTTTAGATGGTGCTTGTTTTTCTGTAGGGAGGAAAGAAAATGTGTGCTCTTTGACATTTTTATTTCCTTTTGTCTCCCAGAATCTTACATTTTGCTCATTCACTCTGAATTTTCCA
The DNA here is from genome assembly GCA_028646485.1 of Cryptoprocta ferox. Taxonomy (NCBI): domain Eukaryota; kingdom Metazoa; phylum Chordata; class Mammalia; order Carnivora; family Eupleridae; genus Cryptoprocta; species Cryptoprocta ferox. The sequence continues at coordinate 21,972,008 of CM053568.1, read as the reverse complement.
AGACATGTCTCTCTCATCTTTTTAACCCTTATCTTTCCCTAAAATTTACCCTCTTCCAAGATTGCTTTGTTATATCCTCTGTACACTTTTAAGCTCCTTTCATGAGATCACTACCCCTTTTCAGTATTTTTTCACTTAGGGTTGATTTCCTTTTTTTAGAAGTGATTTTTAGATCAATCTTAGGTCCACTGACATTTTTCTTTTTCCCTTATGTAGTTTTTAATTGACTGCCATTGCTCTCAAAGAACACTTCTGTCACAAGTATGAGATATGGTTTACTGGTCTTTTTATTGTTCTAATTTTACATGTAAACTTTGGACCTTCTCTACCATATGAGTTTTCCATAGTTTTATCTGTTCTTGTTGTTCTGATTTTTTTTTTAGAGGACATGTTGGGAGATTTGAATTTATACCACTGCCTTTGCTTTGGGCTCCTCAGACTCCCACAATTTTAAGTGGTGGATTTTAATATATTTTCATCAACTTAATTAAAAGTAACTTTGAAAATAACGTGTATTTTTTTAAGCAAAAAAATCCCACAAAGCTGCACAAATGTTTCTCAGCAGAAGACATGTTAAAGTGTTCAGGCCTCTGCTCAAAAAGAAACTTCTTTTGAAATACTTGAATCACTACCAACCATCTTTGAGATATTAAGGGGACATGGGACAATTGCAAGGATATTGCAAGTGGGTATACACTGTTGAAGTTTTCTCAACATGAAAGATAGATTAGGTAAGATAATTACAGCAATTTTTATTTTGAGCCTAAAATAGTGTTATAGAATGGCTATTAAAAAGGTAACGTGTGAGGCACTAGTTGAACATCAGTTAATGTGAAGTACAGTCAGGTTATCTAGACTACTTTGTTTTGACAGGATAGATAGATGTGGGGATTACTGTAAATAGAAATGTGTCTGGATATATGGATACATTTGACAAATGTATTATTAAATCTTTTTGGACAGAATGGGGAAATGTAGGCTGTATGTGTTTTATTGTTTCCCATAAGCTATTAGACTTATCTTTGTGACAGATACTCATGTCTTCATATAAAAGAGGTCTATCAATACATTCTTTTTCACTACTGTTGTCCCAAACAATTTTCCCTTATCTGTTCCTGTTTTGTTTTTACCCCAACTTCTGACCTGATCCATTTTCCCATTTATGACTTTGCCTTGAGGCTTGGAATTCATTACAATTTTATGGCTAGCAGCTACACTTGGCTAAAATTCATATTCTCTTGGATTACTTCTCTGAAAAGGGATGATTATAAATTGAAGATGATAAAGCTATAATGTAAAACAAAGGGATAAAAGGATGATAGAGTCCATATTCAGATCTTGAAAACTATTCTAATGGCACCATACATAAGTTATACTAAGTGAATTTTGTACAATTCCTTCTTGTATATTCCTCTTTTCTCTTAAGTATGTCATAATGTTTAATCTTGAGAATAACTTCCCAAATTCTGAAATTTTTTGTTGTTCTAAAGAAACACTCCCAAGATGATCAGCAGATGGCACTGCTAACTTGAAGAACCAATTTCTATATGTATTAAAAATTGGAGACATGACTTCTTAAAACTATTAACAGACACTATTTTTTTCATCTCACATGTGTATTGTAGGAGAAAATAAAGTTAAGCAGATAGAAGAAATTTAAAATCCATAATTACAGATAAAATCACTATGAACATTTTAGTACATAGCCAAGTTTTATATTCACATGTTTAACAAAAATGGAATATATCCTACAAGAGCTTAGTAACCAGGTTTTTTAAATGAACCATGTATTAAAAACAAATTGCCATGTCATATTTCAACAACAGATTTTTTATGGCTGTAAAACTATACCATAATTTAGTTAACCAATAACATGTTGTCTGAAATTTGGGTTGTTTCCAATTTCTTGTTCTCATAAATAACACTGTCATGAACATCCTATTGCCTAATTCCTTAATTATAGGGTCACATACTTAATTGTCTCTGCAGGATGAATTCCTAAAAGTAGAACTTCTGTTTTAAAATATATCTATATTTTTAAAGTATTATTTTTAAATTGGTCCCAAGAAAGGAAATACTAACTTATACTTTTTCCCTTTATTTTTTTATATATTTATATTTATATACACTATATATCATATATATTTATATATTTATATTTATGTACACTATATATTGACATATCCTTTGCTTAAAAATAAGTACAAAGTATAACTTTTAAAAAAATTCTGTCTTTGATTAAATATTTTCAAACTTTTAATAGGTTTATGGCCTGCTTGATTTTTGTGAATTGCATAGAATTCATGTCTTTTACCCCTTTTTAAAAAACAGAATAATTCATGATTTCTCTACTTATTTTGTCAGCACTCTTGATATATTAAGGCTCTCATTGCCATTAAGGTTATCCTAAATATCCCAATGCCATTAACCCAAGAGTAATGTAGGACAGCATTACTTTACTGTAAAAAGAATATATTTCTTATTTTTAAGGTCTATTGAATTTTTCTTTGAGTGTTATTTTAGGATTAATTTTAATAAATGTCCACAGGGGCTATGAGAAGAGTTAGTCTATACTTGCATGCTATAAAAGTCAAAATTTACAGTCCTGGTATATTTCTCAAATCCTCTACATAATGTTTATTTTTTGACCACTTGGTTTTTCATGAAAAATAAATGCTAAAATTTTCTACAGTTATGTTTCTTTTTATTTATATTTGTTTTTTTTCTTTATCTTATCATTATTTGATTCATTAAAACTCGTAACTAACCTTTTGTGTAGATTTTGCATTTTGGTTCAAAACAAGCTCTTTCCCCTATTTCAGTTGTTTCTTTCTCTCTTTTTTATATCAAATTACATTTTGTATGCTTCTTAATTAATGTATCAATTAGTACATTATTAATATATCAATCAATAGATACTTCTAAAGTGGTTAAAAAGTTTGATCTTTTCAGTAGCCTTAAGCATTGTACTGGTAATGTTTTCGATGTGTTTTCAATGGCTCCCTTCAGACCAGCCCTACCACAGATCCATTCACTATGTTCTGTGGGTTATTAGGGTCTGAATTCCATAATATAAATGCTATAAAGAAGGATATGAGTGTCTCTTATGTACTCAATGCTTAGGGAACTGCCTAGTTTGAATAGAATATTCCCATTTAAATTAATGGCTTTTTAAAAATAATAGTCATTCACTTAATGACAGGGTTTTCAGGAATAATTTAAAATCTTTAAGCACAGGATGGTGTATTTTCTTATCAAAACATCCACACAAGGTAGATATTGTTATTATTACAATATTTTAGAGATGAAGAAAGAAAGAGATTAAATTACTCCCCCCAGGTAAAGCAGCCAGGATCCAAACCCACATGACAAAAATATCTGAGTTTGTGGTTTTTATTTCCACAATCTAGCCAGAGAGAGAAAAGCTGGTGAATTTTTATCTCCTTGTTGAATTGTCAATTGGATTTTTTTTCTTATTTTATATAGTTTACATAAACTCTTTATGGGCTATAGCTAGTAATCAATTACAAGTTCAGTAACAAGTATTTACCCTTAATTTCTCTTAGGTAGAGAATGGTTCTACCTCATTCTTGATGTCTATGTGTGAATTCTATTTGCATAAAATCCCAGGATATCTTCACCTTATTATCACTCATTTAGAGGGAGAAGAAGCATGTTGATCCCATTGATGAGTTTGGGGGCAAACCTGCCTCCAGTGAGACAAGAGAAACAAGTTCTGTTCTGCTCTTTGATGTTGTGAGTTTGACAGGGGCAGGCCCCATATTTCCTGAAGGCCTTGGTTGGCCCAAGGCCTGCTGTGAGTGGATGGGTCTATCTGCCTAATTCAGGGACTTTACATTAGCAAACCTGCCTATCACTACCCAACACTTCCATGATTAGCTTAATGATAAGAAAGGTGATATTTTGGTCTCTTTTATTTTTCAACAGGTTCAGAAATGGAACAGAGTAGAGAAGTACTATTTATTGGACAATTTGAATTTCAATAATTTGGTGTTTCATGATTTTTTTATGATATAAAATATTTTAATTTGGGAAAAGTAAAATTTATTGCCTTTTTAAAAATTCCTAAGATTGCTTTTATCCTTAGAAAATATTTTCCTATGCTAAGCTCATTTAGATTTATCTATATATTCATCTGGCTATTACATAGTTTGACTTTTTATTTGTTATTTAAATTCATGTGAAATTAGCTTATGTACACAAGATGTCAAGATTTCTTTTCTAAATAATTAAGAAAACACCCCGGCACAACTTTCAAAATTTTCCTTTTTATTCACAAAACTGCTATAATTTCATCATATACCATCTATCTTTATGTGTTGGTGTATATGTTTATGTATATGTTATGCATATGTGTGCTTGTGTGTGTGTGTGTGTGTGTGTGTGTGTATACACACACACACACACACACACATATATATCTCCACATGTTTACCCACATATGTCATGTGTCTGGACTGTCAATTACATACTCTTTTGATTCTTTAACCAAAGTTCTATTTTTCAATTACCCTAGCTACATATATATATTTTTTTTTTCATTAAATTATAGTTGACATGCAAGGGTGCCTGAGTGGCTCAGTTGGTTAAGCATCCTACTTCGGCTCTGGTCATGATATCACGGTTCATGAGTTTGAGCCCCACATTGGGCTCTGTGTTGACAGCTCAGAGCCTGAAGCCTGCTTCAGATGCTGTGTCTCCCTCTCTCTCTGCCCCTCCCCGGCTCATGCTCTCTATCTCTCAAAAATAAACATTAAAAATTAAAAAAAAATAAAGTATAGTAGCCATGCAATACATATATATGTTATAATCATGTAAGGAAAATTCTGCTTTGGATGAGATGACTATGTGAATATATGTTATAATCCACAACATAAAATAAAATACTATTTTTTAGCTATAAAGTTTGCAAGCATATGTTTAAATCAATTTCCTACAACAGCTTTTATTATTTTATAAGTGTGATATTTAAGCACTGTCTATGTGTATGAGGAGTCTGTGAGTTAGGCCATAGACTGTATTGTGATTTGTGCTACCAGCTGGCCTATTGCATGACAGAGAATGGTCACCACCAGTCACAAATTACATCTGTTTGTGCCTCTATTTGTTAGACAATCTGGCACCAGTAACAGCTGAGAAGAAAGATTTGCAAACAGCTTGTTTGACTGATGTGTCTAGAGTCATCTCTAAATCCAAATAAAATGTTAAGTGCTATCAAGAAATCATAAATCAGGCATATCTCTCTTTGAGCCATGAGAAGGTCTTGCTAAAGCTTTTATGACACCCATGTGTGAGAGGTATCATTGGCTGATATTCAAAAAGATAAATTGGACCTGCTTGTTCCACACAATTAATTAGGTCACATTTTTAAAAGTTTTTATTTATTTATTTTGAGGTGGGGGGAGAGGCAGGGAGAATCCCAAGCAGGCTCTGTGCTGTCAGCACAGAGCCCAGTGCAGGACTCGATTTTCTAAATCGTGAGATCATGACCTGAGCTGAAATCAAGAGTAGGATGTTTAGCTGACTGAGCCACCCAGGTGCCCCTAATTAGGTCACATTTTTGACTTGATTGAGACGTTAGGTGTACCACAGGGCCTACCACCTAAGTCATGATGATAAAAACTGTTGGATTAGGGTGTTCAATCAGGTAAGAGGAATGGAGCATCAACTAAGAATGCAGCAGGTGGTTGATACCAAGGAGTGTGTTGGAAAGCAGAATATCATGAAGCTCACAGAATCAACAAGAAGCCTAAAGAATCAAACTTGAAAAATAGGTATAAACCAAGGAAAGTTAGGCAGGAGGCCATGTGTCAAAGCAAGGGTCCAGGAGACATTGGGCTCTGGTGACATGTTGGCACTAGCACTTCTGTCCTGAACTCTGCTGCTGCCATGTGCCATGACAGTGAATAAATTCTACAGTACATTCGGCTTTGATTCTCAAAACTCAAATTCCCCGTTAGGAGCATCCGATTGGCTGATCCCGTTCACAGAAGCTGTGCCCCCTCGGGGAGACTATTCCCCACCTCTGCCCACCTCTGTTTTAGCCCTATGAACAGCAAGTGGCCTAGGCCTTGACCAAAGCTTTCCAGGTCACCATTGTTAGCAGCCAGTGACTTGATAAAGCCTTCCATGGCTCAGAACTCTCGGGACAGCTAGTCTGGAGCCCTGCTGAACTCCCCTAGAGCACTTACACCATCAGAGTCTGGTAAGCGGCAGCTGGCAAAGGCCTTCCAGGAAGAGGATTTTCCTATGATCCGATGGTCCATTTCCAACTCAAGCCATGGGCCATATAAACTAACGCATGCTTATATTCTTAATTTTTGGAAGGCTCTAATTTCTAAGGCAATTTCTTCTTAATGTTCAAAAGGCTCTAATTCCTAAGGCAAATAATTTGCAAGTCAATCCTGATTGATCTTCTTTAAACAACTCTCATGTGCCTTATAATTAACAGAAATTCTAGCATTTGGATGGTACCCTTCCCTAGTTTCTTATATGAATATAGTTGTTGCTCCGTTTCTTGGCTGATTCCACTAGCAACTAGGGAGGGAAATGCTAGACATCTGTTGTCAAGTAGCCAACTTGTCCAACAGATGGCAACGTGATTCTGCAATTGTTCTTGTTATATTTTATTTCACCTCCTCCTTTGAATTCTTGTCTCGTTACTTTCTTTCAGCATTGACAGAAAGGTAGGAGGCAGAAATGAATTAGGCAAGAAGGGAAATAGCACATTTCTCTCATATCCCCACCTCTTGGAGAGGCTGCTTCCTGTGAGCTTTGCTTCCTGCCCTCACATCTACCCAGTTAACAACTGTTCAGCTCAAATGCTACCCTCTCTGGGGAGTCATCTTAGATTGCCCTCACCATGCCAGACCCTCCATAAGTGCCTGGAGTGATCCCCTAGAGTGCTCTAAACATGCCTCTCTAGCACTCATCCGTGCTATCCTAATTGGTGATGTATTCACTCATCTCCCTACCCAGACTGTGAGCTCCCAGATAGAGATGGACTTGTCACTGTATTTGCAGAGTCAAGTTCAATTAGTTAAAAGAATGAACAGGTTTGGAAAAGAGACAGAAGAGTCAAGAAAAAAAGTTTTCCTAGAACCTCTAGACTGTTCTTAAATTGGTACCATTGAAGCTCTCCCGTGCTTTGTTTGACCAATTTGAGAGGACAAATGTGAAGAATAGGGAAAGAGCTGGATTATTGGAGCTGATAACCATTTTTGCTTATGCTCTATTAAAAGCATAGTGCATGTGTTGGGGTTAATTTATTGATTGTAAATAGTTATTAATAGCAAATAATATAACATAGCTTTTGATAATAGGATCCATATAATCCTAGATCTATATAATACATGCACTATTCTGCACTGGTAGAAAAATAAGTTGTTCACTGTGAAAATGCCACCCATTAGTGCCACTGCTCCCAAACGATACACAATATTGTGTTTTATGACTCTCAGCTGCACATTGCCTGGAAGATACTTTAGACATGAGCCAACTTTTTACATCTAACAAATGCCCAGTAAAAGACACTTAGAATTCCAGTTGGACTAAACTTGCCCCTTCTCCAGAGGGCACATAAATGAATAAATACAAGGAAATCCCCTCCCATCACACATACACATATGCACGCACGCAATCCTCAGAGCAGCTGTGTTATATTATAAGTTGGAGGCCTTTTGTTAGTTCAGATGTTTCAGGTCTGCAAAGGCACTCTGGAGAAGAAATAAATATTATGAGTAAGTCTCGTTTCCATGCTTGTAGTGGGGAAACACTTACTAGCACCGTTTACTACAGTCTTAAACTGAAACAATCTCATAAAAGAATACCAGCATTACTCACTCAGCACATGACTGCTAACACAAGATGGTGTCTGTTTTATTCCCTAAATATTCAAAACATGATTTCATTCAGACTCTTTCCCAGATGGACTTCCTTTTCAGTAAAACTAATCAGAATAATCATGGATTGTGTGCTTGCTTAATCTATTCTTTTTTTTTCTTAAACCATTCATCTTTCTTTTATTTTACTAAGTAGTGTATATAAAAAAAAAACTTCACAAATGAGTGAGCTTGGGTGTTAGACACTGACTTATCAAAGGAAAGGCAGGTTGGAGCTGGATGGGAACTCAACCTGGAATCCAGGTCATTCCATTTGAGGATCTGGTCTTCTACTGTGAAAGACTGGAGTGTGAAGTTGACAAATTTGGTAAGAAGCAGCCAGTGTACTGGAGGTTGATGTAAATGTAGATTTAGTAATTTACGAGGAGAAAGGACTCTCATAATAACAAAAACACTACAAGTCTGTACAATCAGTACATTCTCTTATTATTAAAGTATGTGTGAAGCCAAAGTATCATAAAATTGTTTAGTGAACATAAAGTCAGAACAAGGGGACACGGAGAAATTTATTTTTAATGGCACTCGGAGCCTGATATGTCCATCTCCCATTGAAGTCTTGTCAAAGGGATTAGAAACACTTTGCCATGCTCCTCCCAAAGCCTGGTACATTCTTTCCCCATTCTTCACTAACTTTTACTAATCCATCTAATCTTAGCTTAATTATCACTTTCTTAGGAACACCTTTTTTGGTCGTCTTATCTAAGAAAGGGTCCCCACTGAACACTCCAGAGCGCTCTGTAATTTCCCTTTATAGCACTTACCTCACTTAGATACTTATCTGCTGCTTTAAGATCTGTCTGCCTCTAGACTGTAAGCTCTAGGAGAGCAGGAACCATGTTTGTTTGGAGTCCCACTAGCTCCTCAGTGCCAACCACAGTGCTTGGCACATCTGCAAGCATTCAGGACATACTTGATAAATGAACTAATGAAAGCTCATCCAGGACCTGGACAGAGGAATGGCTAAGGGCACAGGTGCTAGATTCAGGTTTCCTTGTTTGAAATCCTGCCTCTGCCTCTTAGCGACTATGTGAGCTTAAGCAAGTTACAAAATCAGATTCTTTATAAAAGGAAGACAGCAATAGTGTCTGCCTCCCAGCATTCTAATGAAGATTAAATAAATTAATAGATATAAAACACCTGGAACAGTGACCAGCAAAGAGTGAACACTCAAGCAGAGTTAGCTCTTCATGTTATCTTGTAAAGGACAATTCTAAGAAAAATGTTAAGCTTGCCTGCTAAAACTCAGTTTCCTTGGGATGTTCCTGGGATGGGTATGATTAATACTAACCTCTGAAGATACTTATTCATTCATGTTTTCCATGGTATAGCAGAACTATCTTTCTGATTAAGAATACTTCAGGGGCACCTGGATGGCTCAGTTGGTTGAGTGTCCGACTTCAGCTTAGGTCATGAGCTCGTGGTTTGTGAGTTCGAGCCCCACACTGGCTCAGTGCTGTCAACTTGTCAGCGCCAAGCCCACTTTGGACTCTCTGTCCCCCTCTCTCTGCCCCTTCCCCGCTGTGCTCTCCCAAAAATAAATAAATATTTTTTTAAAAACAATACTTCAATTAAGTAGGTGAATGTATTAAAACAGGTTATACCCAAGCCCTTCCAGCCTGGAACCCACTTATCTTCTTTTCATGATGTTCTGTGTCTATGTACTATCCATCATGCATGAACATCAGAACTTAACTCTAACGGCAGCTCTGTTATCTTTATCTCCAAGTTCTTGGGACAGCCATCTCTGTAACAATGAACTATGGACAAGAATATTCAAAGTGGATGTTTTATAGAACTTAAAAAGTAAAAATGAACATTATAAATACACACAATTCCATAACAGCAGAGGTAATCATTGTTGTATTTGTCTTATTTGGTTTTAAAGGCTTTACTGCTAAATACTATGGGGCAAAGCACCATATTTAACAATTATATATTATAATGTTGTCAGGCAAAACTTACATGGTTGTTAGAATCTTAGTCCCTGGTTCATTTGTTGAGCCTGTATTTATTGAGTTCCTCATATGTGCCAGCCATTACACTAGGGGTGGTCTATAACACTCTAGGTTTGAACTGAAGAGTGATACAAATAGGACTGCATTATTTGATGAACTGGTATTTCAGTCATCAAACACTAAATAGATTTTTAATATATTATTGTCTGCTATTTTCAATGACAAAATGCTAACAATGATAATGTGTGAGAATGCACTGCTAAAACAACGAATGTGGGGGGCAACCACCTTTTTCTCCCACCTACATACACATGAAGTATGTCCTTTGATCATTCACTGTAGGCGATATTCAAAGAGACTATTTTCATGCACAATTGAGCATTATTTACTTGAAATTAAAACACATCTATGTCAAAACCTACCGCTTCCTTACTTTTAATGTCATTATGGTAAACCCCAAATCAGGCCTTTCTGATGTGTCTTTCTATATTTCAGCCTTGATTGTCCATCTTCTCTCTGTTCCACGTCCCCATCTTAGTATTCTCTCATATAGGAGATCTAGCATTTTTAGTCCATAAGGTAAGATTTTACCTGTGTCCACATGAATATCCCAAAGATTAAACTAAGATACTGAATCTCAGAACTGGGCCAAACTCAAAGATCTTATATAATTACTCATTTGTTGCTGAACTTCTCCTTGCAAAAAAGAAAGAGAAAAAAAAAACTGATGAAAGAAATTGAAGAAGACACAAATACATGGAAAAATTTATATTCATGTATTAGAAGAACTGATACTGTTAAAATTTCCATACTACCCAAAGCAATCTATAGATTCAGTGCAATCTCCATCAAATTCCAGTAGCATTTTTCACAAAAGCGGAAGAAACAATCCTAAAATTTTCATGGAACCACAGAAGACCCCGAAAAGCTAAAGTATTCTTGAGTAAGAAGAGGAAACAGCATACATCACATTTCCTGTTTTTAAACTACACTACAAAGCTACAGTAATCAAACCAGTATGGCATGGACATAAAAATAAACACAGAGATCAATGAAACTGAATATAGAACTCAGAGCTAAATCCATGCATATACGTTCAACGAATTTTCCATAAAGGCACCAAGAATATACAATGGGGAAAAGATTGTCTCTTCAATAAATGTCGTTGGGAAAATTGGATATCCATATGAAAGGAATGAAACTGGACCCCTATCTTACACCATACACAAAAATCAACTCGAAATGGATTAAAGACTTAAACATAAGACCCAAAACTGTAAAACTCTTAAAAGAGAATATAGTGGAATAACTCCTTGACATTAGTCTTGGCAAAGATGCTTTGGATTCGACACCAAAAACAAAGACAACCACAGTAAAAATAAACAAGTGGGACCACATTAAATTAAAAAGCTTCTACACAGCAAAGGAAACCATCAACAAAATTAAAAAGTAATCTATGGGAAAGGAGAAAATATCTGCAAATCATACAGCTGAGTAGGGATTAATATGCAAGATATATGGAGAACTTACACAACTTAATAGCAAAAACAAACAAAACAATCTAATTACAAAATGGGACAAGGGCTAAATATCATTTTTCCAAAGAAGACATACAAATGGCCAACAGGTACATAAATAGGTACTCAATATCACTAATCATTAGGGAAATGCAAATCAAAGCCACAATGAGACGCCATCTCAAACCTATTAGAATGGCTATCATCAAAAAGACAACAGATGACAAGTGTTGGCAACGATGTAGAGAAAAGGAAATGCTTGAATGCTTTTGGTAGGAACACAAACTGGTGCAGCCACTATGAAAAACATTATGGAAGCTCCTCAAGAAATTAGCAACAGAACTACCATATGTTCCAGCAATTCCACTTCATGGTATTTATTCAAAGGAAACAAAATCATTATTTCAAAGAGACATCTGAACTCCCATATTCATTATAGCATTACTCACAATACCCAAGATAAGAAAGCAACCTAAGTGGGGTGCTGGGTGGCTCGGTCAGTTGAGCATCTGACTCTAGGTCTTGGCTCAGGTCATGATCTCAGGGTTTGTGGGGTCGAGCCATGTGTTGGGCTCTGCACTGACAGTATAGAGCCTGCTTGGGATTCTCTCTCTCCATCTGCCCCTCCCCGACACTCACTTTCACTCTCTCTCTTCAAAATAAATAAACTTAAAAAAAAACAACCTAAGTGTCCATTAATGGATAGATGGATAAAGAAAATGTGGTATATACATAAAATGGAACATTATTCAATGGAAAATTCATTGAACTTTTTTCTTAAAAAAGGAAAGCCATTTGTGACAACATGGATGAACCTGGAAGACGTTATGCTAAACGAGGTAAACCATACATTATGGTATGGTATAATTTATAAGCAGAATCTTAAAAAAAAAAGTTAAATTCATAGAAACTAAGAGTAGAATAGTGGTTGCCAGGAACTGCAGGGAGGAGAAAATGAGGAAACGTTTGTAAAAGGGTTATACGCTGAGTGAGTTCTGAGAACCTAATGTATGTCATGGTGACTATAGTTAATAATACTGTATTGTTGACTTGAAATTTACTAAGACCAGAGATCTTACACATTCTCGCCAAAAATAAAATTTTAAAAAGGTAACTACGTGAGGTAATGAATGTATTATTTGATTGTTGGAATCATTTTACAATACATACATATATCAAATCATCAAGTTGTATAGTTCAAACATCTTACAAATTTGTCAAACCTTAATAAAGCTGGGGGGAGGGTGCCTGGGTGACTCTGTTGGTTGAGCATTTCACTTCAGCTCAGGTCATGATTTCGCGGTTCATGGGTTCAAGCCCCATGTCGGGCTCTGTGCTGACAGCTGGGAGCCAGGAGCCTGCTTCAGATTCTGTGTTTCCCCTCTTTCTCTGCCCCTCCCCACCTCTCCCTCTCAAAAATAAATAAACACTAATAAATTAATAAATAATAGATAAAGCTGGGGAAAACCCACCATTTTCCACTTAAATTATCAGTTGTAGAGATTTATGTTGAAATCTTCCATAGAGGCTATAGATTTGCCAATTCCTCATAGCAATTCTATAAATTTTTCTTTTATGTATATTGGGGCTATATAATTAGATGCATAAAGCTTCAGTATAGGACCATGGGTCAACAAGGAAGAGATATTAATGAAACACAATGTACAGATATAAAGCGCATTTACTATTACTTTCCCATTGGTGTGCTCATGGGAGACATGAGTAATCAAATATGGCATGCTAGTTTGCTCCTACATCACTCCAGAATGTTTTAGCTCACCATTGTATGCAATCATTTTAGTTGTCATTCAAAGTAATTCCTTTTGCCTTTCTCTGGCCTACCAATTTGTCACCCTAAAGGCTAGAATATTCTAAAAATATGAGATTTCAGATCAATGGGATAAATAAAAGATTATTTAATAGTGGTGGAACAATTTATGCTTTAAGAAATAATGTCATATTTCTACTTTCCATAATAGAGTAAGAATAATTCTGGATGTATTGAAAAATTCAATATAAAAATTGTGAACTCCTAAACAGTTTAAAAGAGAACATGGGTGAAAATCATCTTTTCTGGGGATTCAGAGAGCTCTTATGACCACAAAACAGAGGCTGGAGAGAGGATATAAGAAAAAAGTTTGATATATTAGGTTTTATAAAAATTAAAATCTTTTTTTCAGTCATAAAAAACAAACTGAACAAATAAGGGAAAGTTTAGCAGTGTATATGATAAGGTTCTTTTAATTAATTAATGTTTGTTTGTTTGTTTGTTTAGAGAAAGCACAAGAGCAGGGGAGGGCCAGAGAGAGAGGGAGAGAGAGAATCCCAAGCAGGCTTTGTGCTGTCAACACAGAGACCGATGCGGGGCTCGAACTCACAAACCTTGAGATCATAACCTGCACCGAAATCAAGAGTCGGATACTTACCTGACTGAGCCACCCATATAATAAAGTTCTTAATGTATAAATATATTATAAATTATATAAGAAATAGACATACATCTTAAAGGAAAAATAAACTAAGAACTAATAATTTACAAGAGAAGACATATTAATGGCAAATACATATATTGCAAAAGCTTACACTTCATACTAACAACAAAAAACATGAGGTTTCTTTTTCAGCCATCAAATTACCATAATGAGTTCAAAAATGAGAACGTCGTGACAGAGTGTGCATAAGCAAAAATATATGGAAGGAAATTTGAAAATACACACCAACGGCCTCATTATTATTCACACACTTTGACTCAGTAGTTTCAATTCTTTAACAATTGGAAGGCCATAATTACAGCATCACAAGAAACAGAAGGGATAAGATGCTGACATTTTATTCCTAATAGTCAGAAATTGGAACTACCTACAATGGGAGAATGGTTACACAGATAATAGTGTGTACAATGAAATAGAATCTGTAATAATCAATGATGGTAGAAATGTACACAAAACCATGTGCACTGTGCTTCAGATTTTATTTAACATATATTTTCTCTACATATAATATGAAAGAAGTTAGGACATAAATGTACAAACGTGGTAATAATATTTATTTTCTAAGCCTGGACATGTCTGTGAAATGACTGACTATAGTTTTTAGTCTCAATATCTTATGGTTGTTTTCTTCTTATTTTTTACAGTGAATGGCTAAAACCAGAAAAAGATTTTTAAAAAGAAAATGTCAGAGAACAAAGAGTGCCTAAAAATCACATCAGTTTATTGAAGTCTTCAAATATTTCCTAATCCAGAGACATACAATCAGCAACCGTCTTATTAGGCTATTGCCCAAGAAGCAACTTCAAATCGTACTTTCCTCACGAAGATAGAAAACCACAGAAAATATGTGTGCCCTTGAGTACGTGTTATAATAACGCATAAAGGCCTGTGTAAATCACAGCTCAAAATCTCTAGGACTTTCCCTAGTCAGCACAGTTCAGTCCGGCCCCTGCCCTGTGCTAACCTAAAGCAACCCCTAAGTCTGGTCCGCAGGCCACACACCCAGGCTTTGAGAAAGAGCCAGCAGCGCGGTTGGGTTGCCTAATCCTGTGACTACCAGAACATCACAAAAATAAGACTTATCTGTGGGTTTATATTTTTATTAAACTAAGTCTCCTGAGAGCATCATGGCTATGCATAAACCACATTTATTAATCCTGGCATAGCTCAAAGAGATCAGTGCAAAAATAGACTATGAATAAATTGACCACGTCATACTTATTCAGTGTCCAGCCTAATTTTCCTAGCGTTATTTCGTGCTGCTGAGCCATTGAGTTGCTGAGGGGCTAAATGAAGAATTCCCTTCCCTGTGGTATAGTTTTCAAAACTGGAAAATTCCTTTCCACGCAGTGTTGACATATGTACACACTTCCTGAGCCCTTATTTATCTAACGTAGTCCCTGTAAGTGTACTGTGCTATTTATAGAAGATGCTAGAAGATGCATCTAGCATCTAGAATTCATTCAAGATGGCTGAACTCAAGAATATAAAGAAGCATTTTCATAATCTGTGTGTGCAACTAGCAATTATTGCTAGGTAAGGTGAAGGGCAAGTTGACTATATTCATTTTCTGATCTTTCAATCATATGGCAAATATGAGGGCTAGTCATTTTGGGAAGCAATTTGCCAAGCTACCTTAAATATGGTGTTTAAAGCAGTTCAAATATATTATGCTTTAGATTTCTTTTTTTTTTAAATGTTTATTTACTTTTGAAAGAGAAAGAGAGAGAGAGAAGCATAAGTAGGGAAGGGACAGAGAAAGAGGGAGACAGAACCTGAAGCAGGCTCCAGGTTCTGAGCTGTCAGCACAGAGCCCGATGTGGGCTTCGAACTCACAACCACGAGATCATGACCTGAGCTGAAATCGAACACTTAACCGACTGAGCCACCCAAGTGTCCCTATGCTTTAGATTTCTAATGTGAGGATTCCACAAGTCAAATTAAATCAAACTGAAATTTAATAGGTGCACAGATTCCTGAGGATTAGTCACATGAAATGTTGTGTCCAGCCTTGTGTTTCTGGGCTCACGTTAGCCCTTACCTCTGAAAGTTTGAAATATTCCTCCTATCAAGGTCACCAGCAACCACCGTGTGGTCAGATCAGATGGCCACTTCCCATTCCTAAACTCCCTCACCCTCTCAAAACCCTTTGACCATGGTGACCACTCCCTTCTTCTCGGGGAAACTCCTTCTTTCCCACAAGAATGTTCGTGCCTGGATTCCCTCCAGGTACTCTGGCAGCTGTGTCTCACTCTCTCCTGCTTTATTAACTTGCTCTTCTTCAATACAGCCTCTTACAGTTGACATTCCTAAGGGCTCAGTCCTGGGTCCTCACTTTGGCTCCATCTGTACTCGCCCGTGACGATCTGTGCTGTCTCATAACTAAACAACATCCATGTGCTGACAACTCCCCCAGTTCATACTCAAGCCCAAACCTCTTTTCTGAGCTTCGGTCCTAAATTGGCCCTACTTAGCAGACATTGTTATTTGTATTGTCACATAAACATCTTAAACTTCACACCCAAATAGAAAATCATGATTAAGAACACTTCCCCACCTAAACTGGTTTTTAATCCAATCTTCAGCATCTCAGTCCCTGACACCACATCTACCTAGGTATTCTACCCCAAAACTTCAACATTATTTCTGTTCCTCCTTCTGCTTCACCAAGTCCTGTTGTTCTGAACCCCCTGATAAAAGCAGCAATCTTTTTAGAACCTCATCTCTTAAGCGCCATAACGTCACTTCTGCTATGTTCTGGTCTTTAGCAGTGAGTCATTCAATCCAGACCCCACTCCAAGAAAGAGGACTGTGCATTGGGGGGCCATCTTAGAGTCTGGCTGCACCCCTCCAGCACTGCCAGGGCAGGCGTGGCGAGGGCTGCTCGGACCCTTGTGCAGTGCTCTCAACCCTGCCAAGAGCTTCTCTCCTTACACTGCACACGGCCTACTGGAAGCAGTTGTTGATGTTTCCTTTGGACTCCAGGGCCTGGCCTACTGCCTAGCCATGACCTGCTGCACTGAATTGAATTGGGTGTCTCTAAGCCAGGGTCAGAATATATATCAACAGTGCTGGGACTAAACTGAGAAATGAAGCTCCTAGGACGGGATGTTTCCTTGTTTCCTTTGGAGGTGATCTCACTGGGCCCTAAAAGCAAATCTAACATATTTGAGGGATACGTGGTAGGAGTCTGAAACACTTAAGTTATAATGAAGAAGCAGAAAGGAGACAGGCAGTGAGAAACAGGGATGAATCTGTCATCCTGGTAGGAGCTTCCATAATGGTTTCCAGTCTTCTGTGTCTCTTCACAGTGCTTCAGGAAACTCTGGATAAGATTTGACATTGAGGGAAGCAGAAAAGATGAGGCTCTAGAAGGGAAGACTGTAGGGTACTCAGGTCCAGTTTTATCATAAGAGGAACCAAGGAAGAGCATTGGCTTACCATTACCCTCAGGTCCCCGAATGACAAAGGCCAAAGAAGGCCCAAATCGAATACACTCTCTTCCTGTACACAGAATATGTCTTGAATTCCTGCTCAATATTTCCCTCCTAATTTAGCCAGATGAGTAACACAAATAACCTTTCTTCTCTACCAAAGCATAGACTTCAAATACGTAGCACTCAGTAACTCCAGCTCTCCTTTCTCTCCAGCATTCAGTGGGCCTCCCAAGTTGCAAAATGGGGTTCTGTACGATTTAGCCTCCACATGCTACTATAAAGAAAAGTGGGGGTGGGGGGGGGAGAAGACCTAAGAGAATAAGCCAAGGAAACCTGTTTAATTCTTCATTCCCCTATCAAGAGAATCCACCGGCAAGGCCTAAAATTATTAGGGAGAAAGGAGGATGTGTTTTCATTTATCTACTCTTTCATCATAAAATAGGTACCAAGGGCTACAATATATCAGGAACTCTGCTAGGCACAGGAATCACAGACATACAGGACACAAAAATCAGCCTTCACTAAGCTCACCTTCTTGTGGAGAGAAAGAGTCAAGGGCAGGTAAGAATTCTACTATACAGTGTGCTGTGGGTTAAGAAAGAGGTGAGCACAGGGTGGGAGGGTCTGCTGAGAGCAGGGGGCATGCAACTTGGACCCGGGCATCAAATGAAACTTCTCAGGGAACCAAGAACCAGGTGGGATCTTGAAGGACAAGCAATGTTTGGCTAAAAGAAAACAGGGGAGTGACAGTCCAGCAGAAAGGCAGCCATGTTAAAAGGCATGGAGGTCAGAATGAGCGTGGTGGTGATTTCAAGGCACTACAGTTACTCCTTGAACAAAGAGTGTGAGGAAAGGAAGATGAGGAAAGAGGGAAGAGAGGGCAGTACAGAACTGCCCAGCTAAGTGAGTGGGGAGTTTACCCCCAAAGCAGCAGGAAGTCATAAAACATTCCAAACAGGAGAACGATGTGGCCAATTAATATACTAGAAGGAGAGCTCTCACGTCAGTGTAGAGAACTGATTGGCAGGGAGACCCATTTGGTGCTCCTTAGAAACAGGCCACAAATTAATGAGAACTAAAAGTGACGTGGCGAGGGCAGTGAGAAAGGGACAATCCAGACAGGCCTTTAGAATGTAAACTTGATGAGACTCAGACACATACAGGGTTAAGGAAAAAGAAGGGTGTCAGGGATGACTCAGAGCCCAATGGCTTAGGAAGCTGAATAGAAGTTGTGATATTCACTGAAACAAGAGATAACAGAAGTAAAAAAAAAAAAAGGAATCCCTAGGCTTTAGGGAAGATGATGAGTTTAGTATTGGACATATTGAGGTTATAGGGACTTAAGATCAATTTCCCCAGGTACTAGGATCTTGGATTCATTTAAATTAAGATGGATTCTTTGGGGAGGAGAAATTTAGACCCTAGGTCTTGAGAGCCTTGGAATAAAAGTTTGAATTTCCTCAGCTCTGAGACTATAATACCTTCCCAAGCTCTCTCCCACAACTCTGCATAATTACATCCCTCTTCCATCCCTCTTCCATGCCCAAGTCGGGGCAGTTGGGGAACAAACAGAGAACACCACAGGTGGAGATCGTCTAGCTCTTTTCTCATACTATCTTATCCCTGAGAGCACTTGAACATTGAGAATCATGTGCTACAGGTCAACTTAGAGCCATGTCAACTTGAAAGAGCTCTGAACTTATATACAACTCAAATTTATTAAATACATTCTACAAGTCAGTCACTATTCTAAAGTACCTATTTTCATAGAACTTGCCAGTAAGAAAAAGCATATAATCTCCAACTTTCCCACTGACACCTTCATTTACAGGTTCTTGGAACTGGCTACAACATGTGGAAGCATGGTGGTTTCCAGAAATATTTTAGCTCAATGAGAGCAGTAGAAAGCCATTATGGAGATATGGCCTGTAAAAGTGGCATTTTGTCTTAGAGAGCCTTTTGCAGTGATGGGGAGAGAAAGCAAAGTTTGAACATTTCCTGTCCTTCCTCTCTGATCTCATTGCTAATTCTACTTAAATATTAAATGTTTTTAAGATTAATAATATTATATATCAACTGGTGAGTTTCAGTTGCTTGTGAGCTAGCCATACAGGTGACCAGTTATACAAGTGTTTCCAACAGAGATTTAATTCAGAGCTACAGGTAAGAGTCATACATATTTAAATGTTGTCTAATGCTTTAAAATGGTCAAAACGACCCTTAGAGTATGTGTATGGTCAAGAGAAATGTGCCAAAGACTTAACATTTAAATACTGCATGAGGGAATGGGGTGGGGTGGGGGGGTTTATGAAGGAGACAACAACAAAAAATAACAAGAAAACTGGGAAATAACTCTATCATAAAAAAGCCAAGTGAAGAAGAATTTTAAGTAAAAAGAATGGCTAATACTACCACACAATGAGAAAAATTCAAGTAAGATGCATAATGAGTTATCTATTAGCTTAGCAAATTGGGTTTTTTTTTTTATTTCATTTTGATATTTAACTTTCGGCAATTTTTTTCCCAAGTGGATTTTAAAAGATGTCAAATGGATTAATCCTTATATGACTTCTAGATTTTGTGTCCCACCAAAGGCTTTTTTCATGATATATATATATATATATATATATATATATATATATGATTTATATACTTATTCATTTATTTATATTTTAGATGTATATATGTATTTTCTACAAGTGTGTGTGTGTGTGTGTGTGTGTGTGTGTGTGTGTATCATATAACCTGAGAGAAAGGGTTAACTAGGGGGAAAGGAAGTGTTTCGGAAGGATACTGGGTAGCTTCTGGAATACTTGGGAATGCTGGAGAGGCAGTCAGGTGGCAAGCACCGTGGCCAAGCTCTTGGCAGAGAAACAGCCCGGTCAGGGTGACGCAGCTCCCCTGCTGACGCTGGGCACAGCCGCTGGCACTGCCATCACCGGACACTGGATACGGCTGAGGCACTGCCATGGCTGTATGCTGTTCTTGGCACCACTGCCACCGCACGCTTGATGCCGCCTCCACCAGAATGAATTCTCACTACCTCCTTCTTTGTGTAACTAGCTCCAAATTCTGAGTCCCAGCAAAGGCGTCTGATTGTCTGAGCTTAGGTCACTTGTCCGTATCCACCTATCAGGGTTCACAAGAGCAAGTAATCATTTTTCTCAGCTTATGTAGGCAGAGCCAGGACCTGCCGCTTCCCAGACTCAAACATAAGAAGTGTGTCAGACACTCGGTTTAAAAAACAAAAACAAAAACAACTTCACTATAGAGAGTAATGCCTTCCTGGCAAAGATGATTTTATGACTTGTACTTGCTCATAATATGCCATCTGTAGTTGTCATAATGTTTTATATAGACCAACTTTAATCAAAACATAAACTGAGGGGCACCTGGGTGGCTCAGTCGGTTAAGCGCCCAACTTCGGCTCAGGTCATGATCTCACAGTTCATGAGTTCGAGCCCCAGGTCAGGCTTTGTGCTGACAGCTGAGCCTGGAGCCTGCTTGGGATTCTGTGTCTCCCTCTCTCTCTGCCCCTCCCCTGCTCATGCTCTGTCTCTCACTCTCTCAAAAATGAATAAATGTTTAAAAAAATTTAAGCATTAATTGAATAATATCATTGTACTTGACTCTTTACATAAATTCTTTTTTCTTCAAATAGCAATAATTATGCCTCATTGACTAACTGGCTACAATACTGTTACTGCACAAAGTTACAGATGCTTTTTTTAAGAATTTATATTTTAGAGCAGTTTAGGTTCACATTACTGAGGAGGTACAGAGATTTCTCATATTCTCTCTGTCCCTACACTTGCTTACCTCCCCCATTATCAACATCACTCACTAGGGTAGTACATTTTTTGGCAAAGATGAACTTATATTGACTCATCATCACCACCCAAAGTCCACTGCTTACCTTAGGGTCCACTCTTGGTATTGTAAGCTCTGTGGATTTGAACAAGTGTATAATGACATATAGCTATCTTCCTTATATCATAGAGAATATTTCCACTGCCCTAAAAATCATCTGTGTTCTGCCTCCCTGCACCCCCCACCCCAGGCCACTGCCTCCAGAAACCACTGATCTTTTTACTGTCTCCATAGTTTGGCCTTCTCTAGAATGTCATATAGTTAGAATCATATAGTATGTTGACTTTCCAAATTGGCTTCTTGCACTTTGTGATAGGCTTTTAAGATCCCTCCATGTCTTTTCATGGTGTGATAGCGCATTTCTTTTTAGAGCTGAATAACAGTCCATTGTCTGGATGTGCCACGGTTCATTTACCCACTCACCTACTGAAGAACAGCTTGGTTGCTTCTAAGTTTTGGCAATTATGAATAAAGCTGCTATAAACTTCTGTGCACAGGTTTTTGTGTGAACATGTTTTCACTCCTTTGGGTAAATTTTTGTGTGAACATGTTTTCACTCCTTTGGGTAAATACCAAGAAGCACGATTGCTGGATCATATGGTAGGAGTATGTTTAGTTTGGTAAGATACTGCCAAACAGTCTTTCAAAATGGCAGAATCCTTTTGCATTCCCACCAGCAATGGGTGAGAGTTCCTACTGCTTCACATCCTCACCAGTGTTACAGATTTTGGCCATTCTAATAGGTGAGTGGTGGATTTTTTAAAAAATTTTTTGTAATGTTTATTTTTGAGAGAGAGAGAGAGAGAGAGAGAGAGAGAGAGAGAGAGAGAGAATGAGCAGGGTAGGGGCAGAGAGACAGAGGGAGGGAGACTCAGAATCCAAAGCAGGCTCCAGGCTCTGAGCTGTCAGGACAGAGCCTGACGCTGGGCTCGAACTCATGAACCGTGAGATTATTACCTGAGCCGGGCAGATGCTTGACCAACTAAGCCACCCAGGTGTCCCAGTGGATAAATTTCAAAAGAAAAAATTCCTGCTGGCAGCAGCATTAGGGTCCGAACAGCGTGTCAGCAGACTGAGGCAGGGGGGATGATGCTGCAAGAAGAGCAGCCACCCGCAGCTTTCTCCTGCAGAGGCTGATGGAGTGGACATCCCCGGGGGGCATGGTGGAGGGCTTCTTCTCTCAGTATGATTTACGCCATATGTGTGAACTTCAGGGTCTTTGAACTGTAGCCATATTTGGGTTTTGCATTGGGTTTTCAGACTGCATTGGGTTTTCATCCAGTGGGGCTGGATGAGCCAGGAAGAAGCGCTGAGTTCATGCAGGCGACCAACAGGTCGGAGGTCTCAGAGAATAGTTCTGTTCTACAGTATGGAAAATCCAGACAGGCAGACCCATGCTCTGGAAAAAGCCCTATAACATGCCAGAGTACCGAGAAGCATGTAGTCTTTGGGAGCAGGCAGAGAGGCGGGGTGAAGTGTGATATGTTGATCGAATGACTGCAAAGGTAACTGCAGCAGACTAATTGGAGTACTGGCAAGCAGCCTCATCTAGTGTCTGGTTTGTGCTCTGGGAAAAGCTGGAACTCTTTAGAGAGACCAGCTGGGGTCTCCTTCCGCTTGTCCTCCAGATCTACTTGTCCCCTGTTTTGTGCCTGTGGAAACTGATTTCTATAAACTCTATCAACGGGCTTTCTTGCCCTCCAGTTCCTTATTGGGTTTGGCCAATGGTGAGAATCTGCCAGAAATCAAAAGCATTCTCATGAGCTAGCCGAATCTCTCAACATCTCTCAACCAAAAGCCTTAGCTCCTAATAGGAAGCTCTCCATCGACACAGTCTTTAGTTTCCAATAAGTGGTTCTCTGCCCCTTCAACTCTCAGGCCTAGAGATGGAGAAAAGAGCACCTGTTAATGGTTCATGGTCTCTACGCTAATTCTTGTGGTTTCCCAATATTCCCAATACCTTACACCTTTGTATATCTCCTTGTATTCTATTTGAGCAGGTCATCGATTTCATTTTGGGACCCAGACAGCAGCCTAAGATACAAATTTATAAATTTTATAAGATATAAGTTGACCACTTTAGTAGACATCTTTTCCTTTTAGAAGTTCCTGCTACCATACAATTAAATACTCCACTTTCTACATTCACTCCATGTTTCTTCCACCCACCCGCATCCCGTCACTTGCCCACTCACCAATAGGCTCACTGGGTCTCCACACTCCAGCAGCCCGACTCCACTCAATTTTTCAAGTTGGAAATCTGGTATTCATTTTGACTTTATGACCCAATCTTTTCCATATTTGTCTCCAATCTACCCTTTCCTCTCCATCTACCTAATTGTCCTTCGATGGGCAGGAACAGTGGCCTCAGAGCTGGCCTCCACTCTGAGAAATGAACTTAACTGCACATAAGCAAAATGGCCCCAGGTCATGGGCTGTGTTCCCCAGGTGGGCCCCTGAATTGGCTTGAAGCTAACCCCCATCACTGAATCTCTCCCTCTCCCATTTTTGCTCCTTCTATTGTCCACATTCCTACTTCTTTGTGCTGCCAGTATCATCACTTGTTTATTGATTGTGTCTGTTCTCAATACATCCACTTTGCTCCCTAGCATCACATTTCCTTCTCTCTTCTGGAATGCTGCTTCCCTGGACTAATGTATCAATAACAAACACCCTTTCCTCCCCCCAACCCCCAAATTAAACCTAACCATTCAACATCTGTCATTTGTAAAGCTGAGAAGTGCTGGAGGAAAAAAAATCATACTAGGGTGTATGATATCAGCATAACTTTATAGTGACAACCTCAACTGTGTGCTCTCTTATTTTCCAGAATAACTGCTTTAAATCTTCTTCAACCTCACCTTCTACTTCACAGAGATGACAGAAGTCATCAGACGAGGACTCAGTAAAATCTTTCCCATTCCCACTAAAAATGTGCCTACTTATCCCTTCCTCATCATTTCCTATTATAAGATCCAGCTTAGGGCTCCAGCCCCTCCTGCCTTCCTGGAGACCTTGAACTATCTATTATCTCTTCTTTTTCTGTGTCTTTAACCTCTTTCTCTCTACAGGATCCTTCAAAGAACATCTTCAAAATAAATAAAGAATAAGTTCTGGGGGCATCTGGCTGGCTCAGTGGTAGAGTATGCGACTCTCGATCTAGGGGTTTTGAGTTCAAGCCCCATGTTAGGTATAGAGCCTACTAAAAAGAAAAAAAAAAAAGAATAAATTCTGTCTCTGTCCCTCCAGCTGCTGCTTAACTTTCTCCTTGTCACTCTTCTTGAGAGAATCTTCCTCACGTACTGTCTCCATTTCCTCACATCCTGTTCACTCTCTAGTCTGCGTACACCACTCCGGTGTCTTAGCTCATTCCCCACTGCTCCCCAGGACTGCCCTTAACCAAGATTATAAACTACTTTATGATGCTAAATTCAGTGGAAACCTTTCAATTTCCTCTCATTTGACCACTTAACATTATTTAACATACTCCATGCTCGCCTTTTAGAAATGCTCTCTTCCCTTCCCTTTTGTGACACTCTATTAGTATATAGCTTTCTACCTAACTAGCTGCTTTGTGTCCATCTCTTTTTCTAGCTCTTTATCTTTCACTGACATTTAGAGGTTGGAACGTGTCATGGCTCAGATCTAGGGCTTCCTCTCTGTTCACATGCTTCCTTTGGCATATCAGATTCACTTTTGTAGCTTGTACTGCAATCTACGTTCCCATGGTGTTTCACTTCCCATAGAATGAAGCTCTTACAGAGACATACAAGACCCTGAGTGATCTCACCTACCTCCCTCTGTAGCTTTTGCCCTCACTTCTTGCACGCCAAACAATTTTAATTTCTATCACAGCACCAAGGTCTCCATATCCCCAGCCATTTCCACATTCTTCTCTCACTGCCTGTTAGTCTACTCCCACACCTCCCAAGTCTGGCTGTCTGACTGTGAGTTATCCTGCAGGGGTGAGCCTCAGTGGCACTTCCTTAGAAAAGCATTTCTTGCTTCTCTAACTAGGCCAGGCTCATTTTTTTTTCAGCTTCAGTTTTTATATAATTTTACAATGTAGTGTATCTCTCCAGATTATAATGTATTTATTTAGTTATGTAATTGTTTGTTATTCATTCCCTCACCAGACATTAAGCCCCATCTGTTGTGGTTGAATGCCCCACATACAGTAGGTATTCAGTATAATTCATTCATTCATTGAACACACATTTTCTTTCAAGAGTTCTTTCCAATTTTATAAGGTATAGGCTCCAAAAATACTGATGTGCCTCTAATAGCTATCCTCACAGTTAATGGGAGATCCATCTATTTAGAAAAATATAACCCTACCGCTATCTCTTTGAGTCCCCAGGAGTTTTCTGGAAAGGGCAATCCATGTGGCATTCATGACCCATTGTCTGCTGACCAGTGAGGCAGAGAATTAGGTCATTGCCCTTTGTGATAATTAGAAGGGGCTCTTTGCCAAGCTTCACCAGATGTATGAGAGCCTGGTGCAGACCAGAAGCGCTAACTTGGTGATGTGCTGACTCCAGCAGGAATGGAACTAGTGTCGTCAGCTGCTGTACAGCTGAATGCCAGTGTCTAGTTCAAGATGTGGCTCAGAATGGTGCTATCTGCTCTTTGAGTCTACTTCCTGGGAGTTTTGGCCAGCTTCTGAGAAGAAGAAGCAAAGATGGCAGAGGTGGCGAGGCAAGCTTCATTGGCACATTAATTAATTAATTAATTTATATTTTCAATGTTTGTTTATTTATTTTGAGATAGAGCAAGCAAGCAGAGGAGGTGTAGAGAGAAAGAGGGAGAGAGAGAGGATCCCAAGCAGGCTCCACACTGTCAGCACAAAGCCCAACGCAGGTCTCAAACTCACGAACTGTGAGATCATGACCTGAGCCGAAATCAAGAGTCAGATGCTTAATCACTTAATTGGCAGAGTCACCCAGGTGCCCCTGACCGTATTTTATTAATGGGAAGACTGGCCATCAGCCTCACATGCCCTGAGGACCGGTGCCCAGTCTCACTCCCTGGGGCTGAATGAGTCTGCTATTGTAAGGAATAGATTCACTTGTACTGTAGGATTGAAGGCTATTTCATATCAGGGGTATAAGAAATTGCTGCGGGGAATGTAACTGCCTGCCACACTTTGGAATCTGCTACAGTATTCCTACCTAAGCCACACTCCTCGTGGGCTTCTCTCTCAGCCGATGACTGCTCCATCTTGAGCCAGCACTCTCCCTCAAATTCTAGCTTCAATTTTCCCTCAACAGAGTTCTGTCTTCCCTTAGCACTGCATAGTTAGTATTGCAGTCACCTTCAGACTCAGGTCATGGTGGAATTTGAGTAGGATATAACTTCCTGGGGTTCCTGGCCTAGCGGGGGCAGTTCCTACTGGATTCAAGACGGACGTCATCATTGCTTGTTGTTTATTTTAGGGGAAAGAGGATGAAGAGTGCTCCCTTACAAGTCCTCCTCCCGGACATCTGAAGGAACAGGGTCCTTGGGGGGCTCACAAATCTATAGTCAACCAAATTTCCAGAACCCTGCACTTTCCCTAGTATTATTTACGGAAATGACAGGTAGCCACACTGTTCATCCTGCTGATTCCTAAATTTCACATTAAATGTGCTCATCTTACTAACATTCAAATTGCCCATGAAATACATATCATTCACAGGATATTCTCAGCAGAAACCTAATCAAATCTATATCTCTTGTATTAAAATTACATTAGGATTATTTTGATTGCAGCTTAAGGACTCATGTGTAGCCAAGCTCCCCAAAAGGGTGAATCTTTATTAATTTAAATAACAAAGAAGTCCAGTAGACAGATCTGGCTTTGCACATTACTTCTTGTTAATGGCATAGAAGCTTCCAACAGCCCTGATAACCTGGTTCTCACAGGTGCTGATCTAAGTAGGAAGAACTTTTTTAACACAAGCTCCAGTAAAATGCAAGAGAGAACTTGGACTGGCCAGCATGAGCCATAAGCCCACTCTGAATCAATCCCTATGGTTCGGTAGCAGAGGCATTCCACATGGAAAATACTGGCAATATATGTAACAGACAAAGGACATAAATTATTTATATTGAGCATATATTTAATATTCCTATAAATAAGAAAAAGAAAAATAATGTAAGAGGAAGATATACAAAAGCCACAGAAGAGGAAAATGAGTAACAATAAAAATATGAAAAACTCTCATTACCGATAGTATTCAGTGAAATAAGTGTAAGTTAAAACAATGAAATATCACTTTTACTCTATTTAAATGTAAGAATTCAAAGGTAAATGTTGATAAGAGTGTGGGGCAATGGGTCCTCTCAATACATTGCTGAGGAGCAAATCTATACCATCACACATTCATAATTTAGATAACTATGTTGTCAGTAGAAATGATAGCTAGTGTGGTATGTATTAGCATGGTAATGTCTCCAAAACATATCCTTCAGTGAGAAAAGGCAATTTGCAGAGTAGAACATTTTGGAAACTAGAAGGCGAAGCTGCACCTTTAGGAAGATCTGCCATAAGGAATGAATTTGGCTGACAGCCCGCAGCTGCCAAGTCCATGGACTCATGAGACCCAAGAATGAGGATGCGCCAACACACGACAAAAATCTTAAAACAATGTGGTAAGTGCAACAATAGAGATGTGCACAAGACACACACACACCCAGAGGAGGCAAACCAATGCAGCTTTGGGAAGATACGGAACTTACAGTCTGGGATGGCTCCCAGGAGGAGAGCATGATCAAGTTGTGATAGATGTTAACTGAGCACAAAGGAGGGGAAAGAATTCCAAGCCAGCAGAACAGCCTGGGCAATTAACAGAGGAAAGAAAGCCGCATTCAGGGAGCTTACAACAGGTTGTTAAATATTAAATTAGAGGCATGGATTGTAAGAAATGAGGCCAACAAGATAGGCAGGGGCCAGCAAGAACTCCTATGTCATATTAGAGAGGTCTGAATAGGTTTTGATGTGGCCAAGCGCCATGGGAGCCTTTTGAGCAGGAGAGTCCCTCTGAGAAGAGATTAGATGACAATACGAGTAGAGGAGAACAGATAGGATGCTATGGCCATCGTTCAGAGAAGGTGAATGTCTGGAAAGGAGATTGGGATAGTGTTGTTTTAGTTGGAATCAATGGAGGGGAAGATATCCAGGAATATGGAGTTGGTACCATCCGTAGGAACTGGCAATGGGCTGGAGGTAGGAAGTGGAGTGAGGGATGGGGAGGAGCCTGATTAGATACACCCAGGGTGCTAGCGCGAGCGTAGAAAGGTGGTGAACTGAATCAGATCAGGAAACCTATACCTCAGGGAATACAGTGATGGTTGCAAAGGCATCTGGTATTGTCCTTCTGCCACTGTCTTAAAAGGGATTCTAAAGGGATTTTCTTTCCCTTGTTCCTCCAGCACTACACTCGCATTACTGGCCTAAGTGGATACTCACCAGCTGGCCGTGTCCATCACTACAGCCAAGACTGAGAATTCCTGATTATACTTAGAGCCTGTGGAGCTGCTGACATGAACAGTCATTAGCAGACAACCCTTTTGTAACAAACTATGCTTTAAAATGTAAACTGTGGGGGCATTTTCCTTGCATTGTCCAGAAGGAACTTTCTCCTGCCTGAGCCTGGATTAATCATGAGAGAGCTCGTCAACATTCCACTGGTACATATTCTTACTTTGGTTGCCTTCAGCGGGACTGAGAAACTTCCAAAAGGTTTGTTTGAGGAATCTTGTCTTCTTGTTGCCTTGTCACAGTTCTAAAGTGCATGTGTGTGCTCCGATCACGACCGATTCATACTATGGCAGGCTTGGGTTTTACTTGGTGAGGTAGGGGTGCGATGTACGGAGAGGGAGAAAACTGTAGAAACAAGCAGTTGATTGATGGTCTCCTTTCTACCAGTATCCCTCCCCCGCTTAAGTTCTGCAGTAAAAAGTCAGAGCCCTCACTTGTAGGAAAACGTCAGCAGGTAAACTGTAAGTTATCAAGGTCCGTTTTGTTTATGTGTGTGTCAAACTTCAGGGTGGTCTAAATGGATGATGAAAACCTTTTCACATTAGGGTTGCTGGGAATATAATCAATCCGACTCCCAGATGGCTAGAGTGTTTGCTTCTGAACAAAAATCATTTCCATTTTCAGTTTTGCAAAATTTTTAGTAAATATTTTAGTTCCTAAAAATTGGAATTAGAGAAAGACTCACACAATTTGCCTATATAATAAAAGCCTGAAGACAATGAGTTCTCAATAACTTTGAGGTTGGAGGCATGAGTTGGCTCAGCAAGAGACTGTGAAAGTTTTTTTTCAGAGCCTTTGGAATGTACCGGAAATAACACCACCTCAGGGAAAGGAAAGCAACTTAAGAAACTGACAAACACCTGTTGCAGCAGCAAGAATGTCCACAGTGATATGGTTTCTGGCCAGTGCATTATAAAACGGAGACTAGTGTATTTCAAATCAGGAAGAAAGACAGGAAAGTATGTGATTTACAAAGCGACTGAGGGCTTCTCCGAAAATTTTTTAAAGAAAAAGACTGAATGATATCAATTAAAGAGTTTTTGAATTAAGTGTATTAGAGTAAAAGAGTTCTGTGTTTTATGATACACTCAAATTAATTATTTTCCCTTATGTTACTTTCCCAAAGAACTGAACACATTTGTATTGCGTAGGTAAGTGAAGGTAGTAACTGTATGTAGATGGGAAACATAGCTTTAGATTTCGTGGGTCACTAGAATTTCTGGAGCCACAAGGGCAAGATTCACATGTTAATAAGATACAGCTTTCTTCACAACC
This sequence comes from Cryptoprocta ferox, assembly GCA_028646485.1. Classification (NCBI taxonomy): domain Eukaryota; kingdom Metazoa; phylum Chordata; class Mammalia; order Carnivora; family Eupleridae; genus Cryptoprocta; species Cryptoprocta ferox. The sequence goes on along the minus strand of CM053568.1, from coordinate 21,942,018 downwards.
TGATTTCAGAGGGTTAGGTTTTGTTTTCTTTTTCTATCTTACACAAACAGAATAATATCTTCAGATGTATTTAAACATTTAATTGCCAACTAATACTTTAAGGTATCTCCAAATAAGGAAGAATCTAGATCTTTTCAAACAGCTAATAATAGCCAGAAAGACTTAACATTGGCTTCGGATTATTTTAATACTTCCTGATCATACAACGGATGTCCGGTAAGGTAGTTAGTACCTGAATGTTCACACTTATGAACCGTTTGTTATAAGTCTTATTTGTGCTCTCCTAAACCACAAAGTTACATAAAAGTGACATGGGTAAATGCTAACATTTACTAAAATTCAGTCTTATCAGGAACAAAATAATTGATTTTGCTGGCTCAAATCAGGATTTGGTGAATTAAAAAAAAAAAAAAACTATCTCCCTGTATAAACAACTCTTAATTTATATTCTAGAAAGAAATGATTTACAGTTTCCAAACTTTACTGGTAAAGCCCTAAATTCAAATACCCAGCATCTCTATTTTGAAAAATTCAAAATATGGTGACATCTTGGACTTTAAATAATCAGATTGTTAATCTAACTTTATTTATAATTAATTTACTACTATGATTAGATTATAAAACCAAAAAATTAAAAGACTATTTTTGCCCAGTCTACCATATTTATGGTAAAATTTAAATTGGTTACAGATTTAATACCAATCTTAGCCAAGAATACCAGGCCTAGTAGAACAAACATCCACTAACAACACACCAGTTCTGAGAATAAATATTATCATAAAAACACAGTCCTTAAAATTTTAAATGTTAGAGTTCATGGAATATATTGGTACAAAAAACAATAATATGCTATTATTTTAATATTACTGGAAGTTATAAAGATGTTCCACACACACTACCTCAGTTATTTTCTCTATTCTTGACAGAATAAAAAGAGTTTTTTAGACAGATACCTTTTTTCCTAAGTCCTTTAAAAGAATTAAATCAAGGAATGTGCACGATAATATGTTATAAAATGACAGATTTTAAATAGCTCAAGAGTATGTAGTGGATTCTTTTCTAACTCTCCACATACCATTTCCTCAATAAAATTAATAACAGACTTTGTAGAATTATTAGTTTCTTGTTTTAATTTTAGTTGGAGATTCCTAATGTTCAAAGACAAGGGGAAAAGTCACTTGTTCTGAATCATTATGACTAGTGATACTTTCAGTGACGGGCTCAATATCATAACCCACAAGTAGGAGAAATTTACAAACCATCACGTATGAAAGTAACCAACGTTTTATTGCGTACTCGCCTGAACCACATACTTCAATAATAGTGCTTTAATTAGGGAATATTAAGTGTGTCATGGGATTTAAATTCTGTGGAAGTACAGGAGTTCACATAAGCCATACTGAGTTCCTTTAATATGCACAAAGAACTCCTGTCCGAACTCCACCTTTTTAAGTTACCCCATTTACTCCCATACCTAGAAGTTTTTGAGCCTAAGTGATTTATCTTCAGATATATTTGAGTAACTTCCTCTTCTAGATCGTATGCATACAAAGATAGGGTTCACAGAATCAACATATGACTAAGGCAGAGCAGGCACAGCTGTCATTGAAATCCAGGACACCGAGTCCTGGATGAATATTGACGTACACTGAAAGAGCAACTCATTGCATGTTTGGGGAAACACAGTTGCTTTAAAAAATACTGCCCTTCAACAACAGAAAGAAAGAGCAGAAATGTCAAGATTTCTGTCATATTTCCAGAGAAGCAGGCAAGTTCCCAGTGAACTAGGACTTAAAGTCATGGGAGAAAGAGACAAGTGAGGGGCGAGTACGGGACCTGAAGGATGTGGCCCCATTCAAGAAAGTGAGCACAGAGCAGACCAGAGTCATGCAGAGGAGCTACGTAGGCCATGCTGAGGACCTGGCTGGGGCTGGGGACTGAGCCTTCATAGTGGCCTTGATTTGCACCAGTGTTTCACTTCATCTAACAATACTACATGAACACAGGAGCAAGCGAGGACAGTTGGTTAGATTCGTTCAAGGCTGGTGCCTCGCAGGGTCAGGGCAGCTAAAGGACTAGAGAGTAAGGGAGCTCAGATTATGTGGCAACATGCCACGCAGTCTAAGCTGAATAATGAAGGCAGTGAAGTGAGGACATTTAAGGCCTGGAAGAGAGTGTTAAGATCAAGTTCCTTTTCCTAGTCTCCAATGTCTTTCTTCTGTGTGTCTTTGGGAACAGCACATAGTATTTGTGAGCCCCCATTTCCTCATAAAATGAAGAGGTGTGTACTAGTGTTCAACATATAATATTAGGTACTATGCTAAGAACAGTCAGTGATGGCTGAAATGATCGCTCTTGGGTAACGTGCACATTTTAGATGGGTCCCTGTGGGGCTATATCTTAACCCACACGAATTCACCCAGGAGAGGCAATTTCAGAAATTCTTAACAGTCTGAGGCAGAACCCCTTCTGGCCTATGCCCAGTACCATTCCTGAAGGCAAGGACAAAAAGTGGATTCTGTGACAAAGAATGAATGATACAACACTAACAAGTGACTGAGATGATCAATGAAGCTTACAAGTTCCAAAGGCATCATAATAAAAAATAACTTATATTTTATTGTATCACCAGTAGAATAAATGTGTTAGTTTCTAAGATAAGCCAAACGGTGACCAATACCGAATAACCGCTTTCTTTGGGGAATCTGAAAGATTTCCAGCACCAAAGTGTTTTCTCATACTGAAAAAACAATACTGTATTCATGATGTTAGGGGGAAAAAAAAAACCATGAATACGTCCCAAGTCTAAGCTCTAATTTTACTAAAACAGAAAGGAGGAAATTCACCTGACTTCCTGGTTTACTCAGTCATTTTGTCATGTTAGTCAACAACTAGTCAACTAGAAGCTGATCTGTCAATGGCCATGTGGTAGAGCCCACAAAAGGGTAATGTCATGTTCCTTCTCATCAAGCAGCTAGGATTCAAGTGAAGTTACTCTTTGGGTCCAGAAAAGTGTTGTGCTCAATTTCATGTATTTGTTATTCATGTGGTCCTTGGATTGAGGGAAGAAATAGTGCCCTAGTTTAAACAGGCTCTGGCTGAGATGAAAGTTGGATAACAGAATGAAAGTAAACAGGAGACAGTCTGCTGAGTCAACAAATGTCATTAAATACAACGACGTGATTTTGCCAGTAACAATTTGAAAGCGGACTTGTTTGGATAATTTTGAAAGACGAACTTATCCAACTATACCCTGCCTATATAAATTGATATTAACGTAAATCTTATTCTTCCATCATCAGTATTATGCTGAAGGCATAGAATTGCTTAGAGGGAAAAGATAGGAATTTTAAACCGACCTTAACCTTGAAGTGTAGCTCTATTATTTCCTGCTTTTGTTATGCTTAGACAGTTATTTAATCATTCTGAGCCTCCATTCTCCATCTGCAGATGAGAATAATAATAGTATTTACCTTTATGTTTGTTGTGGTAAATGAGATAATGAATGAAAAGTATACTGCATGGCCTATGGCAGGTTCTTAATTTTGGAGGTTACAATTATTAAAAACAGAGTCAAACAATGCACAAGACTATCACGCCACTGCATATAATGGGAAGGTGTTAATCTAAGAAAGTTCTTAGCAACACCTCATGTATTTCTCCATAACTGTGTCAAGACATTCTAAGACTTACTTTCTTGATCTTAACTGATCTCTACAGTTGTAAAAATATTAACAACGTACGTCTGTTACCTCCGTCACTTCTGAAGTATCAGGTGAGAAGAAACCAATGAATCAAGTTTATTTTCTCAGAAGAATAATACATGGCCATTAAGAATGATTTTGTAAATACAAACTACAGAAAAGTTTAAAATAGGGAGGGCACCTGGGTGGCACACTCGGTTAAGTGTCTGACTCTTGATTCAGCTCACGTCATCATCTCACAGTTCGTGAGATCGAGACCCACGTCAGGCTCTACATTCATAGTGCAGAGACTGCTTGGGATTCTCTCTCTCCTCTCTCTCTCTGCCTGTCCCCAGCTGGCTCCCTCTCTCTCTGCCCCTCCCCAGCTGACTCCCTCTCTCTCTGCACCTCCCCCACTGGTGCTCTCTCACTCTCTCTCTCTCTCTCTCTCTCTCTCTCAAAATAAATAAATATACCTAAAAAAAGCTTAGAATAGAAAAAGTCACCTTGACTTCCAAGACCGTCTGAACATTTATTTTCTTCCATTTTTTCCTATGTATCATAAACGTTTATATACTTCTGCTACCAGCCATTTCTACTTCACATGAATGCATGAGCATATTCCATTTTATTTATCCTCTTAAGAATACCATTTGCAGTGATTATGTAAATAATACCTTGTTAAGAGTTGCTGATATATATGCTTAATATTTGCCTCCCTGAGACAAAAAAAAGGCCCTGATTTGTTGCATTTGCTGATTTCTGACTCCAGCTACAGCTGATTTCAAGCTAACAATGAACACAGAACTGGGAAGACATGTATGGTAACATGGCTTTATATATTAATTCTACCAGACAGTTACATTAGGTATAAATTACTTCAAGAGCATAAGTAATAGTAAAGTGTAGTAAAATAATTAGGAAGTGATAAATTTTGAGTATGATTACTTTGCTTTTAATATAATTTATTGAATTTTAAGTTTTTTATTTTAATTTTTTACCTTGAGTATAGTTGGCACACAACGTTACATTAGTTTCAGGGGTACAGCATAGCAATTCAGCTTCTCTAGATGCTATGCTATGCTCACCACAAGTGTAGCCACCATCTGTCACCTAAATTTATATAATTTAGTTTTTAATAATGGCTGTATTTAATAATTGTCTCACAGAATTCCGGAGAAATTAACACTTGGCTCTAGCAAGCCAGTACAAGCCAGCTCCAGCGGACCGCAGTTACGAGGCAGAAGTGTGTGCCGAAATTTTTTTCCCCTTCAGCACGATTAGAACAATCCAGTACAATTAATCTGTTCTTTACAGTGCAAGTCATCTGTGTGCCTTTCCACCTTGAGGTTATTTCCTTGGGACAGATTCCCAGAAGTAAATATTAACGGTAAATTTGCAAGTAATCCAGGCACTGGGAGAACAACTGAATAGTTCAGGCTTCTGTTTCTAAATTACAGAATCAAATAACACACAGTGTTCCATATGTGCAAAGGACCATTTTAAATGCTTTACATGTATTCATTTAACCAATCCTCATGACAACCCTATATGGTCATTTTATTATCCTCTCCATCTACAGCTGAACATGCCGAGGCACTAGCTGAGTGACTTGGTGCATCAGGAAGTGATGGAGGATTTGAATTCAAGCCCTGTGCCAGCACCTCTCGTTGTCTGACTGCTCAATGGTTTTTCTTTGTAAACAACAAAAGCATTCGCTATTATCAATTCACCTTTGGGCCCATCGTTATCTGCCCCACAAACTTAATATAATATTCATTGTTTTTATTTATCAATATGACTATAAAATTGATTGTTTACTCTATCCATGGGAGCCTTGATGCCTATGTATAAAAGATGTCATTTCATCTAAATATTTTCTGCTTTTATTTCAACTATTTGCTTTCAACCTTTTAAAAAATGTATGCCTTTTATAAAGGCCTCAAAAATACAGCTCATTTAACCATTACATCAGTAAATGTGCTAACCCTGGGGATAGTAAAAGGTCTAGGACATGGTCCTTGGCCCCAAAGCCCAAGGTTTTTATTATTGAGTATGAGATAAAAACATAAACAGATCATTTTAATAGCATCTGTGTGCCAAGTGCTATAAGAGTGACATTTATAGGATGACCCATAAGGAAAAGGGCATTTGGCTCTGTCTGGCTAGTCTGGGAAACTGGGAGAAGATGCTACTTAAACTGGATCTTAAGAAAAGCACCACATTAAGGAGGAAGATGGGGGCTAAGTGGGACACTCCCAAGTACCAGGTTCCCTTACTCTCAGCCCATGAATATGTCTCTGAGTTGAGTGAAAAAATAAGGTTTGTTTAGATTGTGGATGCATGTTTTATGGCCAGTGTGCAGATTTGCCCTAGGTGTCTCATGAGGCTGTCACCCCCTATCCTGCATCTACAATATTGTTTACACTACTTACTTGGCTCTGATACGTACCTTGCATTTCATCTAAAATGACCATATAATTGATTTGTTCAAACTCGGGCAGTTTTGGAATACAGGGAGCGCTATTAACAATCATCCCAAGAGAGCAGGCATAGCTATTACAGCTGATCTTTTTATGTATCCATCCATCCTTATTATCTAGATTGTGGGCTCTTTTTTTTTTATATACCACAACAGAAAATCACCTTTTAATGGTTTGTTGTTTACCTAGTCTTCTTCCTAAGTATTTATACTTACATTCACATTCATATTATTTACAAACTTGTTTCTTGATACATGTATCATTTCAAATCTTTTTCACTTAAAAACATATTTATACATTTTCCATGATATTAGAAATCCTTCAAAAATCTTTTTTTTTTTAATATAATTTATTGTCAAGTTGGCTAACACACAGTGTATACAGTGTGCTCTTGGTTTTGGGGGTGGATTCCTGTGATTCATAGCTTACATACAACACCCCATGCTCACCCCAGCAGGTGCCCTCCTCAGTGCTCATCACCCATTTTCTTCTCTCCCCCTGCTCCCTCATCAACCTTCAGTTTGTTCTCCGTACTTAAGAGTCTCTTATGGTTTGCCTCCCTCTCTGGAACTGTTTTTGCCCCTTCCCTTCTCCCACGGTCTTCTGTTAAGTTTTGCAAGTTCCACATATGAGTGAAAACATACGATAACTGTCTTTCTCTGACTTATTTCACTCAGCATAATATCCTCCAGCAACGCTTTAGACAATAGCCAAATTATGGGAAAAGCCCAAACGTCCATCAACTGATGAATGGATAAAGAAGATGTGGTTTATATATACAATGGAATACTACCTGGCAATGAGAAAGATTGTAGGCTCTTCTAAGGCAGAGATGGGCTTTACACATCTTTTTGTTTCTAGTCAACCTGGTGCTCGCTACACGGAAAACAGTAAATAAATCTCTGATAAATAATAATAATGATAACGAAGTGGTATTGATGGTAATTATTTTAAATAAGGTCATGCAATGGGGTAGATTTCCAGACTCATGCAAATACAGGTATTGACACTTTCTTTCCCACACCATCCAGCCCTTGAGATGACCAGGACCCCACTCTGTTTGCTTTGGTGGATTCACAGGCTTCCTAAATCATTAAAGAGGGGTGCATCCCACTCTATCAACCGACTCTCATCCTTCTTAACTTTCTTGTCCTCCTAACTCCTATAATCCAGGTGACCCTCATTTCATGGGAGGACAGGAGAGAAGGAACAATATCAAAGCCTCTCCTATTTTCTTTCTTTTTGTGGAACACACACACATGCAGAGGCACATACACACAAACAATACAAAATAAAAATAAAACCAGCTTTGAGATATAATTTACATAATATGCACTTTACCCATTTAAAGTGTACAACTAGGGTTCCTGGGTGGCTCAGTCAGTTAAGCATCTGACTCTTGATTTCAGTTCAGGTCATAATCTCACGGTTTGTGGGATGAGGTCCCACCTTGGGCTCTGCACTGAGCCCGGAGCCTGCTTAGGATTCTCTCTCTCCCTCTCCCTCTCTCTCTACCCCTTCCCCACTTGTGTTTGCACGCTCTCTCTCAAATAATTTTTTAAAACTCTTTAAAAAATAAAGTGTACAATTCACAGAGTTGTGCATTTATCATCAAAATCAAATTTAGAACATTTCCATTACACCTCAAAGAAATCCTGTGTCCTTTAGCCATCTCTTATCCCCTAATCCCTCCATCCTCTCCCCTGATCTTAGGCAATTGCTAATGTATTTTCTGATTGTAGATTTGCCCATCTGGACATTTCATATAAATGGAATCATGCGATATGTTGTCCTTCTGACTGGTTTCTTTCCCCTAGCTTATTGTTTCCAAGGTTCATTCATGTTATGGTATATATCAATACTTCATTCCTTTCTATTGTCAAATAATATTCCATTGTATGGATATACCAATTTTGTTTATCCGTTAATCTGTTGGTAGACCCTTGGGCTCCTTCCACCCTTTGGCTATTGTGAATAACACTACTATGAACATGGTCCTACAAATTTCCGAGTCCCTACTTTCAATACTCTTGAGTATATACCCAGAAGTGGAACCACTGGATCATATGGTAATGCTACGTTTAGGGTTTTTAAGGAACCACATACTGTTTTCCACAGAAGCTGCGCCATTTTACATTTCCACCAGTGTTGCACAAAGGTGCATTTTCCTACCTGCTTGCCAAAAGTTGTTGTTATCTTTCTTTTTGATTATAGCCATTTTGGTAGGTATGAATTGGTATCTAATTGTGGTTTTGATTCGCATTTCCTTAACGGCTAACGATACTGAGTGCCGTTTCATGTGCTGTGTCTCCAACACAAATGAAATTTGTACAAATTCTTTGGAGAAATGTCTATTCAGAACTTTGCCCAGTTTTTTAGTTCGATTTCTTGTCTTTGTATTTATTGAGTCTTTTCCTACTCTACTCACATGCAGATCTGAATTCTTTATAAATCATATGAAGCTTAAGCTTTAAAATCTCTTGTTTGCAGGAGCGCCCAGCTAAGACTCCCAGTGGACTCTGGCAATATGTTCAAATGAACATATATTACTATGAAATTTAGAAAAAATTGTTTTTAAACAACTGTCAAGATCTCTCTTTCCATTCTTTCTCTTCCCTTCAAGTTGATCTGTGTTGGGTGGCCACAGATATTTTGTATTTATAATTTTATGTTTTTTTTTCTCAATGTGTGTACTCAAATTACATAACTTTGGGCTTCACAAAACCTGGATCTGCCCCTACTTATATAAAATGAATTCTAAGTCCTACTCTCCTGAGAGCATTCTCTTTTGGTTCCCAAACGTCTATTTTGGAAGTAGAAACAAAATTCTTTACATACAGTCTCCCTGCCTTTTGTAATTTTCTGTTGTGGGGAAATATAATTTTCATTCAGGTAGGTGGTGGCTCTGACTGCTCACAGAGGGTTGGTAAACACCATTCTAGAATGTTCTCTGATCTCTCCTTGTAGCTCCTGTCATCACCACTCCACTGGAAACAGTGGATGCCTTAGTTGAAGAAGTGGCTACATTCATGTGTGCAGTGGAATCCTATCCCCAGCCTGAAATTTCCTGGACCAGAAATAAAATTCTCATTAAGTAAGTATTCTGCCTTTCTGGTAAGGCTGCCAATGGGTGCCTTGCAATTTAACTGTCATAAATGTAATCACAGCTCTTGGTAGGACAAAAGTTCACCTTCTAAAATATGTAAAATGCAAATTTCCTCATTTTATAATTGTAAGATCTGAACGGCAGTGAGTTTAAGAGAATTGCCTAGGCAAAACAGTGATTTAACTGACATGGGGACGTCAGGGCTATTTTATGGACTCTGGGTTAGGACCCAGAGGAAGTTTCAAGTAATTTGGACACACGATGATATCCTAAGTCTAGGGGTACAGCACACATGACTAGGACATGCTGGGGAATTAATAGGGACCAGACTCATCTATTTCTACTTCTATTCCAATAAAGTAAAGTATGCTGTCTAGGAACCTGACCTCTGGGTCACCATAGCTTTTTCTTTCATAATGAGGCAGCCTCTCAAACAGATAAAATTCCCACTTGACATGAAAAGGTCATGCTATCTTTTCTTCATTTGCAATAGTTATCTGATCAAAAATACTCTAAAAAAAATCTGTAAAAAAGGGAACCACGGGCTTCCCAGCAGGCAATAGAGCTTGTAGTAGGGCCTGAATTCTTGAACTTGTATGTATACACTCGGGTCCATGGACCTGCATGAGGAAAATTATGTCTTTATTTGCAGTAAACTCTAATGAAATTCAGTGTTTCTTTCTATTATACATGTTGTAATCTGGGAAATTACCCTGTGCTGTGGTCACCTTCAGGTTGTCTACCTGGAAAACTATTCCAGAAGTCCTGGAATAGGAAGGCTCAAAATAAGATGTTTGAAATACAGCTTAGTAAATTTGAAATCTATATACAGAAACAAGGGAAAAGAAATGGGATAAGTCAATGTACTCAGGAGTCTTGGTTCACTCAATGTTTATATGTCCAGGTACTCTTGTGCCTCAGACTTCCACACTGCCATGTCCTTACAAGGACCAGAGTGGAGACAGAGCCCAGAGAGTGGAGACATTAGCCCACCAAAGCTAATGACATATACTTGCTCTGTTGGAGAAACAGAAGGTCAAGCACCCCTGGCCATTAATGATAGCTTGCGAATTACCCTGCTGAACAGCCATGGATTTTGTCTGTGTTCCTTGGGGAGAGTGCATGGGACCATAAAGGGACCTCATTGTATGTTGCCAATGGGTGGTTGATTTAGGAGTGACAGAGCTGTCAGTCTAGAGATGGCATGATTATAAACTTGTCTTTCCATCCGTTTCTACTCTAAGCAATATTCTTCTTCATACCATCATATTTTCTATTTATTCCATCAATCTTTTGCAGGTTGCTATTTCATTTATTGCCTATATTCAACACATCTGACCAGCTCTACCTGTGGTCAACAAGTGAATCTCTTCCTTGTCTCCATTTAACATGAGTCATTGTGCCAATATCTCATATGCTACTAGCTTTATAATTTATATGCTCAACATTTTCATGAGTTTTCTCTATTATTTATGTCTGTATCTTCTATAATAAAATTAAATTTCTTTAAATAATACAGAAAAACCTCATTGTCAATATGCATCATGAATAACAGTGGTCATAAAAGCACCTGTGAAGGCACCATGGAAGTTACAGATAGCTTTGTATTACATTACAGTTGTTGCTTATATCTTGACATATTATTTATACTCTTCCCTACTTTGAAATTATAATAGACAGGGGCACCTGGGTGGCTCAGTCAGTTAAGTGTCCGACTTCAGCTCAGGTCATGATCTTGCGGTCTGTGAGTTTGAGTCCTGTGTCGGGCTCTTTGCTGACAGCTCAGAGCCTGGAGCCTACTTTGGATTATGTGTCTCCCTCTCTCTCTGCCCCTCCCCAACCCATGTTCTGTCTCTCTTGCTCTCAAAAATAAATAAAACATTAAAAAAATAATAGTTGTTAGATAGTCAACATTCAATATTCAAAGGTCAATGATCAAAGACTATTCTCTCCACCATGGCCATCTATCATGTCCAGGAAGGAAGTTTGATGCCTATATCATTAAATGGCTTTGAAAAATATGGCCCTATGATCCTCTCATATGTTTTTTTTCTCAATATTATAAGGATATGAAGAAATGAACAATGGAAGAGTTCTTTTAATTACACAAAAAAAATAAGCATTATAAGAACATTATTAACAAAATCACTTAATAAATTTGAATCTTCCCTTTATTATAAGGCAAAAATGTTACAAATAAATAAGAAATAAATGGAGCTATAGTTTGAATAGTTAGTTGTTAGTCAAAGGATCTGTTAAATAAGAAGAAATTACATTTTGAAAATATGTTTGTGTACCCTTTTAGAAACCTGACAAGCACTACCTCAGCCAGGTGACAAAGGTCAATAACAATAGTGAGAAATCATATTGATAGCACGCACCCTTGTTTTTTATGTGATGAAATGGCCTCTCCTTTTGTGATCCTCCTCCCCAAAGCCACAAACCCAATTTTATCATAATAAAAACATAAGGCAAATTCCAATAGAGGGCCATCCTACAAAATGCTTAACTCCTCAAAACTGTCAAAATAATAAAAAAAAAAAAAACAAGAAAAGTCTTAGAAACTGTTACAGCCAAAAGGAGCCTAAGGAGATAAGACAAATAAATGTAATTCAGGGTCCTGGATGAGATCATGAAAGAGACAAAGACATTAGGTAAAACTGAAACAGATATGAATCAGCTAAGACTTATATAAATGAGTTAACAGTATCAATATTGGTTCATTTATCATAACAAATGTACCACACTAAGATGTTAACAACAGGGAAAACTAGATGGAAGGTAGTATATGGAAAGCACTATCTTTTCAATTTTTATATAAATCTAAAACTGTTCTAATGAGTTCTATTTTAAAAATTATAAAGACTTGAGCGTCCTCACCATCCACAAGCAATTTACTCAAATTAAGCAACAATGATGCAACATCTTATAAATCTTGGAAACTTTCTATTTCACAGTGTGGCTGGACTCTTGGTCCCCAAGTCTGTCCGTGAAATATTCCAATGTTCATATTTTTCCACGAAAACCATAGCAAAACATTACGTGGCAATGAGTATCATGGCTTTTCACAATTATTTATTGTGATTCTGTGAACTATCCAGTGATTATACTATCCTCAGTCACAAGAGACCAAAATTTACTACGTGCTTTTATTTCAGGATGTGATGGCGGGCACCTGTTGAGATTAGAACATCAAGAATCCACTTCCTTGTCCACTGTTTGCTTGCATATTAGTTTCCTATTCCTACCATAAGAAGGTATCACAAACTCAGTGGTTTAAAATAATATAGATTCATTATCTTACAGTTCCAGGAGTCAGAAATCTGAAATCGGTTTCTCTAGGCGAAAATCAAGGTGTTGACAGGGCTGCATTCTTTCTAGTGGCACCAGAGAAGAGTCTGATTTCCTGCCTCCCCCCAGCCTTGAGAAGCCTACCTGTCTTCCTTGGCCCCTTCCTCCACTTTCAAAGCCAGCAGTCTCAGCCCTCTGCCCTCTGCCTCAACTGTCACATCTCCTGTCATCCTTCAGCTTTCCTCTACCATCTTTTAAGGGCCATCGCGATTACATTGGGCCCTTCTGGATAAGCCATGATACTCTATTTTAAGATCCTTGACATCTGCAAAATCCCTTTTGTCATGTAAGGTAACATATTCACAAATTCTGAGGATTAAGACCTGGATTGAGGTGGGGGGCATTCTTCTGCCTTATGTACACATTTTGCATGAAGAATATTTGGTCATAAAACCCACTTTTATGTTGATGCTTCCGCTCAAATTTTTCTGTTTCCCTAATTCCCTTCTCAACAAACCGCATGTAATTTAATGAGATAATTTATGTAAGACATATTTTCACAGTTTGAAGCTGTTTTGCTTCCTTCTATATTACAAGGAAGTAGATCTGTGCTTGGCACTTGTTAGGCACTCAACAAATATTTGTTTAATAAATGAATACTAAGTTAATTTTTAGTTACTCCTATAAGTATTTAACTCTTCCCACTGGTCACATTTATGTATGTGTTTTCCTTCTCTAGCTGTTACTTCCCAGTAATTGTGGGGCGAAGACTCCTATATCTTGGTAATAATGTACTTCCCTGAATAAAGTAAACCTTACATTTGGTCTCATCAGTAGACATCACTTTTGAAGCACTTTTTTTTTTTAATTTTGAGAGAGAGGGATAGAGGGAGAGAGAACAAGCATGGGAGGGGTAGAGAGAGAGGGAGAGAGAACAAGCATGGTAGGGGGGAGACAGAGAGAGAGAGAGAGAGAGAGAGAGAGAGAGAGAGAGAGAGAATCCCAAGCAGGCTCCATGCTCTGTGTTGAGCCTGTCGTGGGGCTTGATCTCACAATCATGAGATCATGACCTGCGCCAAAGTCAAGAATCAGGTGTTCCACAGACTGAGCCACCCAGGCGTCCCTGAAAGCATTTTTGAAGGACCCAGGTGCTTTGCTTATTGGAGCATAGGGCAGATTAGAATGCGATGCTAACTTTATATTACCAAATAAGATGATTCTATTATTCAGAACTCATCCAAGTTTCCTTTTGCTTTTAACCTGCCTCTTCCACTGACAAGTCATCTATTGATCAGTTAATCACAGCCTGAAAAAAAGCACACAGGAGGTCCTGACCTGCCATTTCTGTCTGTGACCTGCAGGCTCTTTGATACCCGGTACAGCATCCGAGAGAACGGGCAGCTCCTCACCATCCTGAGCGTGGAAGACAGCGACGATGGCATCTACTGCTGCACAGCCAACAACGGCGTTGGGGGTGCTGCGGAGAGCTGCGGGGCTCTGCAAGTGAAGATGAGTGAGTGGGAGAGAGCCTCAGCTCTCGATGTTAAGCTGACCTGGTACACTCCGAAGCAGGCACTAACTAGAGCCTACAGCATACCTGGGGGCTCAGCAGCCAGCCAAGCTCAAGTTCAAAACACAGCCCTGAGGCAGTGAATTCTACATCTTGTATTCCTGTCCTCAACCACAGGCAAGCCCCTCAGTTCTCCAGGCTCTCCCGCTTTCTAGCCTGTACACAGCTCCTGGTTGGCTCCACCTTGACTCCCTCCACCAGGGAACTTCCCTCTAAAATCTTCTCCCCGCTCCCTTCAAATGCTTCCGTTACAACCAGACGCGCTTTTTGTCTCTAACCTCTTTGCAGACACTTCAACCCTTCTGCCTTATTTCAAACTTGATTTTCTTGGGTGGCTTTTCAAACTTGAGTGGCTTTTCTGCTTCATTGGAGGCTATTTTATTTTTTCCCCACCTTTCCTGTCTACAAGGCTAGCACGGACTCCTGGTTAATCTACTAGCTCTCATTGTTGCTTTTAAGTCATGACCTTTATATTGCTGTGCAAAATCTTTCTTCTCATGAGGGCGTGAGCCGTTCTGACCATTCTCTCCTGTAACTCTATTCAAGTCACCTACTCATTTCTGAGTACTGCCCCCAGCCCCCACCCCCGCCCAATATCTACCAAAGACTTTGATTCCTATCTATCATTATCTTTCTATCTATCCATCCTGACTCCTGTCACCATCCTAAGGGATTTTAACAAACCATGAAACAGCCTCTAGCCACTTCGTCCTTACAACTCCTAACCTCCACAAGTCCAGTGATATTTGCCTTAACTTCTTATCAGCCTATCCCATCAATGATCTTGTTACCCCCCAGGAAATGGTCTGTATTTAAAATCTGAAGCTCCAGTATATCATGCTCAGAACATGGACATGTCTATTCCTAGCGCTGTCCCATGAAGAAAACACTTTCCCACACTCATGATGTGCCTCCATCTGTCTTTCTCAGCTAAGAACCAGAGTCAGGCTTTCTCTCTCTCCCTTACTCCCACTGCAGAGCCATCACCAGCATGTTTGCATTTTCCTCCTTTCTCCCTTCCACCGACCCCCAGTTGGGACTTACTCACTTCTCTTCTTCGTTTGGTTTTCTCTCCCACCTGGTGTTGTATCTTTAAGCACTCTTATCAGCACCCTCTGATCTCATGACCTCCTGTGCTGGTCTACCCTGTAATAATGTAACCTTTATTTTCTTCTCTCTGACATCATGCTGCTGAGGGCAAAAATCACAAAACATCCATATTGGCACCATACGAATCAGTGGGGTCCAGTTCCACCTGGGAACTTTATAGCAAGTTTTGTTGTGGTTCTTGATTATCATCACTATTTCTTATATCTTCTACCTTTATACTTTGTTGTCATTGTTTTTGCTGAGTTCACTGCTTCCTTTCAAAGTGTGAGCATGTGACCACATATAATCTGAGCATATATTTTCTGAATCTTTGAATTACTGAAAGTCTTTGCCTTTACTCCCAGATAATAACTTGTCCAGGTACAGACAAGAATTTAAAAAGGTTTTTCCCTTAGCTTTTATTGAACAATTATTCACTATCATATGACATGCTATGCTGCAGCTGAGAAAGCTTTTTCTTATTCCTATAGGTAAATCTAATGTTTATCTTTCTTAAAAACATTACTATTTTCTCTTTATTTCTAGAATTCATAAATTTCTCACATTCACAGGAATATGTTAAATGTGTTCTCTTATTATTCCTACTGCATTTTAGGTAGGTCTTCTGAATCTAAAACATAAGGGTCTGTTGTTGTTTTTTCAAAATGAGGTATATATTTTCATTTTTCTTCCTCTTTATTTTATCTCATTCTTAAACTTTTTAAATTAGTACATATTAGATCTCTTTTTTTTTTCCATTTTTCATGACCCCAATTTTTTTCTCCTCATACTTTCTACATATCTACCTTGATATTCTACCTTATTGGAGATTTATTTAACTTTTCCTTCTATATCATGAACTCAGTCTTCAATATGACCATTCCATTATTCTACACTTATACTGAGTACTTTGATCCTAAAAACCTATGTTTTTTATTTCTAGGAATTATTTCTCTGCTCCTTTTTTTCCTCATAGCAAACTCTACATGTTATATGATGCAATATTTGCTCATCTCTGTAAGGATAACACTAATGCATTTAAAAAAAATTCTTCTTTTCCTGGGGTGACTGGGTGGCTCAGTTGGTTAAGCATCTGACTTGGGCTCAGGTCATGTTCTTATGGTTCGGTTCGGGACTTCGAGTCCCACATTGGGTGAGTTCAAGTCCCACCCACATCAGGTGAACTCAAACTCTGTGTTGGGTAAGCCCCGCTTCTCTCTCTCTCTTTCTCTCCCCCTCCCTCCTTCCTTCCCTTCCTCTCTCTCTCTCTCAAAAAATTTTGCCTTCTTTTCCTTATTTTATTTCTATTTTCTTCATGATAAGTTTTGATTTTCTTTTGGTTCTTTTCTTCCATGTTCATGTTTTTTCCTCAAACATCTATTAATCTTTTATGTTTGGTCATACTTATAAATTAAGTCCTAGATTCATTAGAATAGGAAAGTAGTAGGGCTAGTGGGACATTGTGGGGAAGCTAATCTGAGGGTTCTGTAAGTGGATAGGGATGTACCCACAAGAAGGCATTCCTCACTTGAGGAAACCAAGTAGGAAATTGGAACGTTCTCCTTTGCTAAATAATGAAGGCTTGATTCTGAAGACAGAGCACATTAAGTATTTCACAACTTTGTGGTGCTACCTCTCCTTTAAGCATTTCTCATATTCTCTCTGGCACTAAATGTTTTTTACTTTGGTTCTATCCCAAATCTTCTTCTCTTCTTTTCTTCCTTAGGAAAGCTCAACCGGTCATGTGGGTATACAATGGTGTGGCCATCCCAGTTGCTAACATTTTAGAATGCTCCCACACCACTTAGTACTGAGCTTCTTCCTGAGATGCCAAACACCCCTCCCCCATCACTACTCCAGCTACCCAAGGATCTCCCCCCAGTGAGCTCCCTCTCCCAAATTCCTTGTCACCCACCAGAAAATGGTTCCATGCTGGCACAGCAGGAAGTTCCAGCATCCCGCTTCAGCCAGAAGACCAGCTCATATTAGTCAGTGCTCACAGTTCCACCTGAAGAGTGTTCCCTTCCAGGGGGAATCCATGACTCAACATCAAAGCTCAACTCATTCCCAGTTCACTTTACATTCAACTTCCCACAAGGGTTCTTCTCACCTCTCACCTAACAGATGACCAAGATATCTATTTCATTGAGAAGACAGGAGTTAATTGCTTTAAACAAAGGTCATCTGTTTAAGACATCTGCCAGAGGGATCTTCAAGGAACCCAGTGGAAGGAATGGATAACTCTCTTTGACTATGTTATAGGAATATCATCTTTTAAGCTAAGCTTTTGCCAGCAGCTGTGTGACAACCCAACTCACAATTGAGGTGCCTGGCCATCATCTAAATGTAGGCCAACAATCACTGTTGTTGATTAGGGGAGTTGCATGCTTTAAATAGCAGGCAAAGTGACAAAGTTGATATTTTCCTATAACATGTTTAAAGCCTGTCCCGTATTTTTTTTGCCACAATGCAAGATGATACCAATTCTAAACAGCACGAAATGCCTAGATTAAACATCAATAGACCATGAAGTCTTTGCAAATATCACTTTCAACTACCATCAACCTCCATACCCACAATTAAAGTAGAAGGAAAAAAGTCCTTATTTCATGCTCTTCTGTCAAAGTAGCACACTGATTACAGCACGTGACCTAAAAGAAATAAAATGCATCTGTTTCTCAGTAGTCTCCTCTGCAAAGATAGTCCTCTGTTTTATATCTGTAACATGCGATTACTAAGGAAATAAATGTAGTTTTCATTATTTATGAATGCTTCACATAGTAAAATAACAGGCATCCTAAACTTGTCAATTCTTCTATACATTAGATTTAATAACTCCTGTAAGCTTACTATTGGAGAATAAACAATAGCTGGCATAAACTATTTCTTCTGAAAGAATTAATTTAAGAGTGTTCACAGCACAGTAAATTACAAAAATTTGCCTTGCAGACTACAGTTCCCTAAATTCTATAAGGGAATTTCTCCAGTTACTAATATAATAACTTCTGCTTTACTTTCTAGAGGATAAATGTATCTAATTTTTGGTCACCAAATTTAAGGGTCAGAGTAAGATGAAACTAAAGGGAAAGTAGGTCATAACTCAGAATTATATGAAAAATATATCAAAAATGTCTCTTCAAATGTTTTCATGTCTGTTGGTATGAATTAAATAATGTTGAATTGTTATGGTGACAGTCTATCTTAATCAACTTTTTATTAAATATCTTTTAAAGTGAAGAATACTATGACTTCAAACTCCTGATATGTTTCATGAGTTTGTGTTTTGCGAATAAGATATTAATAAAACAGAGATAACCTAAAGTTTTGAAAATGATTTCTGTTGATATCTGCTAAAAATCTGTCAGCATTTTATAAATTCTATTATGTAATAAATTATTCTTAAAGTGGATATTTAGAATTAAATAGAAAAGAGAAAGCTTAATGCAGCCATATGGCATGTTTAATTTTGATTTTTTCATTTCCCTTTAGAACCGAAAATAACCCGTCCTCCCATAAATGTAAAAATAATAGAAGGATTAAAAGCAGTTCTACCATGTACTACAATGGGCAATCCCAAACCATCAGTGTCGTGGATTAAGGGGGACAGTACTCTCAGGGTAAGTCACTATTACGAAAACATGTCTATACAACATATTTTCAAATATGACAATTTGTGCAAACTCAGTTACATGAGTCCAAATTTCTAGTATAAAAGTTTCCCCTTTTATAACATTTTAACCAAACTTAAATATTCCTGTTCCCACACACACAAACTATAAGGCATTCCAGTTGTGAGTGGCTAGGAGAAAAAAAGAGATGGGAACCAACAGTTCTTTTTAGGGATGAAGAAGGAGGCAAAGCAGAAGCAAAGCCAGAGTGGTTTTTGTTGGTTGGTGGGTAGTTGGCTCATGTATGTTGTAACATTGAATCCTTGAGACACAGGTGATAAAAAAGATGAAACTAAAATCCAGGTTTTAGACTCCACAAACAGTTTCTGGGAGGAGAGAGAGAAAGGAGGTTTGGAAGAACAGACATGAGAACCTCTGGAGTGAAGTTAGAACACCAACACTCAAGACCAGTGAACTAACTCCCTGACAAATACCTCAGTCACAGAGCAGTCAAATTAAAAATCTATTGCTTACATGTTTATTTTGTACTGCTTTCCAATCCCATACCTACATTTACTGGGAAATCATCACATTGTATCATCATTGTCACCTACTACCTGTGAACTCAGTGAGCTTTTTCATCTTACTCTGCTCAGAATATTCCAGAGAATATGTAGGGGTTGGTGTACATCAGTCGACTGGAATGAAGTATAAAATCAGTTAGCTTTGTTTTATTTAACATAAAACAAATAACGTTAAAGTGTTTCAGGTAACCTAGATAATTTTCTGACTTTCCTTTTGTTATAAATATTGGTGGGTTTCCTATAATAAAAAAAGTAGGAATTTTTGTATGAGACTGAATTCAGAGTCCCCAAAGGTAAATGTGATATTTTAACTTCAAAGACCACCTTCTTTATTATTTGTAGAATTTTCCAATTTTTCTAAAAACATATATTCCCTTAAGATACCATATAGAGTGTTTTGAATCAAACAGACTTGGGTGTGACTTTTAGGAAATCGAATAAGCCTTGGTGTCCTCGTGTGACAAAAGAAAATGAATATATTACAGAACCATTGTTAAAATTCATTCAGGTAATCTTATACTGCCTCATTTAATATTGTACGTTATACAAAATAAATACCAAATAAATGTTCAAATGATATTTTTGATGATAGCAGTGATGATGAGGACCTGATGAAATAAGGCAAATGTGTCCTTGATAAAGCCATGGATGGTTTAAAATTCATGTCCCTATCCCTGGCAGGAAAATTCCCGCATTGCAGTTCTTGAATCTGGCAGTTTAAGGATTCATAATGTGCAAAAGGAAGATGCAGGACATTATCGATGTGTGGCAAAGAACAGCCTCGGGACGGCATATTCCAAATTGGTGAAGTTGGAAGTTGAGGGTAAGGAGTTGCATCCCTTCCCATTCTCGTGCTGTTAGAGGGGCCTCACATTCAACTGTGAAGGCTGGACATAAGCTTGCACAGGCAGAGATGTGGGTAGACCAGTTCCCTCAACTGTTCTGCGTACTAGACCGTAAGATCAAAACTACAAAAAGAAAAACTGAAAAGAGAAAGAAGAGTTCACTAGTATAATAGATCATATTCCATCTATTGCCCACAATCACTGGTAATTTTTAACAAAACAGACTAAATTCACTAAGATACTAAAACAGTAGAACACCAGTGTAGAACTTCGGTCTGGCTTGGACAATTCTCCCTTGCTTATAAATCTGAAAAGCCTCATTTTATCTCTTTCAGCATATAGACGTGACTTTTGAAAAGATCAAAAGAAAAAAAGGAACTTTTTTTTCAGGTTGTATTCTAACACAAAGGGTTGAAAAAGGATAAAATACTGACTGCAAATGTCTGACTTAAAATGTTCCTAGCTCTATGAAGTTACCTTGTCAAACTCTTTTTCATTTTTTAAAATGTTCTTTTAAATTCAACCAATTCAGCAACTGGTTGGCAAGGTCTTCACTGAGACATCATAATCCAGATAGGGTTAGATGCTCTACCCACTAAAATCACATCCCATTTTGCTTACAAGTAGAAACTACCCACATGCCTGTGCTAGGTAAACAAACCAAACACAAAACTCTCCCCAGCTCTTCCTGTACTGTGCTACAGAACCTCTCCCAGTTTTCTCATCTGTAAAGTGGGGTTTGTTACGAGTATTCAGTGAGATAAGGTGTTGACAGCATCTAGCAAAGTGCCCGGCCTTTTGTAAACACTCAGTAAATGTTGACTATAAGAATCATCACCTATTTTTCGGCTTTTCTCTAATCTGATTGATAAAGTGTTTGGACTGTCACAGGCTAGCCCGAATTACTGTTCAATGGGGAGAGACTTTGAGAGTTCCCCCTGGCTTACTTTGATTTCCTCCTATTCATTTAAGCTCACATCTCTTCCTTCTCAATCATACAGTTTTCTATTAGCTCCTTTTAGACTATTTTTATTTCCTAACTAGACCATTCTCTCATAGCATTTATATTCTTATTTCCCACATTTGCTTCTAATTGAGGTAACATGTTTATTATGTCATTGTATCAATTGCTCACAGAATTTCTATTAACTTCTCATAGAAAAAGAATGAGGATGATAGGAATAATGACTGTCAGATGTAAAAAAGATATATTTTCAGCATAGTTGCTATAATTTAGTGTCTTCTGCATTAGCAATGGTATTTAAAGCTCAGTATGCAATAAGCAATTGATGTGACTTATTCAGTGAAAAATAAACATACAAACATACTCGGTCACACATTCAGACACATCGACTATCTGCCTGGATTCAGTGTTTCCTTGAACTGTATGTGGAATGATAAAGAATGAATGTTATCCATTTATATGTAATATCATAAAGATTTTCCTCTTGAAGATATTAAATATAAGCCCTCTGTATTATAATATAGAATACTGATAGTTTAGATCCCTGTCTTCATAGATACTGAAATTATTTGCTTTAACAGTGACCTAGGGAAAATTAACACAAATAACAATTAGTTGGAGTCCAGTTACATAGTTTGGCCTGCATTGCCACTTAATTTTGTATCACACCTATCAGTAAAACTAAATACTGTCTTCTTTCTTCTTAACATTTAAGCGGTCACGCTTTAACAATTAATAGAGAGGTTGTTATTAAGCCTGCTAGTATTAAGAGCTCATTATATCATTTAAAATTACTCTAACAGTAGGTATGATGATCGTTTTAGCACACATCTATTTTTATTCCATTTGAGTCTCTATTAAAGGAGCCAATATGTGGGAAAATTTGTGGCATGCTTAGCACGGTTTCTGGTACATAATAAGCATTTAATAAATGGCATCACTTATAATTATTACTATTAGAACATAAAAATTGTAGCAAATCTGTATATCTTCTCTTGAAGTTTGAAAGGTTGGTTTCCACTTCAAGAAATAGTTCAGGCACTTCCACAAGATATAATTGCAGACGTGGATCTATTTAAAGAAAAGGCCAATTTAATCTACAATTCAGAACAGGTGAAAAACCAACTGAAATGCAACTGGCACAAGCCCAAAAGTGTATGTAAATGCCTACTAACTAGGTAATAGTAGAGCTGAAGATAAAGGCAGGCCATAGCCGGTGAGGCAGATGAACATTCGTCACGTATTGTGTCAGTAACTCTGAACATTCATTTGACTAAATTAAAATGAGAACTCCATAATGTCATTCAATGCTGCTAGCTTCTACTGAGGAGAAGCATTACCAATTACGGACTTGGTGGAGTACGCTCACTGAATCTTAGCTGCCGTGACAAACATCAAACACCCTCAACCCCAAAGTAAAGCTCCCTTTTCAGACCGCCATCCTCAGTCTGCTGGATCTCTGGAATGGCAACATGAAGATATTCCACATTTTGTCCTATCTTAAAAGATTCAAACAGTAATGTACAAAATTAGTAATGAAAACATCTCACTCCAGCGCAGTCGAACATGGATGTCTTACCAAAATGCTGAGTAACAGGAAGGCTAACATTTTAAAATGTTAGATGCTTACATGGATTCTTTTATTTAATTCTCACTAACAGTCAGTGAGGAAGGTCCTATCATTGTGCCATTTTACGAAACTGAGGAAGAGAGAGGACAACTAACTCACAGAGGTGTCTAAAAGATTAATGCTGAATACTATCTGTTCTATTAGAGAACATATAGCCACGTGTGACATTACCAAGAACAGAGTCAGAATAGGGGTGAGCGAAAATGTCAAAATTCTGTAAATGATGGAGAATGGGAGCTGAAAAAAAGAGACAGTCGGGGGGGTCTACAAAGTTTTCAATAAACTTGGCAGAGAAAAGGGAAAAGTCAAAAAAGTGAGCAGGAACTAGAGGTATATATGGTTTACAGGTAATGCTGCTTTGCAAGATTTCCCTTTTAAAAAGATTAAAATGTTAAAAAGTACTGAAAATGTTAAAATATGAATGAGAAGAGGCTCAGAGAAAAGGACATTTGAACATAAAGGAGAGAGGTGGATTATTCACGGGAATGTGGTGCTTGAGAAGGCAAAAACAGTATATTCAGGGGACGAGTGGGGTGATAAGCCATATACAGAGGGTGACCACTTGTCCCAGTTTGCCCAGGACAGTTCTGGTTACACCTGTTGTCCTGGCATAATTATTAATAGAGCCCTCCTTTTACTTTCAAAAGTATCCAGGCTTCAATGATAAATTATATGATCACTGTACTTAGGAAGAAGGAACTTCCTTCCTTGTCATAGGAAGGAGAAAAGGGGTGTATTCCAGTATAAACGAGTTAATGAGGTTGGTGGATGGAATATGAGAAAGCTCTGTTGGTTTCTATTTCCTTTAGGAAGTACAAAGTAAGTTTATCTTCTGAAAATACTTCTCTAAAGGGGGGTGGAGGGCTGAGGAGAGTGGAAAGATTTTAAAATAGCTGTGGGGAACACAAGAGATGACTCCCAAGGGGAACTAGGATTCCTAGGTAACAAAGTTTGAGCAGAGAATGGGACCGTGAATGTGGAATCGCAGAAAAAGTAGAATGCCATATCCAAAGGCAAGATACAATTTTGGAGTTTTCCGGGAAGGGAAATAGGGCCAAGGATTTGGGAATTATTACAAGAGAATGGTTAAAGCAATGAATCATGGCATCTTCATGTACCAAAAATACAAATCTAGGATTAAACACTTAAAGCTCCAGCAATATGACAGACAAGATAACATAAACATCTTCCTACTACAAACACCCAGAAGTGCTGTGTTGGTCATACAACCCATAAGAATAAAATTAAATCTCCAAAAGCCAGGAATGAATAGGAATTGAAAAAAACAGAGCATTAAGCTGATGAGCTGGCTCTGCATTGTCCTGGAGGTAATGACACAGGTACCCATCTCTATAACCTAGAATATGCAGAGGCTTGTCTGTCTCTACCTGAATTCTAGGTGTGAGGGAGAAAAACAGCAGGTTTTTAAATAAATGAATCTGTACTCAGGGCTCAGGACTATCTCTCACATAGGTCTAATATTGAATTCATGCTGCCAGCACAGACTGGGCCTCCCTGGCTAGAAAAATTAACATAAAAATCAATTCCAGGACAAAAAGTTAACAACCAAAAGCTTAAAAAAAATCTGACTCAGATTACATAGGATTTTCATAATAAAGTCATATCGAGGATGAGTTCACAATGCAAAATTATAGCATCCATTTAAAAAATAAACTGCCTTAAGTGATAGTGGACACAATATACAAATAGATCAAAACCCCAGGAAATATAGCTAACACAATATAATAGAGACTCGAAATTAAATGTTTAAACTAATTAAGACACAAGAGGAGGAAAAAAAAAGAAAAATACATTAGAAGAAGAAAAGCAATTCTGATAAAGAATTAAACGATTTTAACAAATGAAAAAATAGGATTATAATTAAAATTCAATGGATGAGTAGTGGTATGCTAGAGATAAGGAGATAATGTACACATTAGAAGTCATCTCTTTAGAATTTGGAATTCAGTGCAGAGAAATGGAAAAGATACAACAGATTTAAAGAAATAATTAGGGATATGCATTACAGAAGGCGAGAAAAGAGATCACATAAGAGAGGCTATACCCAAAGCATGATGACTGAGAAATTGCCAAAATTAATGAAAGACCTAAATCTTCAAGTACAAGAAGCACGCAGAGTCCCAATCAGTAAAAACAAAGAGCAGTATATAAATAGTTTCACACCCAGATGCATCATGACAAACATCAAAGAGGTGATCTTAAGTTATTGAAAAAAAAGGCAGATTACTTAAAAAAGAAAACAATTAGGATGAAAGCAATAAAGAAGGTGTGGGGAAACCATTATTTGGTATAATCTAGTGGAGGTCTTTTTGTTTGCTTCTATTAAAAATCAAACGTTAAAGTGTGGATACATTTGTCTCAATAATTTAACTTCTGATAATTTAGCTAAAGGAATTATTTACACAAGTGTATGTTTAAGATTATCACAAAGTTATTTATAATAGCAAAAGTATTTAAAGAATTTAAATTTGCATTAATAGGAGACTGATAACATATCTGTTAAAGTCCCATGCAGCCATTAAGAAGAATGAGATTGATCTATATGCATTAACTTCTATGATTACCCACCATATATATAATTTGAGTCTACATCCCATCTCTGGGCTCCAGTTTCCTTGCCTCTAAAAGAGGGATAAAAAAAACCTAGCACCTACCTCTTAGGTTCTTGCAATGATTACATGAATTAACATAGGCACACAGCACACACTATATAATTATTTGCTGTTTTTATTATTTATTTAGTAAGTACTTACATAGTGCTTATTATGTGCAAGGTACTGCTCCCTTTAGTAATATTAATGTCTTCATAAGTGAAAAAGTTACAGAACAGTATGTTGTATATATTCTATATTAGAGTGTATAAACCATGCTGTTAATAGTCACCATTTCTGTAAGTAGAGTTACATAGGAGGTTAACATCTACCATATACGTTAAATAGTGCTATACTTTTTGAATTTTTATAAAGATACCTTCATAATTAGGAAGAATCTTTACATGCACTTATGCTTTTGAAAAAAATTATTTCTTCCAAACCTTACACTATTTTGATAAGATGACATCAACCTTTCTGTTCATTGATTTGATAGACTATTTTTGCAGTTCTCTTGCTCCATTCTGCTCTAGAACAAAACTCAGGGGTGGGAAAAATTTTGTCAAGGGCAATTGATTCCTATGTTGATTAGATATTCGCAACACTTGGCTATTGGCTGAGGATCTGGGGTTGAGGGTGAGGTCCTGATGAACAGAACATGAAACATGACATTTCTTTAGGGAGGGAATCCATCCTTGAAGACAGTAAGTTTGAGACCTGCAAGAGGAAGTAAGGGAGCCACCTGGATGGAGAAGGAAGAGAAGGGGTTGAGAGAGTAGCACCTGCTAGTGGATTCTCCCTCTCCCCAACCCCATTTGACTCTTCTTTCTTACTATGGGCAAACACGGAATTTATGATTTCTTAGGGGCTTGGAAGATCCAATACGAAAATCCAATTTGGGTTCTTATTTCTCAATGAGCATTTACTACAAATGTTTGGGTGTTAACTGACTCATAAAATAAACAAAGGTAACTTCCCATGGAAAAGTGAAGCACTACTGCTAGGTGAGAACTATCCAGATAAACTGATTTGACATTGGTGGGGAAGTATCCGTGGTTTCCCAAATTCCATAGTCACTTGAAATGTAGCAAATAGCTGTCAGTCTCACAACTATGGAGGCTCTTTCTTAGGAAGGCTTAACCCCGTCTCATGTACCTCTGTGACAGTGGCTGTTAGGATAGGTAATGAGGGCTAGAGAAATCTCCACATGATATTTCATTGATTCTAAGATGTTCATTTTAAATATTTACCATATCTGGGGTGATTCTCGGAGATATTAGTTTCTTACAATCATCATTGGCTAATATTTATTTTCTTTGTCGTGCATTTTAATTATCTCTGAAATTGAGATTTATCTTGTTGGTCTTAAAGGCAATCACATTTGGTTTGTTGTTTCTGCTCTCGAGCTGAGATCTTTCCTTAGCTGTCTCCAAATATGAGAATGAATATGACATGATAAAATGGAAATAAATCAATTGCATTGGTTCATAAAGATTTCCACATATTTCACCACAAATATTCTTTCTGCTTGAGAGAATTTCTTTCAGCCAGTTCCTCACAGAGGTGAAAGCATCATTTTCAGTGGCAGAATTCCATATAGTCTCCCCACCAACCACAATTATATTTGCTGCATACATAGTAGTTTTGTTAGGCTAGAGACAGAGACAAAGTGACTTTTCAGTGCCCTATGGAAGGAATTCTTTTCTAAGTCAAGAGGCAGTCTAATCTGCTCCATGTTCTACTTTAGGAATGGTATGTATCCAAAGAATGATCCATACTGTTTCTCTCCTGTATCTTTACTGAAACAGTTTTCTCCCAAGTACCCTAAAGGCCAAAGGCCAGGAAGATAGACACATAGTGGCATAGGGGTGTGGCAATGAATAGGATGATTTGGATGGCAGGGCTGGAATTTTAAAGGAGAGGCTGCATCATGGAGGCTTCAGATGAGCTCTGAAGTGGAAGTGGAAACCTCTGAGTTTTACTTTCCTGTTTTCAACCAGAAGGACACTCTCCCTTCCAAAAGCCGTGTTTAATAAACACTATACCACAGAAAGTAAACACTTTTAATATGATAATGTAATTCTTGTTGTTTTTTTAGCTAGAGCCAGAGAGGTCACTGTTACGAGGCTTTTAGTCACTGCAGGAGATTCACTTAGGATTTTACAAATGTCTCATTTTCTTAGATTTCCCTTACATTCTTTGACTTAACTATAATGAAATGATATATACTTATTTGGAGCTGGGTGTGGATTTTATTACATTCTGTGAATTTAGCATTCAGACAAATTCTCCTTTGTTTGTATATGGAAACTAGTTCAGTGTAGAATGTTTGCGACTCAATTTAAAATACATGTATGCTGGAATGTATTGGATTCCCTGTCAACTGTATTTTCTGCTATTGGCTTGTTTACCCCTGGAGGTTTAAGCCATGATGGAAAATATCGGGCAGAAGAGGAGCTGGAAGCAAGGGAGGGTTCTCCGTCAACAATCACCAGTGGGAAAAGGTGGCTCAGCACCAATCCAAAACTGCAAATGAGAGCTCCTCAAAGCAGACCAAGAACAGAACCCTCTGAGGCAAGAGGGTTAGTGTAGGCTTCCTCATGTGCATGGGGCCTCAAAAAGCAGAACCCTGTGTCAGCACTTAGAGAGGCATTTTAGGGAGTGAGGAGGGAGGGTGAGCCAACTGGCCAAATGTAAGTGGCCTCAGTGAATGAGTCTCCATCACTTGTCAGGACCCTTGAGGGCTGTCAGTCTGTTTCCCTATAGTCTAAGGCTTTACCATGTATCATTAGGGCTGAGTTGGTCTATCAAAGGTTTTTTTTTTTCCAAGATTATTTGCAGACATATGCAGTATATCAGACAACAGTAGAATCTCAAAAGATAAAAAACAAATCATTATACATACACATTACATATACACACGCATACATATCTGCATATATGCATATACACACCTCCATGTATGTATGTGCGTGCGTGCATGCACACACACACACACACACACACACACACACACTACATGTGTGTGATGTCCCAGAGGCATATATCAATAGACCCAACTGTAAGAGATCAGCACAGTTTTCAAAAATGTTAGACTTCTGTCTGCCTTCTTTCCTAGATATCAGATTTCCTTACTGCATTTAGAAAAATGGAAGCGATCATGTAATGTTGACACAACATTTGATTTGCTTTTTCCTTTGTTTATGCTGCAGCTCTTAATATGACAAATGCCACAGAGAGAGGTATTTAAATCCCAATGTGTGTGCCGTGTTCTCAGTGATTGCAGTTTTAATAAAATTTGCGGTGGCCCTGTTCCCGGCATCAGTTCTACTTGCTTGATGCCACTAACAGGTTTGATTTGCTGTCATGAGTACATTGCGTATCTAAAAGCCAAACCAAAGTAAAAGGCATAAATCTTTCATGTCCCTGGGGGTTACCATGGGGAAAATTAAATCTGCATGATTAGTAAGGTGCATGCTCTAAAATTAGGAGAGTTCTACCCACCAATTTCAACTTTGGGGACTACTACGTTGTGTTCTCATCTCAAAAGCTCTTGGGTGCTTTCAAGAAACAATGGAAAGTGGTCCTTTAGGTGAAGAGTTGTCAGTGAAATTCTCTAAGGAAAGAAGAAGTTATATAATGATCATAGCACTGAACAGATAATATTTCAAGTTAAAGAACAAGGTGGCCCTCTTTAATTGCAGGTTTGAAGAAAAAAAATGTACCTCAAAGATTTGGCTTAAATTGTTTAAGTTGATCAAGTTATTTAATATAATGTGGATATCATATTATTTGAAATGAAAAGTTACTGTGACCTGAAATATGCATACTCTAATTAGAGTAAGCTTTGATTTTCATTTTTTAGGTGTTTTAGTTCAAGCATACATACACAAAAAAGGAAAAGTTCTTTCTCTTTAATCCATTAATTCATCCAACAAAACTCAGCTCACATTGGTCAGACAGAGAGAGAAGGCCATGCCTCACTGGCCTTAATTTCAAACTGCAACAGTTTCAGATCACGGAAAGCTATAACGGGAATCTATTAGAACTTCTATGGCAATATGGAACTCAAATAATGTTTCCTTCGGTTATTTCCTTTAGAAATCAAGTGTATGACTTTCAAATTGTAATTAGTATATTTATCTCCAGGAATGATACACTAGTCAAGCATGATTTTTAGAGAGAACTTAATGTACTAGCTAATAACATGGGCTCTAGATTCTCACGAAAGCTGCGTGGGCCCCAGAGTCTAGAGTAAACTCCTGAGTTCAGATCCTGGCTCTACCACTCACCACCTGTGTAATATCAGGAAGGCTACTTAGTCTCTTTGTGCCTCAATTTCCCCACCTGTAAAATGAGGTCAATAATACTTTGTACCTTATACGTTGTATTTCCAGCTCTTACAAGACCTTACAGAGCAGTCACTCAGATCCCAGTTATCAGTGTCACTTGTAGGACTAATGTAACTTTTGCACAACAGAAGCATTGGTTTAAAAACACTTGTGGAGATAGTTACAGCTTTTTAGTTCATGTGGCATATTTATCTTTGAGGTAGAAGCAATCAAATTCAATGGCAAAAAAAACCCCTACATTTTTCTTTAAAATAGAGGCGATTTTTATTAATTTTGGTTCCATCAGAAGAGTAATCATAGATTTTAAATCTGAAGTCATAATTGAGTCTCTCATTCTGCAGATCAGGAAACTTGAGACTAGAAAATCAGTACTTTTCCCCAAGTTAGCAAGGAGCTTGGACGTGTTGGTTCCCAAGCCAGGATATCTTCCACTGACCCATTCTTGAGTTTTCCTTTTCTCTATGTTTGTGTTTCACAGACCAGCACGCCAGAGTGCCCACATGCTTTAGCACCAGACAGATCTGGGTGCTAATCCTGACTGTGCCACTTGCTAGTCATGTGAGGTCAGATTATTAAATCAACCTTTGCAAGTCTATTTCCTCATTTGTGAAATGGGGGCAATATTAATTAGAGGGTAGAGTTCTTAAAGTGGACTAAGAGAGCATATATGCCGTGTCTACATGGTAACTCTTGGATAAATATTGGCTGTTGTCAGTATTGTTGCTGGTTGTTTACATGGTTTACATTCTACCCAGGGAATACTGCTGGTTAGGCTTCTCATATTTCACAAATAGAATGTCAACATTACCAACTGCTCCTCTTGTTTCCAAAGATCATAAATCTGCCCTCAATCAGCAATGCTTTATACCTGCATGCTTGGTACTTGTTAGAGATTATAACTTCGGTTTGGCCCCACTGTGACAAGTGATAGGAGAAAGCTTATCTAAGACGCTGTGTGAAGACGTGCCTTTACTGGCAAACTGGGAAGGGGCTACTGAGAGTCAACCTGTACAAAAAACATAGTCTATACAACTAGAAAGTCAAAGCAACCTTAGTGTACATCCTGAGCTATTGCCTATTTTACTCGCTACAGAAATAGCTGTTTGCCAAAATATCTTGTTGAAAATATCAATCATTCCATCACTCACTGCTTCAAGGTAGATCATAAGTGAGAAATTGCTTTAAAAATTTAGCACCTGGGCAGGGGGGAAATGGTCTCTCCTGAGAAACTGGCCTTTTGTTTCCCCTTTTGTAGTGAGGATGCTGTACTTTATTTTTACTTTATTCTTTTGCCCTATCTGGCATGTATCTCAGAATCCAACTTGGAACTAAGTCATACTATTTATTACACTAAACCAGCCAGAAGTCTCCTTTTCCCTGATATTAATGGGTTGTTATTTCATTTAATTTACTGTCACATGATTGATCATATTCACTTCAAAACCTCTATGGTAAAAACCCAATTGGATGGAAAAAAAACCCAATTGATGGATTAATGAAACTCCTCCTCCAAGGCAGGGGTTTTCAAACTTCAGTGCACATCAAAAGCATCTGCAAATCTTATTAAAAAGTATAGCTCTAGGGTGCATTCCCCAGAGATTCAGATCCGACAGGTCTGTGTTACGGTCTCTTAACAATTTCCCAAATGATCCTCGCCGGGTTAGTCTATGACCCACACACTGAGAAACATTAACTTGAGGATTTCTACTTGGAATTTCTTTATTCCAGGCGTAGCCTAAAAATTTAAGGAAGATGTTAGCTCATCCATAATTAGTAGGATATAAGTTAAAATGAGCTTCATATTGATTCATTTGTTGAGTGCCTACTATGTTTCATGGCATGAGGCTAAAGAAATAGAGATAAAGACATGGCTCATTTCTTGAAAAGTTTTCAAATTCAGTGAGGAAAATGGGCATACAAGCAAGTAATCACAATAATAAATGCATACACAGGACAGGGAGACGGTGGGAGGTCAGGGAAAGCTTCAGAGAGGGGAGGTCCAACAAGGCTTTGATCTACGGACAGCAGCTCATGGTACACATCACATCACAGGGAAAGGGGTGCAAGGGATGCAGGTTTATCATGAGAGCACAGGCGGCCACTGAGTCAGGGAGTAAAAGACAGCCTAGGGAGTAGGAGAGAGTATCTATTGAAATGCCATAAAAACCAGAACGGGCTGCAATTTGATTCACAGACGAACACTGAGATTATAACCCCTGGTATCCTTTCTTAGACATGGTTTTCAAATGTTACCTCGTTAGCATGGGGACCTACAGTTTGGAGGCCTGTGGTCCTATTTGGGCATCTAAACTCCATCTCCAAGGCCACAGAAATGTTCCCAAGCCAAGCCACTTTAGACAACAAGGATAGTATGGGTGTCACTTAAACTTAAGGTTATGGCTTCTGTTTCTTTTCTCAGCTAAAATCTCTGGTGAGCTAAAATAAAATAATAAGTTAAAAATTAAAAATTTCTTGTTCTTAATATACTTTACCTTCTTTGATTGCGGTCAGAGCTCAAATATCTTCCTTTTCGTGAGATTAGGTCCAAAATGTTATTTAAAAGTAAACTAACATTTTGATAAGTGTACCATGGTTACATTAGATGTTAACATTAGGGGAAGTTGGGTGAAAAGTTCCTGGAAACCCCTCTATATTATCTTGCAACTCTTCTGTAAATCTAAAATTATTTCTGAATTAAAAGCATTAAAAACTTTTTAATGTTTTTATTTATTTTTGAGAGAGAGAGAGAGAGAGAGAGAGAGAGAGACAGAGCACGAGCAGGGGAGGGGCAGAGAGAGAGAGGGAGACACAGAATCCAAAGTAGGCTCCAGGCTCTGAGCTTGGAGCTGTCAGCACAGAGCCCAACTCGGGGCTCGAACCCAGCAACCGTGAGATCGTAACCTGAGCCTAAGTCGGACACCTAACCGACTGAGCCACCCAGGTGCCCCCTAGAATTAAAACCTCTTAAAAGGGTAAACCAAGAAAGGCTTCTGTCCTGGTAATTAAGTAGCTTAGCGTCTCCTCCCATTAAAACCAGACTATATGCTTTTTTAAAGAATGAAAAACATGAATCATGATTGAAGTCCAACTTTCTTATTGGCTTACAGTTAAACTTCTAATATATTTTCAGAACCATTTTAACAAAAGTATTCTTAAGAGTTGCTCTATCTACATCTAGGACTGAAGCAAAAACAAGTTAACTTCATGTGGCTCTTATCTGATTGACTTTGATAAACACTTCTTGCTCAGAGTCATTATTCACCATCCATATTTACAAGCTTGGAAAATGTTATTATCCCAAAGGCCACAGAAATGTTCCCAGCCCAAGTCACTTTAGAGAACCATGATGTCACAGAGCCAGGCCGGCCTTACTTTGAAGATGCAGAGGAAGGCTGTTTGGGAGGGCGCTGTGTGTGTTTTCTAAAGGAGCGTGTGTCCTGATTCCTCCGGAGACGGAGCCAGAGTGGAGAACCCTCACGCATGCTGGGCTTCAAAGGAGACAGAAATGTAAACAGCCACAGCACACCAGGGTCAGGTTTCTTTGCTTTAGCTACCAAGAAGTCAGAAAAAGAAAACAGGTATTTACTTAGGTTTATTGTTATTACTATCACATGTTCTTTGAATGACTGAAAACCAAAAGAAGACTCTATTCATAAACAGAGTGCCACAGAGCCTTAATAGGATTACTTTTCAACAATCCCCTGGGCCAAGTCTGTTTCAGTAAAAAAGAAACCAACTAAAACGCCCCTTATGGTGTTTGTGGTGCTTGCCTTCTACCAGGCATCTCCAACACAACAGTTCTTGAGATACAACGCTAGAGGAGACGCACGGAGCTGATTTAAGAACAGACTCAATAACCTAGTATGGATTAGCATCCAGGTTTTAATAATAAGGTCTGAAGAATGGATTTCTCCTTCTCCAGAATGATTCCTCTCTTCTCAGATCAGTGAGGAACAGATTTCAGCACATGCTTTTAATGCCTAGAAAAAGGGTACTCGATGCAGTAAGTCTCTGGAATGTAGCTCGCTAAGGCAGACTGAACTTTAAAAATAAAACAGAATAAATGCTTTTTCTTTGAAGGCAGTTGGAAAACAGATTTCATGAGCCAGGAAGATACCAAAGAGATGGAAATAGCTCTGAAAAAAATAAATAAATAAAAGAGCAAGCTAGAAGACCTAGCTTCAAAATGAGCCTCCAGTACTTTCCAACTGTGTGACAGTTGCTATATTAACTGTTTTCCACAAATCATTTCATTTAAAAGTGAAAAAGCCTGGGGCGCCTGGGTGGCTCAGTCAGTTAAGCTCCAACTTCGGCTCAGGTCATGATCTCATGGTTCACGAGTTCGAGCCCGCGTCGGGCTCTGTGCTGACAGCTCAGAGCCTGCAGTCTGCTTCAGATTCTGTGTCTCCCTTTCTCTCTGCCCATCCTCTGGTCACGCTCTGTCTCTCTCAAAAATAAATAACATTAAAAAAATTTTTTTAATGAAAAAGCCCTAAAATGGTGTCCTGACATCCTGACATTACCAGATGGTCAGCGATTTCTTTAAGGTATTGCCTAGGAAGAAAATGATAGATAACCAATGCCGTCCTACAAAGAGCAAAGAATGTGCTATTGTAGCTTCCAGCCCTAGGTGACCTAAATCCTATGATCTTCCTGCCTTTCCTCACTCTTGCAGTCTGAAGAATGGGAGCCCATCCCACAGTACTGCCTGTTTCTGTTTCTGGTCCATTTCTTTCTTCTACAAGGTCTATGTGACCTACATCATCTTACTAAATGTGTTCATT
Organism: Cryptoprocta ferox; assembly: GCA_028646485.1. Taxonomy (NCBI): domain Eukaryota; kingdom Metazoa; phylum Chordata; class Mammalia; order Carnivora; family Eupleridae; genus Cryptoprocta; species Cryptoprocta ferox. The sequence continues at coordinate 21,907,417 of CM053568.1, read as the reverse complement.
TATGCAAGGGAATCTTAATGGCTTTCCTTCCTCACATATAACAATACATTTCCCCTCCAAATTTCTTCTCCAATCAACTAATACAGTGATCATGTAGGAAAAACTTACCTTTCTTAGTGTTGGATATTCATGATTTGCAATGGAATATGACCTAGCTGTATTTTTATATAAATGCAAATAAAAACTCAACCAAATTTATAGTCATAGAAGTAGCATATTATAAAGAGTCCTACTATTCTTTGAATTTGTAACACACTTTTGAAGTGTGTGTTCATTTCTGTTCTGGGTACCACAAAGGGATAAAGTAACATGGTGCAATAAGAATGTTCAAAAGTGAGCAACTGACATAGGGAACTGGGGCTATCAGGCTTGGAAAAATGAAAATATTTGATGGATTTTTTTTTTTTTTTGTCCAGTGGATAGAAGTAGAAACTATGTCTTGTGGGTAGAGGTTAGAAAGAGACTGATTTTGGTTTGATTTGGAATATATTCGGGGTGCCTGGGTGGCTCAGTCAGTTGGGCGTCCAACTTCGGCTCAAGTCATGATCTCATGGTTTATGGGTTCGAGTCCTGCATTGGGCTCTGTGCTGACAACTCGGAGCCTGAAGCCTGCTTCGGATTCTGTGTCTCCTTCTCTCTCTGCCCCTACCCACTTGTGCTCTGCCTCTGTCTCTCAAAAAATAAATAAATGTAAAAAAAAAAAAAAAGCATATATTCTTTTTTTTTAACAGAGTATTTTAAATGAGTTGCTATGGTAGTACTGAGTTTCCCATAAATCAAAGTATTCAAGAAAATGATGGATATACTATTTAACTTGAACGTTGATTATAGCTGAGATTCTTTCAATAAGAGAAGTCTCTGATTCTCTATTTTAATGTCCTATTGAACAGTTCCAAGAAAGCAGAGAAGGGAAATGAATCACTGCCCAGCTCCTTTTTTTAAGTATTTTTTTTTTCTATAAGACACTATGCCAAACTTTAGGGGGAAAGAAAACAACAAAATAAAGTATGCTGTGCCACTCCCCGCCTCCGTCCTCAAAAGGAGATTCCACATCAGTTTGGAAGACAAGGCTAATGCATTACACATAAAGCAGTTAAATGAGAATAAAGACCATGAAGCCAAATATTTACACATTGACAGGTGATAAAACAGTAAGTTCAGAGGTCAAGAGGGGTCATAGGCTAAACAAGCAAGATGCATGGAAAAACTAGGACTACAGTCTGACCTTGAAATGACCAACAATCTCATATACCGAGTGAGTGTGCTCAAGCTTAGATAGGTTTGGCAGATTATCCTTGCACTATTGTATCTAATTTAAACCAATCTCAATTGTGTGTGCACATGTGTGAATGTGGTACATGTGTGTGTGAATATTTCAGCATATGTAAATATATACGTACAGAGCTGTATGTCTGCTCTTGTGCACAGAAAGAAACTTTGAGAGTCTATGAACGTGTAATTTCCGGCGAAACTGCTAAGCCTCCTCCTAGGAGAATAGCAGATCTTAGACAACGTTTCGTCTCCTGAATTGGTTCTATAGACCCACAGTGGAAGAAATGGGTGCATTTTTTCGCAACTTGACATTGTTCCCAATTGCAAACAAATCAAGTGAGACGAAAGCAGTGACAATAACTACAAAGTGAGATATCTTTGTAAAAGGAAGTCAGCATGGTCCCCATGGCCTACGCTCAAGTACAGTCCAGGAAAAGATCATTGGAGCAAAACCGAAAGGAGACAGAATTTACCTGCACTTGCTCTGGAACCCAAAAAGAGTAGTGTAAGAGGGGAAAAAATGATGAGTGAATAATTCTCAAAATGTACTGAGGCCTTTGAACTGTGGTGGAAAACATTTTGGAGATAATAACAGCCAGGGAATGAAGACACTTAATATGTCCATAGGAGTCCATGCCCATTTCAGCCACTCATAGTTACTCGGCTGATGAAAAACCAAAACGAGATTTAGAAATAAGCACAACTGCATTGAGAAACTAGGAAAACATGCCTAGCCCAGAGGCATTCAGACACAATTTTTCAGGTCTAATCTGGCCCAAGCATGGACCTTCACTGATTTTTTCTGATTAATGTCTATGTTAGAAACAGGGGGTCTCTGCAGTTCCAAAGGTCCACATGACCTGTTTTCAGTATGAAAAAACTGGTGTCTAATACCAGGCATTGTTGGGAGTGTTGTAAAAAATGATTTTCTTTGTTAGGTCCATTTGGCAGAAAACCTCTAACTCTCCTTTTAACCATAAATGTATTCAATTTACAACTTGTGTGTGTGTGTGTGTGTGTGTGTGAGCCCGATGCAGGCTCAAACTCACGAACCATGAAATTATGACCTGAGCCAAAGTCAGACATTCAACCCAATGTCCCTCAATTTACAACTTTTAAGTAGACTTTGACTTTGAAAAAATAAGACAGGAATGTGCCACTGACCTGGTTGGTGGAGACAGGGAATGTTCATTCAGAGTAAAATCTAAATGGGAAATTATAAGTTCATTTAAATTTAGGATTGGGTATTAAGTGCAAAAAATGAGGGCTTCTTACTATGATCCTATGTTAGAACAGAGAACTTGATGTCTGAAGACTGGAGTGGCATATCTGGCTCTGTACCTGCCGCAAAGCCCTGAGTCTCAGATTCCTTGTCTGGAAAATGGGCTGAATAATATCAATTAGGTTTAATCACAGGGATATGATCAGGGGTAAAGGAGATAATGTATAATGTATGTGAAAATATCCATCACTTGTGAAAAACTATGCAAATATATTCTTATCATTAAAAGTATTGCTATTTTAAACTTCTAGACAAATGTTGCAATTGGCTTGTCGCTAATCCGAAAGAAAGGTCTAAACTGACACAAACTTCTCAGGAAAGAAAAATAAAGCTCCACATGTGATCTATACCTGATACAGTATTATGTTAAACATTTTGGAACAATTAATTTGGTTGTGTCTTTTCTAGGATCTAAAATCATCGTAAATTCTCAATTCTGCATACCAATGTAGACATTTTTACATTTTTCTTTGTTGCTTGCTCCACTGGTAGTTTCCTACGCAAGACAAAGGTTTGCTCCTCTCTGCTCTCTGAGCATTCTCCCGGAGTTGGTAAAAGGAGAGAGTCTCCGCTGGTGGTAGATTCTGTTCTGCAGAAACCCCCTAATCCTCTGTTTACCACAACACGAAGTCTATTGCCATAGAAATGATAGTTGAGATCCCAGAGTCAACCTCACTGCCTTCACAGTAGGGCCTTGTAAAAGGAGAAGCCACGCTAACAAAGGGAAAACACAATTTATCAGAATAGTAGGCAGCCTGTTGCCTTGAAAGAAAGGGTAAATTGTCAACATTAAAACAAAAATGCATGAATGAGCTATGTTGTTGGGTATGCTGGAGTTTATTTTCCGTGTAGTACTGCCCGACTAAAAGTAGCAATTTGAAATTTCATGTTGTTTAATAGTTTGCTTGTAAAGGTCAGCAGTTTCCCTTGATTGCATGTTTCTTATTGAAATAAGAAACAAGCAGATTCTCGTTAATCTTGTTGCACAACTGATGTTTCTGTGGTCAAAGATTTTCCCTTTTCATGATGTGTTATTTTTGTTTGTGTGTTTATTGTGTGTGTTTGTCCTGTTTCTATTAATAGAAGACATTGAACCTGAACAAGATACTAAAGGTATTTTTTTTTCTTTCTGCACTGCTTCTTTTCCAATGTACGGTTCTATTCAATTGTTTATTTTTGCTGACCTTATAAACAAATTCGAAGTGCCATTTTTTTTTTGTTTTTTTTTTTTAGGCAATAACAAATGATGCACAGGGAATACTGTCAGCATTTAACAGAGGGTTATGAGATGCGTTGCTTTATTTTACAATGTATTTATCGACAATTTACTTTTATTAAGTCAACTCTGAACATGCAAACAAAGTGACATAAATCAGCATGAAAAAAATAAATCTCACACAGATTGGAATAGGAAAAAGCTTTGCAGCAGGGTGGGGAGGGTGGGGGAGAGTGTTATAAATTTTGGAGAGATGTAAAAATGTCAAGATGGCAGCTTACATTTTTACTGTTATTACTTCAAGAGGACAAGTGTTATGCAACTGCTCCAAACCAAACCAATCAAATTTAAATTGATTTTAACTGTAACAGACATATATGTGTATTTAGTGGAATATGTTTAGAGGAAAGCGGGACATCAAATTTGTTTGGGGGAAACCCTACTGTAGAATAAGAGTTTTTCTTCCAAGAAAGCACCTTCCATCCAGATGAAGATTCAAACTTTGTGCTGTTCTAACCTAAACTTTTATGGGTTTTTTTGGGGATAAGATTCGCAAGTTCTCATGCAATAGTTTGGCTTTAGGAATAAACCTTAGGCTGGTATTATTTGAAACAGCACCTCCTTATTTAGTATCTCACATAAGGTATTTGAGATGCTCTTCTATTTCTAAACATCAGGCTGCTCACAACTAAATATAGATGAAATCATTTTACCAGCTCCTGTGTGATTTTAATTTTTGTTTTTGCTTGCATTCAATTTCCCTCCATCAGTTATTGCTGGTTAGAACCGAGTAACCTAAAAAAATAAATCTCTTTAAGGGACACTAGCCTAAAATAAATAAAGGAAAAAATGAGAGAAAATAAAATCCATGTGAGCTCATTGTGTCCTTTTAAGATAATTGCTCTGAAAAAGAATTTATAAGGGACTTAAGTATTCCTCTGGTCATACTCCCTTAACAAGAAAAGAGAAGCAATTCATCTCAAGCCAAACTGCTCATTAATTTCAGGACTTAATTTGGGTCCCCTGCCCTACGCTTTCCATTGCACCACTGTGCAATTTCAGACTGAATAATAGCTCTATCACCTTATTACAAATTCAAATTATCCCTTAAAATGACAATCAATAATAAGATTTATTATGTTTCTGAAAGTGCTTTAGAAAATGGAAGTGGGGGGAGGAAGGAAGGAGGGATGGGTGAAAATGAGAATATAATACAGTTATGTTATAAAGAACTCTGCAGTCACTGCCTGCTTAAGCCCAATTTGGATATAGAATTCTCAACCTATAGTTAGCGCTGTAAACTTACCCAACAGAAATTAAAGCCCAAAACTCATAAATAAATCCCATGAGAAAAAACCCAGGGATAGATAGATTGCTCATGTGTGTTTCCCATGATGCAGGCGAACAAAAATGTTTTTGCCACAGGAAAGCAAGTGTGATAGAGCTTACAGTGAATTGGACAATGATGCATAAGACTATTTACAGAAAGAAGAGCAGCATCGTGTTAAAAATCCATATCAAAACGGTTGTAAATGTTTTCTGAATTACTAAGTAATGTTATACCCCTTCTATTAAGCAGTCTGTTTATGTAACAAAAACATTTTAACATAGTCTTGCACACACAAAAAAATGCAAGTTAGGGATATACAATGGACATTTTACTTGATATGAAACATACCACATTACTTTTAAAACTGATGACCTAGAATGCATTTTTGGTTTGGGGCTACCAATAAAATAATGGGAGCTTATTATTGAATTAGGTCTAATCTTTATTATTAACAGTCTATTATTATCCATGGAGGTTAGTCTGGCATTTATTTTTAATTGCAACTGGATTTACTGTTTTCAATGTTTGATAAATATGGTGGAATTTCATCCCTCCTTCACCTCTTATGCTTGGAACTGGTAACAAATACAGATGGGTATAAAAATATTAGTTTTATTGCTGATAAAGCTGGATCAAAAAATAAAACTTTCTAGTTTTTCGTCCAAGAGTTCGACTAACATAACTTGTTTCCTCATCCTCCTCAACCCCTCCCCACCCTTTAACATTTCATCCTGAGTTGTAGGATGGAGAAGCCCTGACCAGGGACCCTCACTGCACGTTAACCCCGTTCCCTTCTTGTTTGAGGGCCGCTGGGAGAATGATGGCCCAGAGAGGGCGGAGATAGTCCTAACATAGACAAATCTCTTTCTCCAGTCTCACCAATCAGAAGAGTCATTCATTCATTTATTCATTCATTCATTCACCGAATATTTATTGAATGCCTACTATGTGCCACACAGGACTGCCTATCAATCAGCCTGTGTTACTAAGCAAAGCAAGCTCTGGCCTTGTGATGCTTACATTCCAGAGGAAGAGACCATGAACTAATAAACAAACAAATTGATAGTTAGTACACGGTGGCAAGTGGCACGAAGAAACACAAACAAGGGTAAGGAGAGGTGTTGAGACACATTTTGATAAGGAGACATCTGTGACCTTCTTTGGGGTAAAGAAACTGGCAAGAATGGTGGAAGCCATCTTTCAATAATGAAAAAAAGGGAGCCAGTTCCTATTTTATCTTTTGGCAAGAATGTGGGCATACAGAGGAGAACAGCTTCCCTTTAATTCCTTGCCTTTTTTTTCCTCCTACCCCACTAGACATAATGTGTGTTGAGAAGCTGGTATATTCCATTAAAAGCATGTAGATTGTGACCTGACGACTGCGGGGGCACAAGCCACCCATGGGGGATCAGCATCCCGGCTCCCACTTTGAAGAAGTGAAACCCATGGGGTCATTTTGATCGAAGGCATAGTTTCAACACATCCACACAAAGGAAGCAGAATCACAAGTTTTATTATTTACAAATCCCAGAAGCATGGGTCTGGGGAGCATGCACTGAGCCTAGGGAAGGGCAGATCTCTGACCCAGGTCACAGAGGAGACAGAAAGCGGGGTGCCAAGCACCTATACTTATAAGGTGATTGGGGTGGAGGATACTAACTTTTCTTGGGCTTCACTTTAAGCGGTTATTTTAAAAGGTGCCCAGGAAGAGCAAAGTGGGAATTTAGGATGGACATCCTAAACTCAAGTCCTTACCTAAATGTCTACACTCTGGGTGTAGTAGGATTGTCATACTATAAAACGCTGAAATACCAACTCAGAAAGACAAAGTTGTTGTTTTTCAAAAAGGTATTTTCCTTATCACACAATGAAACCCATGGTCAGTCAAGGGTATATTTGTCCTTTTGGAGGAAAAGACCAGAAGTTTATCAGCACAGTCACACCTTCATGAAGCCACTGAAAATGCCAATAGTTCTCCTTTATGTATCATCCTGTGCCCACTGGACCCCCCCAGAAGGTTTTGATATAGGACGGAACAGTATATTAAGTAAACTGACTGCAAAGTCCTGTTGAGCTCTCAAATTATCATTGAAAATAGATTTGCTTTACCATCTCACATTATGCTTAGCTGTGTTGTACAATATAGATCATTAAGGGTTTTGCAATGAGCCCAAGTGATATTCCAAATAATATAATACCAGCCAAAAGGGGGGAAAAAGCTGTAAATTAGAACAAAACAAACCCTCCCTGATTACTGCATTTCCAGGAGGAATTTACAGTTCCCAAATGAAAACTCTTGCCTCTATAAGCAGAAAAAAGTGTCTAGATTTCATTCTTCTCCAATTTCTTATTCTCCTCTTCAGCCAGAAGGCTCTCATTCAGGTTCAAGGGTAAAGTGTTATCTGCAGGAGCTGCTGGCTACACTTTTCCAGCACCTGTGGGATTGAAATAATCCCACTCTCAATCTCTCAAGGATCTTCCTCTTTTCAGATTCTGAGAGGCTATGGGACCCATAAGATGATGGGTCTCACATTCAAAAAAATGTAAGACATACACGTATTGCCCCAACCCCGACAAGTTACTTCAACCAAATGATGAATGTGGACTCAGATATGTTGTGCAATCTAGGTCTCCATTATCGTTTGCAGAAAACATTAGAAAAGGAGAGAATACTTAGGAGCACCCTTGCTGGGATGCCAGTCAGTCTGTGTCCGTTGTCAAGACTTCACAACCTGTGAGCTAAGACTGAGCTGGGAGAAATCTCCCATCAGGTGATCACATGGGTCATGTGTCACTTTGGTATATCTGGAAGAAATGTGCACCGCCTCCTAGCTGGCTGGCCTTCCTGAAAATTGAGAATTTCCAGTGTGCACAGCCTCTGTCACTTAGTCTTGATTGATACTTCCTTCAGACTCATTTATTCCGTGCCTTTTTATTTCCTATTGCACCTTGGAGCCTTGCTTTTCTGAAACCTCCATAGAGGTACAGACTTCACCCTCTCTTTTCAGGCAGCGATTTTAGGACTGCCTCCATAATTTGCGGGCCAGGTGCAAATGACAATGTGGGGCCTTTAATTCAAATATCACTAGTAACTTCAAGACATGGACAGCAGAAAATCAAACCATGCATGGGGGTCCTCTTAGCACAGTGCCCTGTGAGACTACACAGGGCCACTCACCCTTGGAGCCAACCCCGTGAACCATGCTGGCTACTGTCACTCTTCATGCTATGGAATTTTTCACCTGTAAATATCACCTGCTCAGGAAAATTTTCCCTGAGTTCCACATTTTGTTTCAATTTAGAATCATCCCCCATTGAATTTTAATCTAAAACTGTTGTAGATATTTCTGAGGCTCTTAGGACCAATGCCTCTGCCAAATCTTCCTCCTCAGAGTCTTACTTTTCTTCAGTTTGGGGGTTTTCTAAAACTTGATGCTATTTCAATGGCAGAAGTGGGTATCTCATCACATGTTTTCTGAAGCAGTGGGGTAGCCTCCATAGCAATTTTTTAAATGTTACTATAAAATTTTCAATCTTACATAAAAGCAGTTAAGTAATACAGTGAACTCCCATGTTCCCATTACCCACCAGCAACAATGATCAATAGCCTACCATTTTTGTTTCCTTGATTCCACTACTATTTTATTGCTGCTAGTTTCATCTAAAGCAAATCCCAGACATTAATTCAATCAACCAATATGTACATTAGTGTAAGGATATTTTTTAAATATAATACCATTTTCATTACTCCACTCATCCCCAATTAACACTAATTTCTCAGTACCATTTACTATCAGGACTGCATAATTTTTAACCAAATGTCTCAAAATATCTTTCTACATCTGACCTGCTGAATAAGAATCCAAATAAGATCCACACGTTGCATCTGGGGTTATGCCTCTTGAGTCTTTTTAACTTGATGAATGTTCCCTCTTTCTTTTTTTTGTCCTGATACATTTTATTTATTGAGAAAATTAAATAATTTGTCCTGTGGAATTGTCTATATTATTCTCAGTTTGAATGAATTGCATCCCCATAGTGTTGTTTAACATGTTCCTTAACCTCTATTTTTTGTAGATTGGTAATTAGACCACAGAACTTATCAAAAGCAGCTCAGTTTTGCTGGGGGGAGATTCAGCTCTATTTATTTATTTATTTATTTATTTATTTATTATTTATTTATTCATTCATTCTTTTATACTTTATTGTCAAGTTTGTTTCCATATAACACCCAGGGCTCATCCCCACAAGTGTCCTCCTCAGCCCATCACCCCCCTTCACCTCTCCCCCTCCCCCTTCAGCCCTCAGTTTGTTCTCAGTATTCAGAGTCTCTCGTGGTTTGCCTCCCTCCCTCTCCCCAACTATTTTTTCCCCTTCCTCTCCCCCATGGTCCTCTGTTAAGTTTTTCCTGTTACACTTATGAGTGAAGACATATGGTATCTGTCCTTCTCTGCCTGACTTATTTCACTTAGCATGACACCCTCGAGTTCCACCCACATTGCTATGAATGGCCAGATTTCATTCTTTCTCACTGCCATGTAGTATTCCATTGTATATATAAACCACATCTTCTTGATCCATTCATCAGGTGATGGACATTTAGGCTCTTTCCATGATTTGGCTATTGTTGAAAGTGCTGCTATGAACATTGGGGTACATGTGCCTCTATGCATCAGCACTTCTGTATCCCTTGAGTAAATCCCTAGCAGTCCTATTGCTGGGTCATAGGGGAGTTCTATTGTTAATTTTTTGAGGAACCTCCACACTGTTTTCCAGAGCGGCT
>CM053568.1:21852038-21897034 GCA_028646485.1 Cryptoprocta ferox | reverse complement strand
TTTTTTTTTTTGCAGTTGTGAATGGGATCAGTTTCTTGATTTCTCTTTCTGTTGCTTCATTATTGGTGTATAAAAATGCAACCGATTTCTGTATGTTGATTTTGTACCCTGCGACTTTGCTGAATTCATGGATCAGTTCTAGTAGGCTTCTGGTGGAGTCTGTCAGGTTTTCCATGATGATTCAGCTGTATTTAAACATTTGGCACATTTTTTAAAACCACCTCTTGCCTTAAGATGGGGGCTTCCTTGCTTTTCCTTTCTTCTGGCTCTTGGGCCCAGCATCGTATTTCTAACATGTTCTGCGAGATTCCGTCTCTTAGCGTCCTCAGTTTCAAAAATAGGAAGTCTGAACCTGCAAATCTAAAATTAGAATCTGCAAGGGCCACCTGAGTGGCTAAGTTGGTTAAGCATCTGACTCTTGATTTCAGCTCAGGTCATGATTTCACAGTTTGTGAGTTCGAGCCCTGTGTCTGCACTGTCAGTGCAGAGCCTGCCTGGGATTCTTTTTCTCTCCCTGTCTCTCTGCCCCTCCCCCATGCTCCCTCTCTCAAAATAAATAAGCATTTAAAATTAAAATAAATAAATAAATAATAAAATTAGAATCTTCAAAAAGCATCCAGTTGTCAAATCATATCTTCTCTGAACTTTCTCTTATCTAATCAGGAGGGATTCTGTCTCAGAGTGAAATATTAATTATCTATTCTCCAGCTCACACTTGGCCTAAAATACTTCTTTTTGGCCCAATGTGCCTCATCTCATCCTCTAAAAAGTTTGACAAATTTTGTCTGTCCTCCCACTGTGATACGGTTGAAGAGATAAAGCATTAATTAATTATTTCATTAAATACTATTACTTCGGTCAGGCACTCTTCTAGCTCTTCTAGGTACTGAACAAACAGGCTGGGTTTTTGGTTGCTGAAAACTCATAATCTACTGGGTGTAGGGGTGCCAGGGAGGAGATAGACATTAGGCAAATAAAAAACAACTTCAGATAGTGGTAAGGTCTGTAAAGACAATAAAACAGGATGATGAAAAAGGGAATGGGGGAAGGTTATACTTTATGTTTTGCGGTCGAGGAAGGCCTTTCTGAGGAAATGCCGCTTAAACAGAGACTGGATGATACAAGGAAACTGCCACATGGAGATCTGGGGGATGAGTGCTGTCAGCCGAGGGAAAGCATGGACAAGCTCCTAAGGTGGAAATAAGCCTGGAGTCTCCTGGGGTGGTGAGAAACATAGGGTTAAAGCATAAGTGGCTTAGGAGCCAGGGCATGGCATTTGGTATTATCCTTAATACGGAGGGAACACAGAAGGATTTCACACAAGAGAACATGATTTGACTTCCATTTTTAAAAGACCACTCCAGCTTGAGCATACCCTATGGTATGTGAGTGGAGTTGTTCACCACTTCTGTTTTCCTAACAGTTTTTGCCAGAATCCTGCGGGCTCCTGAATCCCACAATGTCACATTTGGCTCCTTTGTGACGCTGCGCTGCACAGCAACAGGCATCCCTGTCCCCACCATCACCTGGATTGAAAACGGAAATGCCGTGAGTGCCATCACTATGGGGACTTGTCTGGGGAAGACTCACTGGAGAGGAATCTCAGGATGGGCCACATATTTGTAAAGTTACCCTGATCTCTGTCACTGGTCCCACCTGCACCTCTATTTCTCAAAGCCTTCCAGGATTTTCATCCTAGCAGTCTCTGCCCTAGAAATTGAACTCCATGGGTTTGCTTCCCTTCCATGGGGAAGAGTAGAAGATCAAATTTTCCTTTATGACTTTATGTAAAAGGGAAATGGTAGCAATTCCTTCCCACACAGGCAAAACAATTTTCACAAAATTCATCAACTTAAGAATTAGTTCACTCCTGGAGGGTACTTTGATGAAAAGCAATCCAGAATTAGAACCCATGACTGTCAGTTTAACCTCTTTAATTCATTTTTCATACTGCTAATAACCAATATATTAAGTGATCAGTATGTGCGAGGCTCTGTTCTAAGCACTTTACATGTACACATTCATTTATTGATTCTACAAATATCTACTGAGTGTCTCCTGGGTGTCAGGCACTATTCTGGGCCTTACAGATACAGGAGCAAACAAAACAGGTAAAGTTCCCTGCCCTCAAAGAACTTACATGATGACGGGGAAAGACAAATAATAAAATAAAGCCAATATTCTATGCAGATAGTGTCAAATACTATGGAGGAAAATAAAGCAGGAAAATAAGACAGGAAGTGCAACCTTATGAGACAGATTCCTTTTTCAATAGAGTAGTCAAGGAAGCCTCATTAAGACGTAGAGAATTGAGGGGCACCTGAAGGGCTCAGTCAGTTTAAGGGTCCAACTCTTGATTTCAGTTCAGGTTATGATCTCATGGCTTATAAGACTGAGCCCAGCATTGGGTTCTGTGCTAAAAGCATGGAGCCTGCTTGGGATTCTCTCTCTCCCTTTCTCTCTGCCCCATTCACATATGTACAAGCATGTGCTAGCACTCTCTCTCTCTCAAAATAAATAAAATTTTTTTAAATGATGAAGACTTTTGAGCTAAGATCTGAAGGAGGTAAGGAGGAGATAACTGTAAGATAACTACAGGTATCTGTAGTTGTAGATAACTATGGGGAGAAAACTAGGGAAAGTCTCTGAGATAAAGGTGCACACGGTACATTAGACAAATAACAAGTTAGTATGACTAGAGGTAACTGAGAAAAGAGGAAAGAGGTAAGGGGTGTATCTAGGAATTGTGGATCATATAAGCTTATGTAGGGTATTGAAACAACTTTGGCTTTTAATTGAGTGAGATGGGATGCCATTTTAGGTCTCTTTCTCTTATCTGTTTTCTTGCTGACTCTTGTTCATTGTGTTTTGTTTCCTTGTGTGCCTAGCTATCTTTGACTACCTGTTGTTCATTGTTTTTTTTGTTTTGTTTTTTTTTCTGGAGGGAGGGAAGGTCAAGGATTAATTTGAGGTCTAGATAAAGGTACTTTTCTCCAGAAAGAATTTTTGTTTATTTTTGCTAAGGACCAGGGGCAACTACTTATCTTGGACCATCTTAAACTGAGTTCAAGATTTGAAGCTCCTTGGCCATCCCAAATCATTATAACACACTCTGCAATTCCATATGGGCATATCACTTGTAGTTCATGTTGGTATGTCCCTGATACCTGGTTCTTTGAGATGTTACTTTATTGTATCTCTTATTACACTCCTCACTCTTATGGAACTTGACTTTTGATTTGTCTCCTCACTCTTCAAGGCCATCCAAAGGAAACAAATTTTTCTGGGTTGGAAAACTGTCAGGGAAAAATAGAAGCTTCTCAGTTTGTTACATTTGTTAAAAGTATTTTTCCAGAATTTTAATTTTTTTCAACCTACTAGAGAAAGTCTTATATGGACAGATGTCTCAGCCTAGTGCTATATGCACATGTAATAGCTCACAACGTTCTGCTACTTTACTGACTCTCTCAAAGTGGGCTCCTACTTATAGCCCTGCTATCTGAACTCTGGATTTTTCCATGACTCTACAGGGAAAATTTATCCATCCTCCTCTCAGTGAACTTTTAGGTTTCAGCAAGCTAGTTGATATTAAGTTTTCTATCAACCCAGTCACATCTCATTGTATCTTCCAGAAATTGCTGAAAATTTCTGGCTCTTTGATTATGATCCCCTGCCACCTTTCTTTGGATTTATGTTTACTAATTTTAGATTTTATTTACCTTTTGGGATTCAGGTAGAAAACGAAGAGTTAAACATGTGGGCTGAGATTATCATTGTAACTCAAGTGTTGGCCAAGCATGACTTGCATGTAATACAACCTTATTTAGTATTTTCTCTCCCCATTAAGCTTCTTCAGTAAGGCAGATTCTTTTCTCACTACTGAGGCTTACCTCAAGCAGGTTCTGTGACTTTTCTGGTTGCTTTTAGGTGATTTTAGATCACTAACACCATCCCAATTTAGTAATCTTAAGTGCCTAACCCTGAGTAATAACCAAAGCTTCCAAATGTAATTCACAGATGGGAAATTTCCCTTCCCCCACCCCCAACCTTTTTTTAAGATTTTATTTTTAAGTAATCTGTCCACCCAATGTGGGGCCTGAACTCACAACTCCAAGATCAAGAGTCACATCCTCTACCGAGTGAGCCTGCAAGATGCCCCACCTTCCTCCCTTTCTTAAGACTACTGCATGCATGCTTCCTGCCTTCCACAACAGTCCTGTTGTTGGCTTCTTTTCTCACACTCATTCGCTCTTCCCCCACTTCCTAACTGCTACTTAAGACTATACTCCTATAGCTTTGGGGTTGGAAGGAGGGAGGAGCAGTACTCAAAGCAGAAAAGTTCTAATTTAATTGACACTCTTTTAAGTTGGCTTTATACCACTGTGACCAACAAGTGTTTAAAACAATTCTTTCCATCATGGACACATTCATGATTCTTCAGAAATCAAGGGATATTCAAGATGACCCCATGACTCATTTTCCTCAGGGCAGGCATCTCCCTTTTAGCCCCCAATTTGTTAGTTGATTGGAAGTCTCTGTCAGAGTCTCATCAATGCTCCCAAAAGATCTTTGGGGAAGATTGAAAATAACTCCAAACCAGCTCTTCTATAAAACCTCTGTGTTCACAAACTCTTGGAACCAGACCACTGAACAGAACCACCCTCTCTTTTCTCCTTCTATTGGAGCTGCTAGGCAGCCTGGCTCTGCCCTTTAGATTTTACAGGTGGTTATGAGATAACATCTCGGCTGTGTCAACAAATTGCAGGTGTGTCAGGGTCCCCAAGACCACCCTCAAGTTTGATGATTCACTAGAAGGACTCACAGAACTCAGAAAAGCCATTTTCCTTATGGTTACAGTTTATTACACTGAAAGAATACAGACTAAACTCAGTAGTGGGTAATCAGTTGTTCTCTCTCAGTGGAGTCCATGGAGAGCACCTAATTCTCCCAGCAATGATATCAACATGTACGGCATCTTGTACCAAGGAAGCTCATCCAGCGTTGGTGTCCAGGGTTTTTCCTGAAGGTCGGTTACATAAGCATGGAGGGTTCACATGACTGACCTTAGCTAGTCTCTAGCCCTTCCAAAGGTCAAACTGATACAGCATAGCCTAGAGTCCCTGCTGAACAAAAAGAGCTATTCACCATAATTTGCATTTGAACATAAACTATCTGGCATAGCTCATGGTCTCAGATACACAAAGACACTCTTATGAGGCAGGATTTTCCAAAGGATGAGAGGTTATCTCTTAAAAGCAAGTCAAAAGCCAGAAAGGGTTTGAGTGCAGGGTTTGAGCACCTCAAGTCCAATAAGTTAACCGTTTATCCATAGCAGGGGACATAAGTCAATCCTGCAGGTGGTCCTATTGAAGACCCTCTGTCATACCTTAAGGAGATGGAGTGTTTTTCAAGCCAGTCCCTTGGGTGGGGTGAGGATGGCTCTCACTACAGCTATGCAACTCAAACCTTGATGAGTCATATAAGGGGCCTCAGCCATTTTCATTTTTCATGTCCTCCAGGATAGTCTCTCTCCAACTTTTTGGTATCTTGGTTGCAGTATGCATATGTTGTCATATTACAAAATATTAACAGCAACATTTTAAAGTCAAAGGAGTGTTCCACATGAGGAGAAAAAAGGAAAGAGAGGAAAAGAAGGTGAGGATGGGGAAGAGAAGTAGGACACTAGATAAGGGAAGGGAAGAAGGGAAGGGAGAGAAGTGTGTGGGAAGCAAAGCATGTCCGTGTGTGAAATTCTGGTAGATTTAGTACACTAGGAAAAAGACGCCAAATTCTAAGCTGACCTGAACTAATAAAGAATGTCATCCTGCAAAAGCAGCCTCTTTGGGGCTTACAATTCATTTATTACTTTGTTTTCACTACTGTTTGTGCTGAAAGGTTGTTTCTTTCTTTTCTGACACTTGAACAAAACCACTTTTCTCATAATTTGTGTTTAAAACCAATTTATCTTGTCTCTTCAAAATATAGTAAATGAATTAATGTCATTTTATAGGCTTGCTACATGAGGTATCATAAATAAGAATAGGTGAGGGGTTAGCAGACTTAAGTTGGAAATATCTCTCTTCAGCTGATGTAACTGTAGGAAAGTCCACTTACCTCTCAGACATGGATTTTACCATATTTTTAATGATAGAAGTGTCAGGTGGCTGGAGAAAATGATCCCTAATACAACATGAGGGCTGAAGTTCTCCAATTTTGTTAAGTTACAATCAAGTAACTTGTAGTTCCTGTTATTCTTTACCTCTCTAATTAAAGTGTCATAATTCAAATCTTGGGGTGCCTGGGTGGTTCAGTCAGTTGAGCATCCAACTTCTAATTTCAGCAGGTCATGATCCCAGGGTTGTGGGATCAAGCCCTGCATTGGGCTCTACAATGAGTGTGGAGCCTGCTTAAGATTCTCTCTCTCCCTCTGCTCCTTTCCTCGACTTGTGCTCACACTCTCTAAAGTAAATAAGTAAAATAAATTTCAAATCTTATTTGTCAGTATGTTTTGTGGCTCTTCTGTGGAAGTCACCATAGTTGTCTTAAGCCTCTCTAGGTAGTATAAAAAATATGTCCTGAGAAATCTGGGAAACTGATGATAGGACTTTACTGATTTGTTTTCCTCTAAGAAAACAGGAATAAAGAAAATGTAAAGACATATGCTTTAGAAAAAATTCAGTGTTTTCAAAGGCTCATATTAGTTTAGAACTGGAAGATATATTTTTAGTCTCTCTTGGAGTTCATGAGTAGTAAAAAAAAAAAAAAGTTGGATGGTTGGAGTTAGTTTTGGTCCTACTGAGACCCCAACTTAATCATTCAAGATGTGATTCACAAAAAGATGTGAATTCACAAGATTCAAGATGTGATTCACAAAAAAGCAGGAAGCAAAAATAGATTCATTGCCTATGATTCTAAAACATGAATAAAACAAACTAATAGTGACTTTCTTCCAGGAAGAAAGCAAAAGTACATCTGTGGTTCTCATGGTCAGAGAGAGGGTTGCTCTTATAGCCAAGTTTCATTCGTGGTGATATGACCCACATCCAAATAGAAACCGAGACGATCTTGCTCGTGCTGACACAAATCACAGGAAATGGAGGCAATCTCAGGCATGTGGTATGCTCTGAAGTAATCAAGAATTATTTTTGCTTTCTTCCTATGCAAATGTCATTCATTTTCCATGGAAATCTGTAGTCTTAGATGAACTTCAAAGTGAATAGTAATATTCCTTTTATTTGACAACACTGGAAGTAGGAGTGTCACGTGGATAGAGCAGAGCTCACTTTTCTTAAAGAAAATAAACTTCTATTCTGATAACCAGATTTATTTCAAGTTAGACTGATAATATCTCCATTATTTTGGCATTCAAGTAAAAAAATATAGAAATATTACATGTTCTCTTATTCCTCCAATAAATAGTTCCTAAAGGATTTTAAAAGCTGAATCCTTTCAATTTATTAGAAGAGTTTTATAAAAAATAAATAACCAAACTATCTATGTTGAAAATTGTGCTTTTGAATTTTCTTAAAAGGAGGCTCACCTTTACTTTACATGTGTTTTTAAGAGGTAGTATTTTTGATTTGAAGTACATGAGCTTTGGAGTCCTCTCATCTTACTAGCTGTGTAAGTTAAAATAATTACATGTATCAGCTGGAATATATTGCATCAAATATTGCAGTAGTCAGATTGAAAGAGGTAACTATGGCGATGTTGATCACAAACAATGTGGAAGGTTTTCTCAGGCTGTTACCCATTTTTCTTTTTAAAAAATGTTCATCTATTTTGAGAGAGAGAGAGAGAGAGCAGCGGAGGGGTAGAAAGACAGGGAGAGAGAGAATCCCAAGCACAGAGCCTAATGCAGGGCTTGAACTCATGAAACCGTGAGATCATGACCTGAGCCGAAACCAAGAGTTGGACGCTTAACCAACTGAGCCAGCCAGGTGCCCCTCGCCCTTTTTCTATGATGCGCATACAGACATTGTTCCAACCCCCTACACATGGACCCTACTGGGCCATACCCTCCGGCTCCATGAGGTATTCTCAACAAGCTGGAACTATTTGTAAGACAGAACCATCAAAGCCAGAGGCCTTCCTATGCTACCAAGTCATGCTGAAGTGATGAGATTATTCATACTTGCAAATAGATTCTCTCAAAACAGCATTATTAATGTATTAATGATACATAAAAATATTCCACAGGTCAATACTACTTTGCCACTTTCAAAAAGCTTTTATACACATTACCTCAGGTGTGAACCAAGATGCCTATTTCCGACACAGTTTCCTGTCTGACTGCCTCTTTTTGAGGTCACTGTCTCAGAAAGAGAACTGCACATACGGAACAGAGAGCTGTTTATCCAGCAAGTTCAGGGCAGTATGCCTGACTGACTTGCAGAAAATAACATATTTACTGTAAATCCCAGATATAGTCACCTCAATTAAGTACTCGGTTTCGCCTAGGCATACCTTGGTCAAAACTGGTAATAATCTGAACCCGAGGGGCAAAAAGATCAAAATGGAGGGCAAGGGGTGGTTTTTATTTTTAGGTCATCAAAAAAATACGAAACTGTTAGGATGATCCATGAAGAAAGAAAAACAAATTCACACTCTGACTAACAAGGCCTGCTGTGCATGAGTCACAAACCAAATCAAGCAAGGCCTCTGGAAACAGGAGAAAAAGCCTTTAGGAGCTGCACCATAATCGAGCAATGGGCCTCGTAACTTTTGTCTCCTCACTGAATTATTTCAACACCCAGATGAAGTCTAGGAGAAGAGAGGTCAGCCAACTTAAAACTCATCCTCTTTCCTACCAAGAATGTTTTCAGTAACCTTGAGGAGGAATTTAGGAATGATTTTCTTAGGTGTGAACACGAAAATAACGCTAGTTTCGTCAACTTCAGGGGAAAGACTCCTTCCCAAGTCATCTCCCAGGCACTGCACACACCTCCTCTTGAAGGAGGAATTAACCTTGCAAAGGGGGAAGGTAACTGTTCTATAGATTTCACTATCAACTGGAAAGGGATTGTATTTATAAAAGAAACATCCCAGTAGCATAAAGCACATTGATTGAGCCTAGAGGTTTGAGGTCTTTAGCTTTTCTCTCATGGTTGCTTTGCTCCTAAAATTCGGGGAGAATCCAACATTGCATTTCAAATTATTCAGTCTTTTCTATTTAACTTGGAAACTCAAATCCATAAGAGGTTGCACTGCTGATAAATATAATAATGATGAATTCTATCTGAACTTCCAACCGAGTGTATGTCTCTTGAAGATACTTTTCTCTCTGCCTCGTCAATTTCTCACAGAGTCCGGGCTGCTTCTCTGGGGGAAACTACCATAATGCTGGATCTGACTTAAGTTGATGTTCACGTGATGTTTTTATCATGAAGGTTGGAAATAGTAGTGCAGGGAAGGAATAAAAAGACAAAGAAGCTAATAGAACAGACTTCCCTGCTTAATTGCTAGGGAGAGTACTGGTTCCAAGCCTAGCCAGACACGGGGCCGCAGAAAGAATAAAGCTGGTTTCACCCAAGGGCTTGCCTTCTCCTTGCTAGTCTAACTGTGAAAACAGGCAAAATAGCAAAATAACTGGCTCCAAATTTCTTATGCCCAGCCTCATTTCCCACTAAGGGACAGAGAGAGATCTTTCAAGGCCACTCCTCTGAGATAAGATCAGGGTGAAATCATTGACTAATTCTTTGGTTGTCATTCCATTCAGATTTCCCTCAAACTGGCATGTTCCCCTGCATACAAACAGTGACAATTAAAGAATAATTATTGTAAAGATGGTATAGTGCTCAAAAAAAAGTGAAGAATCACCATTTTAAAAAGTGTCACCACCCTAACAATGACATTTAAGTCATACATTTGTTTTGTTCATGGGTTATTTGTTGAGATTAGCATTCTTGTTTTCTAATAACTCTCCATTTGTTCTCTTCTAGTGCTAGGAAAGACACTCTAACATAACAGTTAAAAGCACAGGCTTTGGGATCAAACTGGGGCACGAATTCTAACTCTGCAACCTAATAGAAAGTGCTAGTCAGCTGTCTTTCCCATAGAGCTGAAGTGATGATAATAAATAAGCACGTACATAAATTAGCCTACCAATGAAGTGCTAATATTGCATTGATATCCTGCCTCTTCAAGGACATTTGATTTTCTGATTCAAAGAGTATGACAGGATGTATGTCATGACTCAGAAACAGAATTTGCTTTACAATCATTTTTCTTCATAACCATCTATCTATCTGTTGTGCATTTGTGGAGGACAGAACAGGAGTTAACCTTTTAGTAATGCTCATAAGCATGTGAGTTGACTGGGTGGTTTTGCCGATTTGGGCCAGGATTTCATGATCTTGGCTGATCTAGTTCCTTTGACGGGCACGTTAACTGGGGGCTAGTTATGATTCTATGATCTAGAATGGCCTCACTTGTATAGCTGGTGGTTGTTCTTGGCTCCCAGCTGGGGCAGTGGGGATAACTGGACCGTGTGTGCCTCTTCCTCAAGTAGGCTAGCTCTGGGTTGGTCATAGGAGGTCACAGGCTCCAAGAGCAACAAGAAAGTAAGCCACAGGGTGCAAGAATTTTACAAGCCTGTTTTTGATTTTCTAAAATAGGTACAAGGCCAATTTAGTTTCAGTGCATGGAGAGAGATGCTACTTCATGAGGGAAGAGCTACAAAGGTTTTGGCTATTTTTGTAATCTACCCCATGCCTTTTGATCATCATTTTAATACTTTCTCTTTCAAGTCAACCTGGTGCATCACATTAGGAAATCCTTTACCTAATTCTATCTGGGTTTTTTTTTTTTTTTTTTTTCCCCTCTACTCCACCAGGTTTCCTCTGGGTCCATTCAGGAAAGTGTGAAAGACCGAGTGATTGATTCGAGACTGCAGCTGCTTATCACTAAGCCAGGACTCTTCACATGCATAGCTACTAACAAGCATGGAGAGAAATTCAGCACTGCAAAGGCTGCGGCCACCATCAGCATAGCAGGTACAATGGATTTTCATAATTGCATTGCTTTGAGAGAAGGGAGAGTTGGCACTATTTCACATAGCATTTTGGAAGAAATCTGTTTTATTTCTTACTCCAGTCCCCTTTAGGCTATTTCTCCTCCTTGGGGACATTCCAGAGGTTGATCTAGATCATTGACATTGGGAGATTTATCGCCTTGAAAATGAAATCCTCAAATACCCGTCCTAGTAATGGGTAACAGCTTCCAGGAGTTCATTTCTAGTCCGCCCTCCCTTTCTTTTCTTTCCTCCCTCCTTCCTTCCTTTTCTGTTTTACCTTTTCTTTCCTTTCCTTCCTCTCTCTCTTCTCTCTCTCTTCCAAGCCCCCTCTTTTTTTACTTCTTTCATGGAGCCAGTCACACTTCCCACGGCTCTCAAAGACGAACTTGGCAGATATTTAACATGGTTGTGCCAATTTCTGCACGGTTATTTCTTGAGGGCATTTTTACTTATGAGTATTTGATCTACTTTGTGGCCTTCCCCTTTCCTGTTTCATGAAAGTGATAGCAGGACTTACAGGTGTTTTCAAGGAAAAGAGCTGACATATGGATTTCTAGGATATTTGTGTTGAGTTATAAAGGTTTATTTTTAAAATATAAATGACCCAAAGGCTTCTGAGAACATTTGCAGAATTCCTAGAGATGGAAATAATCCCCGTATCAGGAAATGCCAGGCATGTTACACTCAGAATGTGTCTACTGCCGAAGGGTCAGCAGAGACGCTTGGCCTCACATGTAAGGCAGGCACTGGTAGAACCTGTGCCCAGGGCTAGCTCCCCAGATCCTGCTATTTCTTATTGCTGTGCCACTTCTTTGATCTTCCACGATGGGGAGATTGCTAGTTATGTTTGTGATTTTAATATGAGGGGAAGAGAGACCACAGAGAACTATATATGGAGAATTGGATAAGGCTGGCCATATTAAAGCATGCCTGTGAAGTAAGGAGAAGATTCAAGGATTCCTTCTGCCTTCTTCTCCAGGGATATATCTGCTTGTAGTATCTTGATATATCATATCAGTTATTCTAGAATTTTCACTGATGGGAAATGATTTCTCCTAGAGAATGGTGAGAGTTCTAAAAGTAAATTCAACTCAATTTAACAAACAATAAGAAAACAATTATTGTTTATATAGGACCTTGTTTATAAAATACTCTTGCATGCATTTATTAAAAGCTAGATCAGGCCATTAGGTAGAATAAAGGATGCACACTTAAGTAACAAATGGAATAATTAACGATGCAGTGCCTGCCTTCCAGGGACTTTCAATCTAGAAAGGAAGTCAGTTACCCATATACATTATGGCACAGACTATGTTCTATTGCAGAAGCAGAGACAAAGTATAACAGCCAAACAAGAGAGAGAGAGAAATTAAGCTTTGGAAAGAGCTACCACTTAAGCAGGAGACAGGAGCATGAGACAGAAAGGTTAAAGTGTGTTCAGAAAACAGCAGGTGGATTGGCAAGCTTAGAGCATGATGGAGACTGGGAGTGAGGTAGAAAATGGGAAGAACGGTTTGAAATGTGGGCTCTGGCCAAGTTACGAACAGCCTGAGTAGGTTAAATGTCTTCTTCAGTCAGTGAGAAGTCATCTAATTATTTTAAAGGCAGGAGACCAGCGATATGGTCAGATATATCCATTGTCAAGTTAACAGATGCTGGGTGTAAAGGAGTAGGAGGCATGCACACAGTTAGGAGGCTATTCCAGGAGTCTAGAAGAGTCACGAAGGTCTGGGCAACACCTGCAGCACTAGGTGCAGAGAAGAGAGATACAGGAGACCTATCAGGATAGAAACATAGGAATTGAATGCTAGAATGTAGCAGTGTAGTAGAATGTGTTAAGATGTAAGAGTGAAGGTGTCTAGGACAAATAATAATGGATAAAAAAATTAAAAACAAGACTATGAGGAGTTCCAGGAGATAATAAAAGAATTAAAGGTTTTGATGCATTTGAATAACCTGGAATTATTCTAGTCTCACTATCTAATGTTTTATTTGATATTCAAGAGCCAATGTTAAATAAATAAATACCTATTTATAGTATCTATCCATCCATCCGTCTATTTGTATAACGTATGTGTGGAGAGAGAATGAGAGGGAGGGAAGGAGGGGGAGGGAGGAGCGAGAGAGATTTACATATGAATACTCAAATCTAAGAAAAGAAACTGATTTAATCTAGTCTAACCTATACCTCCACAGGGTGAAAGAGAAAAATTAATGTTGCTAATTTTAAGAGCATTTCATTTTAGGTAACTATTCAGTCATTCACATATTAATTCCCTGCCAGTGCTCTTCCTTCCCTTCTCCCTGCCTCTCCCTGGATGACAGGGGAAAAGGGACTTGGACCCATGCAGTGGTGGTGTCCTCTGGAACAAACCCATACCCTATTCTCTGGTGAAATCTACAGCTGGAGAACTTGTGAGCTCATCTCTTGGCTTTGTTAGGACCCAGAGGATCCCCCTGGCTGGCTCAGCACCTTTGAGGCTTTGAGGCTCCTCCTGTAACTGTAGTCCTCTACATCTCAATCACATCCTTCATCCAGCCCCTCTCTTGAGTCTACTTTGCAACCTCTGCAACTAAGTCACCCTGTGACTCCCTATGAAGGCAGCCCTGCTGAATTCCAATTCAGCTCCTTATCTGGGGCCTGAAGCAACTTCTGCATCACTTTCTGCATCACTTTCATGTTATACAAAATCCAAGAGAGTCAGACTGACTGACCCAGCTTTGCTAGACAGAGCTACCATTTTTACACAAATGTGGCCATCCCATGTCAGGATAAGGGATCCCTATAAGGTTCCCTGCTTCTAGAGTTCCAAATAAGAATCCAGACCCTCTGCTTTGGCTTTTTACTTAATTTATATCTCCCTTCTAGGATTCTGGCCAGAGAAAGGAATCTATAAAAAAATCTAAAAAAATCTATATCTGAATTCTTAATTCCTCTACCTTCCTCCTTTCCACAACATACCAAGCTGGAGGGATTCCCACTTCTGTGTGGCAACCTTCAGAGCCTAGCATCATAAATACAAAGATGAGTATGAAGGCAGTGGTATGGCAATAAAGAAGGAGAACCTAATATAATGGGTATATCTACATCACACCAAGGCAGATTCATTGCATGGACATGATCTTCAAAATGCTGAAATGACTATAGAGCATGACTGCCACCATATTGTATACAGCAGCATCACCCCTGAGTCCCTGACCTAGTTCTAAGGAGAGCCTGAACCAATTCCACTAATTAATGGAATATACCAACAGAGGAGACTGTAATACTAGAAAAAATAATGATATCTTCTGGTGGTAAAAAGAGCCTTAAGTTATGGCAAGCAGCATAGAAAGGCAGGGTCTCAGGATTGAGGGAGAAGTGGTCTTAAGCATCAACACTGAGTGAGGATGGAGGCAATCAGCAAAGGTAGCCTGGGGGGAAATAGCAGTAGTCTTTGCATGAGGAAAAAGATGGTGGAACCAATGCATGGATTAGCATGTAGCAGCAGAGAAGATTAGAAATCTCCTGTGGCAGCAGAGTTGAAAGCAGATGAGAAGCAGTAACCTAAGTAAGGTAATGGTCATGTAGACTGGAACCAACCAGGACTTGATTTTAGCCAATGGGCAATGCATACTTAGTGAGCATTAGGTGCTGTAACCAATGTGAACCCTTCTGTACGTGGGAAAAAAAATGTTACTAAAAGGAGTGAAAATGGACTCCCTTAAGGAGCTAATTCATAAAAACCTACAAGATCTTTCTGTTTATCCCCTGATCTATTTTTCCTGTTGGATCTCACTTACTATGAGGCTTGAAGCTCCCCTACTTTTCCTAAAATTTCCCCAGGCAGATCTAATGAGGGTGTCTCATGAGTGCAAAGGAATAAGAACCTTTGCACTCTGAACCCCATGAGACATCTGCCATTTTCTCTTCCTCTCCTTGGCCCATTCTTTTCAGTTAAATCTGCTAGAGGCCTCATGATGATCCCAGTGCCATCACTGAGGAAACTACCTCCCAATCTTGGGGTGCTCCCTGAGGCAATATTCCAGGGAAGTGAGGCCACATCAGTGAAAACCAGATCCACGGAGCCACTTAATTCAGAATCATTTTTTAAAAGCTTGGTCTTATGCTCCCCAGTCTTCCCAGAGCATGGATGTGACATCTGCTTTCTGCATTTCTGTTTTCAGCGCCCCCCCCCCACCTCCTTTGGCCTCTGATGCCTCAGAGGTGCAGAGCTTTGAGTCAGACATGGTGACTCCTCTTGACTCTCTGGCAATGCTTCCTTACCCCAAACTCTCCTTGCGCTCATTTCAGCCATCCCCATCGTCCCCTAGTGTTCTGTAGTCAACGGCCTCCTTTGTCACATTCTCTGTGTTTCACTTTGAAGCTTTTACTCCATCTGTTTATTTACTCATCCCAGCAGGAAAACTGGAAATGGAAAAATCTGGTCTGGTGCTTAGGATTTATGTCTAATGATATTTCTAGTGTTTGAAGGAAAACAAAAAATAAGGATCAGCCTTCATTTTCCCAAAACTCTTCCATGTGTATGTCCGAATCCTTATGTGTTGTTCAAGAAATGTGATAGACTTCTTTCTGACTCATTTACATTTGCTGTTAGTCATCAAACGGAGTCAGAAGAGCTTTTGGAACCTCTCCCTATGAACCAGGAAGTTGCATTTCCTTCCAGCCACAACCTTGAAAGGCTCAAGTTGCAATTCAAAATCACCAGGATGCTGGGAATTTGGCCAGGTGCCTTCTCTTTGTCATTAGAACCCCCGGCTCTATGACAGAGACCAACAAGACAGTCCATGATCCCTGTAATGAGCATAATTCTGAGCCATATGCCACCAAAACGAGCACAGGTACTAATTCTACCAAACATTTAAAGAAGAATTATCACCAATGCTTCTCACACTCTTCCAAAAATTGAACAGGAAGAAATGCTCCAAAATTCATTTTACAAGGCCAGCATTACCCTGACATCAAAGCCAGATTAAAGGATACAACAAGAAAACTACAGACCACTTTCCCTGATGAACACAGATGCAAAAATTCTTAGAAAAACATTAGCGAGCCAAATTCAATAGCATATTAAAAAGCAAACTTACCAGGGCACCTGGGTGGCTCTGTCAGTTGAGCATCTGACTCTTGATTTTGGCTCAGGTCATGATCTTAGGGTCGTGGGATGGAGCCCCACATCTGTCTCTGTGCTGAGCATGAAGCCTGCTTAATATTCTCTCTCTCCCTCTGCCTCTCTCCCCTGGTTGCTCTCTCTCTCTCTCTCTCTCTCTCTCAGTCTCTCTAAAATAAAATACAAAAAAAAAAAAAGAGCACTCATCATGATCAAGTGGGATTGATCCCTAGGTTGCAAGGATGGTTCAACATATGCAAATAAATAAATGTGATATGTCACATTAATAGAAAGATAAAAGTCCTATTATCTCAATAG
The DNA here is from genome assembly GCA_028646485.1 of Cryptoprocta ferox. NCBI lineage: Eukaryota > Metazoa > Chordata > Mammalia > Carnivora > Eupleridae > Cryptoprocta > Cryptoprocta ferox. The sequence goes on along the minus strand of CM053568.1, from coordinate 21,880,591 downwards.
ATGCAGAAAAGCATTTGAAAAAGTGCAATATCCTTTCATGATAAAAATGCTCAACAAACTAGGTATAGAAGGAACATACCTCAACACAATAAAGGCCATCTATGACAAACCCACAGCCAACATCGTACTCAATGGTGAGAGGTTGAAAACTTTTCCTCTAAAATCAGGAACAAGACATGGGTACCCACTCTCACCACTTCTATTCAACATATTACTAGAACTCCTAGCTAGAGCAGTTAGGAAATGAAAAGAAATAAAAGGCATCCAAATTGAAAAGGAAGAAGAGGGGCACCTGGGTGGCTAAGTCGGTTAAGGGTCCAACTTTGGCTCAGGTCATGATCTCACAGTTTATGAATTCAAGCCCTGCGTTGGGCTCTGTGCTGACAGCTCAGAGCCTGGAGCCTGCTTCAGGTTCTCTGTCTCCCTCACTCTCTGCCCCCCCCCCACTCGTACTCTGCCTGTCTCTCTGTCTCTCTCTCAAAAATGAATAAAACCTTTTTAAAAAATTTTTAAAAAAAGAAAAGGAAGAAGTAAAATTATCTGTTTGTAGATGACAGGATCTTATATGTGAAAATGTTAAAGACTCCACCACAAAACCATTAGAACTAACCAACAAATCCAGTAAAGTTGCAGCATATAAATCAACATACAGTAATCAGTCATGTTTTTATACACTAACAACAAAACATCAGAGAAAGAAATAAAGAAAATCCTCCCATTTACAATAACATCAAAACAATAAAATACCTAGTAACAAGTTTCATTGAGAAGGTAAAAGATCTATATGCTGGAAACTCTTTAGAAGAAAAGATTTTGATGAAAGAAATTGAAGACATGAATAAACAAAAGGATATCCTATTTCATGGATCAGAAGAATTAATATTATTAAAATGTCCATATCACTCAAAGCAAGCTACAGATTCAATGCAATACCTATTAATATTCCCATGGCATTTTTCACAGAACAATCCTAAGATTTGTATGGGACCACAAAAGATCACAAACGGCCAAAGCAATCCTGAGAAAGAAAAACAAAGCTAGAGACATCACACTTCCTGATTTCAAACTATATTACAAAGCTATAGAAATCAAAATAGTATGAAGTTGGCATAAAAACAGACACAATGGAATCAAGAGCCCAGAAGTAAACTCCCATGTATATGTGAATTAATTTACTACAAAGAAGTCAAGAATACACAATGGGCAGGGGGCACCTGGGTGGCTCAGTCAGTTGAGCATCTGACTTCGGTTCAGGTCATGGTCTCACAGTTCATGGGTTTGAGCCCCATGTCATGATCTGTGCTAACAGCTCGGAGCCTGGAGACTGTCTCAGATTCTGTGTCTCCTTCTCTCTCTCCCCCCTCCTCTGCTCATGCTCTGCCTCTGTCTCTCAAAAATAAATAAATGTTAAAAAAAAGTTAAGAATACACAATGGGGAAAGAACAGTCTTTTCAATAAATGGTACTGGGAAAAATGGATAACCATACAAAAGAATGAAACTGGACCCCTACCTTATGCCATACACAAAAAGCAACTCAAAATTGATTAATGTCCTAAACATAAGACCTGAAACCATAAAACTCCTAGAAGAAGACAGAAGCAGTAAGCTTTTTGACATGTCTTGGTGATGATTTTTTGGATATATGTCACCAAAATGATAACAATAAAAACTAAACCAGTGGGGTTACATCAAACTAAAAAGCTTCTATACAGAAAAGGAAGCCATCAACAAAATCAAAAGGTTTCCTATGAAATGGGAGAAAATATTCTCAAATCATGTATCTGAGAAGAGGTTAATATCCAAAATATATAAAGAGCTCATACAACTCAATAGAAAAAGACAAACAATTCAATTATAAAAAAGGGGCAATGGGTCTGAACAGACATTTTTCTAAAGAAGACATACAGATGGCCAACAGATACATGAAAAGGTGCTCAACATCACTAATCATCAGGGAAATGCAAATCAAAATCACAATGTGGTATTACCTCATACCTGTTAGAATGACTATCCAAAAAAAGATGAGAGTTAATAAGCATTGGCAAGGATGTGGAGAAAAGAAAACCCTTGTGCACTGTTTGTGGGAATGTAAATTGGTTCAGACACTATGGAAAACAGTGTGGAAGGTCCTCAAGAAATTAAAAAAGAGGTAACATGTGATCCAGCAGTTCCACTACTGGGTGTTCATCCAAAGGAAATTAAAACATGACATTGAAGAGGTATCTGCATTCTCATGTTTGTTGCAGCATTACTCACAGTTTATCTAAACAGTAGATACCAGTTAAAAGATATTGAAGCAACCTAAGCTTCTGTCAACAAATGGGTAAGGAACATATATATGTATATATAATATCTCATCATACATCTTCTAATATCTCATATACATATATACATACAATGGGATATTATGCAGCCATGATAAAGAAGGAAATCTGGCCATTTGCGACAACATGGATGAAACCTGAGGGCGTTATGCTAAGTGATGTAAGTCAGAGAAGGACAGATATGTATGATATCACTTATACGTATTACTTTAAAAAGTCTAACTCATAGAAAGAGAGACTACAGTGGTAGTTTACCCCATGTTCCGTGGTGGAGGGAAATAGATGTTGGTCAAGGGTACACACTTCCAGTTATAAGATGAATAAGTTCTGGGAATCTTTGTACATATGGTGATTATGGTTAATAATACTGTATTATATACTTGAAAGTTGCTATGTGAATAGATCTTAAATGTCCTCACCACAAAAAAGAAATGGTAATATGTGACATGATGGAGCCATTAGCTAATGCTAAGGAGGTAATCATTTTGCATTATATAAGAATATACCTTAAACTTAGACAACATTATATGTCAGTTATACCTCTGTAAAGCTGGCCAAAAAAATAGATGCCAGTTCAGTAGAGGAAAAGCTTGTATTTCCCATTCTCAGTGGCATTAATAGGTCCCTCCTGGAAGACTGAGGTTCAGAGTTCCGTCTATCCTTATCCAGCCTGAGAGTGCAGGAGTGAGTCTGTGTTCCCATCCCTCCTCCAACACAAGCCACTCAGTCTACCAACACCCCCACCATCTGCAATGCCCCTTCTTTGGACTGACCTCAGGGTCTGGGGCTTCCAGTCACTCAGTTTAAAGCTCAAATAAATATATGTAGCATATCCAAAAATAGGCACAGGGAGAAATCTGATGTGGTAGTGTTGGAGTTCCCCACCCCCACAATGGGCCACAGATGTTTATATTCTGTATTTTAGGAGTTGATGTTTCACACTATTACCATAAAAAAAAGGAAGTTTGAATTATGTTTTCACAATTGATATAGCTAATTGAATGTACTATCAGGTTTCGTGGTCTCTCTCATGTCTGATAGTCACATTCCCGTGTCCCTGCAATGTTCGTCCCAATAACAAGACACGTGGTGACGTAGCAGGGGCACATGACCACCTCTACCACTCAGTGCTTGAGCCAGGATTGGTAAAGTGCTCTTACCAACAAAACAGACACTGCGCCCTGGTGTTTCATGGTGGCTTTATCTGGCTTCAAATTGATTAAAGGTGTTTGTTTTTGTTTTAAATGAAAGGGAAAAGAATACATGAGTAACAGCCAGTAGCCATCCTAAATTGCTACCAGCTGTCCTGCAGTTAGGCATAAGCGGCAAGCATTCTTTTTACAATTGGGCAGCTTTCTCATATTAAAGTTTACTGTGTGTTTTAGAAGACGGCCAAAATTTTAGACTTTTCCAGATAAATTTAAAGATACTGCACATATTGATGACTGTTGGAAATTTTTGGAATTTTAAAAAATCTAGTTTTGAAATCAAAGCACGTATTTACAATTGCAAAGTTCTTTAACCCCTCCCCTGCTCCTCACCCTCCCAGCAAAACAAAATGTGACTGGAGGAATATCTGTTAGAAACACATGGAAACCCTCTGATTCTCTTAATATTCTCAAGACATCCAAGCACCCTAAATTATTTTCATTTTTCTTTCGTTACTTGTCCTCGAAATAGAAGCCTATCTAAGCTGAGTACCTCCTCCCAAGTACTATGGCTGGGTTCTCTTTGGCACTGACTGGCGCATCTTCATGGTATTGAGTCCTCCTTTTCCATCTCAAATTCTGGACTCTTTCATAATCATAACCTTGGCCTCCTGGTATTTCACCAGCTTTCTCTAACAAAGTCCCTTGGTGGCTAGCAGCAAGGAATTTAGAGCTGCCTGGGCTGATAATGCCCGAGGTGGATCCAGCCTGAAAAGAATACAGTTCCTGGAGACCCTGTTTGCTCGTCATCTCCTCCAAATATGCCTGTTGATACAATATCTGACCTTCTAACTGAAGAGAACTTTCCAGAAACTTAGGAATTAGAGATATCAAAGCTATTTCTTGCAAATCTTAAGATTAAAATGTACTAACTTTTGTTTCTTTTTCCCTTTAATGTGATTTCCTGTGGGACCTTCCTTTCCTGTTAAGAGTGGAGGTAAGATATGGTTGTCGCATCATGTTTTGTTGTGATTTTTTTGTTTGCCATTTATTGTTATTTGCTGAATACTGTAATCGTTCAGAAGCTTTCTAATTTCTAATCCTTTTTATACTCTTACAAGATGATAATGAAGATGAATGTAGGTAACATCTATTGAATACGTACTATGCATCAGACACTGTGCTAAGAACTTTACATGCATTATTTAAGTTTATTCTGGGGCAACTGGGTGGCTCAGTTGGTTGAGCATCTGACCTAGGCTCAGGGCATGATCTCACAGTTCATGGGTTCAACTCCCAAATTGAGCGCTGTGCTGACAGCTCAGAGCCTGAAGCCTGCGTCGGATTCTGTGTTTCCCTCTCTCTCTGCCCCTACCCCAATCATGCTCTGTCTCTCTCAGAAATAAAATAAACATTAAAAAATTTAAATTTATCCTCAGGACTTCCCTATGAAAGAGGTACTATTATTATGCCTACTGTACAGAACAGGAACTAAGAGAGTTTCTTTGAACTGGAGAGTTCCAGTGACTTATACAAACAGTAAATGATAGGCTTAGAAATTGAACCCAGGACAAACCCCCCAATTCCCACTCATAGTTTTATCCTGTAGATAAGAAAAGAAAGTATCACCTTGTAATATAATAGTTTGCAACTTACAGTGTGATATTTTCAGTAAAATTGGTGGACTTTCATAAACACTCTATGAAGTGTCAAAACTTCTTATCTAATTTTACAAGTAACAAAACTGAAATTCAGAATTATCAATTAATAATAGTAATAAGTATAATAGATGTTTGTGGTATATTTATGATCACCATTTTTATATTAACATTTCAGTGACTTTATAGGCCAAGACCTATTAGTATCCCTATTTTTTAATAGAAGGAACCTGATACACTAGGAGCTGTCCAGACCGCACAGCTGGAAAACTATAAAGCTGTCAATCTGAGCTCAGGTAGACAGACTCAAGAGCTTAGACTGGTAACTACTATACTAACCCAGATGGCACAGTAACTGAGCAGGACCTAGAATTCTACCCTTTGATTCTAATTCCATGGAATAAAGTAAGTCATTGCATTAGAAAATTTGGTTAGTTCTTAATCTTGTGCCAATTCATGTAGCTTTGAAACATTCATTCACTTATCACAGTTCTAAGAGATAGTCCTGTCCCCAAGGACTCTACAGTGAAGCTGAATATCTACTGAACAGATATACAACATAATGTGGTAAAAGTTAAATTAAAACATGAGCCACCAAGAGAAGAGATGCCATCTTTCCTTCACACGCTATTCATCCTTCCTGTCCTTCCTATGCATTTTTATTTATTTATTTTTAATGTTTATTTATTTTTGAGAGAGAGAGAGAGAGAGAGAGAGAATCTGAAGCAGACTCCAAGCTCTGAGCCTTCAGTACAGAACTGGATGTGGGGCTCGAACTCAGGAGTGGCGAGACAATGACCTGAGACGAGGTCAGATGCTCAATCGACTTGAGTCACCCAGGCACCCCCTTCCTATGCATTTTTAAACCACTCACTCTATTTCTGACATATTGGAAAGCATAAAAACAAAACAACTTGTATGTATTCACTGCCCCCAAGGAATTTACATTTTTCTAGGGGTGCACATGTACACTCAAAGATTAATTACAAGGCAACATAATAATGGAAGCATGAACAAACTCCAAGGACTCAAGGACAGAAACAGATCATTTGAATGCAAGTAAATGCAAATGAAAAAATTTAAGCTCATTAGTAGTCAAATAAATGCTAAATAAAGAAAAAGTCCCTACTATTTTTCACTTGTGGTAGCACAAGCACTCTCAAACCACTGGTAGAAAACTGCTGTAACCCCCCTCGAGAACATATGGCAGTTTTTATTAAGAACCTTAAGATGGTTGTATCTATTGATTGGATAAACCCACTTTTAGTAATTTGTGTTAAGAAAATAATAAGTGTATGAGCAACAAAACTGAAAACAATAGTATATTTTTTAGTGAAATTTATGAGCGATGTCAATATCTACCAATAAGGGAAATTGTGATTAAAAACCATGCTTTTGAAAAAATATAATAGTACAGGCAAATGTTTATAACATCATGCTAACTAAAACTGCAGGATACAGGGGTGCCTGGTAGCTCAGTCGATTGAGCATCAGACTCCTGATTTTGGCTCAGGTCATGATCTCATGGTTCGTGAGATGGAGCCTGCTTGAGATTCTCTCTCCCTCTCTCTGCCCCCATGCACATGCATGTGCACGCTCTTTCCCTCAAAATAAATTTTTAAAAATTCAGGAGATAAAAATATATTTACAGGATAATTCTAAATATACTGTATATACAACTATGTATTATGTACATACACTATATAGAGTATATATAAAACTATATCTGCTTATGAATATGCTGATTATAACTGACATAGGTACAGATACATAAAATATATAAAGTGTTTATATATTTGGCTAATAATTAATTTTCAAATTTTTAATTAAAAATATTTTCTTCTTTACGTCATCATTCCTTATATCTTTATTTTACACAGAAACTAGGCATGAATTTTAGTCCAAAAACTACAAGAGATGTTTTTCAGAGGTTACCATGTCCTTCTTGAGGACACCGGATTTGGCATTCCAGAAAAAAGATATTTGATCTATGTCATAGAGCAGGGGTTGGCAAATGTCTTCCATAAAGGGCCAGATATGAAATATATATTTGGCTTTGTGGCCATATAGTCTCTGTTGCAACTGCTCAGCTCTGCTGTTGCAGGGCAAAACCAGCCATGGGCGACTCATAAATGGTTGAACATGGCTCTGTTCCAATAAACTGTTACTTATGGATACCAGAATTTAAATTTCGTATCATTTTCACTTCTTTGGATTTTTTTCACTTAAAAATGTCAACACCATTCTTAGCTCCCAGGCAGTATAAAAACAGGAAGTAGGCAGAATTTGATCTGTGGATTCTATTTGCTGACCCCCACCTTAGAGAATCCATTGTATACAAAGACACTAGGCATGAAAGAATAAAAGTTATTCCAGTTTGCTTTGGACGGTGAAAGTGGTATTGAACGTCGTCATCATACTTGTTAGGAAAGTACAGTTGCTACCTAAGGAAACATTTGTAGGGCAGTTCCCCCTTATCCACAGGTGATATGTTCCAAGACCCCAGTGGATGCCTGAAACACGGAAAGGCCTGAACCCTACATATCCTATGGTTTTTTCCTATATATGCGTACTTATGATAAAGTTTGATTTATAAATTAGGCATAGTAAGAGATTAACAACAGTAATCATACCATAGAACAATGATAACGATATACTGTAGTGAAAGTTGCGAATGTGGCCTCTCAAGGTATCTTATTTACCGTACTCACCCTTCTTGTGATGCTGTGAGAGAGTGAAATGCTTACGAGATGAGTCAAAGTGAGGTGAGTGACGCAGGTGGGAAAGCGTAGCGTGAGGCTCCCCGTGACCTTCTGACGCTGCTTCGGCAGGAGCATCTGCCTCTGGCCCCTGGTTGACTGCAGATATGAAACCAAGGCGAGCGAAACCTCGGATAAGGAGGAAACACTGGGCCAGAGGACAGCTCTCAGGTGTGCCACGTCCAGGGAGGGTGGAAAAACGAGTGAGAGTCTCCACTGCAGGAGTGGGATTGCCTTAACCCAAACTAGCCTCAGCTGGTCCTCTGGACGCGCCCTTGAGCAAAGCAGTGGGTGTTCAAAGGGAGTGGAGGTCTCCTTCACAGAAACTGCAAGATCACATTGAAAAGTGCTCTATTGGATGTGATTCCTATCTGTTAAAGCAGAGAGAAATAAGAGTAAAGGGCGTACTGAGAATCCTTTAATTGTTCAGTTTGACCAAGGAGAGTTGTGTGTTTTAAGTTAAAGGAGGGACCTGAGATCATATATCCACCGCTGCCTCTAAAAGGAAAAAGTTTACAGAAAGGGAGGTCAGCCAGGTTTCATTTGTCAAGAGGCAAGAGAGAGAGTGGCTCCACGGGCAACATGAACCTGCATTTCTGGAGCTTGTCTGGCAGACCATTCCAAAATAACCAGCGTTCTGCGAACAGATCCCTGTGACCTCTGCTCCACTGTTCGAAGGACCAACAGGACCTGATGCTTTCTGGGGTTGCTCCGTATGTAGTCCTAAGAGCTGAGAACAGGGAAACACAACTCCCGTTGAACAGGGAGGGGTCTCGTCATTTGCAAAACAGCAGAAGACACCAGTGGAGAGTCTTTGCATTCATCTTGTCCCCCAGTTTTTGCCGTGAGCTCCTGTTAAAATGTTTACGTGATAGGGTTAGGAGGATGAGGGACAATGGCCCCCACGTGCCTCCAGGTTTTGCCTCTAAAATTTGATCACTACAAAAAATTACAGGCTTATGAGTCTGCAAAAGAGGAGAGGGGAGAAAAAAAGTTGCTTAGACTCTGGAACTCTAGGCAGTCTTTATATATGTAAATGTGTATGTGTATATATAGTATATATAATATATATGTATTTGGTCCTGTATATCCTTGACCTTGTCCAGCTGATCCTAGCATAGATATATTTCCAAAGCTGTCTTTAATGCCCCTGGGAACATCACAGAGGCACAGATGATTAGTAACAACCATATACTTTGTATTGAATGGTTTTTTCCAGCAGGCAAACAGATTTCACAGGTTACTTCTTTGCAAGCTGGTAGAAAGAACCAAAATGACAGCCAAGATCTCATTTCTATTCAATACATATTCGGCCTCTTTTTTCTTTTGCTTTTTTTTTCTTTTTTCTTTCACATTATGTAGCTAATAAATAAATGAGGACTCGATACTAAGGCCAACTGAGGTTGTTCTAAAGATTTTTCTCAGCTTTTATGAAGACAGGCAGCAGAAATACACAGAATGAGATTGCTTATTAATTGCCAGTAATCTTATTTCGGAGGCTATTTTTATTAATTTTTCTTTTGTGTACCTTTTCTGTTTTATTTTTATTTATTTATTTTGCTTGTATAGTTAAAGGAAAAATCATGAATTTTTTAATTCAAAAACTACTTATGGAAAAATAAATAAAGACTGAGTCATTCAATGGTTAACACATGAAGGCAGAACCTGGGTAAATAATGCTCAGCCCAGAGACACTAGGGGAAATATTTAACTTTCATGTGACATGGTTTTTGTTTTAAATGAAAAGAATCCCACCTGCTTTTATCTATCCCCCCTTTATACAAAGGTATTATATTAATAGGTGAGACCATATAGTAAACCAGTTTGAAGTATTTCTGGGAATTAGGCATTATTCTTCAGTTTCTTAGAGCCCAGCATCCTTGCTTCTCTTGAACTTTCTTAGTGTTATCATAGACCAGGTTTCCCTGGGTGTTTGCTCAACCTTATCTGGCCCAAGTTTTCATAAGAGTTTTCTGTTTTCTTATTCAAGGCCTTCATTGAAAAAAAAATGTGGATATGTGCATTTAAAATTAAAAATTAAATGCGGATATTTATTTTTGAGAGAGAAACAGAGCGCGAGTGGGGGAGGAGCAGAGAGAGAGAGGGAGACACAGAATCTGAAGCAGGCTCCAGGCTGTGAGCTGTCAGTACAGAGCCAGATGTGGGGCTCCGACTAGGAGTGGCGAGATCATGACCTGAGACGAGGTCAGATGCTCAACCGACTGAGTCACCCAGGCGCCCCCAGGCCCTCATTTTTAAAATGAACTACAAACTACAAGTAATACAGTAAAATTCGTGTTGGCTAATTAGTAAAAGGCTAGTATGAATTAGAGGAAGATTCTATATTATAAAACATTATTTCAAAGTATAGTATTTCTTGGAAGTTCATTGTTTTACATGAATGAGCTGTATACCATTCAATAGATTTTCTTTAAACACTAGTCAATGATGGTTTCTAATCCAAGTATCAATTGTTTGAATTCAAATGGGGTCTGTTCACAATTTAAAAATTTCCCACAAATTCCAATTTGTTTAATTTTCTTACCTTAAAATCCTTTATATAAAGATAATGAAATGTGAAATTCCAACAGTCGTACAAATCTAAATGAGAATACAACTTAGTTTTTTGCCATTGTTAACAATATAGATCTGATGGAAAGCATCAGAACATGTTGAGACAGTCACAGTGTCTACACATAATATGTGCTCAATAAATAGGTGGCAGGGGAGTATAGGTGTTATTATTGCAATTCCCAGCATTCTGCTAGGGGGCAGTGGATGAGTCCAGAGAGTACCAGCAGTTTTCTTCCATTCTGCCTATTATCCTCCTCAGTTGTTATAGCGCATAAGCTTTTAACCTTATATTTGTTCTAGCACTATATTATTTAGATTTTTTTCCTCATATATTACCCATTAACACACAATCTGAGTTCCAAATAATTACTAACATCACTCAACAGATTTGGACCTTGGGGCTCTGGGTGATCAGATGACTTTCCCCAAATCATGTAAAGAGAAAATAGCAAAGCTGAAGATGCTACTTAGCTCCTTTAAAAGCCATATCCAAGCTTCCACCTCCCTATGTGGCTTTCTTTTTCTTCTTTAATGAAATGCTGGGAAGATGTCTGAGTGAGAGAATCTGAGTATGGAAGGTGTCGCAAAGATGCATGTGTTCTACAAAATTCAGGTACTTAACAATCATAACCCATAAACTAGTTCAAAAAGCTGGCTCATCATGATTATTATGCTTAATCATTTGTTAATCATAACGATGAATATGTTTTTAAGATGTCTTTTACTTGCTTAAATCAGCTCCATTTGTAAGACGCATATGAGGCGGCTTAACTAAGAGTAGTTAAGTTCTATTTATAGTGTAAATAATAAAAGTACTCAAATCTATTCAGTCCTTGATAGTTCTCAAAGCTGTCCACATCCATTTTCACATAGGACTTTCACAATAGCCCTCTGGAGTAGCTGGAGGTGATATAATTACAGCTGGAAATGAAAACAGTATTCAGATAGAACATTTCAGCCAATTTGCTAGTACAATCTTCTATTTCTCTGATGCAGAGGTGGAAATTGAAAAAAAATAGACTGAAGGCTAAGAAACACCACGTGATGTGGTACGTTGTTCCTTTCTTCGTTCAGTAAACTACAGAAAGATAGCAAAGGCTACTGCGGCCACTACAGAGGGGAGGTGTGTCATGCTGTCCTGGCCAGAGACGCTCTTGTTTTCTTCAACAACTCCTATGCAGACCCTGAGGAGGCCCAAGAACTGCTGGTTCACACCGCCTGGAACGAACTGAAAGCAGTGAGCCCATTTTGCCGGCCAGCTGCTGAGGCTTTGCTGTGTAACCACGTCTTCCAAGAATGCAACCCTGGAGTAGTACCTACTCCTACACCCATTTGCAGGTAAAATAAAAGAAGTAAAAAAAAATGGGAAAATTCTCTGGATTGCAAACAGGAAGAGTGTTCAAAAGAAGTTGTCATGGGCAACAATACAGGCAAAAGGTGGCTTTTGTCCAAAATAGAAGGTAATTAATTGGACAGAATTCCTATCATCTAAATCCCTGATGACCTTCCATAATGCAAGGGCTCTGAACTTTGAGAAAATGTCATAAAAGGTACAATGTTCTATTATACTTGTCATTGTTCACATTGTTGTCATATTCATAAATACCCCTGCTTTCTACAAAAAAAAAATACAAAATTCTGAACAAACATGGACCTCATAAGCTAAGAGAGTGAAGAGAAAATGTCCATTTCAAATGTTTCAGCGTTATTTGCCAATAAATATGAGATCTTGGTGAGTAGTTCAGAATATTATTTTATATCATATGTATGTTATTTTAAAATACATTCCACCCAATGCAATTGGGTTCCAATTGAAGTACTAACATTTTTTCTCATGGGGGGAGGGGTTGTAATAAATAGTTATATCTTTAAAATCCCCATACTCTTTAAACACAGAAATTCATAAATTCATATTCGATGGAATTACCTTTGCCTTTATTTACTTCTTATGGAGAAAAGATAGGAACCAATCTGGCTTTTGAGCCAAGTAGAATGAAGTTCAAATACTATTTGTACTCCTTTCTAGATTAATGTGACCTGGGCTAACCTTCAGTTTCCTCATCTGCAAAAGAGAGAGGATTAAAGGATCAACTGAACCCATGGTATATGTTAGAAACTGGATTGATATTGTCTGCTTTTGAAGAAAACACATGAAAACTACCAACACAGCACATTTCCACCTCTGTTTTGATAAAACCAGGCCATTATTTTTAGCTTTTACATTTGATTGCATCATCATATATATACCTGCCTGGTGGAGATCTCTGTTATTAATCCCTGATGCTGTCATTTACATCATAGAAAATCTTTCTTTCTTCTTAAGTTCTCAATTTTGATTCATCTCTTGTTCAGCTGGAGATGATTTTTAGAAGATTACATGTAAACATTTTTCCCCATAATCTTGTGATCTTGTGTGTGTGTGTGTGTGTGTGTGTGTGTGCATGCGCACGCGCATGCATGTGTATTTCTCACTGACTATTTAGGTCTTATGTTACATTCAATTTTCCTCAAAATCTTGTGCACTCTTAATTGGGTTTTGGCTGTGTTGTAATAAAGAACATATAGGGCAATCCTGAATTTTGTTCCTTTGTAGGGAATATTTTTCTCTTGTCAAATGGTAGGAGGATTTTTTTTTAATATTTAAGATTCACAATATTTTTAAAATTAATCTGGGAGTAATTCTTTTTGCATTATTTTCTTTCCTATAATTAACACAAAAATAATGGATAATGTACCTTAATTATCAGGTTTACCTCCTCTTGTCCTAAGAATATTTTCTTTTAGTACATCTTTGAGTATTTTCCATTTTTTTATGTGCTCTAGTTTTCTTATGGGGAAACATTATCTGTACTCTGGATTTCTTGCTGGCTCTTCCCCCTCAGCTGTCTCCTCATACATCGTTTTCACCATTCATGCATTCTGTCTGCGTTCAGTTCCAACTCATAAAGTTATCCTTTGTTACTTGTTCAATGTCTGACAGTGACATTGCTGGCTTTGATGACAATTTTAGTTTTGGTGTTGATTTCACTTCTTTGGGGTCTTTACTTTCTTCAGTTACTACTATGTTCAAGTTAACCTAGTTTTCAGTTTATTTTCCATTTCATCCTGATTTTTTTTCCTTGTAAAAGACTCTTCTATAGAGGTCTTCTTTAATACATGGCAATGGAAGCAAAACAAAACAAACAAAACTTTCTCTAATGTATTCTTCTGTTTAGAATAAAAAATAACTTTCCCGGGTATTTGCTTCCTCCACATTATGTGGGCTATGGAGTTTTTTCACCTGTCCCCTACTGATTTTAGCACAGTTTAACTGTGCTGTCTGAATGCAGAAAGTTGTGTTTGTGTGACCCAAGGGTGGGACCCAGGCACAAGTAGAAGCAAGCTAAGTAATTCTCTGGTTCTTCAGGCTCTCTGAAGCCTTGAAAGCCTCACTGCTCTCCCTTCCACTGCGGACGCATCAAGAATTCAAAATCCTATTGTTCTTCTCATGACCCCTACTGTATCCTATCACATTCATCTGCACGGCCCTTTCATTCCACACATGTTCAGTTGGCCCTTACTGACAGGTGGTTGCCCAGAAAAGTGGCAGTGTAGGCATGACTATTTTAAAAAGACACCATTGTGACACAGATATGTATATGCATACCATACATACACACACACAATTTCTTCCTCTCTGAATCCTTTAGATATTGAATGAATAACATTGCTATTATCTCTGATTTCTATAATAATCTTTAACTTCCTTTATTTTTAATCCAAAATATCTTAACTTGGAGTTAACCAGGTTTCTCCTATGTAGTCTATCCTATTTTTTATAGGATAAACTTGAACAAATATTAATGCACAAAATTCTAATCAATACAACTAGTATTCAACCTCTTCACTCATAATAAAACACATGGATGAACATAACATTTCATATTTAAAGAGTCATCACTCTGGCTTTATCAGATGGAAGCATACGCGGAAATGGGATAGGAGGCAGCTTCTCCAAGGCTCCAGTGGATAAGGACGCATATGCTCTCCTGTAACCTGCCGCCAGGAAGGTGGCGCTCTTCTGTCCTGAAGGGCGAAGCATGCAGACGTGCCAGCTGTGCCCCTCAGTCCCTGCCCATTAGCCCTGAGATTACAGGAGAATCTCTCAAGCTAGAAACTGATGAGTTCTTTATGTGTGTTTTTTAAACTCAATGTACCTTGTTTCTGTACCTTTGTATTTATTTTAATATGAATGTGAGAGAATGCATATCAGGGATTCCTAATCTATCACCTTTTGAGCTTAAAAATTCTTTTCCCTCAGTAGCGTTAGCTACACTTTGAAAACCAAAAAAGACAGTATTTCATCTCAGGGATATACACTATATTTCATAAAGTCTCACATTATTTATTATAAAAGGATCCTTTCAAAAATGCTTTTTGCAAGAACAGACAACGTACTATGATGATGTTTTTGAAAATACAGAATCTAGGCTCTGCCACAAATTTGGCTTTAACATGCTACGTATGATTCATTAAGTTTTGTTCTCCCTAAAATATTTTAGAGAATATTGCCTGGCAGTGAAGGAGCTCTTCTGTGCAAAAGAATGGCTGGCAATGGAAGAGAAGACTCACAGAGGACTCTACAGATCTGGGATGCACCTGCTCCCCGTGCCAGAATGCACCACACTCCCCAGCATGCACTGGGACCCCACGGCCTGCACCAGACTGCCATATTTAGGTAACAGAGTTCTCTCAAACCTTAGAGGTCAAGACAAATTTACATTTGGAAGAAACTAAGTTGTGAGCTTAAATCCCCTAATATTTCTAAGCATTTCTAATTTATTTTTTGAGTTCTGCCCTTTGTAGATGCCTAATCCCAGAATCCTACCGCCTATTCTAATTGCACAGGTTAGCATAAGGGTTTACTCCATTTGGTTCAAAAAGAAATTAAAGAGCACTCTTAACTGCTGCTTATTCATTCTTATTTCATAAGGGGATCTTATGAAAGCTTGTAACATTTTTTGGAATGTGCAGAGAATGGCTAAGAAACCTCATATTATGTCAGATGAGTGGAATAAAAGAATAGTCTCCCTTCTTAGCCAACAAAGCAGATTTCTAAGCATGCAAAAATAAGCCACATGGTTGAAAATGCTGATCTCACAAAACAAAGCTGAATTGCTGCATGTTGTTTAATGAACTTCGTTTGTAGGGAGCTATGCTGCTAGCCCTAACGGCTGCTTTAATTTCAATGACACAATCCTTTCATTCGAATGCAAAGCATGTTTACCAGTTGTATATTGAAAAACTGAAAGAGAACTTGCATTTCTTAGCACTCTCTCACAGAATATGTGAGATATCTGGATGCTCATTTAAACCAAATTTTTGTCCTTTCCCCCTCAGATTATAAAAAAGAAAACTTAACAAGTAAGTAATTTTGTTTGTGCCCTTGAACCCTTATGTGTATGTAATTGGATTCGTGCATGCGTATTTACACTCCTACTACATGATGTCCAGAACAGAATGTACGTTCCCTCTCAAAGGTTGTTTTGCTGTACTTACTGGGGTAAAACATGAAGGAAGATCATCAGAGATCTCAGCTTACAGCTTCTAATTAGGCCATGAAGAGCACCATATTTAGTGAATGATACAAATAATATCCCCTACCCCATGGTTATAACTTGCTTTATCTTTTCAATGTCTACAAAATAAGCAAATGAAAATGCCACTTTTTGATTTTGCATTCTTGATTTTTATACCACCTAATTATTTACAGATGAAAACAAATATTTATTTCTTCATTGAGCTTATTCACGATCTTCATTTGTGGCAAGAGATCCTTCCTTTGGAAGATAGGTGTTTTTTTAAGAGAGCTGATTTCCAGTATGAAGTTTACAGGGTCAAATCAAATGGTTTTTTTTTAATTTTTATTTATTTTTGAGAGAGAGAGAGAGCACGTGCAGACAGAGAGGGAGATGCAGGCTCCAGGTTCTGAACTGTCAGCACAGAGCCTGATGATGCAGGGCTCAAACCCACAAACTGTGAGATCATTACCTGAGCCAAAGTTGGATGCTTAACCAACTGAGTCACCCAGGTGCCCCCAAATCAAATGGTTTTAAAAGTGGGTGCCTCCAAATCCCTAGGAAGGAACTCAAGAAGATTGCTTGGAAAAAGATGTCCTACACATGACATTGAATCAGATGATGCTTTAACCCTCCCACAATGCAGAAATCTTCAGAATGAAATTGGAAGAGTTTTTCATTTCAATTAACTTCCTCTAATTTGAGCTTTCTAGGGCTTTAATCATATTCATTTCCTATGATGTATATTCTGGGCCTAATTGCCTCTGCACCTGGCTAAGTGCCAGGCCTTGATTTTACCAGCTTCCTTCAAGAACTAAGACTTAAAGTACTAAAAGAAAGAATGCTACTGGTCCCACTTGAATCACTCAGCATTAATAAACAAGAGCGGTACAGAAACCCTATAAATCTATTACTCAGTAACCCTGTCAAATTGTTATTTCCCAATTGAAGGAATGAAAAAGAAATGCTTCAATCCTTTGTCATATAAGTAGCCTAAGTCTAGTTTGACTGGACTTTTAATTGGTGACGGTGGTCTTTGTTATCCTTTGTTTACTCATTCATCCATTCAAGCACTCATTGGGGGTTTACCTTGAGGAAGACGCTGACCTTCAGTCCTAGATCAGACACACAGAAAGCTCCCATATTTCTGCCTTGTATATTGATTATAAAAATTGTTGGCTACAATTAGCTAACAATAAACCAATTTCCTACTCTTAACCTATTTTTATGAAATCTTTGGTACATGTCAGAAAATGAACTCCAAATCTCATAAACTGATCATTTCACCTGACCATGTCTCAGAGAATTGTCTACAAGTGTGCTCCCTAGTTAAATGCAATTAGTATTAAAGAAATTGGCTTGAGTTTCTCAGGTAGGTTGATAGTTAAGCAAAGAAGTCATCTTTATTTGGTAGTGTCCTTATTTTTGTGGAGTGTACAAAGCCCTCAAATATCTCTTGAGGAGTTTCTTGATTTTTGAGTAAACTCTATAAAGGATATTGCCAGTTCCCTTAGAATGGTGATGGAAGATTTTCTTTTGCTTGAATACACACAGTAGGATTTCAGTAGTTTTCATTTGTATAACTTCTTTTGCTGAAGTGAAATATGTTTTTGAGTTTGCAATGTCTTTGTACTGTTTACTTAGTCTGCTAACCAGGCATCTCACTATTGTTGGACTCCACAAGGCTGCACATACTCCATGTATTTCCTCAGACGTGTTGGTGGGTGACAGAGTCTCTATTCCTTTGCAAATGTTCAGATTAGCTTGCTTTCACCTGGATAGTTGAAAGCTAGATGAGCTGGATATAGTCTTGAGTGACATTCTTTCAGTAATCCAGAGATGTGATTTCCCTCTTTTCTAGCTTCTAGGTTTGGAAATGACTGGTCATCTGGTATGAGTCTGGTTACTTTTTCTTATAAGCAATGTGTTCCTGTTTAGAAAGAAACTTTGAGATTTTTGTCTTTTTCCTTGTTGTCTGCATGGTGGCAATCCTATGTAATGGGGCATTACTGAACACCTCTCTCCAACTCTGCTTTCAGGACTTTCTTTGTCTTGGTAGCTTGATATCAGCCATGGAAGTCAGGACCCAGGCAGGTGATCTTTCTAAAGCAAAAAGCTGATCATGCTGCTCCACTCTTTAAAAACCTTCTAATGATTCTCTCCATTTACTGCAGGGCCAAGTCCAAATTACCCACCTTGGCATACAAGGCCTTTTATGACTCAGACCTCAGATCTGCAGCCTTACCTAGACATACTCCCCAACTCAACAATGAAACTTTCAGGTGCACTTTTAGGAAAGCAGGCCAACTGCTTGGTTTAGACTCTGATACATGCTACTCCTTCTTTGCAGAATAGTACCTCCCTACCTGCTCCGCTCTCCCCCACCCCGCTCCACCCACACACATATACCTTCGACTGGTTGTTCCCTTTCTATTCAGCTTACTTACTCCAGAAAACCTACCTAGTTTGCCTAGACCTGGAGTTGAGCTGCCCCAGGCTGTTCACAAGCTGATATGTCTTATAACACTTCTTACATTTTATTATAATTATCAGTTTACAAGTTATTTCCTAGCTAAATACCTTAACACAAAGACTTGTCATTTCTACCACAATACTCATGAGACCCAATATCAATATTAACTTAATGAATACCTTAATGTATGGATGAATGAGTGAATAAAAACTCCCCTGATGTTCAAAGTAAAAGAGTGGAGGTAAAATTGATGAGAGAAGAAAAAGATAAAAAGATACTGGAGATCCGGATAGATAATTTGGATTCAAAGAGATAATTGAGGTCGCTCTAGGGAAGTCCACAGCAAACAGATCAGAAGGAACAAACAAGGAATAACAAAACAAAACTATCCAGAAAGGAAGATATGATTAAATCCATAAAACAAAATTGTTATTTAAACAATGCCAATTTTTGCATTTTGAAAATGAATCTTACTAAGTCACCATGGATCACTCTCTTAATATGTGTGATTTTTTTTTTTTTTGAGAGAGAGAGACAGAGACAAAGAGTGAGAGCAGGGGAGGGGCAGAAAGAGAGAGAGACACAGAATCTGAAGCAGCTGTGAGCTGTCAGCACAGAGCCTGACGTGGGGCTCAAACCCACAAACCATGAGATCATGACCTGAGCCAGTCAGGCGCTTAACTGACTGAGCCACCCAGATGCCCCAATATGTGTGATAGTTTTGATAAAAAGAATTATCCCTATATTTACTAATGAGATTATACTACCAATTTTACAAATTATATTGCATTCCTTCCATGTTAAATAAGGGATGAACTGCCCTGTAAAATCCAGATACAAAATAGTCACCTCTTCCTGCCTTTCAATGATTACTCCTACTTTATTATTAGCAGGAAGTCTAGCTTTCCAATTTAAGCCCCCCTCCCCACCCATCTTGGATTGATTCTTTTAAAAAACCTTCAGATGACTCAGTTCAAAGAAAGTCAGATTGGCTTTCAAGCCAATCATTAAGGAGCCTGGGAAGGCTAAGTCCACTGTTGCTGTGATACTTGATGAGAAACGCTGTCATTGCTCCGAAATGCACTGCTGTGCTGTTCTTCCAGTTCCAGTCCTGTGCTGATGTTCTTCCTGTCACAGAAGTGACCAAACTGGATCTCCATGGGCTTTAAAACCATTTGCTAGCTACTGGTGCTCAGGTCGTGACAACTGTCTATTCCTACACTAAGAAGTCATACATGGGCACGCCTTTGTCATCTCTGCTTTTGCAAGTGTCCTATTTCAAACGCCTTTAGGCATCTGCTGCAATAAAAGTTTTCTTTTGATTTTGTGACATGTTACATGAATATATTTCCTTATATCAAACACATAATTCTTTTGCTATATTGCAGCCACTCTCTAGCATTTCGTTTAGGATTGTTTAATCTATGTTCCTTAACCTAGGTATGCACTTTTCTTTTGTGCTAATGTCGCCAGGGTGTGATATTAGTATTATAATAACTTTATAAAATAATTTCAGATTTTTCTCTTACTGGAACATTTTATAAAATCTGGAAATTTTATTTCTTCTGAGACCAAAAGAATGTCTCCATGATTCTATCATGACTTTTAAACGTCCTGGTTATGACTATCTTCAGATTTTCTGATTGTTCAAATTTGGCAATGTGCTATCATTTTTCTAAAGATTTAAAAAATGTTATTGCACATTTACATTCTACTGTCATAACTCCTTTACCAGTGCTAATTTCATATGTTTGTGCTTTTCTTATCTTTTAAAAATTAAAATTCTACTTACTAGACTACTTTATAAAGATAAGACCAACTCATGACCTATTTTTAAATTCTAGCATTTGTGGTATGTGTATTCTAACTTATTAATTACTGCTTGTACACGGCTG
Source organism: Cryptoprocta ferox (assembly GCA_028646485.1). Classification (NCBI taxonomy): domain Eukaryota; kingdom Metazoa; phylum Chordata; class Mammalia; order Carnivora; family Eupleridae; genus Cryptoprocta; species Cryptoprocta ferox. The sequence goes on along the minus strand of CM053568.1, from coordinate 21,860,201 downwards.
TTACTTTATCATCTATTTTTCTGTTTTCTGTAGTTTTTGTTTCTTCTCTAAAAGCCTTGAGTTAAACATCTAGTTCATTCACTTTCATCCTTTTTATCTAATGCAAAGAGATAACACTGAGTTTACTGTTGAGCATGGCTTTGGCCAAAGCTCTTATACTCTATCAGGAAATTATTTTCTAATCTGTCACTGTGGCTACATTTTTAGTCTTTGATTGAAAAGTTATTGAATTTTTTTATTTTTCTAGATGTCCCGTTAGATTTTACTTAGTCTACTATTAATTGCATTTTAGTCAAGGAATAAGTCCACTTACTTTCTGCCTTTGAAATTTGAGATTTACTTTTGTGGCCTGACAAAAGATCATGTCTGTCAGTATTCTGCAAATATTTGAAAATAGGGTTTGTTCTCTCTGTGTAGGATACAAAGTACATTGTTTGCTATTACAACATTCTTATCAATTATATTATTAAAATACTCTGTATCTGTGTTTTTGTCTTTACTCAGTCAATTAAAATATAAATTAATAAAGTTGTTTTAATAGATACACAGTGGACTTTGCACTTCACAGAGTGATATAAACATGGCATCTGTCAGTTTCCAGGGTAATGCAGATTCTACCTTGTTTTCATATTGCATTGATCTTTTTTTTTAATTTTTTTTTAATGTTTATTTATTTTTGAGAGAGAGGGAGACACAGAATCCGAAACAGGCTCTAGGCTCTGAGCTTGTCAGCACAGAGCCCAACACAGGGCCCAAACCGATGAACTGCAAGATCTTGACCTGAGCCAAAGTCGGAAGCTTAACCAACGGAGCCACCCAGACACCCCTGCGTTGACCTTTTTAATAGAGTTTGACGGTTCAATTTTTAGATGAACTAACTTCTCATTTGTGTCTAATATTTCCACTCTTCATCTATTATTTTTGTTTTGTTTGCAAATCAACAGTAAATGTGTGTAAAAGCTCAGCTTTAGACAGCCCTGACCTCAAATATAATTTCATGAAATTATTTTATTTCATAACTTAAAATTTTCCATAATTGTTGTCAGGTCATAAAAACATGATGCAGCGTAAGCAGCACTAGCCCAGGATCTGCATTTGTCTTGGAAAAAAATATTTCCTTTCTCTGGGTCTCATCTTGAAAATTCTGTGATTCTGTAAGTTGGATTTACTTACAACCGGATCTCTGGATTCTTATACTTGGACTTTAGAGATATATAACCAGGGAGGACCTGATCCATAAAAACCTATCCTTAAAATTAAATTTAGTTTACTAAAGTTGCTTGAATTTAGCGAAGACTGCTTGAATGCAAAGATTGCTTCTTAAAAGTTTAAGAATGAATGAAAAGATTTATTGTTCACTTGCAGCATTCCCACCACTGATGTCCTCAAAGCCGAGTGTGGACATTCCACATCTGCCTTCCTCTTCTTCTTCCTCCTTCTCTGTCTCACCTACATACTCCATGACTGTAATAATCTCCATCATGTCCAGCTTTGCAATATTTGTGCTCCTTACTGTAACTACGCTTTATTGCTGCCGAAGACGAAAACAATGGAAAAATAAGAAAAGGTGAGATTCTAATTTAAACTAATCACCTGTAGTGATATATTAAAACCTACAGACTTAATACAGGAATTGGGGCTGGGAAGAGGAATCTATACAACACGGCCAGTCTCTTTAGGATGTCCGTTGCCTTGCTTTAAGATCAAGCACCCCACCATGATCTTTAAAAATATCAATAACTTTTTGCATAGGATCACATGTCCTAAGTAAGTTTAACATTTCATAGTAGAGAGAATCTAAACAATAATTTGGAAGAATATGGCTACTCCTGCTCATCCCCATTGCTCTCCCCCATGGGAAAGTGACAAAGTTCCTAAGAAAATGTGCTTTTTGACTCCAAACAAAATATTTCTTGCTCTAAAACTGAAGGATCTTCGGCTGCCTTAGTAGAATTTGTTTTGTTTCCTCCTGGCATCCTCTGTCTTTAAAACCCAAGCCTGAGTACAAAGATCTCACCTGACCTTGAACTCATTATTGATCTTGCCTGTCTTATCTGCAGGGAGTCAGCGGCGGTAACCCTCACTACGCTTCCTTCTGAGCTCTTACTAGACAGACTTCATCCCAACCCCATGTACCAGAGGATGCCACTGCTTCTGAATCCCAAACTGCTGAGCCTGGAGTACCCAAGGAATAACATTGAATATGTGAGAGATATTGGAGAAGGAGCATTTGGAAGGGTCTTTCAAGCAAGGTAAAGTTACCCATGTGAAAAATATTTCCAGCAAAATTTGTATCTGAAAGGCTACGAGACCACCACTTTGATGCCTACGCTGAATGTATGATACTTATTATCAAATAATTCTTCATATCATTAACCTCATCTTATGGAGTACTATACTTCGAGTATTAATAATTTTTCCTCTCTGCTGAAAAACAGGGCTGGGTAGAAGGAGAGACTCTTCATTTATGCTGTATTCAAATTATAAGCAATTAGCAAAGTTTAATCATATTTCCTTTTCAGAAATAATTTTATCATACATTTTAATCATAATTTCTTGCCTTCTTTTTAGTAAATAATTCTAAATTTTACTTCTCTTCCATTTCCTATTGCTATATTCTTCACTTCATTTAAAATTGACTTTGAACTACTGTTTCCATTTAAGAATTCAGACTCTTGGGACACCTGGGTGGCTCAGTTGGTTAAGCATCTCATGGTTCATGGGTTCGAGACCCACAATGGGCTCCATGCTAACAGCTCAGGGCCTGGAGCTTGCTTCAGATTCTGTGTTTCCCTCTCTCTCTGCCTGCCCCCTGCTCATACTCTCACTCTCTCTCTCTCTCTCTCTCTCTCTCTCTCAAAAATACACAGTTAAAATATTTTGACACATGTAGATATTAAATGGATGTCCATGGAATGGCAAAAACAGAAAAGGGAAAAAATACCGTGAAAATGCCAGAATACAATAAGCTCAAGGAAGGAGTGTATATGGAGGTCAATACTAGCCCATTTCCTGCCTTTCTGTGAAGTGGAACGAAATACCCTTTCTGCGTGGATGTGGCTCAAGCCAGAGAATGTGGACTTGGTTTTCATCGCTAATTGTCATTTTGTCCTGGTGTTCTTGGGCAGGACACAACCTCAACTCCACTCATAGTGGCCCTGGTATGGAGGTTACATAATTAATGAAAACCTCACACAAATACTTATTGGGAACCAAAAATAGGCAAGGCACCATTAGAGGCTTTAGAGGGATATAAAGATGAATAAGCCATGGTCCCTGCCTTCCAGGAATTTAGACTCTGGCCAGACATTAAGGGTTTAGGATGTTAACAGCAATCTCATTGGATCTGTGTACCTTAGAATTCCTGAAATATACAAATAATGCATTTTTCAAACTTAATCTGTATTGAAAATAGTCCCAGTGATTCTTATTATTTGGAGTCAAGGAGTTTTAAGTATGACCTACTGCTGGCATCTTCCTTTGATTCTATAGCTCTGGGAAAGGCTGCAGAAGTGGAGGGAATGTATACGAATGTGGGTAGATTAATGCAGATATGTATAATGTTCCCGATCTTTGATTTCTTTCTAAACAAACGTATCTCTCAGGGCTCCGGGCTTACTTCCCTATGAATCCTTCACAATGGTGGCAGTGAAGATGCTCAAAGAAGAAGCCTCAGCAGACATGCAAGCGGACTTTCAGAGGGAGGCAGCCCTCATGGCAGAATTTGATAACCCTAACATTGTGAAACTCTTAGGTATGAATACAGAAACGAAGAAATGCATTGTGTCCCCCAAACAGAGGCTTCCCAAGTTTTCCTCCTTTATCCTACATGTGTGCTTGTTCCTTCACTTCTTGGTCATCCCTGTTCCTTCCCATATATTTTCTGCCCCAGGGAGTGTTACATTAAATAACCTCCATTCAAAACATTGCTTTTTTTTTCAGTTACTCAGAAAAATCTGTTGTCATTTCTTTAATTTTCTCTCTAGAATATATAAATATACTGATTGCTGAATCCCTGGAATTAAAAAACAGGCCCAATATAAATAAGCCAAGATAATGGTATTCATTATTTCTCTCCCTTTTTGAAGAGACTTCTAATTTTTGCCTGAAAAAAGAAAAATAGGTCTAATAATCTATTTTTAGTGATGTGAAATTGTGCCTAAATGATCTAATATTTCAAGGTGTCCTATTTCCCTCTCAAATAGAGCAAGAATTTAAGATTTGCAAATGTCCTGCTGGCACTAACCCTGAGACTCTGTTTATATTAACATTTTTTTCTTTCTAAAATGAACATCCTAAAACCTAAATTTTGAAAAGTTTCACCAAGATTTTGGACTAAGATTTTCCCCTAAGATTTTGGGCTATTTGTGTTATCCTTTCCAAATTTCATACATCTTCGTTAAGATCCTTCTCCACAGAAATAGCAGAAACAGAGCAATTACCTTACATGCTCAAAGCAAGCACCATTTATAAGTTCACTCATCAAACACGTACCAAGCCCTTGCTGTGCCACACACGTGGTAGGTGTGTGGGATTTTAAAAAAGAATAAAACACGACTTCTTTCAGAGTGCTAAAATGTTGGAGGAGAAACCTCAAACAAATGGATGATTGTCACAGGACCCTAGGTCTTCCGCTAAAGGCTGATAGAAGGCAAATCTGATACAGGCAGGGTCCGCAGTGGGGGCATTTAGCAAGAGAGATGGATAAGCTGAATCTTAAAAGGTAAATACTAAATGTTGACCCAAACAAAGGGGGTCGGGGTTCAAGTGCGATGCCATCCACAGAAAACCAAGGCCCCCTATTTTCTGATCTGGCCACGTGCTTTGGCAGCGCTCTTTCCAGAGCGTCACTTTAGCCACCCAGCCTAACAAGGGCCGTGATTTCGGTTGCAGGGGTGTGCGCCGTCGGGAAGCCCATGTGCCTGCTCTTTGAATACATGGCCTACGGCGACCTCAACGAGTTCCTCCGCAGCATGTCCCCGCACCCCGTGTGCAGCCTCAGTCACAGCGACCTGTCCGGGAGGGCCCAGGCCGCCAGCCCGGCCCCGCCGCCGCTCTCCTGCGCAGAGCAGCTGTGCATCGCCAGGCAGGTGGCCGCCGGCATGGCTTACCTCTCGGAGCGCAAGTTCGTGCACCGGGACCTGGCCACCAGGAACTGCCTGGTGGGCGAGAACATGGTGGTGAAAATCGCCGACTTCGGCCTCTCTAGGAACATCTACTCGGCGGACTACTACAAAGCTAACGAGAACGACGCCATCCCCATCCGCTGGATGCCCCCCGAGTCCATCTTCTACAACCGCTACACCACCGAGTCGGACGTGTGGGCCTACGGCGTGGTCCTCTGGGAGATCTTCTCCTACGGCCTGCAGCCCTACTACGGCATGGCCCACGAGGAGGTCATCTATTACGTGCGCGACGGCCACATCCTGTCCCGGCCCGAGGACTGCCCCCTGGAGCTGTACAACCTGATGCGCCTGTGCTGGAGCAAGCTGCCCGCCGACAGACCCAGTTTCCCCAGCATTCACCGAATCCTGCAGCGGATGTGCGAGAGAGCCGAGGGGACGGTGGGCGTCTGAGCGCGGGGACCCCGGGACGCCCTGAGGGCCCGGCTCAGACTCTGGGAGCCTGAGGAATCCGAGCCGCTTCCCCCACCAGCACGACAGCACGGTGGACGGACACGCGCGAGGGGCGGGCGGGATGGCGCCACGTGCGAGGGGTGCCACGTGCGAGGGGTGCCACGTGCCAGCTGTCACGTGCAAGGGGTGTGGCGGTCAATTTCTCGCGAAGAGCAAAGTGCAGAACTCATCCGATAGACCCCCCCCACCCCCGGCTTGGAAAGGCAGACTAGGACATATTTTACGGATAAGAAGGGCCTCCTCTTCAGTTCCTGACTCGGCTGGCCGCAGAGTGAGACTCTGCTGGATTACATTTTAATATGAAATGTGATACAGAGCTTCACTTTCAATAGAGTTTACTCCTGTCCATATGGAAGTAGTGTATCTTTCTGTAAGACATATAGGTAAAGCACAGAACACGAAGAAGAAAAAACCATTGTCTCCCCACCCAAAGATGACGGGTGCTGGGGGTTTTTTTGGTGTTTTTTGTTTTGTTTTGTTTTGTTTTGTTTTTTCAATTGAATTTCTTTCTCGCATTTATGCGTAATTTTATATTTGTATTCTCCAGAGTTGTGGTTATACTTTATTGATAGAGGGCTTCTAAGGAATAAAATTATAAAGCAGTAAGGCTATATCCCTACTGTGATTTTTAGCTTCTTTTTTTTGTCTTTGTGTTTCTTCTCCCTTGGAAGTTTTTCCTTTCTGGGCACTTGTCCTAAATTTCATCTGCTTATTTTTTTCCTATGGTTTTTCTGAAAAATGGTTTTGCGTCTCATTGATTTACCTTTTTCTTTGAAATTTTCTTTGGTATCTTTTCCCTTACTTCCATTTTATTTCTTTCACTTCGCAGGACTTTCTGTCCTTTTTGATTGTTTTTTTTTCTTTTCATCTCATATATACAGTGAATACCCAGGCAGAAATAATAACTTTTAAAGTAACACTGTAGACTGATGTGTATATAACTTTTGCCAAGTAACACCATTTTCTTCTGTACTTGTTTCTGAAGCTACGCAGTTCAAATTTGTCATCCACTAATTTATTGCCACATTCTATTAAATCCCTTAAACCATAGTTTGTGAGATTTCACAAGACGATCTTATGGCTCCGAGTTATTTCAAACTTGATTTTTTTTTTTGCATTTTGACATTTTTTTCCTTGTAGAAAACAATTCCATAGGCAATAGCATTAATATAGTGTTGGTTACCAAATTTTGCAGGACTATCAACCCTATCTTGTTACGTTTTATAATTCTTTTTTTTTAAGTTTTTAACGTATATTTATTTTTGAGAGAGAGAGAGACACAGAGTGTGAGTGGGGGAGGTTCAGAGAGAGAGGGAGACACAGAATCCGAAGCAGGCTCCAAGCTCTGAGCTGTCAGCGCAGAGCCTGACCTGGGGCTCTAACCCACTAACTGTGAGATCATGACCTGAGCTGAAGTTGGCCGCTTAACGGACTGAGCCACCCAGGTGCCCCACATTTTATAATTCTTTAAAAAATAAAAACACTAGGGGCACCTGGGTGGCTCAGTCAGTTAAACATCCAACTTCAGCTCAAGTCATGATCTCACGGTTCGTGAGTTCGAGCCTGCGTCAGGCTCTGCGCTGACAGCTCAGAGTCTGGAGCCTGCTTCGGATTCTGTGTCTCCCTCTCTCTCTGCCCCATCTCCACTTGTACTCTGTCTCTCTGGAAAATAAATAAACTTTAAAAAATTATTTTTAATAAATAAAAATAAAAACCCTCTGGAATTCAGATGCCTGATGCGCAGATTTTTCCCCCACATGATATATCTTTTTCTAGGGTCAACATGAATATGAATTTATTTCTGAAATGATATGAACTCAAATACTCCTGAAAAGCAAATAAACAGGAAAGAGAAAATTACAAGCTACTGTATACCAACTTACTTAAATTCAAACTAGGTGGTAGTTCTGGCAATGGAGAAATGGTCTGAATTTGTAAAAGTAGATTTTCAGCTGTTCTACTGGAAGAATCAACCTGAAATCTCCAAATCTTCCTTCATGCAACAACTTGTTGTCTTTGCTGGAAAACCTGCCATTTCTTGTTCATAGTCCCTCCATGCAACCTAGACAAAAGCATAGAAATTACCGTGGATTTTGCCCACCCCTTCCTCCCTGATATTCTATCAATTTTACTTTCTAAAACCCTCCTTCCTGCTCATCTCCCTTTCCTTCTAACCCAAATGCCCATTACGCAGATTCTATCACAACCTTCCTTCCATTTCACGTCCAAAGAGATTCCATTGCTGTGACAACGTGAGGACATGCTTATTCACAATTCTGATTCATGAATAGAGAAGTCAGAGCTCAGGACTGAGACCTAGAGAGGTGCTTTAGATAAAAGTCATGATTGTAAGTCCAAAACTCAGACAGTCATCCAAAGGGTTAGCTGAAGAATAAGGTTGCAGCATGAATCCATCACAAAAGGCCGAGCGAGCGGCCAACAAAGCAGTAAAGCTAGAGAGACCCAGTATATAGTGTGGATCTTTTGTGTAGATATCCATGGCATACTTTTTTTTTTTTTTTTTTTT
>CM053568.1:21607760-21851538 GCA_028646485.1 Cryptoprocta ferox | reverse complement strand
CGAATTTTAGGATAGTTTGTTCCAGCTTTGAGAAGAATGCTGGTGCAATTTTAATTGGGATTGCATTGAATGTGTAGATTGCTTTGGGTAATAATGACATTTTAACAATGTTTATTCTTCCGATCATGAGCATGGAATGCTTTTCCATTTCTTTGTGTCTTCTTCAATTTCTTTCATAAGCTTTCTATAGTTTTCATCGTACAGGTCTTTTACATCTTTGGTTAGGTTTATTCCTAGGTATTTTATGGTTTTTCGTCCATGGCATACTTTAAATGGTTGACATGTGTGTGTCATATATGCTCTGCAAACTTCAAAGATATCCTCAGGTTTCCTCAGCTGAGAACGTTTTATTATATAATTTTTTTAATGGTTTATTTATTTTTGAGAAATAGAGGCAGAACATGAGTGGGGGAACGGGCAGAGAGAGAGAGAGGGAGACACAGAATCCAAAGCAGGCTCTGAGCTGTCAGCACAGAGCCCAGTGCAGGGCTCGAACTCATGAGCCATGAGATCATGCCCTGATCCAAAGTCCAACGCTTGACCGACTGAGCCACCCAGGTGCCCCTGAGAAAGTTTATAAAAGAAGGACATGGGAAGCCAAGCCAATCAGAAACACTACCCCTGAAGAAAATCAGGGTAGGGACAGGAATTCCGAATACCCAGCGTGTGGCTCATGCTGCATCATGTTGCAGAACTGGGTGTCCAGAGCTCTGGTTCTATCATTCACCACCTTGACCTATTCAGTTTCCCTCCCTGCTGCGGCATAACTGCCCTTACTTTCCTGACTCTTCTTCAAGGTTTCTAAAGCCTCATGGATTCTCTGTGTGTTTTTTAGGCTCTGGTATTCAAAATCCCAAAGCAAACAAAGCATAGATATATAGGGAAATTCAGTGAGTGAATGAGTGAGTTAGTAAGTAAGTATTATGGAAACCAAAATAAGAAAAAAATCCCATTATGATAATGATAGTAATAAAAAATAATACTATCAGCTAGTACTTAATGAATGCTTACCATGTATATTCTAAGGTCTCTAAGTATATTAACTTCAGCTGCACAGGATCCCTGTGATATCAGTACTGTCATTATGCCCATTTTTATGTGAGGGAACAGGTAAAACGAGATTGTGTTAACTGATCCAAACACACAGAGCAACAGAGCCTAGTTTATGACCAAAAGAGGCTGAGCTCTCACCACGATATTATGGTGCTTCAGATGAGTACAGAGGGAATAACTGAATCTTGATGCCTATATGGACGTGATTTGAAATTTGCATGTAGTTTCAAAGAACACACTATATCCCTTATACTACTAATTTCCTCTCCAAGTCTTGAATAGCAAAAAAAAAAAAAAAAAAGAAAAGAAAAAAGAAAAAAAAGTATATTTGGGGATTGTTGATTCAATCACAAAGTTGAATAAATGGTGTGTTTACTTTTTTGTTCTAAGTGCCTTTTCAGGTCATGTTAAGGTCACCACCTTATTTCCTTAGCGCTCACCATCAGGTTCTGTATCTTAGGAACATGGACCCATTATTTACCAGCACTGTTTTCTTTGTTAGATACAGAGCTTTACCATTGTAAAATCACTGTATTAATTCATAAGGAGAGACAAGAGAGAGACACTCACAGTACCATTGTTATCAAGTGTTAGAATAGGCACCAACAAGCCGTGTTAAGTGGTCGAATATCAAATGTGACAAGAATACCAGGATATTGCATGTGGCACCAAAAGAACATATTCCCTGGTTTTGTGAAGCAGAAAAAGAACACTTCTCTCCACTTTACAGTATAGTATAAACTGTTCCGTGTTGTTAGCTATTCTTCTAGAAGTCCAATTTAATTTCTGAATAATGTTCCATTTTATGGATATTACCATAATTTAGTTAATTTATTTTTGGACATTTGAGTCTTTCTAATTTTTGCTGTTGCAAACAATATTGTGATGATCATCCTTATTTACATGTGTGCATAATGAACTCTTTATGGAAATTCTGAGAAAGGGAATGTCTGGGCCAAATGGCATGTACAACATTAAGGCTTTTGTTAGGTATTATCATATTCTCTAGATATATTGTTCCCATTTGCATTGTACAAGAGATCTCATAGCCCTAAACATTTACTGTCACAGAGAATTAATTCTCTTACTTTTTTAGAAGACTTGTTTATTTGGTGATAGGAAAAGATGATCTCATTTTGATTTTATGTTTTAAATTACTAGAGAGGTTGAATTTTTCTTGTTCCTAGGTCACTTATAGTTTTTATTTTGGGAATCATCGATAGCCCATTTTTCTGCTGTGTTCTTTTCTCTAATTGACTTGCAAGAGTCATTTTATAAAATAAATATTTAAACTTTGTGATACTTTATACAAAAGGGAAAATATATACATGCTTTTACCTTAAAATAACATTTACTTTTCTACTGCAAAAGCAATACTTACTTATTTTTAAAAGAAAAAATAAGCAATAATATGCAATAATAACATATAGTGTAAAATAATAGAGAAAATAAAAAAACACCAACCAGTGGTAACTAACATTAACAGCATGATAAATACTATTCCTGCTTTTTTCAGATAGGTGCATAGGTAGGTAGGCAAATAGATAAATGACAGATAGATAGATAGAGATAAACAATAATTTTAAATGAAAACCAGATCATAGTGTTACATTGTTTTGAGCTTTGTTTTTTACACTGAATGAATCATAAACATCTTTCATATTAATAAGTATTTATGTGCCTCATCATTATTGGTGATTGAAAAATATTCTATCATACGGTCCTATAATATTTAACTATTACTCCATTATTGGACATTTTTATTTTTAATTATAAATACAATATTTTGATTAATCTTCTTGCTAAATTTTGTGAACATTTATCTCAAGTGATTTCTTTATATATAAGTTCTAGAAATGTAATTTCTAGATCAAAGGATATATATATGTATATATATATATATATATATGCCCCTTTAATGGTTAGTATATTGATAAATTATCTTCCAGAATTATTTTATCAATATACACATCTTCCAGCGAGATGAGAGAGTGAGCCTGTTTCTTTCAAATTCTCCAATATTGAGCATTTTAATTCTTGCCAGTATAATAGCTTAAAATTTTATTTTGTAGTTTATGCTTATATTTCTTTAAATGAGCTAACACTGAATATATTTTTAATGTTTTGGGGACAACTGATTTACTCTGTGATTTGCCTCCTCCTACTATTATTTTTCTATTTGGTGTATCTTTTTCTTATTGCTTTGTAAAAAGCACTTTAAATATTAAGGAGTTAAAATTTGTCATACACGTTGTAACCACTTTTATCATGTCAAACATACATACTTCTATTTGTCTTTTACCATAAGAATTTATTAAACAGGAATTATGTTGAATTTTCAGTCTATTGAGATAATTGTGGCTTTTTCCTTCATTAATCTGTTAATAAGTAGAAGTGTATGAATTGATTTCCAAATGTTGAAATATCCTTATGTTCTGGGAATAAACTCTTTGCATGTGTCACATTAAGCTTTTAATTTACTACCAAACCTGTTTTGTTAACATTTATTTGCATCAGTATTTATAAATTCCTAAAATTAAAAGTTTACCATTTTCTTTGTTAGAATTTGGTATTAGAGGGGCGGCTGGGTGGTTCAGTCGGTTAAGCGTCCGACTTCAGCTCAGGTCATGATCTCACGGTTCGTGGGTTCAAGCCCCGCATCGGGTTCTGTGCTAACAGCTCAGAGCCTGGAGCCTGTTTCAGATTCTGTGTCTCCCTCTCTCTCTCTGCCCCTCCCTTGTTCACAGTCTGTCTCTCTCTGTCTCAAAAATAAACAAACATTAAAAAAAAAAAAGAATTTGATATTAGCATTATGATAGTTTCAAAAACTTAGGAGTTTTCCCTCTATGATCCTGGTTAGTTCATTTTTAAAAAATGGTTGGGGCGCCCGGGTGGCTTAGTCAGTTAAGCCTCCAACTCTTGGTTTAGGCTTAGGTCATGATCTCATGGTTCCTGAATTCAAGCCCCACATTGAGCTGCTTGCTGTCAGTGCAGAGCCTGCTTGGGATTCTCTCTCTCTCTCTCTCTCTGTCCCTCCCCCACTTTCTTTCTCCCTCTCTCTCTCTCAAAATAAAAAAAAAATTAAAAAATTAAAAATAAAATAATGGTTGCTCATTAATAATAGCAATACACACACCTATTTTTTAAACACTCCTAAGAAGGGTACAAATAAAAAATTAAAAAATTCCCTCTTCCAATTCATCTCTAGTCCTAGCTTAAGTGTAAACCCCTTTACCTATTTCTGGTTTCAGTTCCTCTGGTGATTCTCACTGCAATTCTAATAAATACGTTTACTTTCTAACAAATATTCTCTCTGAATCGATCAATTAGAAAAGCTATGTAATATCTCCCTTCATGAAAGATGGGCAGTTCAGAGCACTTTTACTCAGACTCCTCTCGACTTAATGTTAATTAACTTATTATCAGTTATATTGCTTATAATTATATTTTTTAAAACATACTTAAACAAAGATCGCTCACTGATTCTGGAATATGTAAGATACGATTAGAGCTCCCACATTCCCACTACTTTTTTCCCATCCCCCTGCATGCTGTCAGCCATACACCTGTTTCTATATTTGCATTTGGTTCTGCAACAAATTAAGATTTGAGTGTTCACAATAGGGTGATTCTAACCATGAAAAAAAGGAACAATATATGTAATGATGTGATTATATAAATATACATTGCCAAAGAAATGATATTCAATTATTTTAATGTTATAATGCATTTTAATATCCATTAATTCTTTTCATTTCCTTTTTTATAGATACGTCATTTAAAATATCACAGAACTTTTAAGTTCTCTTCTGTTCTTTATTTTTTTCTTCCTTTCTTCTGCCTCTCTTCTCTTACGATTTTGTTTTCCACAAACGTCCAGTGATCATTAATTTAACATACATAATTACAAAGAAGACTTGTTTTTGATTCATATGGGTAGCAAGAGTGGGCTTCCACTGCACACCGGTTGGTCTGTTTTTGCAGCAGGCCTCTCTTTAATGGGATGGCTACACCTATGGGCTCTGAGCATGTGGCTCATGGGGAGAGCATAGGCAGGCCGAGTTAGTGCTCCCACAGTTGCCCAAGTGATGAAAAGCCTCTACTCTGAGGACTGAATACTTCAGTGTATTTCACTTCTAGAGAGAGCTGTTTTTCCTTCACCCCTCTTATCCCCAGCGAGAGTCTGAGATTCTTCCCATATTCCACTCTGCTTCCCTACCAGGCAAATCTTCCAGTCTATTCAGAGAGCATTTCCTGGGGCGCCAGCTGGTGGGGAAGCCTCTAAGTCCACCTGCTCTATATGCCAGCCTTTTGTCAACCACCCTGATGGACAGCCCACAGTGCATCCCTGCTCTGTTTCTGCTGACTCTGAGCCTGGACTCTTCACTCTGGTGAAATGACTTCCCACCTCCCCCGACAGCTGCTCTAGAGTACTGCAGGTTGTGCTTTGCTGTTTCCTGTGCCTGCGCTATTTATGAATAAGAACATTAGATTGCTTTCCAAATATTCAAAATGATGGCATGTAGATTGGTCTCAGCACGTATATAGATTTATTCTTATTCACATACCTTTACTGTCATATCCGTGAAATCTTGGGGTGAAAGGAAAGGGTTCGGGTCTACCATTTTGACCAAGAAGCCTTTCTGGAATCATTTTAATAGCTCAGAAATTACCTTCTCCTCCTTAATCTCCTTTGTCGTTTTTGTCTTTTCTCCCTCTTTTCCCAGCCTCTGAATATTGGAACATGCCACCATCCAATCCTTGGGCAGCATCTCTCTCTCCTATCTTCTCCCCTAGTGATCTCATCCAGACATCTCATGCAAGGCTAAAAATACCACAATATGCTGAAATTTTTATCTTTAGTTCAATCCTCTCTCCCCAGCTTCATGCTCATATTTCTAACTACCTGTTATAAATGAACTTTAACTTACCCCCTCCCCTCCCTCTCTGCTCTGTCTCTGGGGCTGATCTAGAAGCAAAGCTGAAAACCACTTTACAGCTTGGTCTTGCCTTTCCTGTCAGGGAGGAGACTCAGAGCCCCCCAGAATGAGTGCACACTCAGTGTCCTGGTGCTGTTGACTTAGAAGCTCATTCTCAAGAGGGCATATTTGGCCTGTTTTAATAGCTTCCGATATCCTCACCCTTCCTATTACAGCTGGCAGAAATTCACCAGTATTTTGCAGGTACCTGTTACCCATTCCCGATTTACAGCACAGATGTGGAAGTTTCCTTTTTAACGTGGTCCATGTGTCACTCTGTGGGGATCCCAGAGGAGGGCACTTGATCCTGTACTCAGTTCATCTCTTTAACCACAGTCCACCTTCTTGTGGGGAGGGTTTCCCCTCTCCTCACGCATTCAAATCTTCACAGTACATGTATTTCAAGTCCCCATTCTTGTATTTGTTTCGGGTAGATTTAAGTAGCACACTTACCAAAATACATGCACTTAGGAACTTTTCCTTTGGTACAGATGACCATAGAAACACGTAGTTTTCAGTACTGAGTCATTATGCTTAAGGGTCAGAACCTACATCACTAACAAAGACTCACAGGCAAGAGTGTCTGATTAAAAAACAAAAAGTCTTTGCCCATGCATGTCTTATCATTATAAACAAGTGCGTGTGTGTGTGTAGATCATTACCTTGCCTTCTGAAAAATGTCATTTCCAATATAAAACAAAATAAAGGTGAAGGAATGTAATTACATAACTTCTAAACCTTTACATGGCTTCCTTACTGAGTCCCTCTTAATTAAAAACTAAGAGATTCACAAAGGATATTTTCCTTATAAGCTTCATCATCATACCTGTAATTACACAAGAAGCCATCATTACTCTTCTCTCAAACCACAGTCTCTGGAAAGTCTATGCCACATTTAGAATTGTGCCCATAAGAAGAGAAACCACCTGCACTAAGGTTATGTCAGGGAGACGTTAACCACAAAAACCCCCAGACTTAGATATACACTATCATTTTCTGGGTGTGCTCTTAACTATTTAGAGCTATGATTAAAATTAGAAGTGTTCGAATGACACTAATTTCTGACTTTCTTTTTTAGCAATGTTGGCACCGTGGCGGTTAGTATAATGCTCCGTCTTATTTCAGTTGGCACTTCACACCAGTATGGACCACACATATGATTTAACGTCAACTCCATTTTTGCTACCTTGGTTTTTTAAATCATTGGGATGCATCATATTTAAGGATCTTAAGAGGGTCCATGAAGTGTCAGGTATTCATTCATTTTATCGTTACTCATGGAAGTGACTTAAATCACCTTCCCAGGAGACTCTCAAGGAGATTCTGTCCTGTATCACTCTACGTGGGTTGCTTTGTTTATGGCAGCCTCAAAAAAGAATTACCCTGATTTCATTCTATTCCTTAAGATCTCTTAGAAGGGACAGACAATGAGGAATAAAACCACTGAAGAAAAGAGAAAGAGGAGAGACATTGAGAGAGCAAAGAACCACAAATAAATTCAGTTTCTAAGAAGGCAAAGAAGACCAGGAAATGCCTGAGGAGTCACGATTTTTAAAATTATTTTATTTCATTTTATTCTTATTTATTTCTTAGAGAAAGAGAGCAGGGAGGGGGAGAGAGAGAGAGATGGAGAGAGAGAATCCCAAGCAGACTCCATGAGCCCATTGCAGGCCTCAGTCCCATTACCCCAGGACCATGACCTAAGCCTAAATCAAAAGTTGGACGCTCAACTGACTGAGCCACCCAGGCTCCCCAAGATAATTTTAAATATTAATAAGCCTCTAATACTATAAAGAAAACATATTTATCTCAGTTTCTATGGCTGACAAACCCAGTTTCCAATTATGAGATCAGTTTTGCAAAGCTTTATGAACACATAATTTTTAATTTTAAAATACTTAAGACAATTTTGGAAGGAAGCATATATCCATTCATCCAATGTTACAGCAATTTAGAGAAAATTCAATTTTTCTTTTGAAAGACCTCATATTGCAGTAAATGTGAATTTATCTGGCATTTGCCCACAACTTATCATTACTGGGTAAATCATTGCATCTACAGTAAAATCAACAAGATGACTCCAAGGCACCACAGCTCTAAAGGAAACCCCATTGGGGCACCTTGGTGGCTCAGGTGGTTAAGCATCTGACTTCAGCTCAGGTCATAATCTCACGGTTCAGGAGTTCAAGCCCCACATTGAGCTCTCTGCTGGCTCTTTGCTGTTGGTACAGAGCCCGCTTCAGATTCTCTGTCCCCATCTTTCTTTGCCCTTCCCCTGCTCGTTTTCTCTCTCTCAATAAATAAATAAACTTAAAAAATATTTTTAAAAATTAATAAAAATAAATAAAGGAAAAACCATTAATCCTTTGACACAAATCTTTTATGCTTAGATGCTGCACTTTAAAAATCTACATTTGGGGCACCTGGGTGGCTCAGTTGGTTAAGCATCTGACTTTGGCTCAGGTCATAATCCCATGAGTTTGCGTGTCGCATCAGGCTCTGTACTGACAGCTCAGAGCCTGGAGCCTGCTTCAGATTCAGTCTCAGTCTCTCTCTGCCTCTCCCCCACTCGTTCTCGGTCTCTCTTAAAATATAAATAAACATTAAGAATAATTAAAAATCTATACTTATATTTTCCCCAAGATTGCCTTGTTATTTAGTAACTTGCCAGTTTTCCATTAACAATCAATTTGGAACATATTTTTATATTTCAAATATGAACATTTACAACATTATTTTAATGGCTGTGTAACATGCCATTATATACATGTGACAGAAGGGTTACCTAGACAGACAGCAGACAGAGTGGTGGAAGGCATGGACTCAGGCACAGACCTAAATCCCAGCAATTGACTTAATTCTTCTGTCCTTCAACTGTCCTCATTTATAAAATGGGAATGATAGTGACACTTCATTCACAGGTTTTTGGAAGAATTAAATGGGTTAATATGTAGACAAGGCTTAGGAAATACCTGCTGCACAGTTAATGTTTCCAAGGGTTTTGCTTTATAATTGAGTCTAATTTTTACTATTATATGGAAAGCTGCCATGAACCATACTAAAGCTGAATCATTCCTCATATCTTTTTCCTATTTCCTAAGGATAAAGTAACATTGGGTCAGACTCAATAAACATTTTTAGGAATCTTAACATATGTTGTAAAATTATTATCCAAAAATGTTGCAACAATTTATACAACCAAGAGCAGTATGTGAAAGTACCCATTTTTCATACTCTGGCTAACTGAGAATGCCATCAAAGTTTAATATTTAGCCTGTTTGATAAGGGAGAAAATTTGTGCCCTTGCTTTACTTTGATTTTCTTTTTAATCCCAGAGATATTATGGATTTTTTCACATCCTTTTAAAATCTTTTCTTTGACATTTTGTGAACTGTCAAGTATGTTGGACAATTTCTTTCCTACTGACTGTTATCTGTTCAGTTCTAATTTTTTGGAATCCCTCTTAGGATGTGTCTCCTGAGATGGCCCTTCATGTTCATTATCTTTACTCTCATTGTATTAATTTCATACCATATCTCTCTGAGATAGGATAAATGTCTTAATTTTCTTTCTTTTTCTTTTTTAAAGTTTATTTATTTTTTATATATTTTTTAAATTTTAATTTTTTTGATGTTTATTTTTTGAGAGAGAGCATGCACACACATGCAAGTGGGGGGAGGGGCAGAGAGAGAGGGAGACACAGAATCTGAAGCAGGCTCTAAGCACTGAGATGTCAGCCCAGAGCCTGATGCAGGGCTTGAACCCATGGACCATGAGATCATGACCTGAGCCGAAGTCAGACACTCAACCAACTGAGACACCCAGGTCCCCCTAAAGTTTATTTATTTAGTTTGAGAGAGAAAGAGAGCAAGTGAGTTAGCCAGGGAAAGGGGAAGAGAGAGAGAGGGAGAGAGAATCTCAAGCAGGCTCCACACTGTCAGCACAGAGCCCAACACAGGGCTTGAACCCACAAACCATGAGATCATGACCTGGGCCGAAACTAAGAGTTGGACAATTAACCAACTGAGTCACCCATGTGCCCCACTTAATCGATTTTCTAATTTATTATTTAAGGGATCCAATCCACTTTTTACTGTTTCCATGGCATCATTTTTATTTTCATTTAATTATTTTTAATAGGTAATATATTTACTTAAGTCAATATCCAAAGGTTATAAAAATCTATATAGTGAACTTCTACTTCCAGGAAGATAGATAGAGTAGATGTGCTTTTCCATGTGCCTCCCACTAAATACAACTAAAGCTCATGAACATCATGTGTAAAACAAATATAGGGAGGTTATAAGGGAGAGATGGCAGATTGGCTAAAAAAAAAAAAGACAGACCCAAGGTATGACACATGGTGAGTTCCCTAGATTTTCTTTTTGCCTCAAATATCTCAAACTTGGAGCTGAGAAATCTGGCAAACCAGAAACACCAATGGACATACACAAAAAACAAAAAACAAAGCTATAAGTAAAGTGTGTTCTCTTTAGCCAAAGGACCAGGAAAAGGGCAGCCTAGGCAAGACAGAAAATGTTTAAATAGTAATGGCTCTACTTCAGCCAAACACCGTAGAAAAACTGACCTCACCCCTACCCAGGCCAGCAAGTGGGGACCTGAATTCCTATCCTCACCAGATCATAATGAGATTCTACAACCATACCCAAATGGTATTAGAAAAGTCTGAGTCCGACCCCACTGGATTCTGAATGTGTGTGGAGGAAGCATTTAAAGCAATTATATTATAAACAGGGGAGACTAAAGGGATGGAGAGGGAGGCAAAGCTTCTGCACTTTATTTGAACTGGTAGGATGTTGGCACCAATAGACTATGGCAACTTGTGCACATATAATGTAATACCTAGAGCAACCATAACAAAACTATACAAAGAGAGATGCTTAAGAACATTATAGATAAAACAGAACTTTAGAAACTTCAATTAACCCATGGGAAGTCAGGAAAAAGAAAACAGAGAAACAAACAAACAACAACAATAAACCAGAAAGCAACAAGTGAAATGGCAGACTGGGGGTGCCTGGGTGGCTCAGTCAGTTAAGCATCTGACTCTTAATTTCAGCTCAGGTCATGATCTCACAGTCATGAGACCTGCTTAAGATTGATTCTCTCTCCCTCTCCCTCTGTCACTCCCCTACATGTGTGTGCTCCCTCTCTCTTGCTCTCTCTCTCTCTCTCTCTCTCAAAAAAGAACAAATTAAAAATAAATAAAGTATAATATAATGGCAGACTTGAGTCCTAACATATTATTACACTAAGTGTAATTATTGTGGAATTTTAAATGTTTTGATGAGCTTCCAGTTTAAGATGGGAGAGGGTACACCTGTGTTTGCCTCACCACCTGGGACCTCAGTGGACTGTAGATTTTGATACATTTCTGGCACATAGAAAGTAGATGGAGCCATGCTAACAGAACACAGAACACAGGAAACAAAAGAATGATATAGTGGAGGTAGAAGTCATTTTTCTTGGCGAAACCCTTGAGAAGCTAAATAGAGCCTATTTCCCTGGATCTACTAACTAAAATGTTATCAGCTGGCAAGAGGAGGACTCAAGGCCCTATGGATGGTGATTGATCTACTCTCAGGGCCTGGGCCATATCAGTAGATTTAAAAAAAAAATTTTTTTTTTAATGTTATTTATGAGAGAGAGAGAGAGAGAGAGCGCATGAGCAGGGGAGGGGCAGAGAGAGAGGAAGACACAGAATCCAAAGCAGGCGCCAGGCTCTGAGTGGTCAGCACAGAGCCCAATGTGGGGCTCAAACTCGTGAACTGTGAGATCATGACCTGAGCCAGTCAGACACCCAACCGACTGAGCCACCCAGGCACCCCCATATTAGTAAATATTTTGACCCTCACACCTAATAACCAGTCTCCTTTCCAGTCATTTCTTCTTCCTTCTTCCAACCCATCTATGAATATTTTTTTTATTCATTTAACCAATAGTCACATAATAGCTACTAAATGCTAGGCACTATTGTGGATACTGGGGAAACATGAGTGAAGAAGATGGACAAGGCCTGGGATGTGGTGGATTTTTCATTCTAGTGGTGAACAAACCAAAACCTGAAAATAAAGATATAAACAAGATAATTCCAAATAGTAATGAGTGCTATGAGGCCAAGACATTGCACAAACCAGTGTATTTACTTCCACCTGCTCACCACAAATAAATTTATTAGCGACTCCATTGCTACCTTACCAAGGGCTGCTGATTATCTACCTACCCCAGGTGATGGGGTCCTTGTTGCTATCAGTGACTGATCTGAGTCCAGAATCCCACCCTTAGAGGATGCGCTCCTAGGTCCCTGTTTTAAGTCAGGTTCCCTAGAAGCCAAGGCTGAGGTGAGGTTTCCTGGGCCAGTGATTTACTGAGGGAGTGTTCTCAGGAGAAATCCTCAGTGAAGGAGGGGAGCAGGATTGGGCAACAAAGGAGTTGGGCAAAGGGGTGGTTTCAGCTGAAGTGTGGCTCAGCTTGACCTCACTGGGTGGTTGTGAGCATAAATTATCCCACAGAGGTTGTCCTACCCAAAAACAAAGGAGACTGAACTGTTATGCCTGTGCTTTGGTCCCTTTGGCCAGGAGCCACCACAGGTCAGGGGCAGGGTGGGGAGGAGGTCATAGCAGGTAATCTTTCAGGCAACCCCATATGACACAGCTCCTGTCATTGGAGGGCAGTCCCCTAGAGAAGGGTGTTAGGTAGCAGCTGGGGGATGGGTTTCTGGGCCTTGGAAAGGGGATCTGAGTGGAGCTTTACAGCATCTGCTATATTACTGTTATCTTCAGCTCTGCCATTCTGGGTTAAAGAAGTCTACAGAATTCTGCTGGATGAAGACCTTTTCTAACTGCTTCTTCAACAGTCTTCCATCATGAGTCATCAATCCAGATTTACCTACTCCTGTCTTTACAAAAATATCCTCAAAGTTTCTAACTTGTAGATGATACCCTTCCCTAGTTTCCATTGCTAATATGATGCTTCCTGTCGCTGGATTTTTTGACTGACTCAATCAAAATATAGAACAGGGGAAGGCATTAAAGGGTTAAATGGTATGCTGAAATCACTTCCTTGAGTTCAACACCTGAGGTTCTTGACTTTCTGAACTCTTCAATTTGGAAATAGTCCTTATTATCGGCTTTATTTTTGTGGACGCAATCCCCTTGTTAAAGAACCATGACCCATTAGCCTTTTATGTTGAATACCTCCCTTACTACTGCTAGCAGATATGGCATAAATCCTGGTAACTAAATCAATCATTTTGGTTGGTCTGGGACCAACCTGAAATTCAGGGGAAAGAACACACTCTCCAAATTCAACCTTAGCTGGCTATCAAAGAAATGAGATGGAAATTTCCTGTTTCATCTTGTCTCTATGGGACACTAACAGCACACATTTAGCTCATTAGTTAAATCTTCTTCCTTGCAAGAAATCTACTACTGATTCCAGTTCATGGGGTTGCACATTTTCCCAAGCTTTTGGAATCCTCCAAATGTCACAAATGCTGAGAACAGACAAGGAAAGAGGAAGGAGAAGAAGCAGGAAGACAATCTTCTGTCCTTACAATTTACCATCCGTAGTGTGTCCCTGATTTCTATCACAGATGCAAGCAGGGTTCTCAGCACTAAAGGAATCAAGTGTTTCCCACAGCTCTGATGAAGAATATTCCGGGAGGTCTATGTCTCCAACATGCTGGAAATGAGAAAGGGAAAGTGTCTCAATTGAAGTTGGCTAAACCATAACTCTTCCCACTGTCAAGGATTTCACATCTTTGCTCACACTTGGAGAAGTTCTCAAAGCCAACTTGGCAATATTTCACAAACACCACAAAAGGACTTCTTAGCAAGGAAAATTCTAAGCTTGGCACAAAACAATGTAATCTATCAACTGGCACCTGTGAGTCTCATTCATTATGAATAATCCACAGCACAGACCAGTAGCAGCTATAGACCTGCGCAGGAGGGGCTCTGACTTAGGACCCACAATTGAGAGTGCCTCACTCTGGTCCTTCTGCAGCGATGACCCTCCCTATGTGGTGAGAGGTCCAAGGAGCCACCGAGACATGCCTACCTAGGGCCTTAATGGCTCCTTGTAAACCATGGTCCAGGTATCAGGTACCCTAGAATTTCAGCACTAGCAGGCCCCGTCCTGAGTCCCTTTATCCCAGAGTGGACCGTTTTGGTATGCACACCTCTCTGCTGGGGGGTTGGTCAAGGGGCACTGCAAAAACATCTGTGGCAAAGGAAACAAAGGCCTTAAAACTGGGAACAGAATCCAGAGAGTAAAACTATCTTAAATATCTCTGAGTTTTCCAGCAACAAAAAGAAAATAAGAAGTGATATTTTTAACAAATGATCATGTAGGCAGTATTTGACTTGTTACACATTTTGCATTATTTGCATATTTTAAATAGCCCTATAAAAATCATTGTATATGTGCCTCTCTTCTTGAGATGAATTTCAAACAGCAGAAATAGGAGATTATTGAGGGGCCCAGCTTAAACAAACATAGAATGAGGTTATTCATTTCATGGCTGAAGGGCAAAGGAGAACCTTTGTTACCAGATGGAGTTTGCTTTTCCCCAGAGACTGCTGCCTTACTATACCCTGAAGGCAGGATAGACTAATTTTCAGGAAGCCAACAGTTTCCTGGAGGAAACTCAACTCCTTACACTGAGATTCAGTTAGAGAACCTTGTCAGAATGGATTGTTATGGTCTGACCAAGTTCTGCTAACAAGCCTAGCAAAGCCCCACAAAAACCCTCACCAGAAGAGAGGGGAAATGTGGGACAGTATTGGAGCTCAACATAGGGGTATGAAATTTGGTAGGGGAGGCTGGTTCTAGAACAGCATGAGGGTGAAGTGAAAAGAACCTCTGGACCAGTGACCCATGCAAAGGGTTGCTAGTCCAAACCCTTGCCCAGACCCAGGGATGGGTTGGGACTAGCAGAGACATCACAGCGACAGGGGACAGCATCAATTACAGCCATAGGACTGGTGGACTGATTCGTCCAGATCCCTCTCTCTTCTGGAATGCTAAGGCAGAGCATGCCCCCTTCGACTGAGGTCCTTCCTGTACAATTGAGGATGCAGGAGCAGAGAACTCAAGAGGAAGAATTTGTGGGTGTTTGAATTAGTAATTGGAAAAATAAGAAAGGTGAACACATTTGTATCTCAGTCTGGAGAAACAGGTCACTAAATACATATACTATCAGAGTCACAGATTTAGTCACACCACAGTACAGAGAAAATGTAAGCTTTTTTATTGCATCCTCGTGTATTCCCACCTGCTTCATGGAGAGGAAACCTCTTTTTCAGTTTACAGTAAAGTGGGTTCACTGACATTATTGAAAAAGTCCTTTAGGAGCTCCATCACCTCATCTGAAATTCTCTGGCTCTCAGGTGGATTCGCCCATCCTCCGTCCTTTTTCAGGAAGGGATCTGGGCAAGTGGGAGAGGGACTGTGGCCTCATGAAAGTAAGAAAAGGGTGTCCAAGATTCCATGCAGTGCCCCTGGATCTTTGCTGGTCCCTACAGAAGAAAGCTTGTCTGTTTGTCCCTTGCACTGGTGACCATGAGGCATGCACAACTGGTTACATACTAGCGTATACAACCAGAGACAATGGTGTAAGCTATTTGGCCTCATTCCAGAATTTCTACCTTGTACTTACTGTAGACCAAACAAACCCTCAAATGAAAGCAAAGACTTCAACTGGAAATAGTTCAAACACTGGAAGATATTGAGGGCATGAGATTATCCACAGCAGTGTTACCATTATAATGTACACATATAAAGGAATAATTGGTTTAATATACACTCTTTTCTCCCCTCACTATGTCCTGGTTAATTAAAGTTAATAAATTCCAAAACAAGCCCAAATGCTTTCTATTTAAGTTCCAGGAATTATAATTATATGCCTTTCATGATTCAATGGTCAAACAAAATTCCAGCCAGAGATAAGTTTTCCAGTGTTCTAGGGTAAAAAAAAAAAAAAAAAAAAAAAAAAAAAAGGCCATGCCATTATTAACACGATTAGAACTATTTACAATGACACTGTATGTATGCAATCAAGATTTTCATTTCTCCAAGCCAGAAAAAAGAGACGCCTCCCACCAAAACTTCAAGACAAAGTGATGAAAGAAGGGGTCACCCTCCATAAATCTTAAACCTCAAATATGGGGACAACTGAACTAGAGGTTTGTGCTGTTGGATAACCCCTGGCTGCTGGCCAGGGTGTAGGGTGGGCAATGTGCCTGTAGTACTTGTGAGCCTGGGATCTCTTGGGCAGAATCATTGGCTTGAAAACAGTGTATCTCCTGGAAATTTCTTTGCTGGGGGCAGGTGGAAGGGGTTGAGGGTCGGGGGCAAAAGGGTCTACTTGAGGGGTTTTTTCAGCAGAGAGATTTCAAAACAGTCCTCATGTATGCCTAAATGGGTCTTCCCCAGGCAGATTAGTTTCTAAGAGCCATTAAACAGTTTTAAGGGAAAGATTGTTCAATTGAAGTCACATTGAGCCTGAAATTGCTCTGGACGATCTGCCTCTGGCACGGCTAGCACTAAAAGGCAGCCAAGAGTGGGTTTTAGGAGTATGTGCCTTTTGAAATGAAATCTTTACAGTTAATATCCTTTTTTTTTTTTTTTTTTTTTTTTTTGCTACAGAGGAAAAATTGAACCATAAGGTGCTAGAAGTGATAGAAACTGGACAATGCTAATATAAATCGACTTACCACTATTCCTTAACTTGAGGATTTAATGTTTGGTAATCTCAATTTGGGAAGGATTTATTGTGAGGCTGTAAATGTTTAGATGAGCTTTCAGTTCTAGATGGATGATGAAACATGTGTGTTTGTCTCACTATCCGGGGCCTCAGAAGAATACAGATTTGAAAAATTTATGGAAGATGGAAAGCAGATGTTGACAGATAACAGAGCACAAGAAACAAGAGAATGATGCAGAGAGGATAGAAGCCATTGTCCTTGGCTAACCCTCTTGGGAGGCTCTGGCTAGTCAGAGGTAGGTATAAAGAGTAGAAAGGGAAAGAAAAATAGAAATCTCTTTCTGTCATGGCAACAGCTGCTCCTCTCAGCCATTCACTCCTTTCCCAGGCCCCGGGCCATGCAGAAGAATGGGTGGTACCAGCACTGAACCCCCAACAAAAATGAGAGGCTATTCTCTAAAATAGTCATTTCCAAATATGGATAGAATCAAGGTTGCCCATGTGGATGCGGACATCTCAGAGTAAAATGATCCTCATTTGGATATTTGCCTGCAATTTATTCTCTAAATTAAAGTGTACTGAACCTGCAGTCCACTCTTCCACTCAGGGGAGAAGCCAGTTGGAGGAAAGGCTGACCAGAAAAGCTCACAGCTATACCTTATGTTAATCAATCCAATCCTTCACTAAAGGAAACAGAGACCCAAGCAGAAGCAGACATCTGAGACAAACCATGGCACCAATGAGAGGTATAAGCATATTATAAAAAATAATGACCCCTAAGAAAAAAGCCATGTTTCACAGAACTAAGAAAATTTAAGAAAAAAAAATCTAATTAGTATTCTCCAAGAAGTTTGAGAAGATACTAACATACTGCATCCAAAACTATAAGAACATTTGCTACATAAAGGGACGAGAAAAACAGAAAGTTTTTAAAAATTTAAATATTTGGCTAAAAGAGAAAAGTTAACAGAAGAATACATGGCTCACTAATGACCCCATTTCTTCACCTATGACTCGATCCACATCCTTCACTATTTACTATCATGGTGCCTCTCCTATTTGTCTCTGGGTTTCTCTTTGTGAATTCCTTTAGCCAGTGATGCTAGCAAGTGTGACACAGGAAGAATCCGGAAAAATATGTTCCCTTTCTTCCACTGCTACCATTGCCACTGAAATGCCTAAGCCAGGATTCTGGATGTATGTGGAATAGAGCCCCAGCTGGCAGCCTGCCAACTCTTAGACACACTGTGGAGCCCAGCAGACATTAGAAGATGAGACATTCATGTCTCAGCTAACACTTCCCCTCAGCAAGGCTTTCCCTGACCCCTCCAACTAAGGAACTCCTCCTTGGCAGTTATAGCAGCCCCCCCTTATCCACAGGGGATACATTCCAAGTGGGTGCCTGAAACACAGATGGTACTGAACCCTGTAAATAATGTTTTTTCCTACATACCTACCTATGATAAAGTTGAATTTATAAATTAGGCACAGTAAGATATTAACAATAGCTAATAACAAAATAGAAATATAATAGAAAATATAAAATAATAGAAATATATATTAACAATAGCTAATAATAAAATAGAAATATAATAGAAAATAATAAAATAGAAATATAATAACATGCTGTAATAAAGTGATGTGAATATGATCTCTCTCATTAAATATCTCATTGTGCTGACTCACACTTCTTCAGAGATGATAACATGCCCATTAGATGAGACTAAGGGAGATGAATGCCTTGTGACCTAGAGTTAGGATGCTATTGACCATCTGATGATGCGTCAGAAGGAGGAGCATCTCTTTTCCAGCGGTGGGTGACACAGTAACAGAAACTGCAGAAAGGGAAACCACAAATAGGGGCGGGGACTACTATATTTCATTAGGTTTATACCGCCTTCATAGCATCCATCATTACTAAATGATTGCGTCTACGTCTTTGTGTTCATGTTGTTTTCTCTACTCAAGTGTAACTACCACCAGATTAGGGACCTTGTCCATCATATTCACTGGTGTTTCTCTGGCATCAAGAACAATGCTTTGCATTTAGTCAGTCAGCAGTTAAGTATGTGTTGAATAAATGAATAAAAAATGAATGAATGTGTTGGCAGGATGAATAACTGGAAAGAAGATTGGTTATTAGGAGTGATCATTAAAATATTTACCAACTGAGATGGCCTAGGCACTGATAGATTAGAAAGGTAACCATCCAAGGAAGCACCCCACCCCTGCCATCATGCCAGATGAATAACACTTTAGTTAGTGGATCTAGGGAAGATCCAGAGGATCCTTGAAGTATTTTAATTTTTTAGCAACTGGATTGACCCCTGGTACATACCATTTGAGCACCACTCTGCTCTTTAGGACAACCGTGTGATGTGCAATAGTAACAAAGTCCAGCAAACTGGACAAATCCATCAAGGGACTCATTTTCAAATGCTCAGTAGTATCACTTCAGTGCCCCCAAATCATACATTGCTATTGTTGGACCTCATATTTGTGTATCCATGGCTCTGTAAAAAGAGCTTGAATGTTAGGCTCTCAGGCGTCCCTTTTGCTTCATGGGATTGAAGTCATTTAAGGAAAAGAATGAGATCACTTACATTTCTTAAAAACTGCGGGACTCTCTGAGCTTCCCACCAGCCCCACTCACATTTCTCTGAAGTCAGTGAGGCACTACTTCTGCTTGGCAACAAAGAACTGCCCTCTCTTATTTCCCAATGTCCCCCTCCTTTGCCAAGATAATCTTTCCCAGACAAGGATATTCAGAAGGAACAGAAGTCTCCAGAAATGGGAGGGAGGGGGGAATCCCACAGAAAAGGCCCTGGCAGTGCTTAGTTAAATGAATTCCACGTTTGGATAAGAACCAGCAGCTGACACACATATGAGATTAGGAGAGAATGTATACTGGAGAGTTCACCAAAACAAAAACAAAAAAGAAATTTAATTTTTGGGCTATGGAGAATAATGCTGGTTGAAAGAATAAAGCAATTAATTTTCCATAAAAAATAATCTGTTATCCACAGATGGCAAGTTAACTGCTAACCAAGCCAATTATCATGATAAAATTTCACTTGTTTGGTTGAAAAAAAAAGATGATTGATCAGAGCCAATTTTTAAAGAGAGGAATGTTTGCTTTCTATAAATGCCTTTTTAATGAACAAATAAGGGTAATGACTAACAGACCTTTGGAAAACCTATCAAGAATGAATGAGAATAGTTTTAATGACTTCAAATGGTTATATTTGGTTGCTTCTAGCATACATAAAAAAAGATGATTATCATGTATTAAGTATCCTGCCTTGTTTCTTAGAAATATCTTTCCCCATCCATGTTAACATTGGAGGCATCAATCCATGCAATGATAAGATGATTAAAACTACAAATAAGTTGGACATTAATTAATGAGTTTTTCCATTTTTAGGGAAACAGAAGCATTACCCCAGAAAGGGATAAAAGAGCTGAAAGTACACAGCTCTTAACCCCACCTCCTGCTGCCAAGAAGCTGTTAAATATTTGTAAACAGAAAGCAACCGTAAAAGAAAGGATTTCTGATTAATGGGGGCAAGTATCTCGGGAAACATTCAACTTGAAAGATATTCTTTTCCCTGCCTAAAGCCAAAAAAAGTCTCTAAACCCTCTCCCCCTACAGCTGCAAGAATTTTTTAATGGCTTTTTCCCCCAGAACCATTAATATTACAAAGCAGATAGAATTCCAGCATCCCTATATTTTATAATAGTAAGAAGAACCCAAAAAGAATCAGAGTAATAGAAAAAATTGATGAAATTATGTAGTTACAGTAGAAATTACCTTAAAGACTAAACTTTGGTCTGTTGGTCTGTTAGAAATGTTGGTTTGTGAAATTATTTTGTCTTGTCTAAAATCAGGAGGTAACTAACATAATATATCCCATGTGACATGATACCCAGAGACCAGTGTAGTAGTGATCATTCCACATTCAGAGCTTAACTAATAACCTAATAATAAGAACTGGTAACTAACAATAGAGACATATCATAGATAAGCATATGGAAGGAGAAAGGGGGATGGGGTAGTCAGTGATGACTAAGGTTATTTTTTAAAAAGTACCACACTTCATTCTATAGTTTGGGATGACTCATTGTTTTATAAACTCCCTAGCTGAGTCATTTCATTATCATAAGCCAAGAAAGATGAAATAAGAGACTCAGCTGGCTTGCGTCCTTACTATCTTAGGGCAGAGAATGGCAACCCCAAACCAGAATGATGCCCGAATAGGTCCTATTTCTCTTTCAAGTGGACCCCACACCAAAACTGGCACAAAATCTCTGTTCTAACACTTACACGCTTACCCTAATTACAGAAAGGCCGGTAACTTATTTTGAGAAGTAACATGTAGTTAAAAAAAAAAAAAGTTAGGAAACTCACTTATCACCACGTTGAAGTAGTAGTTTAGGCACTTTGTTTAGTGATACAATGTCAGATATAGCTTATTACTAAGCCAGTTGGAAGAAAGCTTGAAACCAAGATCAGACCAAGAAGAAGACAGACCAGAAGGGCAAAATGTAAATGTTGAGCAAAAGCTGAGGACAGACTCAAGTCTAAAATTAAGAGCTCAGGACACCAAGTGGCCTTACAGGGAAGCTTAAATACCCCAGGCAAAGAGGCATGCTCAAGATCAAGGGCATAGAATTTGGAGGAATATATAGTATGTGTCAGAAGTCATCCACAATAACTCTGAGAACCAAACTCCATAGCAAGAACAAACATGAATGAAAAGCACAGAGTGGGAAGATATGAGACTAAAGAGCTGAGCCCCTAACTAACCTTATATATCCTGGTTCTAATACTGTTTTAAGGTCCATCTGCAACTCTGTCTTTGAATTGTGAATTGCCTGTGATAATTCTGTATTCTTATATTCTTATAATAAACTCCCAACCCCTTTCCTGTAAGTCAATTCAAGTTGCTTCCTGTTACTTGCAACCAAAGAATTTTAAATAACATAGCATATGTGCCTTATAAAGATCTTGAAGTATATTGCCAAGTTATTCTCCAGCAAGTTCCTAGGGATTCATTTATTCAACAACAGCGTCCTGTTTTTCTCCACTTTTATTAACTCTGGATATTTCCATTCTTTCAAATCTTTACAAAATTCTCCTTTATATTCTAATGACTGGCAAAGTCAGAAATAGCTTTTGCACATCATGGCTTCACCACAGAAATACAGAAGGAACAGATATCAGGAAAAGATTTTGGACACAGAGAACAAGTGCTCCTATTGATACAAATTTGTGTTATCTTCCATTGGAAAAATGATGAGATCATCTGTGGCTAAATATGGGATAGTAAGATCACGCTAAGCAAGGGGATCTTGGAAGGAATGGACAGAAGAGTGGGTGAGTGTATGCTGCATCACAGTCTAGGAGGATGGATCCCAGTACACACCTCTTGAGTCTCAAGAACCAAGCCCAACCCATAGGGCTTCTTCTCATGATCCTGCTGATGTCCAAAGATGATCCTGCAAAAGGATACCGGATCCACCATACTGTATTAATTACAGTAAAACCTTCGATTACAACTTGTTCTGCGAGTGTTCCGCAAGACGAGCAAACATTTCTAATAAATTTTAACTTGATAAAAGAGTGATGTTTTGCAATAGGAGTAGTACATGATCCCAAACATCACATGTTCACCACGGAGCCAATGGTTCTTGAAATTCACTTTGATATACGAGTGCTTTGGATTACAGGCATGTTTCTAGAACAAATTATGCTCACAAACCAAGGTTTTACTGTATAACTTTACCCAATAAGACAAGATATGGGGTAAATATTAGAAAGGAGTAATACCACATTTTACAGATAAGAAAGATAGCCTATGAATAACTGAAAATCATAAGAATTTATGAAAGAGTTCAGGGATGTAGTTAGAAAAATAAACATGTTCAGTCAGTTAAGCATCTGGCTTCTGATCAGGTCATGATCTCACAGTTGGTGAGTTCAAGCCCCACATTGGGCTCTGCACTGACAGCTCAGAGCCTACTTTGGATTCTCTGTCCCCCTGTCTCCCTCTCTCCCTCTCTCTCTCAGCCCCTCCCCTGCCGTCTCTCAAAAATAAATAAATAAACATTTTTTAAAAATAAAAAAACACATATAAATCAATTATATTCCAGATAAAACTGGTTAAAATACAAAATGCAGATTATGTCACTCTAAATCACAACCAATAGAAAATATCTGGGAACTCACATGAAAATAAATCTGTAAGATCTACATAAACGGTAGCAACAACAAAAAGCTGGAAATAAGGACTGCTTAAGTTGAGAGACATGTTTTGAGCTGGGACTATTTAATATTAGAAGATGCAAATTATCTCCTGAATTCAATTAAAATTCAATGAAGATATATTTAGAATTTGACAAAAATATTCATCTGGAAAGAAAGTCCATGAGGTTTATAAAACGTTGGATTAATAGGGGCACTTATCCAAACATATATTAAAGATTACCATAAAACGGTAAGCAAAAAAGTGTGGTATTGGCAGTAGAATAAACAGAAAAAATTCAATTAAATAAAAAGACCAATGTGGGACAGAGACACATGTGACTTGCCCCCTGGCCTTGTCTCCCAGAATCCTGCTATAGCCAGAGATCAATAAAGAAGGGAGACTGGGGGCAAGAGAGGAGGGGCATAGACTAAAATACATATGAGTATTTGGCATTAGACAAGGGTTACATTTCAAATCAGTGGGAAATTAATTAACAAATTCTATTTGGGTAAAATAAAGTTAGTTTTGCATCGATCACATTCAATTGCAAAAACCCAGTATCTTCTCCAGCTAGTTTAAGCAGAAAGGAATTTATTACATGGCACTAAATGGCCTATCGAGTCACTAAGAGGACTAGAAAAAAATAGGCTATAGGCTCTAGGCTGGATTTCCAGGAATAACTCCCCAAAGCCACAAGAAAAGTTCACCCAAATGGCTAAGTTGTTTCTACCATTGCTGGATCCGAAAGCATACTGCCTTTGCGAATTTCTCTAATCACTGAAATGGGTGTCACATAGCCCACTTGTCTCCCCATTCAACTCCCTGGCAAAGTCAAGTCTCACTTAATTATGTTCAATTCACAGAATCTAAATCACATCAGAAACACTGTTTGCACAGATGTGTGAGAGCTGCAGGTTTTAGCTTTCCGCCATGTGCAATGCAAGGAGGTGCGTTACGTCAATTCACACAAACCAAAATAACCCTGGGATTATTTACATATTGACAACCGAGTTACATATAGATATATTTAAGTATTTAAACTAATTTTAAATTACAGTCCCATTTTGTGAGTTATCCTTATAAGTTGTGTTATGTGCATTAATATTTTGCAATATACATATTTAATTTATAATATAGAACAAAACACATATGTGCACATATCTATCTGGGACAGAGAGAGAATAAACAAAAAACAAAAAGGTTGTATGCCAAAATGATAGCAATGGGATTGTGGGTTCATTTTATTTCTTTTTTCTTCCTTATAATTTCTTAAATGGATAAATAATAACATTGTATCCCTTTTATTACAAGAAGTTATCTTTTAAAAAATGAAAAACAGGACAATGAACAAATATAATTTAGAATAAAGATTTTTAAAATCCTAAGTAAAATATTAACTAAAAAATATTTTATT
Source organism: Cryptoprocta ferox (assembly GCA_028646485.1). NCBI lineage: Eukaryota > Metazoa > Chordata > Mammalia > Carnivora > Eupleridae > Cryptoprocta > Cryptoprocta ferox. The sequence goes on along the minus strand of CM053568.1, from coordinate 21,827,115 downwards.
TTTTAATTTTTTTATTTTTATTTTCTAAATTTTTAAATTTTTTTAATGTTTATTTTTGGTAGAGAGAGAGACAGAGCACAAGCAGGGGAGGGGCAGAGAGAGAGGGAGACACAGAATTGGAAGCAGGATCCAGGCTCTGAGCTGTCAGCACAGAGCCCAACATGGGTCTCTAACCCACAAACTGAGAGATCATGACCCCAGCTAAAGTTGGGACACCTAACCAATTTAGCAAGCCAGGTGCCCCAACGAATAAATATTTTAAATAAAAGTTAACATTTACTGGGCACTTACTCTCTAACAGATACTATTCTTAGTGTTTGAAATATATCAATATAGTTACTATTTATAACAACCCAAGAGGTAACTACTATTGTTATTTTCATTTTACACTGGGGAAACCTAAGACATATAAAGGCTAAGTAACCCGCCTGGTGCAGCGGGGAGGTGGTTGAACTGGGTAAGGCAGAACCCCAGCTCTCACTTGCAATGCTGAATATTGTTATTAAAATTAATATTGTTATCAGTATTAATATTGTTAGCTAACATAAACTGGGCATCAACATACAATTCAGCCATTTAAAGTGTACTATTCAATAGCTTTTAATATATTCACAGAGGTGTGTATCCATCACAATTAATTTTGGAAACATTTTCATCACCCCAAAAAGAAATTCCACTCCTCTTAGCTGTCACCACCCACCCCTCCCCAAGCACCCTAGATATACCAATACCTCACCGGTATAATCTACTTATCCTTGTAACTCCCTATAGGGTAGGGGCTAATATCCCCACGACAGAGTTGAGGAAACTGAGGCACAGAGAGATTACAAACTGTGTGCAAGTTTATATAACTAGTAAATAGGGGACCTGGGACTTACATTCGGACAATCCATCTCTAGAACATTTTGCTTACCTACTGTGTTACTCCAACATCAACATATGTTGTTATAAAAATGAAAACTTATGAACAAGTAAGAATTATTCCAGGAGTATAAGAATGGTTTGATTTAAATAAACATAGTAATTGGATATGTCAACAACTATAGTTAAAAAAAATCATGTGTCAAAAAGCATTTGATAACATTCAATATCTATTTCCAGGGGGAAAAAAATAACAAAAAGACAGATGAAAAAAGCCCTAAACAAGTATAGAAGAATGCGGACATTCTTCTGTAGTGTTTAACTACAACACACAGCAGTGACACAGTGGAGGCATACATAAATAATGAAGATAAACATGCCCATTGTTAACTACCCTAACTTAAATTTATTCTGGAAGTTTCACGCAATGCAATAAGTCAATAAAAAAAGGAAAAATTTCTCTTAAAAACAAAAACACAAAGTAATTATTTCTATTTAATAGATTACATAAATAGGAAAATACCAGACTATCAGCTTCAAAACCTTTTTAGCAATACAACATTCCAGTAATCTAAGAAATTGAATGGAAGACTGTGAAAAAATAAAATTACAAGATAAAAACGTGGGGGAGTAGTCGTGGGACGGAGGTCGGAGCTCAAATCTGTCTTTGAGGCTGCACAGCCCCTAAAAACTGGAAATCATTAAGTCTTGCTTCACCTCCCAAGAATGCATACCCGTTAAGATTCTTTACATTCTTTTCCCTTGCCTATTTTGCCTGGAAAAATACTTGAAACCACAATGTTGGACAGATAGTTTATTTTTGTGTGTCAGTATTTTAACTGGAAGGAAAAGGAGAAGATTTGTCATGGATCTTTAGGTTACGGTGATTTGACATTTTATTAGTTACAGGATTTATCGCCCACATGGAAAAAGGAAACACTTGTGCAAAGGGAGAGTGAAAGCTAAGGACCAACATTATGTATTCCCTCCTTCCCTGACCAAGCAGTCAAAACCTCCACTTACATGGAATAAAAAGAAAGGACCCCAGAGCCCTTTCATGTCCGTGAGGCTGAGAGACAATTACAGAGTGACAATGTCATGGGGTATCTCACAGACTGCCAGAGTCACCAGGGATCCAGCGTGAAGGGAGTTTTCAACTTTATCTAGGAGTCCAAGTATATCTATCTGTTCAACTATCATCTATCAAGATATCCAAGAGCTGTAGCTTAACAAATTTACCAGACACTTTTTGATAAACCATTCATTTATGCCTCTTTATTCTCCTCCTTCCCTCAAAGCTCTAGTGGTCAGGAAATCAATACATTAATTTGTCTTTAAAAATAGATCAGCAACTGAGAGGTACCAGAGGAAAACTGACTGGGAGCAGAACCCTGGTCTGAATCCCAAATAACCCACTTAAGAAGCGATATGTGTTGGGTTGCCTGGATGGCTCAGTCAGTATGTGTCCAACTTCAGTTCAGGTCATGATCTCATGGTTCGTGAGTTTGAGGCCCATTTGGGCTCTGTGCTGACAGCTCAGAGCCTGGAGCCTGCTTCAGATTCTGTGTCTGTATGTCTGTCTGTCTGTCTGTATCTCTCTCTCTCTCTCTGTTCCTCCCCTGCTCACACTCTGTCTCTCTCTCAAAAATAAATAAACATAAAAGAATTTTTTTTTTAAAAAGTAGTATGGGTGACCTTGGCTGAGCCACTCAGACCATCATTCATCTAAAATTAGCCTTATGGATATCACCTTTAACCTGCTGGTTCCCAAGTCCAAGACATCTTTTTATTAACATCTCACTTAACCTCTTTATGGCTTTGGACCCTGCTGAACACCTTTCCTCCTTGGGCTTTCATAATACAACCTTTCTGGGTTTCCTCCTACCTGGCAGAGGATTCTCCTCCTTCTTGTTTAGCTCACTCCTTGCATCTAGGATCTGGCTTCAGGACTCAATTATTTGGTAATTCAGTTATTTAGGTTTAAATCCCTTTCCCTGGGTAGCCTCATCCAAATCCAGAGTCAAGTCCCAGACCTTTATCCCAAGACCTAGAACTCTAGGCAGGTCAAATGTCTAGAGACCAAAACACCGCAGGCTCCAAATTGAGCTAAACATCCATCCCACCCCCACCCCCATTCAAATCAGAAAATGAGCACCTCACGTGAAGCTGATACCACTAGTCTGTGCATCACCCCTTGAGAAGCAAGCCTTCTTTTCATAGCTCTAACAACTAGCTCATCAAGTTTTGTGGGATTCTCCCTTATCTGTATCCTTTTACCCCTCTTTATCCCCACCTCCACTGCTTTAATTCAAGATCTTATGACCTCACCTTCAATGGCCTCTCTACTGATCTCCTTGATAGCTTTCTGGACCACGCCAAAATTTCCCACACACTTCTCCCAGAAGGACCGTTAGCAAAGGTAAATCTAAGACTCTAAAAGGATTTCCATGGTCCCAAGTTATTAAAGCTCCTTTGCTTTGAACACAAGGCCCTTCATGGTCTGGCCTCTTCCCATCTGTAGACCTTCATCTTCAATCACCATCCCCCATCCCCTGCACCTCAGTTAATTTACTTCTTTTCCCCCAAACACGTCATGCTGTTTTGTGTATCCTTGCCTTCCTACTCTCCCTTCTTTCTTTTGGAGTGCCATTCCAAACCCCTGAGCTGACTCTTCTTCTCTCCTCCAAGGATCAGTTCATTTGTCCCTTTGCCAAGAAGTCCTCCTTTATCCCCAGTGTAACAGGCTGCATTAGTGGCCATAATTCTTCACCATTCTCTGCATTTGCATTTTTGCCATGGTTTATCATGAGCAAATTACACTCACCCACACTTATCTCTGAGGTTGGCCTTGCCCTGCTTTGGCCAATAGCACAGAAGCATGGATGATAATGTGTCGGTTTCAAGTCCCTTTAAACAAATTTCTGACATCACTATGAGAAGAACAAGTGAGCCTGTCCCAGAAGGAACATAAGAAACTCACCAAGCAGAACTTTTCCATGGAACTGACCTAACCAAGTCCAACTCTGATCTGCTCAGAGGACTCACAGGTGTGTGAGATTAAAATGCTTATTGTTATATACCACTGAGATTTTGTGGCTGCCTGTTTGATACAGCCAATGTGTATCATTAATTTGTCCTTTCCCTGCCCTCCCATTGCATCCTTGCGTGTTTCCACCCAGTTTCTCTCCAAGACAAATGAGAAAGCAAAGCTGCCTTGTGTTCCTGCTGCTATTAATACTAAGCATATCACCAACTTCAGTCAGAGGGGAAAACTCTGAATTCTAATAAAAATTTTTTAATGGCAAAAACACTCTGCCCAGCACTATTTCCCCAAGTAAATAAAGCCTGAGCTCTTTCCTTTATATTATTCTCCAACCAAAACAATTTTACCCTTGACTTTCATAAGCCTGAAGCCTTCGCATATATGTGAACCTTTGTGTACAAATGACAATCGTGTGAAGAAATAGGCTTTTCCTGCCATGAACAAGCTAACTTTAACTTAAGTTATTCCGGAAGCCCAGCTCTCTTGAAGTCTGAAGTAATTTACAAAACTTTGCAAGTAAAAATACTTTCATTTTTCTGAGTTTTTCTTTGTCACATGCAAAGATGGTGGACATAGGGTTGTGTCGAGGGCTCAAGAGTCAAAAGCCTATGTCTTGCAAGGGTGGTGGTTGATCAGAGATGTGTCTGTGAGACAGAAATCTGAAAGTCACGGTCTTGGGGAGATGCTTCATCAAAAAGACTGGCCCATGGTCCAAATTCATCACCATAACTGGACAAACAGGCAGGCAGAATATCCCTATGTGAGTCTGGACAAAGGCAAGTTGGGTGCCAAGTCCCTACAGTCATGAAAAGGTACCATTGCATCTGATTAAGGAGCCAGCCATGCAGCTGTTACAAACAACTTCTATAGTAAAACTTTTCACATGGTTGCCCAGAAATTTCATATTTAATTCTTTTTGCATTGTAAATATAGACAAGCCTTGGATACTTGTGAGGAGATATTTAAAAATGGTGATTATGTACGTGATTTAGCTGTGTGGGACATGCTTCTGATAGAATGTTAAATGAAAAACAGAAGACAAAATGGTTTGGACACTTATTACAATACATATTCATAGAAAACAGACTGGAAGAAAATACGTGCCAAAAATGGTTGTTGGGTTAAGTGAAATGTAGTGATTTTTTGAAGTGTTTCTATTTTTTAAAATGCTCAGTGTAAAGATATAATCTTATGATAAAGATGATAAATGTGTCATATAAAATAATATCTACAAATAAAAACTGAAAATTGAAACAGAAAGCTTTCTCAGTGAGCACTGAACCAGAACAAAGCACTGTGTGAACCTCCCTGACGTCTTCCCATTGAGATAATCCTATCTAGGGCTCACTACTCATTCCAGTCTGCGTAGCCCTCTCTCCAAAGTGGGCTGGGGAGAAATGACTCAGTCTTTGGCTCTAGGTTTGTAAACTCCACACAGACTACCGTCCTTCCAATGCATTACAATTGAGAAAATTACTGTTTACTTCAATTATATGCCATTATACATTCGTGCTCGGTTTTCAGGATTAAACATGGGATATACCTTGGCCTTTTGCTGAAAGCTTTGAGATAGTTCATCAGCAGAGGTATTCCACTACCAAGCAAGCCTCCTCTGCTCAGTAGCCCTGGGCCCTACCTCCGGTTCTAGCTTTTAACAAGTATGAGTGGAAGAAGCTGGTCCCAATCATGTCCATGGTAACCCTTCACATGCTTGATGCTAAAACTGCCCGTCAGCTTTTACTCAAGTGAACTCACCTGCTCTGTTTGGCTTTACCTCTGAAGTTCTGGTTTTCAGAAAAGAAGTGAATTTTTTCTGGGTCCTTGTGACTCTCTCCACGTGACTTTCTCCCCACTGGTATTAAGTTGAAGGTCTCTCAAAGGAATTCTCCATATTGGTGCAAATATTCCCAGCACTGCCTGTACTGTAAAACAGAACGTAGGGTGGGGAGGTGGGAGGAGGAAGCAAACAAAGATATGTTTTTCTATCACAATCAATTTCTTTTATAAGCTGTCACACAGACATATGATGTTACGCAGTAAATACAAATACAGCTTCTTCCTACAATAGAGACAGGTCCGAGTCAGACATTCGTGTGCCAAGACTTAGCCATTTCAAGAAAGAGGCAGAATCTGAACCTTCGGTTACCCACCCTCCAACACACACACACACACACACACACACACACACTCACACACACACACCTCAAAATTGTAATATTAAACGGGGCTCCCGGAAGTTCTTTTTATTTACAGTCTAGCTTTTCCCCTCTCTTCTACTGGGGATATATGAAACACGCTTCGATGTCTTTCAGGCTGACACATAGACCCCTCCTTACTAAACTTAACACTGACAGATGGGCAAATTCCTGAGTAGCAAACAAAATCAATTCAGTATTTAATTGGATGTCACTCTGGGAGCTCGGTCCCAGATGTCAGTCACCAAAGTTGTAGCTCTGATAATACTCCTGGTTGCAGACTACCACTAGATGGCGCTCTTCCCAGGAACCTAAGCAAAGGAATGAGTTTCCACCCCACCTGGGGCTTGTGACCAGGGAGGGAATGAATATTAGTGTGAACAGAGCCTCTCAGTTAAGAATTAGAAATTCAGGAGTGCGTTGGTTAAGCATCCGACTCTTGGTTTCAGCTCAGGTCACGATCTCAGGTTCGTAAGGTCAACGCCCACATCAGGTTCTGTGCAGGCAGTAGGGAGCCTGCTTGGAAGTCTCTGTCTCTGTCTCTGTCTCTCTCTCTGCCCCTCCCCAACTCACACACAGGGCTCTCTCACTCTCTAAACAAACAAACAAACAAACAAACAAACTTTTTTTTAAAAAAAAAAAAGAAAAAGAACTACAATTCAGAGTCAGAACTTGGCTGCCTCGGTGAGTCCCCACCGGCACCTGTCAGGTGCTCTGTCTTTAAGGAGTGGAGGTGTGTCTGCACACTTTATCCAGCATTAAGTTCTGAACTTCATTAAGAAATCCTGTGCCCCCAAAGTTTTAAGTGTTGACTTCTTTCCCCCTTAACCCTCTTTGTCTCCACCAGTAGAGAGACTTAGAGGATTTTCAGAGTAACAATGAAGTTAATATTGTTTAATAATTCCTGATTATAAATCAACAGTGCATGAATCCCAGAATCTCCATCCATTAACCATACCCAGAAAAAAGCTGGTTCTCAGACTCCTCCTGTCAGTAACTGGTCAGGTTGAGCCATACGGAGGGCATCAAAAAGTGACGTTTATAATTGCTGAAAGGCTCAGATGAGCTCCAATACTGATCATGCTTACTCTTCACTGTTAAGAAAAATTTAAAAATTAAAAAAAAAACAAGATATTCATCAAAAGCACTTTGCAATATGGGGCACCTGGCTGGCTCAGTCAGTAGAGCATGCAACTCTTGACGTAGAAGTAATGAGCTCAAGCCCCACATTGGGTGTAAAGCTTACTTTAAAAAAAATTAAAGTACCTTGTGACAGAGAGGATCACTAGCTTAGTACTGAGTTCTTCCTGTCAGAAAAACAGATAGCAAAAACATAAAAATATTTTTTAAAAATTACAATGTATAGGGATGCCTGGGTGGCTCATTTGGTAAAGCAACTGACTCTTGATTTTGGCTCAGGTCATGATCTCTCAAACCATGAGCCCCTGCATCGGGCTCTGTGTTGCTAGCACGAGCATAGAGCCTGCCTGGGATTCCCCCTCTCCCTCTCTCTCTGCCTCTCTCCCAATCACACTTGCTCTCTCTCACCCTCTCTCAAAATAAATAAATAAATTTTAAAAATCATAATGGGTATTTTCAGTGCAATTTAATAGACTAGAGGGATACATAAAATGTATGCAGGGTGCTATGGGAAAAGTTGCAGTCAGAGAACATAAATGAGATCTTATGGAAGAAAATAATTTATGTAATTTAAAAATAAATAATAGAGGAAAAACACAGAAGGAACACTGGACTGCGGAAAACAAGTTAGAACAAGCACCCCAGTCACCTATTCAATAAATATTACCTAAGTACCTTCTCTGCCCTCTGTTCTCTCTCTTATACAGACACCAGGGATACACAAGGCAAACACATCCCTGCTCCCACAGAGTTTTCATTTTAGTGGGAATTATTCCAGAATTTAGAGTAAAAAGAGACATTGATATAAATGATAAGAGAAGTGGTCAGTAATACAAATGATAGATGAAGATGATTGTACATCTACATAATTAAGTCTTCCAGAAGGAGACTTAATGAAATGATAATAATAATAATAAATAGAAAAAATTTCTCTGAGCTAACTGAGGTTTATATCGCAAGGATTCACTGAATCCTGAGGAGAAAAGTTAAAGAAGCATTCAATTATATTTATACCAAATTTTAAAACATTTAAGTTAAAAAGCCTTATTAGAGATAATAAGGACCACTACATTATGGTAGAAGATTTAATTCACTAGGAAAATCATTTTAAACATGAATACTCCCAATAAAATAGCCTCAAAATACATAAAGTAGAAGTTCATAGGAATTTTTTCCCAAGAAAAAAATGACAAATGTATCATCAAAGTAGATCTCAATATGTCTTTCTCAGTTGTTGACAGGAAAAATAGAAAACAGCAAAATAACAATAGGTCTTTAAAGACAATCAATAGGATGGATCTAATGGAAACATATCCAATTTTTCCTCCAACCATTATAAAATATTAGGTCTTCTCAAACATACAAGAGACATTTAGGAGAAAGGTACCACATAGAGACTTCTGATTTCTGACTCCCAAGATTAAATGCCCCACTATGATAATGTACTAGACTGGCAACATTTATCATTCCTGCAATACTCAACATTAGAGAGAGTTGAGCAATGTTAAAAATTTCTTAAGAAAAAGATTGTTACCCAAGAACTGTAAACTGAGCCAAAAAATGTTCATGTCAGGGGAAAACTGAAACATGTTTCCCCATGTACAATCAGTTACAAAGTGTGCTTTCTAGAAGAAAAAAAATCATGCATGGCAGCCAAAAAAAAAAAAAAAAAAGATTCAGCATAATGAGATAAAGAAAGAGGAAGATATGGCATAAAAAATCCTAATGAGCAAGATAATCAGCAGAGAAGTCTAAGGCCTTATTGGCATTTGTTAGCAAAGATCCTTCAAAGATAAACTGCATTATGAGAAAAGGATCTGAAAATAAATAGGCAAAATTTTTTAAGTACTTATTTATTTTTGAGAGAGACAGAGACAACATGAGCAGCGGAAGGGCAGCGAGGGAGGAAGAGAAAGAATCCCAAGCAGGCACCACGATGTCAGCACAGAGCCAGATGCGGTGCCTGAACTCACAAACCATGAGATCATGACCCAAACCAAAACCAGGAGTTGGATGCTTAACCGACGGACCCACCCAGCTGCCCAAATATGTGGATTTTAAAGATATATGAAGAATTTCTTGGAGGAAAGGGTAGGAAGGAAGTAAAACTGGTAAATTTCTGAATTTGAAAATGGGAAATACACACAGACATTCTGTTAATTGATAGAGGTTAAAACATTTTTCGAAAACACTTATTTTAAACTTAATTTAATTTATTTTTTAAGGTGGCACCAGAGTGTTTTATCTTGTGATGCTGATACAGTAGCAGTCTCTCAGACATACAACAGGCTGGATTTCTCCTTGGTTTCATTTCACTTAATCCCACCAATTCATCTCTCCAGGAACAAACACTCCTTTTCTCTGAACATTCTTTTTTGTAAATTTCAAATCTGGAGCAGTCAGCTCAGAGGCAGACGGTTTAGGAGTTTGGGAACCAGGTGCTGTGAGGGACACAGACATCAACATGCCCCCGGAAAACATTTTTAAATGTGTATAACTTCAAAGAAACTGAAAAGTAATTTCAAGATGGAAAATTAGAACTAAGAAAGTAAAGATACACAAAAGCATAATAAAGAGAAAAAAGAGAATGAATTTGGTAATCCGGTTATACAAGGCCCCGTAGAATAAATAGTAAAGCAAAACCAAGCTTTCTGCTGTTGATAAGCTGTATGCCCAAAACAAAATAACAAAGAATTGGAAATGAAAACGCAAAGAAGAAAACAGAAGGCTTGGAAATACTAACATTTTGAGAAGTCTCAATTCAAACAAACAAGAAATTCTATTTCATCAAGTGAATAAAAAAATGTTCAACAATGTCAGTCGAAGCCGTGAGCACTTAATTTGGCCGAAATTACAATCATAATAAGAGACTCCGAAACACTATCTGAATTTGATACCTAAAGTGGAAGAGCATATGGCATATTACATTAAATATAACAATCGCAAACTTTATTAGAAAGAAAACATAGATCTGTGTATTTAGCAAGAAACTCACGTAAGTTTTCAAGGTTTTTTTGGATCCAACACATTAATTCTAAATTGTAAATAGAATAAATGTGTAAGAGTACCTACACAAATATTGACACAAAGAAATAGTATGGGTAAGTTTCCATGTTATATTTTAAACCATTTACCATTGTAATAATTAAAATATTAAATTATCACATATAAATTGTTTAAACTAATAGAGTTGAGATCTACAGTCTATATTTTCTCTTTCTTATCCTTTCTCTTTCCCCATACATGCATTTGTAACATATATACATATACACACACACACATATGAACAATTCAATAATTGGTGCTAGAAAAATTGGCTTTCTTCTTAGGAAAAACAAAGGTACATTTCCACTTACCATACACTGAAATAAATTGCAGTGAGATTGAATACTTAGCCCCTAAAAATAATAGAAGCACAAAAATAAACGGCATCAAAGATAGTCAAACACATTTATAAAATGAAAGAGGACAAATAAAATGATTTTGTCATAAAATTCAGAAACCATAAATGAAAATAATATAGAATTAAGGGAAAATTAAGAACTGTTATCTGGCCAAACACATTTTATTCAAAACTAGGAAAAACACTCACCATATGTAAGAAAAACAAAGGGCTATTATAACAAATAAATAAGCTCCAAATGAAAATGACCAGAAACTCATAAAAAAATAGAAAAATGATAGGCAAAGAAAAATAACAAACTTATGAAAACACTCTCGATCTCACCCAAAAACAAAGAAATCAAAATGAAAACAAAAATGTGAAATAAACATATACCAGTTTGGCTAAGAATCAAAAGATTGCTCAGCACCAATACTGATGAAGCCACAAGGAAATGGACTAGTAACTGGAAATCTTCAAGGACATACAGAAAGTAGTATCAAAAATTGAACGCAGATATTCAATTGTTGGGTCAGCAATTTCACTTCTGGAAACTAATCTTAGCGAAGTAATCAGACAAGTGCACGAAGATATGTGATTCTTATCTCAGCATTTTTTTCTGAGGGAAATTGTAAAAACTTCAGTGGTTTCCCAGCCTTATATTAATTAGAATACATGCAAGGGTATTTACAAGTTGAGCATGCAGCAATTTACAAGTTGAGATTCATGTGGCCACATGTGCATGAAAGTTGTCCAGAATAAGGGGGGGGGGGACAAATTAAGATAGAGTATGTATGCCACGATCCAATTTTTGCACGATGTAGTTAAAACGTATAGTTCCATCCTGGAGGTGTAAAAATGTGACTTTATTTCTTTACAACTGAATTCAATCTTTTGAGGTTCTATTTCCCTTCAGTGGTGGAAAAAAATCAATCTCAATCATATAGGGAAAGTGAAGAACTTCAAAATAATATTTCAAAAATTATTCTAAAACTTAGTTTATTGAAGCTTTAACTGTCTCCTCTGGGAATTTTTCTCCTCATTCCATGTTCTCCTTTATTTTATCTTGAAAACCTCTCCCTGGAGGCATCTGGGTACAGAAGGAAGCTCATGGATGTCCCCGCATTGGCAAGAGGGGGTGTGGTCTGTCTCTGAGACGCACAATGATTGCAAGCTGGTCCCTGACACCTGATGTCAGAGGATTGGATCTGGAGTTCTGCCCAAGGGTAGCAGGTCTTGTCTTGCTTTTGTGTGTTTGCAGCACGCAGTGCTGCTGTCTGTGGTTCCCCACATGTCCTCACGCCACGAGTTCATGCAAAGTCTACCTTCTCCATGCCAGACTTCAGCCTCTTTCCACCCACCAGGTCTTCTAGCATTTGTTCAAAACAACATGGTTTTTTGAGGGGATGATAGTGCCAAGTGGTTATTTTTTAAGATACAAAGTGATGACTCTCAGAGAAAAATAAAATGAATACATGCCAAAGGTTTTGTTAAGCTCATTAATTAATAAGGGAGCCAGTAATGTTGCAACCCAGTTCAAAGAATACAAAGAACAGGATCTGGAATTCTTCCCCACGATACCAAGCTAGAGCAGGGCAACTACCACCAGGAGGCTCCAAACTACAGTTGGGAGGAAACGGCAACCCCAGAAAATCTCAGAAGGCTCATTGCTTCCAGTTACTGCCTTAATCATTTCACTGACCTTTAATTAATGTGCTACTGGGTCTAATGTAATTAAATCTGTTGGGCTTCACTGATTATATTACTGGTGGGATTTACTATATTTGGTTGAATAATGTTATGTTTCTCTAAATCTAAACTTATTCATCAGAACTAGTGCAAACATCTGACTATTTTCTCTACTGTAGTGCTTTTCCGAACATAATTTTATTGTAAATTAGTTTCCTTTTCTACGTTTTCCATTATATTGCAGTTAAGGAATTACACAGATTTTTTAAAAATTCTGAATTAGGTAGACTGTTCTTTAAGAATCTCATTTCATAATTTTTAAACAAAAAATTGTCAATAAAAGGTAGGTATTGGCTCTGGATAGTCTTAAGAGCCACTGCATTACACAATTCTGCTTCATTCTTAAGACCTGTGCTGTGGGCATTATGGAGAGAAACATCTCCAGTGCAGACCTTGACATCAGGCTTTAGTTGGGTTTGCCTTCCCCATAATGGTGAGTCCTAGGATTCTTCCTATTTAAATAGCCTGCTTGGATCTGATGCCTCATTAATATAGATAATACTTGAAGTTTATCATCCCATTTCTACTCCAATATACGTGTATAAATTAATGCAGTGAACAATTAGGGTATGTACTTCTTAATGATTATCATTTCCCATAGCACTTCCAAAACTAAAAATACCCTCACTTAATTCATCCACATAATTCTATATTCTGAATGTATCATTCCTTTCCCCATTCTTCTGTGTGAAACAGTAATTAAAATTTTACATAAATTAATTTTTTTATCTTTTTAATGTTCATTTTTTTTTTGAGAGAGAAAGAGAGAGAGAGACAGACAGAGCATGAGCAGGGGAGGGGCAGAGAGCGAGGAAGGCACAGAATCCGAAGCAGTCTCTAGACTCTGAGCTGTCAGCACAGAGCCCCACGCGGGCCTCAAACTCATGAACCGCGAGATCATGCCCTGAGCCAAAGTCAGACACTTAACCGATTGAGCCACTCAGGCACCCCTAAATTTTACATGATAAATTAACTTTTAAATCAAACAAAATCAAATAGTTTCTTCCAAATCGGAATTCAGGGTTCAGGGTAAAGTCACATCTTTAAAATGTTTTGTATGTGAATGGAGCATTCAACTCACATGTCACAAAAGAAGGCAAGGATACCAAAAGAAAATTAACAAAAATAGAATCAAGAATGAAATTCAAATATAAGAAGGTAAAAGGAGGAGAGTAGGAGGAATAACACAACCCAATAGCTGCTGCTTGGAAGATACTTACACATTTAACAAACTCTACCAAAGGGAATCAAGAAATGAAGGAAATGTTACATAAAGAGTGAGAAGGGAATACAATGAATACAAAAGTGATATCTTTTACATATCTAACAGATGTGTACTTTTGTAAAAAATGACAGTTGCCAGTTCTGCTTGACCAGGGGATGCGATCATCATTTTTTAAAATACTGTTGCTGATTTCAAAGGGATAGTCACTAATAAATGTGTAGTGTATATCAAGCATTGCCCCCAAAAAGTGATATCTTTTAATAAGAGAAACTTATTAATACACACTCAGCCCTGTGCTTCAGAGGTAAACAGACCTCCTCGGACTGTATCTGGGATATAGCCACTACCAAACACATTTATAAATGAACTCAAATTCTTCTCCTTACCAGCACCCCAAGTCTGTTCCTTCTCTAAGCTTTCCTGTCTTAGTAAATAGCACCACTACCATGCAGTGGTAAGTCAGAGGCAAGAGGGAAGTTATTTGTTTCCCCTTACAAACCACATTCCAGCACATCACTAAATCTTGATTGCTTTTATCTCCTACATATAGCTAAAATATTCCCACTTCTTTCCATCCTCACTGCCAACACCCTAGTCTAAGGGAACATCAATTTTCATGTTAGTGCATCCTACTAATCTCCCTTCATCCACCCATGGCCCCATCTAAACTATTATCCAGTCAGCAAGCTTTTGAACCAACATATCCCATCATTTCTTTTTCTCCCTGTCTTGAAACCCTTGGGTGGCTCACTGCCCTTTACTCAAAAGAAAAACTGAGCATGAATTATAGGGTTCCATCTGACATCATTCCTAATAATCATCCCACTCTTTTCTCAGGTTCGTGTATATAATCTTTCAGGTACTTAAGAGTATGCTTTAAAACGTTTACACATGATGTCCCATCAACCTTTCCTCCCCTCCTTTATCTAAACAACTTCTATAGTCCCCAGTTGTGAACTTTAAAGGGACTTTGTCATAAGGAGGAAACTTTTGCACTGCTGGTGGGAATGCAAACTGGTACAGCCACTCTGGAAAACAGGATGGAGGTTCCTCAAAAAATTAAAAATAGAACTACCCTATGATGCAGCAATTGCACTACTAGATATTTATCCAAAGGATACAGGAGTGCTGATTCGAAGGGGCACATGCACCCCAATGTTTATTGTAGCACTATCGACAATAGCCAAAGTATGGACAGAGCCCAAATGTCCATCGGCAGATGAATGGGTAAATAAGATGTGGTGTGTGTGTGTGTGTGTGTATATATATATATATATATATATATATATATATATATAGTGGAATACTACTCAGTGATCAAAAAGAATGAAACCTTGCCATTTGCAACAATGTGGATGGAAGTAAGCGAAGTAAGTCAGTCAGAGAAAGACAAATATCACGTAACTTCGGCCATATGTGGAATTTAAGATACAAAACACATGAACATAAGGGAAGGGAAGCAAAAATGAGATAAAACAGAGAGGGAGACAAACCATAAGAGACTCTTAAATACAGAGAACAAACCGAGTGTTGTTGGCGGGTGTTGGATGGGGGGAAGGGTTAAAGGGGGGAGGGGCATTAAGGGGGACACTTGTTGGAATGAGCACTGGGTGTTATACGTGATGAATCACTAAATTCTATTCCTGTAATTATTACTACACTACATGTTAACAAACTCGGATTTAAATTAAAAAGAAATAAAAAGAAATAAACTATTTCAGCTAAAAAGAAATTTTAAAAAGGGACTTTCTCAGGGAAGCCTTGTCCCCATTCTCAGACAAGGTAAAGCCCCTCACCCCCCCAGTATTCATCTCACTGGTAACAATTACTCTCCCAATGGTTGCCCTCCTTTCTGGATTGTAAGCTCTGTGAGGATATGTGCTACATCTTCCTTGTTTACCACTCTTTCTCAAATATGCGCCCGAAGACTTAACATAGGGTACACTTAACAGGTGCTTCACTGGAGAAGCACAAAAGTATTTAAAAGGAATTTTAAAAAGGTAAGGTAAAGTATGATCCTATTTTTGAAAACATAAGTAGAGATAATATGATATAATGAATATGCAACTAGAAATGCAGTCAGCTGTGATGAACAGAAACCTGAAAAACAAATTAGGGCTTTATTTTTTCTTACATCCTGAGGAACCTTATGGTGGGGGGTCCAGAGCCTGTGTAGTAGTTACAGATAAAAATTTAAGAGTTGTCAGCTTATAGATACGGGTTTTTTAATGTTTATTTATTTTGAGAGAGAGAGAGAGAGAGGGGGGGGGAAGGGCAGAGAGAGAGAGAGAGAGAGAGAGATAGGGAGAGAGAGAATTCCAAGCAGGCTCCATGCTCAGCCCGACTCGGGGCTCCCTCTCACAAACCACGAGACCATGACCTGAGCTGAAATTAAGAGTCAGATGCTGGGGCGCTTGGGTGTCTCAGTTGGTTAAGTGGCTGACTTCGGCCCAGGTCATGATCTCGCGGTTAGTGAGTTCGAGCCCTGCGTCAGGCTCTGTGCTGACAGCTCAGAGCCTGGAGCCTGCTTCAGATTCTGTGTCTCCTTCTCTCTCTGCCTTTCTCATGCTCGCGCTCTCTCTGTCTCTCAAAAATAAATAAACATCAAAAAATTTTTTTAAAAAGTCAGATGCTAACAACTGAGCCGCCTGGGCACCCCTTATAGATGTTTTTAACACCATGGAACGAGACGACAGTACCTAGTAAGAAAATATGGGAAAGGAAGAGAACAGCCCCACGACTGAGCTTTGGGGGACCCCAGCAGAAGAAATGATTCGATAATATACTCCAGTAACACCAAAGAAGTAACCATGTGAAATTTCCAAAGCTAGCATCCTAAATGTGACCTTTAAGGCTGCTGCTGCCGAACACTTAAAAGATACTGAGAAACATAGTATGGGAAACTGGAGGAAAAGGTCCTTTTAAAATAGCAGCAGCAAGTTTAGTACCACTGACATCTATAGCCACACAGAAAGAAGAAAATGTACCTATGAACTGGGTGGTTTATTTAGATTTCCAGGTAGAGTTTTGAAGGTTTTGCTTGTCTTCTTTTTGTCATTTATGGTAAATGGCAACCGGAGACAGCTGAACTAAAGAAAGGACTGTTAAATATAAAGCATGCAGAATTGTTTGGAAACTGTCAATTTCTAAAAACGGCAAATGATGCTGAGCAAAAAATGGCTTCAGGCACAGAGCAAATGGAGGGCGTTGTCAGGAAAACACAGTCTATCAAGGAAGCTCAGTGTGTGACTGACTATAAAATCTTTCCCTCAATATCAGAAAGATCTAAGTCAGTGCCTCCAAGAACCATCCAGACAGCAGGGCTTCTCACAAACTAAAAAGTGTTATCTCTGTATCTCTCTCTCTAGAAACATCCATGTGCAGATTTTTGTGCGGACTTAAGTTTTCAGCTCCTTTGGGCGAATATCAAGGAGGGTGACTGCTGGGTCACATGCTAACCGGAAGTTCCGTTTTGTAAGAAACCACCAATATATCTTCCGAAGTGGCTGTACCTTGTGTATTCCCGCCCAGAATTGCCCTGGCTCCACGTCCTTGCCAGAATTTGATCTTGTCCATGTGTCAGATTTTCACCATTCTAATAGGTGTGTAGTGGCATCTCATTTTTCTCTTCCTGTGTAATTCCTTAGTGACAGAGGATGAGAAGTATCTTTTCAGATGCTTATTTGCTATCTCTAGAACTCTGATGCAGTGCCAGTTCAGGTCCCCTGCCCATTTTAAAATTGCATTGTTCACTGTTGAGTTTTAACAATTCTTTGCACATTTTGGATAACAGTCCTTTATCAGTAAACCTTTTGCAAATATTTTCTCCCAGCCTGTGGCTTATCTTTTCATTCTTTTGTGTCTTTTACAGAGCAGATGTTTTTAATATTAATGAGGTCTAGTTTGTCAATAGTTTCTTTTCTGGATCATGTCTTTAGAGTTGTATCTAAAAAAAATCATTGCCAAACCCAAAATCATCTAGATTTACTCCCACATTTACTTCTAGGAGTTTCATAGTTTTGTACTTGATATTTAAATTTTTGATCCATTTTGAGCTAATTCTTGTGATGGATATAAAGACTGTATCTAGATTTATGTTTTTGTATGGATATACGTTGTAGGACTGTACACTGGTACACATTTTTTGGAATATATTTTGGTATTCTCCACAGTAGTTAAAAATTTCAATGTCTATTCCCTATGATCCAGAAAAGAAAAAGTTAGGAAGAATCCTAATATTCCTCAAAATTTAACACTATTTTTCAACATAAGTTAGGTTATGTTGCATTAACAAATGAGCCACAAAAGCTCACCATAAACACAGTGGATGTTTATTTCTTGTTCATTTCCTGGCCATGCTGTTCATTCAGTATGAATTGTTGGGGATTTTACTCTGCGTAGTCATTCAAGGTCTCAGGTAGGTGGGGACTTCATTCTCTTCGTGTTCACCTCTCCGTGCTTGGCTTTCAGGGAAAAGATCTAGAGAGTACCACAAGGACTTTTTACTCTCTCAGCCTAGAAATGACATTTGTCACATCCACATAGAGTCCACAGGCCATAATTAGTCACAGGGACTTGTCTAGAAGAGTTGTCCTTTTCCGAGAGTCCAGGAAGAAGGGGAAAGTAAAATACAGATGAGCTCTAAAAATCTCTACTTCAATTACACAGGGAGGCAGATATATATTTACCAACCTTGGACATCTCTCTGTGTCATCAAGTATAAAACCCAAATATGTTCTAGATAGCTAACCTTATTTTGTTTAAAGGAAATATCTCCACGTATTCCTGGACAATACTTTCAGATATTAAGTTCTGCTTTTTTTATTTCTCCCTATTTCCTTCCTTTTCTTTCTTCCTCTTCAAACATATCAAAGGCTCTGTGCTTCCTGTTTTGAGGAGAAATGTGGCAGGATGAGAGGAGAAGACCTCAAACTCCACAATCTGGATCTTCAGTCCAGAGAGGTACCCTGGGCTTCGTGTATCACATGGACACTTTGTTCCTGCATCATTCTCCTTGGGTAGCTCATAGATATCTCAAATTTTACTCATTATCATTTTCCTGCACACTTGCTCCTCACCTACGTTTCTTTTGAAAAAAATTTAACGTTTATTTATTTTCGACAGAGAGAGAGAGTGAGAGAGAGGGAGTCACAGAATCTGAAGCAGGCTCCAGGCTTTGAGCTCTCAGCACAGAGTCCATCACAGGACTTGAACTCACAAGACCATGACCTGAGCCACCCAGGTGCCCCTCATCTTCGTTTCTTATCTCCCACATCACATCCCCATCTGTCCGGTGGCCAAGGGCATTACCTGAATGATGACTTTTTCCACACAATCTCTGGGGCCCAAGCCCTCTCGAATCCAGCCATCTCCTACTCTGCACCTCTATTACTACCTTCATCTTTCATCCCAGCTAACGTGACAGCCACTGCTTGTGTCTTTTGCCTCCTGGCTTCCTTGTCTTCCATTTATTCTGAAATGTAAACAAGACTGAGACACTCCTTTACTTAAATCCTTTAACCCATTCCCCACAATTATCAGGATAAAAGGACTCTCAAAATTGCTCAAGACAGCATGCCTGCCTGCCTCCCTTTCAAGGCTCAATCTCACAATCTATACTTGTTCTACTTTCCAAAATGGCATGCAATCTCTCACCAAGCATTTACACATCTCGCTGGGAATTCCTATCTCCCTATGCTACATGTGTGTCCTTTTCCTAATTGTGTGTGGGGAATAAGCTTAGGAATTTCCTAAGCTTGCACTGATGGGTTAACAAGGCATAAAGAATTAGAAAGCCATAGGATGAACACACCCAAGTTTGGGTAAACAAGATTAGTAAATAAGATTAGGTACACAGGGCAAAGGCCCCCAGTATAGGACAAACAGGGCAAAGGTCCCCAGTATAGGACAAACAGGGCAAAGGCCCCCAGTATAGGACAAAGATATAGGAATAGGAAACCTCTGGATGAAAACATTCAAGATTAGGTAAATAAGATTAGGTAAATGGGGCAAAGGCCCCCAGTATAGGACAAAGGTATAGGACAGTAGCAGAAAGCTGCTTTCACAGGGAGGAAGGACCAAATTAGGTAAACACGTAAATAGGGCTATAGATGACAGCTAATTCTGTCAACTTCTGGGAAGTTGCCCAGAATGGAGCTAATTAGCCAAAGAAAGGTGCCTTGTTAACCCTTCAGTGCAAGCTCAGGGAATTCCTAAGCTTATTCCCCACAATGGTGGTGTTGTGTGTACTGGTTACCAGCATGGATGCAACTCAGGAGCTTGACAAAGCCACAGGCCAGGGCTTTGAGGGGACAGTTCCTATGCTAACATGGAACCTTCCTATTCTTATGAAGGTAGTCCCTCTTACCACCTTTTTATCTCTTTTATTTTCCTTTCATTTTTCTCATGCCATAGTTTCCTTTATAACTCAATACAATTTGTGTAATATCCTGGTTGCAATTTATTTTTAACTATTTCTCCCCACTTTCCCCCTCACTCCTACTAAATTCTTTAAAACATTTTTTTCAGTGTTTATTTATTTTTGAGAGAGAGACAGAGCATGAGTGGAGGAGGGGCAGAGAGAGGGAGACACAGAAAATGAAGCAGGCTCCAGGCTCCGAGCTGTCAGCACAGAGCCTGACGCGAGGCTCGAACTCATGAACCATGAGCCAAAGTCAGATGCTCAACCAACTAAGCCACCCAGGGGCCCCTAAATTCTAACTAAGCTCTATAAAATAACTTGTGTATCTCATTCACAGCAGTCCCATATACTAGTATATGAAGGGCTCTCAAAAAGTCCCTGTGAATGAAAAAAGAATGAATAATGACAACTATCACATTGAATATGGTTTTACAGTTCTCAGTCAAAAACCATTTAGTAAATGGTACCATATTTTAGTTTTTTTCCAGGCATTTGAATCATAAAAAGGAGGCAAAAAGTACAAACGTATCTCTTTCTCAAAGAATTTATAATCTAGTTTGGGGTATGGGCATACTCACATGCCCATACAAGCACAAGCACCCCACAGAACAAATCATGCACCTGTTTATGACCTGTTACCTTCTTTTGCTTTTACAGTGTTAAGTCCTTTAAAGGTTTAAAATAATGCAATATATTGTACAGCTCAAGGAACTTATAATTTGGGGAGCCAAGATAAGGACATATGAGGAATTATGGATTGCAATATAAAATACATGTAATTCTGTTCAAATAATTCTATAGATAACAGCTATTAGGCCCCCCATTTTTCCTCTGAGACCCAGTCTCCTCGTGTGTAACAGGGGCTCTGCAAAGACCAAAATACAAATTATATGAGGGTCTTCTATAAGCTGCAGCTCACATTACAAATTCAACATATATTAATATTAAAAATCTTCCCAAAGCATACCAAGGCACGTTAAACAAGACACACTCCGCACAAACTAATACTGATAAAACATTAGTTCAGAAGCCTTGACCTCATTTTTTTAATTGTTCCTATTTAATTCTAACTACAGTATTCTTAAATGTGGGGGAAAACCTTTATCTGGGTTGTGGAACTAAGGAGCCATTTCTTGGTCAAGAGTGCCTTTATTTATGGTTGACACATTTAAAGTACTACTTAGTACTGTGTTATGTGAGGTGGAGAACACAAAGTAAAATAAGATTCCTTTCTGAAAGATGCAAGAGATAAAATGCAAACTGATTATAAACAATATTATACAAAGCAAAATGAATTCTGGATTCCCTGATGCCAATGCGAAGACATCTGAGAGTTTCATAAAACAAAATGTAAGGTCATTTTGTGAGGGTCTCTGTTTATTAGGCAACAGAGATCTGTGGCCTCGCTTCCATCCATCAGGAGATTTTACTTTCTACTTTATTCGTTTCTGTATCCCTTGAAATATTTATGTCTGTATAATTTTTCTAATCACAAATTCTCTCTCTTGACATACACACATGCGCGCGCGCGCGCGCACACACACACACACACACACACACACAGCCTCTAGGGAAGTATCAGCCCTACAACTTGAAACTATTGTTATAAAGAAGTTTTAAAAGTTTCTGTATGAAAAAGTTAAAATGTATTTGAAGAACTGGAGAACAGATTAGTGGTTGCCAGGGTCAAGATGGGGGTAGGGAAAAGGACTGGGGCTATAAAAGTACAACAGGGGGGATCTTGGTCATAGTAGGTAGTTCATGTATCAACGTCAATATCCTTCCTACTTATGATTCATACTATGGTTTTGCAAGATACTGCCATTGGGGGAAAGTGGGTAAAGGATAGAGGAATCTGTCCATATTATTTTTTAAAGCATGCATACGAATCTACAATTATCTGAAAAGGAAAGTTTAATTTTAAAATGTTAGCAACATTCTAACTAATTGAATAAAACTGGAACCCAGGAGCCCATACTGGTATAAATTAATGGGAGAGAACAAAACTTTTTCTGATGGTAGAAAACGAACTAAAACTTGCGAGAAAAAAGAATTAGAAGTTCATTCTTTGGCAACTACCAGAGTAATGATTCATTCATCCAAGAAATATCAATGGATGCTAAGACTAGACATTACAATTCAGGAGGAATAGAATATTTCCTAAAAAATGCTATTATTACAAAGAAGAAAACAAACAAACAAAAAGAGTAGTTTTCTTCATGGTGGAGAAACCTGACAGGCAACACCTTAAGTAATCAAAGTTGACATCATCAGTAACGGAACAAACCAACAGTGTGGGCACCTTGACAGGATGCGGTAAGAAGAACCACAGTAGCACTTCTGTGTTCTCTTACCAAAGATAAATATGAATCTGATCATAAAGAAATATTAAATAAACCCAGATGCAGGGCCATTCTACAAAATGACCTGTGATCTTGAAATGTCAAGGTCATGAAGGTCAAGAAAAGACTTAGGGATTGTTCAAGACTGAATTAGACTCAAGAAATATGGTAACTGAATACAACCAGCGATCCTAGGCAGGATTCTTTTGCTGCAAGGGACATTAGTGGAAAAATTGGTGAAACTTGAATGGGGCTGCGAATTAAATGGTAGTTTATCAGTGTTAATTTCCTGATTTTGATGGTTGTATTGAGGTTATGAAAGAGAATACTGTCTGTAGGAATTGCACAATATTCGAGGATGATGGGGCATCGTGTTGGTAACTTACACATAGTTCAGGAAAAATGTTCTATAAATTTGGCCAACTTTAAAAGTTTGAGATTGTTTCAAAATAAAAATTATGTTTAGCATAAGAAATGCAACTGATAATTTTTATTGCAGTCTAGAGCTCAAGAGATCATGGTATGCTCAACTTCTCCTTCCTCTTCCAATAAACAATACATAGTCAAATGAGATGGATAGCTGGAGTGAAAATGGAATTCTCTAAATCAGGGGTTGGCACAGTTGTTCTGCAACTGGTCAGATAGTAAAAATTTTAGACTTTGAGGGATAATCTCTGTTGCAACTATTCAATTCTGTTGTAGTACAAAAAACAGACATAAACAATAAACTGATGAGTGTGGCTGTATTCCAATAAAGTTATTTGACACTGAAATTTGAAGTTGATATAATTTCCATGTGTTACAAAATATTCCTCTCCCTCAACCCCCCAATCATTTAAGAATGTAAAGCTCATCCTTAGTTCATACAAAAACTGGTACATTTGGCCAATGGGTCCTAGTTTGCCAATCTCTGCTTCAGATTTTAAAAAGGCCTTTACATGCCACATTGGTAAGCAGATTATTAGTAAATAACTTGTAAATATGACCATTATAAATTTAGAACCTGAGATTGTATGTATAGACTATCAAGTTACATGTGAATGTTACAGAATGAATGGACCCTGCTTTGGAAGACTGCTGACCCATTTTGGCTCTTAGTTATACATATTTCTTCTGTCGGATGGCACCTAAATCCAAGCCCATCCCAACCCACAAACAAATCCCAATGCTTCTGAGGGTTTGGGGTCAGTGAAGCTCACTTGGTGTTAAAAATAAGTAATTTGTTTCAAAAGGTCTTGCCATAAAAATGTTCTTACCCAATAAAGATATGTTTCTACAGTTTTGATTTAGTCACAAGCTGGGTTTAAGAAAAAGAGCTAGAAATAAGGCCACAAAATTATATTTCAAAAGTTGAGAGGCGCCTGGGTGGCTCAGTCGGTTAAGCTGAGGCTTAACTTCGGCTCAGGTCATGATCTCACGGTTCGTCAGTTCGAGCCCCGCGTTGGTTGCTGACAGCTAGTTCAGAGCCTGGAGACTTCTTCCGATTCTGTGTCTCCCTCTCTCTCTGACCCTCCCCTGCTTGCTCTCTCTGTCTCTCTGTCTCTCTCAAAAATAAATAAAACATTAAAAAAAAGTTGAGGGACTAGCAGAATAAATTAGAAGGCAGACAGACAGTGGAACCTAATGGTTAATCAGGAAAGAAAATAGGAAAACCAGTATGACTCATTAATTGTATATCAGCTGCTGTTTCAAGTCTAGGAAATTATGGTTTCACTAATTTAAAAAAGGGAATATATGAGGGGTGGATAATTTGTGAAGAAGACTTCTAAGACATCTGATTTCTAACAATCGTACAACCACCTAAATTTAAAGGTTCAGAACTCTCTTCCAAATGTCATTGAGACATTCATTCATTTGAATAAATGTTTTGTTATCTTTTCCAACATCTTAGCAATATACCAAAAGGAATATAATTAGCATATAATTGGAAGATACCTATGACTTTTGTTGGTTATTAAAACTGATAAGCATGAAGATCCCTGTGATTTTATAAACTCCAGGTTTTTCATAAAGTCCTCATAATGTTTTTATAAAATCCCTTTTTTCAAAAGAAACTCATGCTAAGAGTAAGACTTATTACTAATGCAAAAAAAAAAAGCAGTTCTGAGTTGGGGAAGCACATGGCGGCTTCACCCCAAGAGGTCAGAAGCCCTGGTGACAGGGACATAAAGTTGTCCACAGAGGGAGGGCACCGTGCAATGCAAGCCGGAAGACTCTTGAGCAAAGGAAATGACACTGATCAGAACCACACATTGCCAAACACTGATTGAAAATGAATTTATTAAGGTCCAATTAGTATGTTTTTAATTCAAATAGTCCAGAATATATGCACATGAAAGTCCAAGTTCATTTCTTTCACTTCCAACATAAAATGCTCTGTACTTTGTATAAAGTATGTGCAAACACGTTTCTCCTAATTGGTTCCCCATGTTCTTTCCACCATGGGCGCCTTACAAGTCTGCCCTCTGCTCAAATGCTGACTGAACTGACTTCTTCCTTCCTAGATGATGATTCTCCTGGACATCTTTCTCTTAAACGTACTCCCAACTTTCCCATACGTGCTTCATGACTGTGACTTTACTGGTTACTTATTATAACAAACTGGTGCAATTACTAGGTCATCTGGACAATTCATTAAACAGGTATCACCCATGATGGTGGGAATCTATTAGAGGTGATTCCTAGAGAATACACAGTATCCAGTCACATACTGACACACTCAACCCATGTGCTACAGGAGGGGCCCAAGCTATGCAATACGAAGATCCTTTGTTTTCTTGGCATGTTTGATTTTTTCGCATTGTCGTCACTTCTACATTACAGCTGTGGCTACTAAGAGCCAGAAATTGGCTCCTCAAACAAAATTTGGGATTGCTAGACATATTAATTAGGGTGTCCTGGTTATTTGTGACAATTGACTACTTTTAGTCCATCTTGTTATAGAAAAAAAAAGTCACTCTCAACTAAAGTGACCACTGCATTTCCTTTGTAAAAAGGTAATTTAACTGGCTTTCCTCATAATTGCCACCCACGTGGTGCAAAGCAGGAAATCCCTTTTTATAAAAGGTAAGAGCATAAAAAGACAGTTCACATTAAAAAAAAATCCTTCATGGGAATATGTCCTAAGTAAATAATCAATTATATGGACAAAGTTTTATGTACACAAAATTTTTGCAACATTATTTATAATAGCAAAAATTAGAAATGACCTAAGTAGTCAACAATGTGGGAATGGTTAAATAAACAGAGTTGCATACCCATTAAATGGAATATTACATAGCCACTAACATTATGTTTTTGTAAAACTTTTAATGCCATAGGAAAATGTGGCAACTCTGCAGTAGAAAACAAAAAACGGTTATAAAATTGTTTACATATGATCCCAATTATATAAAAAAGGCATGTAATATACATAGAGGCATACACGGGGAGAAAGCTGTGGTTATGGTGATTAACGTTGGTTACTTCTGGGTCACGATAGTACCAGTAATTATTTTTTCTGTTTTATACGGTTCTGCATTTTTCAGGTTTTCTACAATGACTATGTATTATCTTATAATACAGAAAAACACAGGCTATTAAAAACTCTTCTGATGTACTGATAATTAGAATGCACTTGGGTACTATAAATATGTGCTTCATCTTCTATGATTTTTTTAGACTACATATTCTTTTGGTCATAAACTTACAATCCCTGTTTTAGATGTGTTATAACACTTTGACAAGCAGGTAATATTATGATTAGAGCATTGTTTCATAACCTAAATACTGGCTTTGACATCTAGGTTCTTCTATTTCCTAGAAGATTTAAAATTAATACCCTTTTATCTTTTTAAGTAAGGCATATTGCATACATACATTACATGCATGCTTTCTAAAAAATAATTCTAATTTACAATTTTCCTACATAAGGAAAAAAATGGAGTTATAATAGTTTAAAAACAGCCTACAGCCTTATCCATCACAAGCATGCTGACAGGCATAAACATGTTTATTAAATGAAATGTATCCTTTAGAAATATAAAAAAGGGAAGCCTGTATGTAGATGAAGTTGTGGATTCAATTAGTCAGAATTTATTCTGACTTGCACCAAACCACACAAAATCTTTTGAAGTCTAGTTAGTGTAGTCTAAATGGACACTCCGGAGTCTCTTATGGATTTCATGGCATGATCTCCACTTTCTACTTTCAAAAGGAATGGGGATCAGGATGAGGGTTGTCACATAAGCTAACTTCCAACGTATCTCAAGTCTTGTTGGGTCTAGGAGCAAATACTGCCATTGGTTAGTGTTTAAATACATGAGTTTGTTTTTCCTCTCTCTCTCTCACACCCCACCTTGCCCTGGCATTTGGGGAGGGGGAGGCTGTTCATCCCTCAATCGCTGATGGCTGGCTGCGCCTCTTAGTTTCCTGTCTAAACCACAGAGTGGTCATTGCTGTGAACTCCAGCCAAGATGGTGTGGTTGAGGGAGGAAGCCGAGCGGTCAGAGCCTTCCGTGGGGCCGCTAGTGTTGTCACTGCGCTGGCAGCAGAGGATCTGTCTG
The DNA here is from genome assembly GCA_028646485.1 of Cryptoprocta ferox. NCBI lineage: Eukaryota > Metazoa > Chordata > Mammalia > Carnivora > Eupleridae > Cryptoprocta > Cryptoprocta ferox. Next base: position 21,800,213 of record CM053568.1, on the reverse strand, counting down.
AAGGTGGCGCTCATCTCCTTGTCGCGGTAGGAGTAGATGATGGGGTTCATGGCGGAGTTGAACTCGGCAAGCAGAAGGAAAAATTTCTCATAGGCCAGGACATCACACTGTGGACAGCACACATCAAGAAGTAACAAGACCAGTCCAGGAGTCCAGCAGATGATAAAGGCACCTACAAGGACAGGGATCAAGAGGATTTTAAAATGGAAGAACAAAAAAATATGTAATTATGAAGCAAGCAACCGTCACATGAATTGATTTTGGTTCAATATAAAAATACTAAGATTCAAAGCCACCAGATCATCCTCTGAAATGAAAATTTCTGGAAAAAAAAATTTAATGAGAAAATAGTTGAATAAAGTCTCATTGAATCAGATCCTACTAAAAATGAGTATTTATTGAGACAAAGATGATGATTACTTTGAGCAAAACATACAGTTTGCTAAGAAATTGAGACATTTGGGGATACACCCCTCAACATTTACAAAGATAGGGTTTTTAGCAGTATAATAGTGTTTTGGAACAAAAGGGAAGCCTGTGACAAATGTCCTTTAATTTTTAATTAAGGCACAATTTCTGAATTCAGGCCGAATGGACTCAAATCCTTGCTTTGCTCTTTAGAAAACTGAGTGAATTTAGGCAATTTCTTTCTTACCTCAGTTTTCTAATGTGAAAAATACAAATGATTACATGTACCTCATCGGGTTTATTATAAGGAGTAAATGGGTGCTGAGAAAATAATCATTAAGTATATTTTAGCAGTATCAACAATAATACTGTTAATGTCTGCTCAGTATCATGGGCCTATTTGGAAATAGAAATTTCCAACAATAAGATGGCTTTTTATTTTTTATTCAACAATCATTTAAAAGGTGCTTTTCTATAGGCTTTACAAATACTCATTTTATCAGCACAATAGCCATATGGGAGAGAAACCATATAGGTGAAGGAACTAGGAAAATACTATCTTATATTCCTGCTTCCTGAACTTAATAAAATTAAGTATTTTAAACCAAATTTTATGGTTTAGATGTTTTACTAATTTGGATCAACTTCCATTTCTTCCCCCAACTATTCTGAATCGTTTGGGCTTTTACTCTAAGTGTAAAAAGAATGGAAATACAGATTCTATTCTCAATTCCAGTTGATTTTGTTCCTGAAATCACCCATTTGGCTCCCAAGGAAAACAGAGGTTGTGAAATAGCATACAACCTACCACTGTGTTTCCCCAGGATCTGCAGGGGATCCTTGGCCAAGAGGACATGGGCTAACAGAGCCGGTGGGCACCATCATATCCCACTACAGCTCACTCCATATGTGAATCAGGACACACGGTGAATAGAAGGGAACAAGATGACCAATAAAGCGCATCTGAATCTTCAGATTAAGTGGCACCGGCCTAAGTGGCTTGGACGAGGGTTGTGGGTTTGGACTAGCCTCAAGGATTGAGTTTTGTAAAACACAAACACATGAGATTTAGTATCCAAACAGCCTTGTTTTGAATGTGAGCTTTCTTTTTTGAACCTATTCAGCAGGGAAATGAAAATAAAGGAGAAAAGTACCCCCATAAAGCCCTTTGTTCTAAAACACAAATGTGTATTGGTTTTAAACTGCTGTTCACTTTGAAGACTGTCCAAGGTGCTTCATTTTCTAATAAATACAATACCTTAGATTTTCCTTAGAGAGAAAAAAAATATTTCAAATATCAGGAGATAATAGCCAAGGAGCTATTTGAACTTCAAGTAAAAATGTTAATAAAGCATTTATTCCAAGTCCTTGAATTTCCTTGCTTGAAAATCACTCAGAAAGCTAAACATAAAGGGAAATCAAAGGAATTGCCTCTTGGGTTTCAGAAATAATGCATTATTCATTGGGAATCCAGGAAGGGAATTATTCTCAGGGTGGAAAATGCTTGGATGGAAAATGCATGGTCCCATTATTCCATTTACTTGGAAACTAAAAACATGCAGGCCCTTCATGAATGGGAGAGCATTCTTGCAAGTTTCCTTTCCCTTTCTTTTATCAAAGCTCTAATTGAACTCAAATTCAGAGCTTGATTAGATACCAGCAACATGCAGCTCAACAGATTTATTTTAAATAAAATGATCTTTTTCTCCTTCTGGGTAGCAGAAGGGAACACTCTTATTCCCACAAGACTTTAAGTGACAGAATTCAAATATAGTCATTTGTCATTTATAATTTCTTCCAACTTTTGAAATTCAAAAAGACCAAGATCTTTTCAATAAAAGCCATAGTCGGGGAAAAGCAATGGGTGTTATATGGAAATCAACTTGACAATAAAGTATAAATTTAAAAAATAAATAAATAAATAAAAGCCATAGTCTCAGAAACTAGCCCACGGGCTTTACTTTTAGACCAAAAAAAAAAAAAAAAAAGAAAGAAAAAGAAAAAGACAGACAGACAGAAAGCAAGGAGACTTGCTAGATTAGAGACAGGAAGTGGGAAACAGCAGCCTGACACAGGAGCTAGTACATGTAGACGCTTCATTGAGGAACTTGGAGTCCTCTCCCTTCTTCACTGAAAGGAACTGTTTTCAGTACTAGGATCACAGGCCCAACCACATAGTTCCAATACTCTGTGTTTGGTTCTTTAAGACTTAAGTAATTTGAGGGACTCATAGTACAAGCCTCAGAAATCAACATCTAAAACCAATCATACCATTTTCCCTTCGTCTCCCTTCTCTCCTCTGTCACAGAGGTGCCAAGGACCAAACTGACCAAAAGTGAAGATGGGCCACAGAAGCGGAAAATGGGGGCCTGAAAAATTCCAAGGTGATGAGCCTTCTAAACAACAGCGCCTGGCTGGGTCAGGCCAGTAGAACATGCGACTCTCGATCTGGGGTTATGAGTTCGAGCCCCATGTTGAGTGTAGAGATTACTTAAAAACGAAATCTTTAAAAGATAAAATAAACAATTGGGAGTGAATATTATGAAATCAAGTTTGCTCCAACTATGAATTTACCCCCCAAGCTTCTTTTAAAAAATTTTTTAAGTGTTTATTTTTGAGAGAGAGAGAAAGCACAAGCAGGGGAGGGGCAGAGAGAGAGAGAGAGAGAGACGGAGACACGGAATCCATAGGAGGCTCTAGACTCTGAGCTGTCAGCGTAGAGCTTGACATGGGGCTCGAACTCACAAGCTGTGCGATCATGACCTGAGCCGAAGTTGAACCCTTAACAGACTGAGCCACCCAGGTGCCTCTACCCACAAGCTTTTAAAAACAAAAACAAACTACACCCAGGCCCCTTTAGTAATAAGTAGTCAACCATAATTCAAATGGGTGATGGGACTTGAGATGTGCATTATGGACCCTATCAGCACCTAATCTTTAGAGACTCGAGTACACACCTATAGCAGGTGAATAAGAGTAATAAGAACCTCCATCTCCATTTCTATACCCTGTGCATCTCCTTGACTATCCTACCTAACACCAATGTCGGTGGCATAATGAGTGAAGGCCGCTGTAGCACAGAACCAGAGCAGATTTCCTGCAAGGGCAGAATGTGGAAGCACCTTTTGGACCATAGAAGACCTGAAATTCAAAAAGCTCTGAGATGACACCACCCTGATTATAAGAGATTCCAAGGACTTGCTGTTGAGTCCAAGGAAGATAAGAAGAAGGAAAAAAGATGGGGTGCCTGGGTGGCTCAGTCGGTTAAGCATCCGACTTCAGGTCATGATTTCATGGTTTGTGGGTTCGAGCCCTGCGTTGGGCTCTGTGCTGACAGCTAGCTAAGAGCCTGGAGCCTGTCTTTAGATTCTGTGTCTCCCTCTCTCTCTGACCCTCCCCTGCTCACACTGTCTCTCTCTCTCTCAAAAATAAATAAAACATTAAAAAAATTTTTTTTGAAAAAAGAAGGAAAAGAAAGGGAACACAGGGAAGCACAGGAGCCCTAAATAAGTTTAGAGGTTCTCATGGGTCAGCTCAACACCTATACCAAGATGGCAAAAAAAAATGATGTAGTACTCAGGAGGGACAGTACTTTGGGTAGCTGGTGTATTTCCAGAACCTTTCTGATGGATGTATTCCCACAAGGAATGGTATGCAACAGCAGGGAAATAAGAGGAAGCCTAAGTAGTTTATGGTTATTTATTTTAAAGTCAGAAGCAGAAGTAGCAGAAGATAAGATGGTCAAGGTCATGAAGGCCTTGTGTATCTGGCTAAGACTTAAGAAATTTCTCCAGCACACCACTGGTTCTCAGGCCTTTCCACATAATACAATAACCCACAGAGCTTGTAAGAAAGAGTGATCTTCACTTACACTTCCCTCTGTGAGATTCTAATGTCACTGGCCTCACTGGTCAGAGTCTCACTGAACATGAAACACTCTAATAGAGTGGAAGGAAGAACATATTTATTCAGATAAAACTAAAGACAAAAACATCAGATGTTTCCAAATTCCAGAGGAGAGCTAAGGAAAGCCTAAATCAGAGCAGTGGCAATATTAAGAGATGGACTGCATGAGATGGGGAAAATGCCAAGCGTCTAGATGTGCCTCCTAGATTTTCCACGGCGGGGGGTGGGGGTGGTGGTGAAGGAAGAAAGTCGCTATCTTTCACTGAAGGAGGAAACACAGGAGAAAGGGTTCGTTGGTGTATTCTGAGGGGAGAGGAGGAGAACAGAGATGATGCCCTCAAATTTATTGATATTAACCTTGAGGCACCTACAAGACTTCAGATGCAGACGCCTTAAAGACAGGATAGGCTCATGGCAATTTGAGCCCTGGGCAACCGTCTCTCAGTGCACTTAACAAAAGTGGCTACATTCTGTACAATCTGCCATGTTACATGTAACAGAGGCAGACAGATATTCAAAAATATCCACGTGGTAGAAAGAATAGCAACTTCATTCCTGTCTTAACTTCATTCCTGTCTTAGAGCAACTAGGTTGCTCTAAGAAGAGCAACTTCATTCCTGTCTTACGCATCTGTCAAATCAATCTGCGAGGGCCCCGATGCCCACGAAGATGGAGGGAGAGGTGCTGGAATGTAGACGGAAAAAGCAGGGAGGAAGGAGGCCGCTTTGGAACAACAGGTCACAGCTGCAGAACAGGATCGTATTACCACACCTTCCCTCAAATCTACACAACCCCATCAGCAGAATAATGCTTACCATCTGGTCTCTCAATTAGAGTCATTTTTCTAGAGTGACTTTTCCCTAATCAGTTGAATCTTGCTTACGTATGGAACATAACCAAACTTTAACCAAAGATAAAGAAAGTCCTTGACAGAGAAAACCGCTAGGCAGAGCGCCCTTTGATGAAGAAAAACCAGAAAACACTTCCAGTCTGACTGGCAAATTTGTGTTTTTACCGAACACACACACACACACACACACTCACACACACACACACAGATCCAGCCCACAGATCTAAAACAAGTCAAGGTAACTCAATTCCACACTAGTGCTGTGTTCAAGTCAACCTCTTCTTTGGCCTTGCATTTCTTGTTTCTCAAAGGGTCTATGAAATAGTCCAGTCTCAGAGGCCTGTGGTAGAGGCTGAGGGGGACTATAAGTGTTCGAAAACATACAGTACTTCCACTACCACTAAACTGGAATTTCCTTGACAGAAAAAGCATCTTGGTATCCCAGAATTCAGTCCAATGTTTGTAGTTATATTATGATTTCTGCTATTAAGGTACATAAAAATGATTTGGCTAGCTAGGAAATCCTTCTAAATTATGTATCTTAAAAGAGGCTGTGTTAGATAATAGGTCACAGGTGAAAGGCTTGTGCCTAGGTCTAGCAGTTGAGGGATCACTGCAATGAAGATGTAAATGGCTTTCTGAAATTAAAGTTTTTTTTCTAAAAGAGTAACCTAGATTACTTATAAACTGCATTTTCTAGAACACTGAAAATATAAAATTAATGCACTCCTACTTCTTCATGGTCATAGTAAATGCTATGAGTTTATTAGTTGCATGATTTCATTCATTGTGCGACGTACTCTAATGTGTCCTTCACCCCTGAGGGCAACATTTATCCTTTAACTTTTTTTTAAATGTGTATTTATTTTTAAGAGAGATAGAGAGATAGAGCACAAACAGGGGATGGGCAGAGAGAGAGAGGGAGACACAAAATCCAAAGCAGTCTCCAGGCTCTAAGCTGTCAGCACTGAGCCTGATGCAGGGCTCAAACTCACAATCCGTGAGATCATGACCTGATGAAGTCGGGCACTTAACCGACTGAATCACCCAGGTGCCCCAACGTTTATCCTTTAAAGAAGGACATTAACAACATACACGTCTCGGGGTCCCTGGCTGGCTCAGTTGGTGAAGTGTGCAGTTCTTGATCTCGGGGTTGTGAATTTGAGCCCCACGCTGAGTGTAGAGGTCACACAAAAATAAAATCTTAGAAATAAACAAAAAACATAAGATGTCAAAGCAGAACAGAATACTCATTCAGTTCTCTGTTGAATATTCCTGGATGAAAGTTTTAGCTAATTCTGTCTTTTAGCAACACAGTGCTGGCTTTCCTATACAAAGGAGAATGCCAACGCTGCTTTGCTTCTAGCATTTGTACTCTCCTTCACATTAAACACTGAGTATCATACACATACCTGCTCCATACCCTACAACAGACTCTAAATCCCATCCTGCAGCTGTACATTGGAAAGCACGCGCCGAAGCAGCCTGCATGCCAGCATCATTTCTCAAAGAACATCTGACCTTGAGAACAGCCGGTAGAAACCACTTCTCCATGGCTACAGCCCTAGCCAAGTAAGCAATACCTTTCATCTGCCTATTGCAACAGGATCCTGACCAATTCCTCTTCCTCCATGCTTCTTCCCTAAAGCTTGCACAGAATAGCCAGAATGATCTTTCATAAGCATAAATCAATTCGTATTACATCACTTTCCTGCTTAAAATCTTACAAAGGCTTTCTACTTGAAATCCTTACTGTGATCTCTAATGCCCCCTATGACTGGCCCGTCAGTCTCTTCAACCTCATCTCTTTCTACTCGTCACTCATTCGCTAGATTCTAATCACACACACCAAGGTCATTTCTGTCTCAGGACCTTTGCATTTATAGTCTTTTTACCTAGGAATATTCCTTCTGTAGACCTTCCCATCTACTTACTTACAATGAAATATCACTTCCTCAAAAGCTATCCTTGGTTATCCTAACTAATGCTGCACACTTTCTTCACTACACTCTCCCATTTTATCATCTTCATATCTCGTAACTGTACCCAGAAGTACCTCATTGGTTTAACATGTTTATTTTCTATCTTCCTTCAACGAGAACGTAAGCTTTGTAAAGGACGTAATGTGGTCTCTTTCATGTCTGTATCTCCAGCATCTAGAACAGCAGCTGGCATACTGTGGACATTCAATATATCTGTCATATATCAGTCACAGGTAACTGCCCAATAGACATATCCAAAACAAGAAAAATTGGTAAATAAATAAATCGTTAAATAAGGATTGGAAAATAAACGTTGATACCAACAGGATGCAAGCTCTTTGAATGGGCGCTACAAGGCATTCAAAGGGCATGAGGTGGATCCTATACGCAAGAGTCTCACCATATCTGCATTTGCTACTACTGTAGCAGATATATACTGTTACTGCTGCTAACAATCCTGATGGGCATCAGATTATCTGTGGAGTCTTCTGAGTTCTGGAGAACCATGTTGGGTCGGTAATGAAGAGAGACATGGCATTACCCAAGTTGCTGCTAAAAGAATGGTTCAATAGAATGACACTGCTCCATCAGACCTGGATTCTGCAGTAGCTACTGAGAAAAAATCACTTACTGACCCAACACACCTTTGTGTTAATCCCTCAGGATCCAAAGTTCCACGCAAGGGTATTTGGCCATGATTCGGTCTCATACCCATGCCCTAGTTATCAGGGAGTGTGGAGAGAATATATCCTACCCCTTAGCATAGACTGTCTTACTTTTTTTTAGAATATAAAGTACACTTCTAATCACTTATCAGAGTCAGTGTCCAGGCATAATATTAAATGTGAATATTCACAAGACTTTTTCAAGTGTCATACCTGCATTTTTTACAGGGACTCAATTTGGTATATTGTTTTCATCTATTTATGTCCCCATAATTTATAATAGTTTACTTAACTCAAGGACGACTCAATTTATGAAAGGATAAGGATAATTCTCATTAATCTAATTTTTCTTCCTAGCATAGTATATCAGCTGCTTTCCTTTCAATAACTGATGTCTAAATAATGATATAAAGCTAATTCCTTGAATTATCTTTTTTTCCTATAGAAAGTTTGGAAAATGCAGAAAATATAAATAGGAAATTTAAAAAATTACTTATAGTCCTGCAGTCTAGAGATACTTTAGTATGTGATCTTACACTTTTAAAATATTGCTTTTAATTTTAAATGTGTGCCTTTTTTCTAATTGCATATGAAATTAACATAGAATGACTGTTTATTAGTGATGGGGAAGGGAAGGGAAGTAGATTTTTTATCTTTTGGAACATTATTTTGTTATCCAATTGGTGTTTTTATGTAGTAATGTATCCTAATTTGGTCAATACAATATCTCCTTGAATCTGTGAAAAAATTAACTGTAATTTACTGGAGGCTGTTTTGTGTTTCCTAGAGTACTTCTGTTTCAATGCAAAATGCTACAATGCACACAAATCCACTGCAGAGACACCATGCTTTGGGGAATGTGTGTTCATTATGCAGGAACTTTCCAGAATGGGGGACCCCCTGGGAAGCAAACTGGCATCAAAGCCAGCCTTTTCCTATACTTACAATATCCAATGATGCCATCTAATGGGTGGGCAAAAAGTTCTATTAGACAATCTCATGGAGAGAAGTAGGCTCCACTGAAAGTTCTTATCTATGAATGGTGAACACAAAGTTGCAATAATGCTCAAATAATACAGAAATACCATGGCCATCATTCTGCTCCAAATTCTAAAAACTCAAGAAACAGCTATCAAACAAAGACATACTGAGTTGTATGTTCTTACACATCCTCGGCCACACTTCCAGAGGTAGCTAATATTCTCCCAGAGAAGTATATGTCCTCTAACGACTCTATTAGCATACAAAATAGGAAATGCTTGATTTTACTTTCAACAAAATCAGTACATATTAAACTATGTTAAAATGGGTCACCATCTCACTCCTTCCTCCCTAAATATGTTTTCTGATTTCTACCTAGCTCTGTCTTGGAGTGAACTAGCTGAGGGTAAGACTGGTTCACCAGAGCATTATCACCCACTAACCACCATAAAACAGTGCTCCTCCAAATGCCAACCAAAAGATTTTCTTCCAAGTCCTTACTGTTTTCAAATGACAGATTTTAAACTTATAAAAATATATACAATTTTTATATGTGCACACACACTATATGAATGTGTATGTAATACATATGTATATGTGTATGGATATTGATACATTGAGACTAGTCACTACATTTTAGTGTTTTTAAAAACAATGAGATTTATTTTCTTTCACATGTAGTACACTCTGAGACCCAACCAAAAAGGATGCCACTCAACATATTCTTCACATAGAAAATAATTTGCCATTCTCAGAATGGTCAAATCTATTTTGCCTTCTAAACCTAGTGATTGCTAATTTTTTAAAAAGCAACTTTCACCACTTATTTTAAAAATGATAAATCTTATATCTCACTGAAAATCAATGTTGTCAACTCCAGACCAACGTCGACTAACTCAGAAAGTGATACTAAACATATTGCATGACTGTGGTCCAGCTGTTACCAAGGTGATTTGAATAATATTTATTCCTTTAAAAAGATAAATAAAATCTACTCCCCCCCCCAGAATCTTTCCCTAGCAAAAGTTCAACATAAACAAGGAATTTATAATTAGTTTTGCAACATAAACAAGGAGTTTATCACTGGTTTTGCAACACACTTAGTTTTTCAGCTATGAATTAAGATTCTCCCCAAATGACGTAAGTCTGAAAAATGAGCACTAAAATCTGGTTGAAAATATTCACAGAATGTAGCTGATGACAGAATCCTATGGATTTTATTCTTTACAGTTCATGAACTACTGGCATGGATCAGCAAGATATGTACTACTCAAGAGACCAACTTCAAGGACAAAGAAATGTAATGAAAACTTCATTTATAATTCATTTCCTTACTAACAAAATGGAGGAAAATTTAACCCTAAAGCAAATTCAGAAAATTCTGTGAAATATTCTTACAACCTAAAAATTATTTTTTTAAAACATGCTTACATATATATATATGTATATACATATATATATATATCAAAAGACATGAAAAGAGGAACAGCAGAAATAGTACATATAATCATTCTTTTTCAATATTGGCCATGCCTCCTTTGGTTGCTAAATTCCTTGGATTGATATTTACGAAGCACAGATTCTTGGCAGAAGGGATGTACAGTCTGTTCTGCTAGAATAGGATAGCTGTGTGCCTAAGATCTCTCTCATTATCAACAACTTTTAAGTTTTAAAAAAAGGTATAAAAACGATTATTCAATTGGGAAGTGGGTATTTAGGCTAAAGAGTTCCAGATTCCAAATCATAAACAAATTTTTCTACATGAATTTCAATTATTTTAACTACAAGTTCAGAGTAAAATATTGGTTGCTCAAAACTAAGATTAAATATTACAAAGCAAATTCCAAGACACAAATCCTGAACACAAGTCTATCAGTTCTAAAGCCTTCAAAATAAACTGCAACAATATCACTTCTAGGAATTTATCCTATAAATATACTTACACACAATGCAATTGCACATGAGCAAGGAATTCTTTGCATTATTTTATTTCAATTCCAGTATAGTTAACACACAGAGTTGTATTAGTTGCAGGTGTACAATAGAGTACACAAAGGCCAAGAAGTGATTAGGTATACAGTATAGTAATTTAATAATTCTATATATTCTGAGTGTTCATTATGGTGAGTATATGCTTAAGCCCCATCACATATTTTACCCAACCACCAACCCACCTCCCTTCTGGTAACCATCAGTTTGTTTTCTATAGTTAAGACTCTTTCTTGGTTTGTCTTTATTTTTTTCTTTGTTCATTTGTTTTATATCTTAAATTCTACATGTGAGTGAAATCATATGGTATTTGTCTTTCTCTGACTGATTTATTTCACTTAGCATTATACCCTCTACATTCATCCATGTTGTTGCAAATGGCAAGATTTCATTCTTTTTATGGCTGAATAATATTCCATTGTGTACATATACACACACAACATTTTCTTTATCCATTCATCAACCAATGGTCATTTGGGCTGCTTCCATAATTTGGCTATTGTAAATAATGCTGCAATAACCATAAGGGTGCATATAGCTTTTCAAATTAGTGTTTTCCTACTCTTTGGGTAAATACCCAGTAGGGGAATTACTGGATTATATGGTAGTTGTATTTTTATTTTTTGAGGAACCTCCATACAACTTTCCACATTGGCTACACCAGTTTGCATTTCCACCAAGAGTACACAGGGGTTTCTTTCTCTTCCCATCCTTGCCAACACTTGTGGTTTCTCAGTATTGTTTATTTTTAAAAATAAGAAATAATCTAGGTAGAGAAATAAATAGTCTAGGTAGAGGATAGTCACAAGTAGAGAAGTTAAACAAATTACATTGTATTCATTAAGTGGAATCCTATTCAACTTTTTAAATGTATTCAGATATTCTAACCTGACAGATGCCAAATGGTCTCCAAGATATACTGCAAGAAAGATCTAGAAAAATATGTACAATATGCTACTATGCTTTAACAACAGCAACCAAAAAAGCATGGGCAAACACAAACACAGATGCCTATAATAAGCCTCAATTGAAGCTATGAATAAATTTAAAAAATGTTTAGAACACGAAATTATAAAAATGATACTTAAATATTTTATTTGAACTTAAAATACCAATTTGTATTAATTTGCCAATCCTTTAATGCAGAGCCAAGACTTTATATTTGAATTGGGTCTGCTCATTTGAGCTCAGCGTCATCTTCCATGCAAAGCCACACCAATAAAGTATCACATGTTACTTCCAAATTGGCTCTTTCAGAGTGGACTCAGAACTTTAAAATTCTTGTAAAGCAGTTTGAGTACAAAAATCTTGCAGTTTTTATGGTTTTCTCCAAATTTACAGTTGCTCTCATCAGCAAATCTAAAGCAATTTCTTTTTGCAACTTGCTTTCATTAAATATTAACAAAATATCCACCTTAGTTTTTCCCAGAAACATTTTCTTGTTCTCATTTTTAAATATCAATACTGTAATACTTAACTAATTACACAATATAAACAGCTTTAGGAGCCAAAATAAATCGATTCTTGGTAACTGTCAGGAGCTGAATTACTTGGCATTACGGCTACAGTCTACGAATTTCATTTTTAGCCATCTAAATATATATGTGTACTATGTGTCAGATACTATTCTAGGTACTGGGGTTACCACAGTGAATCAAAAAGAAAAAAGAAATCTCTCCTCTCATTGAGCTTAGGTTCTAGAGAGGATTGAAAGACAACAAAATAACTTAAATCTCTTTTTGAGGGGGACATCATTTGGACACTGGGGAGAGCAAGTGTGGAAGCAAGGAGAGCAGTTGGAGGCACACAGAGAAATCCAGACAAGAGACAATGATGGCTTTGAACCTGGAAAGGTGATCACAGATATACACTGATAGTAGAGCTTATCTAATTTGCTAATAGAATAGATGTTGGAGAGAGAGAGAGAAGCAGAGGGACAAGTCAGGAAGCTTGCAAACAACTAAAATAAACGATTTAGTGCCGAGGAGTTTGCTGATGACGGGTCAGTGGGTCTTGAGAATGGAAGTGTGACTGGAGTAGATTCAAGAGTGAACAGGAGAAATTGGATACTGCAAGGATAGACATTGCTTTTAGGCAGTTTTGCTGTGGATAAGAGAAAAGTGACTATTGGCATTTAATTGTTACATTTTACAAAGTTTTTGTTAATAATCATGTTGGTGAAGAGAAAGTGAAGAGGTCCACACTAGGCATGTATATATATGTGCATACCCACCCCCACATATATATGCTTATATATGAACAGAGCACTTTTAGAATGCTACACCCAAAATTGTCAATTATACGTAAATTTCATGCTTTAAAATCTGTACAGTTCGTTACTGCCAATTATACTTCAATAAAGGAGAAAGGGGGGGAAAGATGGAAGGCAGGGAGGGGAGAAAGTGATTTAGATTTTGAAAGAGACTGACCAAGACTAGCACAGACCATCTTTAGTTCCCATCCACTGATAGGAAGCATATGTCAGGCCTGCTGGAAACATGCAGCAGTAACCTCGGTGGTGCAGGCTTCGTGCCGGGGAGGCCCACAGTTGTCCAGTACTGTGTGTGGCTCGGTGGTTGAGTCTTCTGATCCAGGAATGCAATGTTAGAAAGCCCTTCTGACTTCAGAATTAATGCTCCTAAGTGTTAAATATGACATTCTTATCTTGAAAAGAATAGCTAGCAGTTTGGGGAAGATTTAAAATCTTACTAATGATGGGATGAGTAATAAATAAATGTGCACACCCATACGCTGTTGACAGAAAAGTCATTTGACAATCTTTTTGAAGGGCAATTTGGCAATGTCTAAATTTAACAATCTTCTAACAATTCCAAAATGTATCAGTCAACAATACTTGAAGCAGCATATAAAGTTATAAATACATGATGCTCAATGAAGCAATACCTGCAACAGAGGAAAATCATAATTTTAAACACCCATCGATATTATTAACAAGTGGGGCAGTAAGCAGCCATCACACAGACAGACACCACTCATGCAGGTATTTATCTGCATAGGAAAATATATGAAATATACATCTGTAAAGTTATACCACCCACCATTCATTATAAAATTGCTATAGGTACTTACACGCGTATATACTCTACACACATTACACCAAGTCTAGAAAGATACACATCACATTGTTAACAGTAGTTATACCTTGAAGGCTCAGGGCAGTGGTGTAGACTTTAAACTTTAATGTCAATATTTTTGTAATTGAAAACTGAAAGGTTTTTTATAAGGAGTATATTTAGTAATTAAGGAAATTGGTGACAATATGCAGGCATTATTCCCACAGGCACTCAAGAAGCTAGCTGTGGGGAAGAAGACAGACTGAGGTGTCTTAGGGATAAAATTTTTTTCCATCTCCCAGACTGTGTGATTTGGAGGACGAGGAGGGTCATAATATTCACGCTTTAGTAGACAAAAGAGATAGGCCTGAGGTCACACACCGTTTCTTTCCCCGACTACTGGCGTGACATCGAACAACTCCTTCAATTTTGCTGAACCTTAACTTCCTTCTTTGTCAAATGGGGAAACCACTTTCAGCACCTCTGTTGAGGACTGAAGGAGACCCCCCCTGTGGACTAACAGGCCACCTGACAGGCTCTCTTCATTCTTTTCCTCTTTCCTCCTCCTTCAGGAAAAACCCAAGGAAGAAATCTACAAGAAATACAGATATGTGAAGTGAACAGTTATTGGTTCTCCAAGCCTAGAGGTCACCCTCGCCACAGACTGTGACCACTAGACTGTCCTCCTCCTGTTTCTGAAACTTCTGAGGGCATTCATCAGCTTGTCTTGATGACCTCTCAAATTTCAGGGCCGGCCCTCTTTCTATGTTAAGTTGAAAAAGGATTTGAGCTAAGAGACAAAATAGTAACAAGTTTAAATGATCCTTGCTTTTACTGTGCTTCAGACAGAGGAGAAGAGTCACTAAACAGTAATGGGCTCCCTCAGCCTGCTGTGCTGTTCTAGTGTTCTAGAAAGAGCCTGGGAACACAGTAAAAAAAAAAAAAAAAGTGATGCTCTACTCTGAGCATGCTCAGAGCTGTGATACAGGGGCGGCTGCCCACCATCCAGCCATAGCCAAGGGAGTTTCTGGGCAGCTTGCTCCAAGTTTCCCCGGGGCAGACACTGGGGCCTGGCTACTTGGTAATGTGGGCCCACAATCAAGAAGGCAGGACTAAGGGCCACTCCACCCCTGTTCTCCCCTCCCCCCCCCATTGAGACCTAAGTCAGAGGCCAGCTTCCTAGCTGGGGAACTGGATGAGATGGACTTGTTTTTTAATGACAGGGTCTGGCCCAGCTGAGCTGTTTGAGGAAAACAGATAAGGCAGGGAGGGAACTTCTTGAGGGAGTAGACACGGGCCCCAGCTTTCTGTTTTTCACAGGTTACAGTTTAGGAGGGGATGGTAGGGACTCATCAGGCAGTATAAGCAAGGAGTGTGCAGTGCTCAGAACTGGAGGCGCTCCGGCCTCTGTGGGATTGATCCCCACCCTCCTGAAACAGTTGGGCCGCTGGGAGAGGGCCAGGGCTGAGAGAATTCCATCGCAGGCTAGTTTGGGCTACAGGGAGGAAAAAACCAGATAAAAAATAATTTTTCGAAGAAACAGAGCAGCAACAGCACAGAACCAAATGAAGCCGAGAGGGACTCCACGTTTGCTTTGTTAGGAAGGGGACCCTTGAATCACCCGGACATTTCTCTTGCTCTTCTCACCACATCTACCCACTCACTTCATAGACATTTCTTAATCAAAGACTTTAATCAGATGAGGCTCACAGGGAGAATAATGTTGGGGAAGATATAAGCTGTGTCAATTCACTGGCCTGCCTTTTGCTCCAAAGGGTTAGTAAAATGTCTGCTCCCAGTTTACACTGGAGAGAGAACGGGGCTTTCCCAATTGAATCCAGGAACATGATGCTACTGAAGAGCCTCAAGTCTAATTTGTAATCAGTCTTGTTACCACTTGAGATTTTAAAACTCTGCTGATACTTTCTAGGGTTCTCATTTTTCATAAATATTACCGAACATTTCCTGCTAATAACCCTTTATTTTTCAGACACTTGCTATATCTCCCAGTCTTTGGTAGTCTTTTGATCTTAACTATGTAAAGTGCTGAGGTGCAATTACTCTTTTAAATGTACTTTTACGCAGTATCTCTTATGATGCCTGGTTGAACTTATCAGGGCAACCCATGCATGGAACATTTAAAGGCATCTCCAAAAAGTAAAATTAAGTTTTGTGGTTTGCATGTATTTGATTTTTTTAATTCCCCATCATGTTCCGTGGTACAATGTGGAAAGTAGCCCTACCTTTAAGCAGGTAAGAAAAAGAAAGCAAAGGATCAGCAAGAATTGCATAGTAAGATGGACTACTATAGGACTAGAAGGTCCCAATAAGATGAAATTATTATTATTATAATAGTAAAATAAGAGCGAGGTCAGTAGTTTGAAGACTTCTAGAGTCAAGTACTATATGCACATTTAACAAATACATAGTACATTTAAACATGGCTTAAAAGTTGGGAGGTTGGTTCAGTAAGCGGTATATGAATATGCAACTTTTTAATCAGGCAGAAACATTTTTTCCTGCATCCTGTCCTCCTATCCTTCAACCCCCTTAGTCTATTTGCAAAGCTCAGATGGATTGGAGTTGCAAACAGATCATATAGGGAGAAAACTCTGCATTCGTGTCATTTGAGAATGGAATGTCACTTAGCTTTCTTTTGCATGTTTTAGGCACCTTCAATTGAGAGCATCTCCATCACACTTTCTTTGAAGAGGAGAAGCGTTGAGGTAGAACAAAAAAGACAACTGGAGAATTAATTCTAGAAAGATAGGAATTTGAGGGTATGTGGAAAGAAACAGAACTGGACATTCACTAAAATTAGCTATATTTTTTTAACGAAGCAGATACCCACACTATGCTTACCAAGGATTGTTGTTTCTATATAACAATTTGAATTTGAAAACTTTG
This sequence comes from Cryptoprocta ferox, assembly GCA_028646485.1. NCBI lineage: Eukaryota > Metazoa > Chordata > Mammalia > Carnivora > Eupleridae > Cryptoprocta > Cryptoprocta ferox. The sequence continues at coordinate 21,783,451 of CM053568.1, read as the reverse complement.
AGATTATTTCATACAGATTACATAAAATCCTCAATCAGAGAATTTTTGAAGGAAGGATGGGGAAAACAAGGGATTCAAGAAATCCTACTAATTAGACTTGCAGTCTTGTTCAAGTCACTTTTCACTGGCCTCCAGACATATATTTCAGGAGCTGAAGTGACTGGTGGCTCTTAATCATTTCAGTGACATCAACCCCTTAGGAGTCCAGGGAAAGCCATAGCCCTATCCTCAGGGTCCTCAGGGTCAATAATGTCCTAAACAACATTTTACTTGTAATTCTTGGCAATCCATACCCAAAGTTCTGGACTAATTTTTTCCAGTGCCAGTTATGCTTTCAGGAATTTAATGAAATGTTTAATTTTGTCTAGTAGCTGTGGAACTGCAGAGTGATGGCCTCAGAGAATTAATATAATTTGGCACTTTTATTCATTCACATAGGGAGTAAAAACTCTTTCTTATAGGTTGATGCGTGCAAAAAACCAGGGGTTTAGGGGCACCTGGTGGCTCAGTTAAGCATCTGACTTCACCTGGGGGTCATCATCTTACAATTCATGAGTTCAAGCCCTACATCAGGCTCGCTGCTGTCAGAGCAGAACCCCCTTCGGATCCTCTGTCTCCCTCTCTTTACCCCTCCCCTTCCTGCGTGCACTTGCTCACTCTCGCTCTCTCACTCTCTCTCAAAAATAATGAAAAACAACAACAACAGAGGTTTAAATCTCACTTCAGTACTAGCATTGTAGTAAGAGCTCCTCCCCTCCCCCTCTTTACTCACTGCTTCTGTCATCCCGCCTCTCCACAGATAGAAACAGTCCATGAGAGAGGCAGTATGAAGCTATAAAAAGAACATTACATTTAAAATGAAGAAAGCTGGATTTAAAATGTTTTAAAAATTACAAGGCACTCGGGGTGCCAGGGTGGCTCAGTCAGCTGAGTGTCCGACTTCAGATCAGGTCATGATCTCGTGGTTCCTGAGTTCAAGCCCCGCGTCGGGCTCTGTGCTGACTGCTCAGAGTCTGGAGCCTGCTTCAGATTCTGTGTCTCCCTCTCTCTTTGCCCCTCCCCCGGCTCACATTCTCTGTGCCTCAAAAAGAAATAAACATTAAACAAATTTTTTTAAATTACAAGGCACGGTTTACAGCACACATTTCTGAGATAAAGATAATGAAGTCTAGAAGAAAGGTCTTCAATGTTGCCTTTTCCATCCTTTGCCCCACTCTTCTCCGAGCCTCAGCTTCCTTACTTGCAAAAGGAAGGAGGACACTTACAGCCTGAATACTCTTCCATTAAACTGGAAGTTTAATGTCCCCCTTTTTCTATAGAAGTTGATTCTTATTTATGCTATTAGCTACAATACTCATAAAAAAATTAACCCTTTCATGTAGTGCATGTCCCCTTACCTCCAAAACAACCTATGAATGTTTTCATTGCATTAGTGCAAAGAAAGAACAATTCCTTGTAGTTTTAACTGTCATATAACGGAACGGATTTCGATCTATACCAAAAAAGCTGATAACCCTCAGGTGACTCAGATGAACATTAGGTAATTTTTTAAAATGCAATACACCTTATTCCATCAGAACAAATGAGGATTCTGGAGATGTTTGCAATTAGTACTAAGAATGAAAAGGTCCGGTACATTTTGTTACAGAGAAAAATCTGAAGACAGCATACTTGGGCTGCATTTTCTCTTTCACATCACGAAATCAGTAGGAACCTTAAATTCTATGAAATTTCCAGGTTTTTGAAAAGGTTATGTATTTTTTCATAGTTGAAACTCTAGGAAATGCCCAAATTAAATTATAAAGTAAAAGATGAAAACTGCCATTTTTTTGGTTAAACGGAAAACAACCTACACTAAGATTGTTCAGAAGTTAGTTCAACAAAATTCAATCCAGAAACAATAATACCAAGCAGCTATTTTTTTTTAAAGTAGGCTTCACGCCCAGTGTGGAGCCCAACACGGGGCTTAAACTCATGACCCTAACATTAAGACCTGAGCTGAGATCAAAAGTCAGATGCTTAATGACTGAGCCACCCAGGTGCCCCCCCAAGCAGCTATTTTGTGCAAGATGATGTGTTAAGTAAGTATCTTTGGGGGCGGAATGTAGAGATGAAATAAGACACAGTTCTGGCTGAAAGAGCCTAGAAACTGAGGTTGGAAAGAAAGGCATTTATGTGACTAAAAGGTAAACAGTACAATGGGGAACAACAGAGGAGGGGAGAAAGGAAACAAGAAGGCAAGAGAAAGTCACATAGGCCAGTGCTTTTCAAACTTAAATGTGCATATGGCTCAGTCCGTTGAGCATTTGCCTTTGGCTCGGGTCATGATCTTGCAGTCAGTGGGTTCGAGCCCTACGTCGGGCTCTGTGCTGACAGCTCAGAGCCTGGAGCCTGCTTTGAATTCTGTGCCTCCCTCTCTCTGCCCCCTCCCACTCGCATTCTGTCTCTGACTCTCAAAAATAAATAAATGTTAAAAAAATTTTTTTAAATGTGAATGAATCATCTAGGAATCTTATTAAAATACAGATTCTAGTTTAATAGGTCTTGGGGTGAAACCTGGGAGTCTGCATTTCTAATAAGCTCCCAGGTGATGCTGCTTTTATTTGTCCACATATAACTCTTTGGGTAGCAAGGATCTAAAAGAACTTGCTGCCCAATAGAACTTTCTGTGGTGATAGAAATGTTCTATATCAGAGCTATCCAATATGGTAGCCACTGAAATATGGCAAGTATGACTGAAAAACTAATTAGAAGTCATTTGATGTTGATGCATTTAAACTTAAATAGCTACATGTCTCATATCCAACCAATTGGACAGTGCAGGTCTAGACTAGGTAGTTAATTCAGAGCAAGCTGTACAGTGGACCTCAACTTCCTACATGCTTTGACTAGGCAAATCAACCTAGTTCAGGATTTCTCAGTCTGGGCACTAATGACATCTTGGACTGGATAATGCTTTCTTGGGCAGGGTTTGGGGGAATGGTGGTGGTCGTTCTATTGTAAGATGTTTAGCGGCATTCCTAGTCTCTACCCACTAGATGCCAGGAGTACACCCCAGTCATGAAAATAAAACATCTCTAGACACTGTCAAATGTCCTCACGGGGAGAGGGGGGCAAAATCAGTGGTGTAGATAATGCTTTTAGACAGAAAGGTGTATGAGGTCAACACCAACATTCTGAACAGTAACCAGGTATTTGTATTAGTTTTCCATTGTTGCTGTGACAAATTAAGGCAAACTTCGTGGTGCAAAGTAACACAAATTTATGATCTTATTGGTTCTAGAGGTCCGAAGTCTGAGATGGGCTAAAATCAAAGGGTTGGCAGGACTGAATATCTTTCTGGCTAGCTCTAGGGGAAAACCTGTTTCCTTGACTTTTCCACCTTTCAGAAGCCACCTGCGTTACTTGGCTCAAGGATCCTTCTTGCATCTTCAAGCCAAAAATCCAGCATAATTGCCCCATCTCAAGGTCCTTAACTTAGCCACAATGGCAAAGTCCTTTTTGCCATGTGAGGGGGAGATGTTAACAGGTTCTGGGAAGAAAGATATGGATACTTTTGGTGGGCCAATTTCCTTACGACTCTAGTATAAAAATGAAAACTTAAAACAATAAATAATTTCATAACTAAAATAATTTAAGATGAAATCTTCCTCTAAAGTCCTATAAAATTGCGATGGTATTCTGTGCTGCAAACACGTTCCTACCTAGAAATAACATTCTCCGTTCACATATAAATTTGTCTGTCACGTTTTTCCACTCTTGATGTTACAGCTCTCAGGCACTGCCTCATGCCTCCCCAACCCTGTTGAGATCACTAGTATGAAATTACACTTTTAACACCCAAGTGAGAAAATATCATTCATTTCTAAGTTCAGAATTCCATTTGTGTATGTATATAATCACTGTCTTAGTCCATTTGCGCTATGACAAAACACCACAAACTAGGCAGGTTATAAACAACAAACATTTATTTCTCATGGTTCTAGAAGCTGGAAGTCCAAGATCAGGGTATCAGCATGATGGGATTTTGATGACAGCCCTCTTCCAGGAGGCAGACCGCCAATTTCTCATTGTATCCTCATATGGCGGAAGAGACTGGAGAGCTCAGCGAGGCCTCATTTGTAAGGGCATTAATGTCACCTGTGGGGGCTCCACCTCAATACCCAAGCACTTCCCAAAGACCCCCACTTTGGGGGGTGGAGGGGAGTAGGTTTCAACATATGAATTTGAGAGGGACACATTCAAATTATAGCAGTTGTATTTCCTACTTCTTTAAATCCCTCTAAACTTTTTCTTATTTCTTTTAAAAGGAAAAGAAGTATTTGGTTATGCGAACCCTTATCCAAAATCTCCATCAGTGACCCTTTCTGTATTTTTTTTTAGATTTTTTTGCTCCTATGTGCCAAGGGCTGGGGCATTTTCAGTTACAGAACAGTGAGTGGCTAAAATAATTATCATTCAAAACCTTTTTTATTTTTTAATTTAAGTTTATTTATTTATTTTGAGAGGGAGAGACAGAGAGAGCAGATGCAGGGGAGAGGCAGAGAGAGAGGAAAAGAGATAATTCCAAGCAGGCTCCACACTGTCCACCCAGAGTCCGATGCGGGGCTTGAACTCAACAACTGTGAGATCATGACCTGAGTTGAAATCAAGAGTCAGATGCTTAATGAACTGAGCCACCCAGGTGCCCTCAAAAGAATTTTAAACACATGCTTTCCTCAGTCTGTTCCTATAAACTGTTCATTAGAGTAAAAACCTGTATCTGCTTATCAGTTTCTGAAAGAGAAGAGTGGTGACTAACAAAGCCAGATGGCATCTACACTTAAAGTTCCTTTTCCTTTTTGAGTTTGATGTACAAGATTTGATTAACTGTCTTTAAAAGCCAATTCTCCCAGGCTTGGGAAGTTAAGCTCGGTGAGGTCTACCAGAGGCAATGAGGAGAAAGGTAGAGAGAGAAGTGGTAGCCTGAGGACAGAGCATCTGCTGACTCACTTTCCCACCACAAAGAGTGGCAAACCGAAACTGAGGCTTCGATTCAATTCTTCTTCCACATTCTCCAAAGTACAAGAACTTCCATTCATAGAAGCCTATGGTGGCAGCATGATTATAGAAGTGGGCGTGGGAGGTGGGGGAGGAGAGGATAGACTGTGTTCTGGTTTCCTTTACAGGGAACTATGAGAGGCAGAAACGTAAAGAAATAGAGTACTTTCTGCTGAAATGAAGCCACTGATCCAATTCATTTTTTCTATTACAGGTAGTCTTCAGGGGTCCCTCCCAACCCTGCAAAGTCCCCTAATAAGACTTCTGGTCCGGACAAGATGGCGTAGACTACTTTCTCCCTGAGGCTCCCAGCTAAGTATAAATACAAACGCTGGGGGGGAAAAAACAGAAGAGGCAATCCCCCAAAAAACCCTTCTGAAATGCAGAAAAAGCAAGATTCACTGGTGACCCTATGATCGAATGGTCTTGCAATCTCCCACCCAGCAAGAGAAGGCCAACCAAGCCCAGATTTTCCACACCCCCAACCTAGCAACAGAAGGCAGCCCAACGAGGCTCAGAGTCACACCAACACCACCAGGCTAGCCAGCAGCACTCACAAGGGTATGAATCAGGAGCTCCACTGACAGTAAGTGGTAGGGAGAGCACTCTCCTTACTCACTAGGCCTAAGACTTCCTTCCCACAATGAGAGGCAGCAGGCAGCTGGCTGCCCCAGCAAAGGAGATACTCCCCCCAAAGAAGGCCTCACCTGGGAAGTGCTCTCCTTCCCTGCAGTCTGGGGGGAGGGAGGAGATGGGAACAACACAAGTGTCAGGAAGTGAGCTTGTCTTCAATGGCCAAAGAATTCCTCTCCTCACCCCCACCAGAGGCACTGGGAGGCCCTAACCAGGGAAACTCCTCCATCCCCTCAGGTGAAACAAACAGGGACCAGTGAGATCCCTACAACCCCAGATAAACCAAGCCGACCAAAACAGTACCACAAAGTTTCTGAAAATGTAATTGTCATTGGAAGCAACAGCCTACAAAATTAGGACAGGATCTGCACACTAAACCTAAATAGGATGACTGCTTGGTAAGAGTAAAGATTTACATAGGATCCCAACCTTCTAATATAATAGCTGAAATGTCCAGGATAAAATGAAAAATCACCCACCACACCAAAAACTAGGAAAATCACTACTTGATTGAGAAAAGAATCAACAGATGTCAATGCTGAGATGAATCAGATGTTAGAATTATTGACAAAGATTTTAAAGCAGCCATCAAAAAATGTTTCAATACACAATTGCAAATTCTTTGAACAAATGAAAAAAATAGAAACATCTCAGTAAAAAATTAGAAGTTAAAAAAAGGACCGAAATGAAGTTATAAATATGTGATAAGAATAAACTTAGTAGAGATGACAGAGAACAGATATCAATGAAATCTGATAATGGAATCTACTGAATTTGAACAATAGAGAGAAAACAGACCAAACAAACAAAACCAATGGCAGGGATTGGGTCAATAAGGTCCAACATTCATATATATCATGAGTCCCAGAAGAACAGGACAAAGAGAGTGAATTTAAAAGAATATTAGAAGAATCAATGGTTTAAACTTTCCAAACTGCATGAAACCAGAAGATAATAAACCCAAAGAAACACACCAAGACATTTCATAACTAAATTTTGAGAACTGAAGCAAAAAAAAAAAAAAATGTTGCCAGCATCCAGAGACAAATGACACATTATCCATAAGGGAACAACAATTCACATAAGAGCAAATTTCCTATCAAAAACTATGGAGGACAGAAGAAGTCTCACATTTTCCGACTTCTGGGGAGAAAAAGAAAAAAAACACCCTGTCATCTTCAAATTCTATATCCAGCAAAATATCTTTAGGATGAAGGGAAAATAAAGACATCGTCTTCAGATGAAGGAAAACTAAAACAATTTGTTGCTAGCAGACCTACTTTTAAAGAATGGCTGAAAAAAATTTCAAACAGAAAGTTAATGGTAAAAGAAGGAATCCTGGAACATAAGAACAAAAGGAACGAAATATGGCTACCTACAATAGACAATCTTCCTCATGAGTTTTATAAAACATATTAGATATTTGAAACAAACACTATACCACCACCTGATACTCAAGACAATGATATTTAAAAGTGGGGAAGGTAAAGGAACCTAAATGAAAGTAAGGCTTCCACACTTCTAGTGGTAAGATGTTGATATCAGTTCACTATATTAAGTCATATGTGTACACAGTCATAGCCAGAGCAACCATTAAAAAAAAATACACTCAAAAACACTGTAAATAAGGGGCACCTGGGGGGGCTCAGTCTGCTGAACATCCTACTCTTGGTTTAGGTTCAGGTCATGATTCCAGAGTCATGGGATCGAACCCTGTGTTGGGCTCCATGCTGAGCATGGAGCCTGCTTAAGATTCTCTCTCTCTCTCTCTCTCTCTCTCTCTCTCTCTCTCTCCCCTTCTGCCCCTTCTCTACTCATACGCGTGTACACTCTCTCAAAATAAAAACATACAACACACACACACACACAGAGTAAATAAATTGAGATGCAATCCTATAAGCCCGAAATATCTACCTGGGATTCTGCACACCAGATACCTAAATATCTATAAAAGTATAAAGTCATTCAGGGAAAAGTCCGGGACGAGGCACCACATCACTCTGGGATAGAGGTATATCTGAATCCACCTGGGAATGTAAATCACCAGAAATTACTTGGCCTCAGTTTCCACATCTTTGAAATAGAAGTGGCTGGAGAGGTACATCTATAAGACAAACTGGGCCATTTCCAGTGATAAAAATTGGTTACTCTATATAAGTTACACATCTCCATTCTTGTGTTATTCTTTATGATTCAGATGTCTCTAAAAGCGCTCTAAAAACTATGGAAAGTCTACAAACAAAAAAAGGTATTTGCATGACATACTCAGGGCTCTCACAGATCCCAAAGCAGAGAGGAGACAGAAATTTCAAACATCACATATGCTATGGGAGCACGGACCATTTGCACTTAGTGGAATTATTCATTCATTTATCATCACTGGGAGGGAAGAGAAGTAATCAAGGCAGAGTCAACCATATATTGCCATTCACTTAGCATTCCTCTGAGATCAACCTCTATCAAGTCTCTGAAACTAGGTAAATTATGTGAAAATTGGCCAATACCTATCACAGTACATCAACGCAACATACTTTCACTTCTTTCTCAGCTTATCATGTTACCATATTCTGTTTGTATAAATGGTCCCAAGGCAATTTACCTTTGGGAAGTGCTAGGCAATATATGGTTGGTTTGGTACATTAGACAAAGAAATGCATTTAAAACAAAAATATGCCTTCACTAGGTTTTATAAATGAGTATAAACACCTTACTTTTACCATAAAGGTAAAAAAGGCCTCCATTTTCCTATCAGTAATATGTAAGGATTAAAAAGACCATAAGTTTCCCTCCATCTCTTATGTTCTGTGACCAGAATGGATTATTTTTCCTCAATAGAATTGGGTGTGATCATTCAACAAAGCAGTGAAAGCTTACAGGTGACGAGTTTGAGTTTTGTTGTTCTGTGTACCTGGGCTAAAACACTCAGTTTGTGTACCTGCCAGCTGAGTGACCTGGTTTAACACCCTGAGCCTCAGTTTCCTCATTTGTGAAAAGGATATATGGCAATACCTACCTTACAGGAGGATTGCTGTAGGAACCCATATGTCAAACACTTGGCATGTAAGCATTCTACAGCAGAAACTTAATTGTCAGAGGTAAATGTAATTTCAAAAACGATGTGAAGCATTTCAAGAGGTCAGATTAGTTAGGGTCACGGCCCAAAAACACATCAAGTTCTAGAGTCTACAGAGTGGTTATTTCTGAAGCCAAAATCCTCCTGTGTTATTTGGGACTCTAAGATTATTTACCACATGACTACAATGCTGAGTCATCCTCTCTCGCCTACGTTAGGACAGTGGTAACCTCTTCCATACTTGGTGTAATGTGTTCCATAAAATAGGGTTAAATCCTACTTCATTTATATCATATGACTCGGACACTGGTAATTTTTTTTAAAGCTTATTTCAAGGCATGCATTCTTTTCTTTGAGAGAAAACTTCTGAATAAAGACAAGTAATCATTAAGAATATCATCTTCATAATTTTAGCCTATAGTAGAAATGCAAACTTATCTTCCCTTTTCCTAATACTAACCCACTAGATGCCAAAATGGTCACTTCAAAAAATTATCTAATAAAAGCATGCATTCCAGTCATGCTGTGGTTAATTTTTTTTTCATATTTAAATATCATTCTTGGATTTGACTTTCACAACTGTTAGAGTTGTTAACCTATTATCAACGTACTTTACAAAATTTTCTTCTAAGCCTCTTTTAGGACAACACTTTTTAAATTAAAATGCTTTTCTATATATAATGTATAAATATATTCAGCAAATATAATAGATACATGATATAAAATATATCAATTATATATGTAAGACTGAAGTTTCTATAGTGATATTAGAATCACTTTAAGGGCCAACTCAAGGATAAAGGAAGTTCATAAAAAAAATTATGATATGAGGAAATCCTTCATTGATGCAGAATGGATTTAGATTAATATTTTATAATTTTGTTTTAAAGAAATTAACAATAAAACTTCTATAAATATCTATATAGTCTGTGTTATTATAATATAGATACCTAGTCATAACAGCTAATATGTGTCTGAAAATATTAAAAATGCATTGGTATCACTCTGACAAAAGGGGAGAAAAGAAGAGCACTAAATCTGAGAGATTATAATCTTATTTAAGAATTTGATGGCAATGATGTCACGACAACAAATGTTCCTGATAATACACTGTCAACTGAGTAACATCACAGAACTGTCAAGGGAAGGGTAGAGAGAAACTAAGACTAACAGACACGGGTGGAGAACAATCTGAATGATTCATTAGAGACCTGGCAGGCTTCAAGGCACTAATGGTCTAACCACCTTAGCACTGTAAAAAGGTGAGGGGTAATGTTCCAGGCTTCCGACGGATTTGGAGGAAGAGAGTGCAGAGAAAGGAGTATAAAGATAAAGAAAGAATCATACAACCACCAAGGCCAAAATAAACAGATTATCCGTAAAGGGAGACTTGTCAGACTGACCTCAGACTCTTTTACTTTGGGGGCCAGTCAGGCAACATCTATAAGAGTTTGCTGGAAATGACTTGATTCATTAATTCTTTATTCTCCTCTGTCATTCACATGTCAGGACAACAGAACAACCTTCTCAGATAAAGGGAACATTACTGTCTGTGTGATGGGACTATAGGTGACTATTTTCTTTCTTTAGTATTTCCTAATTTGTACATGTTCTGTACTGATCATATGTTATCTTTACAATGAAAGGAAATCAACATTATAATAATTCAGAGATTAGAGCAGAACAGGAACTATAGAGAGTAGAAGAATAGTTTGCTATTCAAAGGATATTTGAGATTTACAGGTATCTGTTTAATTGTTCTAAAATTTTCATACCAAAAAATATAGAACGAACACACACACACACACACACACCCCACTTTTATGATTTCATGGAAAAGCTAAAGTGGATTTTTAAGAAAATTATACTACAGTGGATAAAGGCTATACTCTTTTCTATTCTGAGTAATTCAGCCTCCCATCAATGCTTCCTTGTTTATTTGTTTTTGGGAAATAATAAATCAATGGGTATTTCACATTTTTTTCTTAAGCATATTTTAAGAACATTTTTCATTTAAACTAGGAATTAAAGTACATTAATTTTAAATATTTAGTATTTAATATTTAAGAAACAGTAAGCTATTTTAAAATCTTATTTTTATTATTTTAAAATATTTTAAGACATTATTTTAAATTATATAATGATTTATCAATACTTAAAATATTAATATTTTACTATTAAAAATTACAATTAAAATACCTTAATTATAAATATTTAATTTCAATTCTTAATGTTTTAAAATAGAACACTCCTATATAAATTAATGCCTTATTCCATAATATCTTCGAAAGAAACCCAGAGGGAAATATAGAGTAGAATAATAAATTAAGTGGATACATATATTTTAGTAACTGTGCTGAATAGAACATTGTAGTCTGTCAGAGAGAGACTCACTAGGTAGACTGGTTAACCAGACACTGTGAAGAATTGCCTTCTCCTCTGTGGACCAGCAACTCCCTGACCTGGATACAATTTCCCAGAAAGGCTCGTAAACTCAGAGATGGCTGCTAAGGGAACTGCGCAGCCCATGGTACTGGAAGAACCTTGCTGAAGGGCAGGGAGGGCATGCCTGGCGTCCTTTAAGGAGACTGGTGTACTCCACACACAGGAAAAGTTCAATGGGACTTTTAGGTTCCATTTCGGAAGGGACAGGAGGACTAAAGACCAGACACCAGAGTGGTGAAGATCTGTATGATCCTGAGCCCATTTTGTACCTCCCCCTTACTCCTATTACTTCCTGTCCCTCAGTTGAGATCAGACATAAATAGTAAGACACAAAAGGTCTAGGTGCTTGTTTCAGGGATGGCAGGAAAGCAGAAAGGCTGGGGAGACACTGTATCAGTCTAAAGAAAATCAAAGGCAGAAAACCAGGAGTGAGAGAGGAGGTGGACAGATGGAAAGTAATCTGGGTCCCTGTGGACCATGGAAGGGAGAGAGAAAAGCACAAAAGCAATGCAAAAATGAAACAGTTAAATCACAGGTTTTAAATACTTAATAGATAATGGAAAGAAAAACATAACTTCTTTCCAAACACACCCTACTTTTGACCACCCATAAGGCTAGGCTTCTTTGCTGTGACCCTCTCTCTTGGAGGTGAGTAGAACTTAATATCACAGAACCTTGGAACTTGGAAGCTGGGATATCGCCAAGAATCTCCCTCCTTCAAGGGCAATTCTTGACATCTGTACAGATGCAAACGTCTGATCCCAGACCCAGAGACAGAACATAAAACCTTGAAAAACGAAAACTCTGGTCTTTTAATGACAGTTTACAAAAAAAGAGAATTAATACTGGTCAAAGGCCTTTTTGCTGACAGCGGAGTTCTCATTTAATTGTTTTTACTTCTACAAGCAAAGAGAGAAGAGGCCAAATTAAATGAGCTTCTCCCTTCACAATAAAACCATTTTCGGACATTCCTCAGTCAGGGAGCACTGAAATCTTATTAATGGAGCCAATGTTTAGATACTCAGGTTTTCAGCAACTATAGAAACTAGCATAGACTAAATGTGAACCAACTATTAACACAGAGCCATAATGTCTCTTGCTGAATACAATGTCTCAACATCATAGTTTTCTCACTACTCAGAAACTACCCACGGAGGAGGGCTAGAGATTCCACTCCAAATGTCACCCGGACACTCTGTCCTTCCTTCTTCACCCTCCTGATGAGAAAGGGCTTTTAGTTCACAGGGTGCTAAGCTCACCTCTCTGGGGATTGCAAGGTCAGATTTTCAGCCTTCGGAAGGTCTAGCACAGAAACAAGGCAAGGAGGTTAACAAGCACCGAACGAGGACTTCACGGCAGACATGTTGCTTTCATTCTTCAACACAGTGTAGGATTAGTCTTCCTATTTCCCAGATGAGGAACCTATAGTTGATTTCAATTGACTTGTCAAGCTACCACTCAAACTGAAGTCTGTGTTCAAATCCAGGTATACCATTGTATTCCCAGACCCAGAAATTCATCTGGCATATAAAAGGTGCCACTTATCTATCTATCTATCTATCTGGGAAAAAATATGTTGAACTATTTGACTCAAAGATATTTTCTCCCCAGAACATGTCACACAGAAATACAGACAGACAGGACAGTCACTACATTATGCACAAGTTTGCCAAAGTAGCATTTGCCACTATTACCAGTCAGTTCTAGGGCCAAATTGGGAAGGTTCATCCTAAGAGAAGTGAAAATCAGCACCAACTCGTCATCACACACACATACATACACACACACACACACACACACACACGACTCTAAAATTTAGTCTCCAAGTCCAAGTTTTGCAAAGGTAGTGATGAAAGGTGTTCTTAAATATATTTTAAATAAGTATATCCATTTTTATCTTTAGATAAACAAGTCCATGTAATAAGCAGACTAGATCAGCAAGAAACTGCAGAATATGCCCAAGGAACCACAGCCCGTTTTGGATGGGACACAGTAAGTGAAGGGGAATTCGGAGACATAAGTCTCAAGAACAGGCTTCCATATGATTCTGGAAGGATGAAAATATTAGGATAAGAGATTTCAGCTTTCCTTCTTAGGCAGTGGGGATCCATTTGAATTACTGTTTGGGAAGATCACTGTGACTACTTTGCAGGATGGAAAGGAAAGGGAAGGTGCTGTAGGTGGAGAGAGTAGCTACAAAGTTCAGTTGGGTGCCTGCTATACTCCTCCACAGGAAGGCCAGGTGTTATTAAACTGTATTAATGAGACGTATCCAAACTTAACAATAACAAGCCCTTTATCTTTGGCAGGAGATGAAGAACTGAAAGAAGTTCTCCTATTGCTTTTTTCCATTGTTCCTGCCCACAGAAAATGCCATCATCTCAAAAGTTGTCTCTTTCCAGGGGAAAGCAAGTTCCACACCCAAGAACTTACAAACCCCTTGCCCTTGACAGATTCCAATCATGTTTCCCTTTGTTCTCTTATGCAGGTATCTCCCTGGCTTTTCAACTGTTTTATCATTGTGTTTACAATGTCTTTCATAAATGAGTTTCTACCAAACTTTAAGAACAATCTTGTTTGTGAGAATAACTCATTGTTTCCATTTTATGAACAGGGCACTCTCACTATCTCTATTTTTACAAATAAGAAAATTTAGGTTCAGAGACCTCAAGAAACCTCTCTGGGCAATTCAGCTAACAAATGGTGGCATGGGGATCACAATGCCTCCAGAGGCCCTCACTCTGAGCCACAAAGCTACACTGCCATAGGGAAAAATAACAAGGGAGAGAAATACGTCAAAGTGGTGGTGGTCAAATTCAGGATGAGTTTTATATTCTGACTCAAATATTTCCATATATTACAAAACAACGACACTGGATGGGATTTACTTTGAAAATCAGGAATGAATTAGTGATTAGTAAATCACTATCTCTATGCAATCACTATCCCATGCAATCTCTGTGATTCAGCTCCATGAGGTTTAGATTCGCAGTCTCTTGCTCTGCAAAACATCCTCCATTATTACACAGAGATCCTTCGCTTGGCCATGGGCTCTCCCTTTCCTTTCCTTGCAACTGACACATAGACCAGTCTCCTAATGAGGCAGATGTCCTTTGAAGCTCCTCAGGTTTCTCTAGAGAATGATAATTACCACCCCCAACTGCCCCCCCCCACAACTCACCAAAAAATAAATAAAACAAAAAATTCCACTGACTTCAACCTATACTTAATTAGAAAGAAACAAGTGTCCAGATGTTATCAAGAAATATAATCTGGAAAAAAAGATGTTAAAAAGGGCTACGCTATAATATGCACGGTGAACCACATAACACATTCTTCCCCATGAGCTAAAAAGTTCTTAATGGCAGCTGGGAAAAGATCTAGAATACTGCGGGCTGTATGTTCATTTTCAATAACATAATGACTTTATAGTTGGAAGATAATCCAAATCCACTTCAAAACATAATCCAAGAGATGGAAAGCAAAATTGTAAAAATTTCTTAAACCCTTGGGTGCAAGGCAGTAAGTTTTAAATAGTCTAAGAAATACTGTGCTACGTTTCATTCTAAATCGAGTCGACCAATACACTGTAAAGTCCAGACCCACAGAAAGGCTTTTGCTGAACTGCACTTTGGCAGCAGGTCACCAGCCTTCCTGGAGGAATGTTCTAAGAAATGATCTAGGGGACATGGCGCTGCATATGAACCCTAAGTTGTCCCATGCATCGCATCATGGCCAACGCGTCCAAATGAAGACCCACAGGAGAAATCTCTCTTTGGGCTCAGCGCTCAGAGGAGCTATTTCTCCTCCTTTTACCTTATGGCCACCAAATCATGAATCTTTTTCTCTTTTTTTTTTTAATGTTTATTTTTGAGAGAGAGAGAGAGAGAGAGAGAGAGAGAGAGAGAGAGAGGCAGAGTGCAAGCAGGGGAGCGGTAGAAAGAAAGGGAGACACAGAATCCAAAGCAGGCTCTAGGCTCTGAGCTGTCTGCACAGAGCCTGACGCGGAACTCGAACTCATAAACCATGAGATCAGGACCTGAGCTGAAGTCAGAAGCTTAACTGACTCAGCCACCCAGGTGCCCCAAATCATGAATCTTTTTGTATTGATGTCTGCATTAACTGTTAGAAAGCATGTCCTTACCTGACTCCATGCCGCTTTCTGGCATGTGTTCTTCCCTTTCTCTTTTTCTTATTTTTAGTTCAGCTTTGTCCTCTGAACTGTACGCATCTTTTTAAGCTGCCTTAAATTCTTTATTTTTTTTCCCACAAAGTGTAAACAAACACAGGCACACACTTTGCACATGTCTGAAAGACTGTTTATAGAATCCGGCTATTAGAACATAAAAACAACCCGGCATGAATGGAACCAGCATGTCTCCTAGAGACCAAAAGGGAGAAAATGAATTTTCATTTCTCTTTTAAACAGCAAGGTCCAAATGTGCCTCGGTCTGTCACCCCACGGGCCTTTCATCTGACACTCAGATTACAACCTGACCCCAACAGAGTCACTGGCTTATCTGCAGGGTCGTGGTTACACCGTGATTATGTGTTTCCTTGCCACTGTGCTTAGGAAGTGCATGGTTGGGGCATAAAACTTCCAGCCCTCCTGGAGGTAGGTGGACAAAGGCAATTGTCAGGTTAGAGGTGTGACATTTCAAAACCAAACAAACAGAGAGGAAGAAGTGCACGTGAAGGAATGCAGCAAGAGGCAAGAGAACAAGTTAAGAGTAACATCTCAGGAGCCATAGGGAAAGAAAAATTCAAGATGGAAGTGTTTATGGACACATTCTTTAAGGAAAGGCAAATAGTTCTGGTGCAAATACTATTTTTTTTAAATGTAGACATAAATACATAATGCCCTTTAGTCTTTCATTCTATAACACTGATTCCTTTAAAAAAAATTTTTAAGTTTATTTTTTTGAGAGAGAAAAAGAGTGCAAGCAGGGGAGGGGCAGAGAGCAAGGGAGACACAGAATCTGAAGCAGGCTCCAGGCTCTGAGCTATTAGGACAGCACAGAGCCCAACATGGGGCTCGAACTCATAGACTGCGAGGTCATGACCTGCGCTGAAGTGGGACGCTAAACCGACTGAGCTACCCAGGCGCCCCGACACTGATTCCTTTGTGCTTTTCAAAAGTCCATTTTTCTTCTGACTATAATCATATTAAAACACATGGCACATCCTTGGTGGACACACTCCCTAAGTGACCCCAGTGAGTCATACCCTCCTATAGTGCCCTCCCCCTGTGTGTGGGAAGAGCCTGTACTTTGCTTCTAACAAACAGAATATCGCAATAGTTATAGGCGTTGATTAGGTTCTATTATATGGCAAAGGTGGAGGGATTTTCCAGATGTGATTAAATTGACTGTAAGCTGATCAAAAAGGAGATTATCCTGGGTCATTTGGACCTAATCAAGTAAGCTCTTTTAAAAAAGAATCTACAGGCCAGAGACTAGAAGAGAAGCAGCAGAGACTCACTCTCTCTCCCTTGCTGACTTTAAAGAAGCAAGCGGCTGTGAAATCTACAAACACAAAGAAATGAGCGCTGCCAGCCACCCCAGGGCTTCTGCAAGCAGATCCTCCCCTAGTCTAGCCCTGCCATCAGAACAGGGCCCGGCCAACATGCTGATTTCAGCCTGGTGGGACCCTGAGCATAGAACCCACTAAGGCGTGCCTAGAATTCTGACCTGCAGAAACTGAGATAATAAATGGGTGTTTTACCACCAAGCTTGTGGCAATCTGTTATGTAGTACAGAAAACAAATCCAACATCTAAAGATAGTCAGTCTGGGGGGGCGCCTGGGTGGCTCAGTAGGTTAAGCGTCCGACTCTTGGTTTCGGCTCAGGTCATGATCTCATGGTTCGTGCGTTCGAGCCCCACATTGGGCTCTGTGCTGACAGCAAAGAACCTGCGTGGGATTTTCTCTCTCTCCCCCTCTCTCTCTGCCCCTCCCCTGCTCTCTCTCTCAAAATAAATAAACTTTTAAAACTTTTTTTTAAAAAAAAGATAGTTTGCATAGGAATTGTTTATAGTATTAACTAAACAAAAGGTGGAATGGAGACTTGAGATTTTTTTCCTCAAGAGTTTCTAGATATGTATCACTTATATTCTTTTTTGTAGCCTTAATGCTTATTTTTTTAAAATAAGCATTATTTTAATATGATGATGCTTTTAAAATAAGCTTCAAGACTCTTAACTGTTCACATTATCCTTAGCCAACCTCTCCCACATTAAATGTTTCAGATACTTAAACTAAAGCTGCTGCCACCATGTCCATGATGCTTGGCTGGAGGACCACCGCATGATGTCCCTCTGAGGTTTCAGTGCTTACATGCCTGGAGAAACCTGCCTCCAGTAGGGCCTGGAAATGTTTAGCCTGGCCAGCCTGCAACCTCCACAATTTTCTAGTGAGCCAGCAGAGAATCAAGCTACATTTTTAGATTGTTACAGTGATTCAGCACATTCAGGTCAATGCCTTCAAGCCTGGAGCCAGAAGACCATTTCTTCTCCTCACCTGCCACTGGGACCTGAAAACTGCCACACCAGCATGGAACCAGCAAGCTGCCTACAGACCTGAAAGGAACAGCCTAGGTTTTACTTCCATTTTAACACTGAAATCAAAACACAGCCTTCCACCAGGCTACCCAGCGGAGACTCAGTTCCATAAATACCATGTTCTCTCTGCTCTGTGCAAAATTATACCCCGATGAGGTATTTCCATTCCACTGTGTCCAAAAAGTGTTTAGGCAGCAATGGCTCTAGCATGGGTGAAAGGGTTAGGCATGTGAACATTGGGGGGAAAAAAGAAAGATATGGGGAGGGCAACGTTTGTCTCTTTTTCTGACGCATTTTTCTGGTGATCAGAAACTGAACTTAAAAATTCTTGTATTGTATATTTTTTGTGTGGTGAATACAAGGTTTTGGTATGCAGTTCAAAGGCCAAGCATTTTGTCTTCTGGAATTATTTCTGGCAACAAAGCATAGGCGATGTTCTTTCAAATTGTTGTGATTCTTATACGCTAATTAAAACCACTTTTACATTGAGGTGTACTGGACATAGAAATGGCAAATTTTCATTGCTTACAAAAATCAAAGAGTAACAGTCACTTTTCCTTTCTTCTACCCCTCTTTTTCTCCTTCCTTTTTCATTTTTAACTTTTGAAATATTAAAAGGTAGCAACATAGCAAGTATGGAGTGCTAGTTCTGGACAAATCCTGAGTGAGGGTGTAGAGCCAGAAAATAGTGAGTTATCTTCAGCAAATCCCATAATCTCTTGAGACTCAGTTTTATCACCTCTAAAATGGGAATGATAATATTTGCACTGTCAAACCTATGAGGTATATATGTATAATGTCAGGAGATTATATAGGTTTATGAAGACATGTTAGTTCATCTAAACCAAATGTTATAAGAATGTAAAGTGCTTCTTCATTTTAATAATTGAGGCTGTCTCTCATAAACTGGCAGAGACAGACATTAAATTTAAAAAATAAGTGGTTTGGCATACCTGGATAGCTCAGTAGGTTAAGCATCTGACTTCACTTCAGGTCATGATCTCACAGCTCATGAGTTCAAGCCCTGTGTCAGGCTCTGTGCTGACAGCTTGGAGCCTGGAGCCTGTTTCGGATTCTGTGACTCCCTCTCTTACTCTCTGCCCCTCCCCTGCTCACGCACTCTCTCTCTCTGTGTGTGTGTGCGTCTCTCTCTCTCAAAAAAATAAATAAGTCATTAAAAAATGAGTCATTACTTTATTCTTAACAAAAATTAAAATATTTGAGTGAATTTCATAGTTACTGTCAGAAAAAAACAACAGTTAACAGTTAACATTTAGTAAGTACTTCAGTAACATTTGTTAATGTGAGGCATTGCACTAAGAGCACTAACATCTTCTCATTTGATTCTCGCATGAATTAAGACCTATTATTATCTCCATTTTATAGATGAGGAAGATGGAGTTTCAGGAAATTGAGCAGTAAGCGGTAAACCTAGGATACAAAAGCAAGCGGTCTAATCCAGAGCCCACAGTTAACCACTCGAAAGTTTCAAATACATCTTCCAAAACATTCTTCGGCCAAGAACAGCAGCAGGGAGATGTGGTCTGAGCAGTTCTCTGTCGGTATGAAGCAGAGACTGCCCCTGATGAGCTGGGAGGTCTGGTAAGGGGGCACGTCCACGGGAGAGTGCCACAGAAGGACACTTAAAGGATAAGCCACATCGCTGGCATACATTTAGGCAGCCTACAGTGGAAAGGACGCTCCCTGGAGTTGTGAACTGAAAAAGTCCTGTAAGATTTAGAGCTGACCTACAGCCATCTACCAAACCACACCAGGACCTCCAGGGCCGCGTCTAGGGCTGCACAGGTCCAGGGGCACCCACACAGACCACTGCTGCTTCATGGAGACTTAGATGGAGAACGGCCCTATGCAAAGGGGAAGGAAATGAGGCAGCTAGAACCAAGAAATAAATAAAAACAGGAACTAGGGAACAAGAGGAGGCAACCACCCAGAAGAAAACAAAACTAAAGTGAAACCAGAAAACAGAATACAGTAGGGCCCTGGTTCCCAAACTGTGCTCCCAAGGCACCTTAGGGTTCCACAGTTAATTTAAAAAGAGTGCTGCCAGATATTTTAAGTTTGGGAGAATCAGTGATGTTCAGCAACTGTCAGAAACCATGTGAAAACTGCGAGCTCGAAGTAGTTCACAGTTTCAACATTAGATGGCATTAAATTCCTTTCTGTGACATGCTTTTGCAATACTGTCTGCTATACTAAAAATCAAATCTTGCCTAAAACTCACTGTGAAACAGGAAATGAGGATGGCAGTATTTGATCTGAGTCCAAGTTCTAAGAAGTTATACAGTGCCCCCAAAGGCACACACAGCCCTTAGTAGTTGCTCTTAGGAATTAG
This sequence comes from Cryptoprocta ferox, assembly GCA_028646485.1. NCBI lineage: Eukaryota > Metazoa > Chordata > Mammalia > Carnivora > Eupleridae > Cryptoprocta > Cryptoprocta ferox. The sequence continues at coordinate 21,763,349 of CM053568.1, read as the reverse complement.
ATAAAAATGATCTTTCTTTCAATTTATTTTGTTGTTGCTATGTTACAAAATGGCTGATAGTTTATTAGGAACTGCGCACTTCATTTAGTTGACTTAACTGCTTCATAAATTAAACTTATGTATTTATTCAGCACTGAAAAAATAGAAATAAGGACACTGAGAAATTAGGGGAACCTCTGCATTAGGGACTAAAGTCATCTCAGGAAGACAGAAAAGTGGGGGAATCTCAGAATTGAGCTGTTTTCAGAGACTTTCAGGATCCCTTGAGATGAAGGCTGCACCCAATCCAAGGAAAACCTGTCCCACTGAGTCCTGGATGCGTAATAGGTCCTGATCCTTCTGGTCTTCCTCTTCTGCTCAATATAATGAATGAAGATGCACCACAGTGATTAATCCAGGGACTTTCAGTTTCGACATAGCAGTATGATCATTCTATACAAACACCAAGTTACGTATTTTATAATAGCATCTACCAAGTACTTACATTCCTGGCATCTTATATAATCATCTCAATCTTCTGAGGCTTTTCTGTTTCTGCCCCATCTCTTGTTATACAGACAAGGAAACAAAAGTGTGGGGCAACTGAATAGATGGCCCATGTGACAGTGCTATGGGCAGGGCTAGGGTTAGAATCCAGGCAGCTGGCACTTCGGAGTTAACACTATTATCCCCGTGCTATATTGTTCAGTTGTTAGGCCTTTCAGTTTCTAAAGAAATAAACACACATTAGACCTTTACATGGAACAAAGTGCCTTAAAGCAGTACAGATATTTAACTATTAAATGCATTCCTATTTTTGTTTATTCTTAGTTTCTCAATCCTGGAAAAGCATCCATCTCTTTCCTTTTTTTTTTTTTTTTTTTTTAACGTTCATTCATTTTTGAGAGATGGAGAGAGTCAGAGCACGAGTGGGGGAGGGGCCGAGAGAGAGGGTGACACAGAATCTGAAGCAGGCTCCAGGCTCCGAGCTGTCAGCACAGAGCCCAGCACAGAGCCCGATGTGGGGCTCGAACCCATGAACCACGAGATCGTGACCTGAGCCGAAGTCGGATGCCTAATCCACTGAACCACCCAGGCGCCCCGCACCCATCTCTTTTCAAGGCTTGCTAATGTCTGTCCTTATGAATAAAAATGTAAATGGTTACAATATGGCATCATTAAGAGAAAAAGAAAAGCCATCCAAATCCTAGCATGAATGTAACAAAATATTCTCATTCCTTTGTGTAAGAGTGTAAATTGGTATACGCTTCAGGGAGAACATTAAATAATCAAGATTTATAAAGTCTCAGGAGAGTAAAGATTCACATTAGATAATATTCATCTCAATGTTATTTATCACAGCAAAGAGAGAAAGAGGGAGAAATAAAACCTAAATGCACCCTGACCCTATTATTTTGGATGTCTGAAGTCTGTGTAGATAACTCATGTCTTCATACAGATGACCCACAGACACATGAAAAGATGCTCAACATCACTGATCATCAGGCAGATGCAGATGAAAACCTCAATGAGATATTGTCTCCTTAAACCTGTCAGAATGACCAACATAAAAATCACAAAAAATAACAAGTGTTGGCAAGGATGTGGAGGAAGAGAAACCCTCGTATGCTGGTGGGGGGGAAGGCAAACTGGTGCAGCCACTGTGGAAAAGAGTCTGGAGGTTCCTCAAAAAATTAAAAATACAACTACTATATAATCCACTAATTCCATTACTGGGTATTTATCCAAGAAATACACTAATTTGAAAAGATATATGGACCCCTACGTTTATTGTAGCATTATTTACAATAGCCAAATTACAGAAACAACTCAAGTGTCCATCGAGAGATGAATGGATAAAGACGATGTGGTATATATACATGTGCACATAAACACGCACACGCACGCGCACGCGCACACACACACAAAGGAATATCACTCAGCCATAAAAAAGAATGAATCTTGCCATTTACAATAACATGGATAGACCTAGAGCATATAATGCTAAGTGAAATAAGTCAGAAAGACAAATATCATATGATTTTACTCATATTTGAAATTTAAAAAACAAAACAATGAAAAAGGAAAAAAAGATACAGAAAAACTCTTAAATACTGAGAATGGTGGCCGCCAGAGGGGAAACAGGTGAGGGATGGGTGAATTAGATAAAGGGGATTAAGAGAAACACTTATCTTGGGGTGCCTGGGTGGCTCAGTCAGTTAAAGCATCCACCTTTTGATAACGACTGAGGTCACGGTCTTACGGTTCATGAGATCAAGCCCTGAGTCAGGCTCTGCACTGATAGCGTGGAGCCTCCTTGGGATTCTCTTTCCTTCTCTCTCTGCCCCTCCCCCTCTCCCGCACAGGCACACATACGCTCTCTCAAAATAAATAAATAAACTTAAAAAAATGCACTTATCTTGATGAGTAATGAATAGTTGAATCACCTAAATAGAACACTGTAGTTAATTATATTTCAATAATAAGAAAACTCATGTTTTCAGATAATTTAATGGCATTAACAAGCACAGGATATTTTTTTAAGTTGTCCAACAAAACTGTATGTACTGTATAATCTTAATTGAAAAGTATTCATTGTAACAAAAGACTGGAGAGAAACAGCATTTTCATTTTAATACTTGGGTTTTTCTCCAAACAGTTTAGAATCCTAAATTTTCTTAATTTTAATGTTTTAATTTTCTTATCTTCCCTTCTTTTCCTTCCAATGAATAGGTATTACTTTGGTGATCAAGAAAAAATTCATAAATATTAAATGTAAATGTAGTCCAACAATACCTCATTCCTACATCATCACCTATACTGTAATGCTCAAAAAACTTTTACAGAAAACTTTCCTGATTATACTACTGATAGGATTCTCTCCCTTCTCTCAATTTTTAGATAACTTTATCTGTGCTTTTTTTTTTGGTATTTTTGTTACCTCCTACCTTTTACAACAATCATCTATATACACAAGGTATCTTTCCTACCAGACTGTAGGTTTCAGGATGATAGGGCCCTAGTTGCTTTGTAGCTGGGTCATACTGGTAAATGAGTAGGGATTATACATTTCGGTATTTGTTATGCCAACACACAAAAGGCAATATAGGTCACTTGAACTGAATTGGTTTGTAAATAATTGCAGTGTTCTCTATAGCACTAAGGGGAAATAACTAGATTCAGTGAGTGGTACCTAGAAAATGGTTCCATCCTAGGCTGCAGCTAAATGTAATATTCCATATTTATCCAAATACAGTCTGGTCTCTAGAGAGACCAGAGTGTTCCGTGCATCCAAAAATGCTTGAGCAGAGGCTGAAAGACCACGCATCCTTCTGGCTTTCGAAGAGAGTGTGAATACCATGATCCTCTAAGACTTATTACACACCAACTTTCTAGGATTCTATATTCATTATTCATACATTCATGAATAATTAAGGGATGCATGGATAGATGAATGCACAAACTAATGGGCTGAATCCCCATATAGCACCCTCAGCTCCATTTCTATGGGCAGACAGTGGGAAAATGCCACTAGTGATAATATATGCCTGTAAAAATGGCTAAATGGATCCAAGAAACGACCATGCTGGGGAAACAGTTCACAAAGTTTCAACCAGTCACAGGTGGAACTTTCATGAATGCAGAACAATAGGTAAAATATGAGAACTTCATGTTTGCTCAAACAGGTACCAGACAACATTCTAAGCACTTAACATACCTTATTTAATTCTCAGAATAACCGCCCCATTTGAGGAAAGAGTGGTAAGTAATGTTCTCCCCAGTCATAGATAAATAACAGAAGCTCTGAAAGGCCAACTATACTGCCCAAGGTTCAAGTTTGTATGTCAGCTGGAACTGGGGTTTTTAACTCGTGTACATATCAACCCAAATCCCATGCTCTTTACGCCATACTGCCTCCAGAATAAAATGAAGGAAGAGGGGGGAAAGAATATTCTTTATGTTGCCCATGAACATAAAGTGATTGATTTGTCCTTCTCTGTATAGGTCTCCATGAAGACACACACAACTGCATCACGTTAACCCCCTCACACCACTGCCAAAAAAACCAAACATGGTTGCCTTATCTCCTCTTTTGGGGGGATAAAAAGTTTCTCCTGGAATAGAAAATTACATGCCTACCTGAAAAAATCTTCAACATGCCATGATTTCTCAAGGGACTTTGATAATAGGTCATTAAAATGCATTTTCAGTCATTAAATTAAAGGTGACAGATTTTCCTTGGGTGATAGCAATTAGTGTGACTGTTTCAAAGTATTTTGAGAATAAAGTCTATTTACTGCAAACATATAGGAAGCTTTTCAAGAGCCAAGGAGCTTATCTTAGTAATACCGTTTTCTCCCTAACTCCAACTTCCTTTACCTTTCTCTCATTCTATCTTCACAAAGCCAGTGTACAAATAAACGAGTGTGGGGGCAATCACCAGTCCTATCTCACTGTATAGGTGGTACCCATACTACGCCTATTTTACTAGGAAAGGTGAAAAATCGATTTTAGAGATGAGCAAGGACAGGTTTAATGCCAGGTCTATGTGACTAAACTATGGGTGCCTGGATGCCACCACAAAGATTCTGCTTCAGTAGGTCCGGGCTAGGGCCCAGCAATCAGCCTGTTCAACAGCATCCCCCTTGATTCACACGCGGGTGGTCCTTGGACCACACGTGGAGAGACACCGACACAGTGAAGCCCTTCATGGTACAGATGAAGAAACTATCATAAAGGTTAAGTGGACTGCCCAAAGTAAGTGGCAAATTTGCAGTCAGAATATAGTTAATGCCCTTGCAACCACACGACATCACATTTCTTGCCTAGCATTCCAAACTTTTTTTTTTTTGGTCACTCCTCTATAAGCAGCAGCTGCAAAAACATTCATAACTTACATTTATGTGACAGTCCCTATAAAAAAGAGCTTTCCCCATCATTATCATATATGGTCTTCACAAAAATATATTATTCGTATTTGCCAGATGAGGAAATTGAAATTCAGAGAGATTAAGATTCTTGCTTGAAATTTTTATATTATGTCTATTTGGGGCAAAGCAGTGGGATTTAATGAGTTGTGATGACTAGAGTAAGCTCTCAAATGTTAACCATCTTTTTTTTAGGGAACAAAACCATAAATATTGACTCAGGAGAAGTTAAAATTGGTAGAAAAACCTGATTAAAAATAAAATTAAAGCTAAGTTGTAATAACACTTATTACTAATTAACCCCTCCAAATCAAATATTTTTGATAAAATTTAGCTATAGAGTAAGGCCAAGGTACAGTCAACGTGAAAGGAAAAATGAAAACTCACAATGGCAGATATTTGTCACAATCTGAGATGTTAAAAAAAAACTGATAAATTAAGTCATTTTACAATCTAAACAAACATATTTGATTCTCATGAAAATGTCAGTTACATTAAATCTGAAAAAAATGTAGCAAACTAGAAATGTCTTAATTGTGATATATATTACATCGTTGAAAGAATTGAAATAGACTAGTAATATATACTCCAGAAAATACCTCCTCAACAAAAGTTAAATGTTCCTCTAATTCGGATTTAAATATCTATATTTATAAAGACAGTACAAAAATATTCTTGAGGTCTACGTAAAGCAATGGGTCAAATATCCCGTAACCTCAGTAAGTTACCAAGTAATACAGCTACATACAACACTATTCGTAAAGCTGTAAGTCTGATTGCTGTGGGAGAACACATTGGATATGTAACGTATTGTAATGTAATATAATGTAGAACACTTATTACATAATGTATTATAGAAAGATCAATATATAAATGAATGTATTTAATTTTTTTAAATGTTTGTTTATTTTTGAGAGATAGGGAGACAGAGTGTGACCAGGGGAGGGGCAGAGAGAGAGGGAAACAGGCTCTGGGAGGCAGGCTCCAGGCTCTGAGCTGCCAGAACAGAGTCCAATGCGGGGCTAGAACCCACAAACCATGAGATCATGACGTGAGCTGAGGCTGGACACTTAACTGACCAAGCCACCCGGGCACCCCAAATCAATGTATTTTCCAGTTCTAACTTTTTCTGTTCCTGCTTCTAATGTCTTTTAAATTTACGTAGGCATTAGCAACAAAGTTCTTGCCTGAAAAGTGACATAACCAAATCATATTGGACTACAATGTTAAGAAATTAAAGGGGCACCATTAAAGGGGGCACCTGGGTAGCTCAGTCGGTTAAGCACTCATCTTCGGCTCAGGTCATGATCTCATGGTTCGTGGGTTGGAGCCCCGCGTCGGGCTCTGTGCCTGACAGCTTAGACAGCTTGGAGCCTGGAGCCTGCTTCAGATTCTGTGTCTCCCTCTCTCTCTGCCCCTCCCCTACTTGCACTCTGTCCTATCTCTCTCAAAAAAAAAAAAAAAAAACACATTAAAAAAAATTTTTTAAAGAAATTCCAATAAAGAATTATAGCAGTCTTATCATCTTTGCCCAGCAATAATAATAATCTACACTACCTTTAGATATACTACTCCAATTTAGTTCCCACAGCATCCTCTTGCATTTTAAGTAAACTCTTGTTATGTATTGGGACTTGCAAATATGCTAGACTATATGCATGGTGCTTTGGAAATAATGTCTTTTTATGAAAACATCTTCCCTTGCCCCCTACCCCCACCAAGACATTACAATTTGCCAAATTAAAGCCAGTGTTTCCAGTCTCTACAAATTCTGTGTATTTGATCATTACATATGTGCTTCGTAGTATGTCCAAAATAAAACTGTTTTTGTTCAGACACTCACTGATTACAGCTCCTCAATTTATAGCCTGGCTTTTCCTTTTGGGTGGTGGGGGAGGGGGGTGCTGGGCAGGGGGCAATATACAAAGGAGCATTCCAGGGCACCATGTGCTCAGCAAGGTTAGCAAAGCAAATCCCTCCAGCATAACATGGTGAATCACTTGCTGGCTGAAGCGAAAGCTTGTCAACTTTTCACTTCATCAGTTTCCTGGGCAGGTCTGTAAGGCTGGGTTCCTAATGTATCTTCCCTCTCCCAGAAGAAAGGAAAATAACTTGAGTGAATGAATTCACGCCTGTCGCATGAAGAGAAGCTTTCTGAAGTGCAGAAATACCCATTTAGAATGAACTCATGGAAAACCCTACTTAAAATGCAGCGTCCTTTGTGTCAACAGAGGTCTGCTTGGGCAGGATGAATAGGTGAAGCCATGAATTTCCAGTCTCCCGATGCCAGATTAAATCCCACTTCTTCAAAAAGACCCTGTTATTGCTGTGTCACCCTATTAGAACTTCTTATTTGCTTTGGATGATCACAATGACTCCTCTATTGGTGAAGGAGACTGGCCAAGGTTTAAGTAAAGCCATGACCGCACTCAGTCTAGACACTATCATCTTCACTAAAATACATGAATAAAAAGTAGCTTCTCAGAGGCATAAGGCTGTAATTTAGACCTCAAAGGAAAAAATATCAAAGGTACAAACACAAGGGAAAAAAAAAACCTTTGTTTATATGGAAAAACAAACTTCGTTAAAATACTTTTTTCAAAGAACATCAACAAAGCATATGTAAAAGGAGAGAATAATTCAGTTTTGAACTGGATGTATATACCACATTGCCTGTTCATAAGCATAAATAAATTCTGAGAAACAAATACAAGAATCTATAAACCAGATATGTCCATTTCTAGACAACTCAAAATAAAACTCAGAAATACGAAATAAGTGAAACCCTTTGTGTACTTAAACTGATCTCCAGGATAATATGGAAACCTGTAAGACAAAGAGAAAAGTCTATGTAGAGAGAGTTGACAGGCATCTAAAATGCTTTATTTCCCACCCACCGTTGGTGCGTGCTGGGTTGCCGGACAAAATATATGATGCTCAGTTCAATTCCAATTTCGGATAAACAACAAGTACTTTTGTTAGTATGTCCCCTACAATTATTTTTATTTGCTAAATTTGGCAATTCCCATGCACGTATGTGTGTCTATTGTAAGTGGTTGGTGTCAACATTTCCTGGCAATAATCTTTCAGGTCCTGAAACATACATGTCACTACAGAGTCCTTCTTACTTCCCATAGGATGTTAATTTGCACACATAGAAATTCATCCCTTTCCTTATAGGTAATCAGTCAAACTCATTTCCTTTACAACCAATTTGATGTGAAACTGCTCACTGCAGTCAATTTAAAAAAAAAAAAAAGAATGTATTGTACCAGTGCAAAATGTAGGCAAAAAATGATAAACACAATATTGTCTTAAAATTATGCAGGCTTTCCTTCCCACCCCCAGGAGATCTGCACACCTAACGGGTTACTGTCATATCTAAGTGACATATTAACTGCAATAAATAAGGGGGTGACTGAATATTTAACTCAACAGAGTACCAACAATGTCTAGTAGAAATTATTTCTTTGCCTGGGTTCACATGGCAAATTCCTACACATCATCTAAAGATGGAATTCCTAATCACCATCATGAAGTCTTTCCTGACATTGCCCAATCAGAAGACAGCATTCCCATAGCACCTTGCTTATTTTATTTATAATACTTTATTGTATTTATCTAAATTATCTATCACGATCTACTAAAATGAGAAGTCCTTGAGAACAGGGTCCATATTTTCACTGATCTTTGCATCCCTACTCCTTAACAGAAGACCTATTAGACATTCAATACATGTTTGCTGACAAAATAAACAATTATTAACAAGCTCACTCTGCAACTTGGCCTAAAAAAATGTCCTTGACAGTCAGGATGTGGAACTGCCTTATTATAACTACCTTATAATAAATGTTCCTTTGAATGAGACTCATTTTTAAATTACACTGAATTTTAAGTATGTAGGTATATTTCTATTGTTATCGAGGAGCTAGTCAAATTCTATCTGGAATAAAAGGTATATTTATTCATTCAACAAATATCTAGAGTTTGCTAAATTCTAGGCCCTGTTCTAAGTACTGGCAATAGAGTCCTGCCATCATGGAATGTCCATAATGATACTCCAAGGAGACTGATGAAGTAGCTGTAAGAGATTAGGAGAGAAGGATTATCCTTTGTCCTTTTCTTTCCAGGCAAACAGTGATGGCGGTCCCCACTAAAGGAATCATAGCTGGTCACTCTGTAAAGCTAGAAATGACTAGGGAACAGCAGTAAGATGTCATGACCCCATCCATTTGGCCATTCTTCCATTTATGCCAGGCATGGTCCTTCACTGTAGACCAAAAGCAAACAAAATGGTGCCCTAAATGGTGACTGGGCTGCCAGCTGTGCCCTAAGCACAGCAGGTCCATCTGAAGAACTGATGACCCTTTCTAATAGATATTGACAAAGTGGCCTGTTCCATTTAAAAATTCATTTTAATGGTTAATGCCATTTAATCATCTTCAGAGAGTTACCAGGTCAAACCTGCCATTACTTATGATGCTAACAGGACTTTCAATACACAGGGCTGAGGCTCAAGAAGGAAGATGGAGGCAATTCTGCAGCACAGATGTATCTTTGGAAAAGCAAAGGCCACTGCAAGTAAAAGGCATAGCCTGTTATTGGAGCCAGCAGCTGCTAAAACACAGTATGACTTTTACACCATGTCATAAAAAGGAAACACTAGCTCAACCACCAAATTCACTATTGTATCTATGCTGGTAGGTGGTTATGACAGAAAGAAAGAGACAAAGACGGAGGGTGCATGTGCAGACAAGACCTAATAGTAATGGTGATATTTGCTACCACTTAGTCAGTGTCTTACATTAACCAGACCCTGAGTCAGCGCATCAGGTGCTCACAATCACTTGATAAAGGTCCTACAATCCTCCTTTTATTAATTTTGAAACTGAGAGGTTAAATCATCAACTCATGATTATGAAACTATTAAAAGAGGAGTCAGAACGTGAAATCTAAACTCTGGCCTATCTTCTTCCAAATCTAAGCTGTCAAACCCTAAGCAACAGCAATTCCCAGAGGTCACCACACACCATTCAAGGAATCTTTGCACCTTTTAAGATCCTTAATGAGAAGGACAAATGTCTGCGCAGCATTCATGTGGGGACTTACAGGAGCCTCAGGTATATGAAGTCTGAATCAGACCTAAAATAAGAAAGAGCTTCATGTTCTGGCTGCTCTGTCCGCACCTCAAAAGGAACTCTGTTAAGTTAATGTGGCATTTTTTTGTTTGTTTGTTTCTGTTTAAAAGTTTCTTCGGAGTAAAAATATTTGAATGGAGTTGGGCAACAAAAGGGTATAAAGAACTGGTATTTGAAAGTTGTTTTCACTTTTGACCAGAGCCCAGGACTTGGGGTCTGGGCAGCACTGTGGGGCTTCTGTAGGGTGTCTCTCCTGACCACACCCATGGGGCCAAGCCAGCCTCATGGCTGGCCAGACAATCAGGGCTCTCATGAATATTCTCTTAGGTTCTTCCTCACAGAGGTCTTAACAGGGATGCCACAGGGACCTGAGGAGACTTGGGGCAGCTCTGGTTCCCCTACAAAGCAACAGGATGTGCAGCTGGTCACCAGGACCAGGGAATAAGAGTCCCTTATATCCACTCCTTTCCTCTAGAAATGGGACCAACTGGGAAGCCTTCTCTTCCTGTCACAGAGTGGGAGAGTAAAGCAGAAACAATTCATTTGAGATTATTCTCTAGAAACGTGGCACTTTTTTAAATGGGGCATATACATCTAAAGCTAATTATTAAAGAAGCTGACAGGAAAAAAAATCATAACCCTTGCTATTATGTCAATTCTCTTCCTGTGTTTTTTTACTAGTAAACTCTATGTGGTTGATCCATGATAGTTATGTCCTTATTGTTTTATTTACAGACAAATAAAACTATAAATAATCTTGGAAATCAAATTGGCCAACTTCCCCAGGTGGCCTAATGACAGAGTCAGAAGTAGATCCCAGAGACATCCACCTCAATGAATATTAACTGGGAACACACACACACACTTTGCAGGTAAAAAAAAAAAAAAAAAAAAAAAAAAAACTTGATAAAAACCAAGATAAATGAAAAATCAGTTCAATTGCTATTATTAAGAAAGCTGACAGGATGCTAATATGTGTAAAAACTACATACTGTGCAAGTAATTCAGTTTCCAGTGACTTTGTCAAAGTTTCATTAGAGAGGTTACCAGGTGGCTTTAATGAGGCCAAATTCAAGGGGACCCCTTCTGTGAGTGCCAGGTATCTTTACAGCCACAATGTTAACACCTGTCCTGCTAGCCACATAAATACATGCTGATGTTCACAAGGAAGAAAATGACGGAAAATGTGGATGGGGCTGAACAAGACGGAGGCATAGGAAATAAGAACAGAATCTTTCTGGAAGTTGACAAACCTGGATCTTGGTTTGGGCCACCAGATAACTCAGATCTAAATTTCTCAATTAGCTTGGGCGCCTCAGTCTCTTTCTTTGTAACATTAGGGAGCTGGAAAGTGTCGGGTTCATTTTGTTTTATTTTTTAATATTTGTAAATTACAAGTACTCTCTTTCAGCTCTAAAATTCTAAATCCAGACGGATTCTTGCTCAAAAAAAAAGACAGAAATTTTTCTTTACCATCTATACAGTGAATCAAATCCAGTGTTGAAATCTGCATTTTAAAAAGCCAAAGAAAATGTAGAAAGAATATAAACAAATAAAAAGTAGAACCTAGAAGTAGAGTGACCCCACATCTTGCACTGACCAGACTTGGTTTAGGCCTGTTGCCCCTGTGTCCCAACCAGTTAGTGCCTGTTCTCACTACCAAAAGCATCTCAGTTTGGACAATAAATTATATGGTTACGCCTGTAAGGAACTGGTGTTCTTTATCTTGGGGAATCTCCCTATCTCTGATCACCTACAGGCAGAAGCCTAAAGGCCTTAGTATGTTATGAAGGCTTTGACTTTCCAGTCCAAACTCTATCTAGCCTACCCACCATATGCTAATCACACCTGACTACTTCAGTTCAAGGTGAGGAGCTTTGCTCCCCCTATTGCTCAGCTTCTCCTCCACCCCTAGCCTACAGAAGGGCAAGCTCCTCTACGTGCATCAAGGCCTCAGCTCGGTATTCCCTCCTCCAGGAGGTCACCTGAGATCACTCTGCCCAGATCTCTTCTAGCACATGGACCCAAATGTTTCACAGCTGTTTATGTCCTCTACTCCACCCTCATCTCTGTAAAGATGTTGTTTACCTTATTTGTCTTTTTATCCCTTACATCATTAGCACTCAACATGTTTGTTGCGTTAAATTGAGAAGTACATAAAGATTTGCTAACAGAATATTGGCTAAGTTATCTTCCATTGGAGTGGACAAAAAACAATGTTAAACTCATCTGGCCACCACCATTATTACCACCAGGAACAGCTTCTTATCTGATATGTGGAGAGCCAGCATCCTGTGGTGGTAGGTCATGGTCTACAACAACCTTACAGCTCAGTTCCACTTCTGCCACTTAAAAAATGAATGATCTTGAAGAAGTTATTTGCCCATCTTAACTCAGTTCCCTAAGTATGAAACGAGGGAAATACAACTTTCCTTGGTGTGAGAGTCCAAAAGGTGGATGAAGAGTAGGCACGTATGGACCCTGGCACAGTGGACACAGGTAGTGAGCAGTAATTGGCTTCAGTGGTGATCATTTCCAGGGAAAACAGATCAAACTAAGAAAACTAGGGCTCCTTCTTCTTCCCCAAAGAGACAAGCCCCACCTGGATTTATATATATTTATATCTGATCCTTTACTCTGTCCCAGAACTAAGATGAAAAACCTCCACACGATAACCACTACTCTCCTTCCAAATCCTGGTTCTTCGCTTTTCTAATTATCCCCCACACAAGTGTCCACACAAGGAATACAGCAAGAAAGGCAAGGACTTAGAACTCAAGACAGACTGTGGTCAAATAAGGTAGAACTTCTTGACTGCCAGTCTGATTCAACTGTGGAACACACTCAAAAAGGAATTCTTGGTAAAATGTCAAGTAGGGAGAATTCAAAGCTGGGGGAGGATTACATGACTTCTTGCTGGGACCGTGAACCCTCAAGTTACAACACCTTGAGCAAAACACTCCCTCCATCAGAAGCAGTCAGTTACTGAATCTCCAACACCAAGCAGTGGAAAGGAACTAATGAAATGACAGCCATGAACATCACTAGTGGAAGCAAAAGGAGGAAAGGAATGTTCCCTTAAAGAAGACATAAGCAGCTAGGAAGTAACAACGGCAACAAAGTGGGTCATAATGCTTCAATTAAGTAGCACAGTACTGTTGGAACTTTATAACAAAACACAGCATATACCAGTAGTTGTTTTTATTATAGAGAGGCAGGACTGTATGGAGGTAAATGCGCGCGCACGCGCACACACACACACACACACACAGGCTCTGGAACCAGAGTGCCTGAAATGTATTCTAGCTCCTATCCTTAACTAGCTGTGTGACCTTGGGTAAATTACCTAACCTCTCTATACTTCAGTTTTTAACACTGGAATATAACAGATACTTATACTTACTTGTACTTATAGTCTGTACGGGTTTTTTGTTTTTTTTTTTTTTTTTTACAAATACTAATTTCTAAGGTAGACTAGTTCTGGATACATGATTAATGGTACATAAATATTTGACAAATAAAAATATTAAGATCCAGTACTCATTCAAAATATATACAATCTTGTGCTTAAAAACTGCTACTATGATAACTCTCAAAGATGTCTTTATTTTATGTTGACTCCTAAGAGTCTGACTTACTGATTAACACATCCTTTTGTTGATCATGGAAACTGAACGGGTCTGAAACCCAGAGGTCATTCTGACGTGGTGAAATGGAAACTGAAGGTTTTAAACACAGTTCATTAAATCTTAATCATCCCCACAGTAAATGCAGGTAAAATAAACATATTTTTTATTGAGTATCCACTGTGGCCAGTCACTTCCCCGGCTGTGGTATTTGATTTGAAGGCACGGGACAGGATCATAGCTAGGTTTGGCTTCTGCCACACAGCTCAATACAGTGGCATTAACTTAGTGAATTCACTATGGTTTTCTGTGGTCCTCGGTTCTGAAGGTTCGACAGCTTGGTTTTGTACCGTATTCATTCATTCAACGCTTCCTTATTAAGCACCTATTTTGTGCCAGATACTGGGACAGGTAATGTGGAGGAAATGGGCAACACATCATTACAACCCCATCACAAAGCTGACAATCTGGCAGAAAAGGCAGATGTTAAAAACCAAATGTGCATCCACAAAGCCTGATTGTCAATAAGCTAATTCACAAAGAGAAGAGCTTCAAATACACTAGATCTGTTTCTAGAAGACCAAGCCATGTCTTCCATGTAAATAGTTATGACTACACAGGATTCAAGCAAAGGAATACATTGTATGAATGGTATCAGGCATCACCTTGACAAACACCTGACTGCTTAGGATTGTGAATTCCCTATTCCAAGCTTTGTAACCACTCATCCCCTACAACCCACCCACTCTCCCATTCTTGCTGCTTTTCTCAAAAGGGCTACAGTCCATTTATTTAATTTCTCCTTCCTGTATTATAATCACATGCACATCTTGCTTCACCAAATTTCTTCAGCTATTATCCTGTTTGGAGTTTTCCATGTTCTAAAATTTCTTCCGTCACACACCTATAGAAATAACGCTATTTTTTTTCAGAGGTAGTTACACATATTCAATCTCTATAGAAGCTACTAGTTTAAACCTCAGAGGGCAACATTATTTCTATTATCTTCATTTTTGGGGTTGGCATGGTGTGGCGGAGGGGCACTTAGGGCAGATCTACACTGAAATCATTGCCCCATAAACCCTCAAAATAATTCTCGTTTAGCCTGTAAAATAATCCAATGAGGCATAAAAGTTAATTCTATATGAATCATTAAAGCTTACTACATACCACAATGGGCAAGGCATTATACAAAGGGCAAAATTAAAACAAGACTTGGCAGGTTCATAGTCCAAGTTCAGCGGTCATTTTTTACCCGTTGTATGAACACGGGTTCTATGAACTATCAGCAGCACTTGATATAATAATAGAAAAAGTACACCCACAAGAAAAGTTTCAACCAACATGCAGAACATCAGTAAATAAACAAATATTTGAATCGAGACAGAAGTAAAATATCTCATGTTATTTAATTTCACACAAAAATAACATCCACGGTAAACTAAAACAGGGCTTTAGTTGTGTCAGCAATGTCAAGGTTTTGTTTTTGTTCTTACAGGTCTACCTACTGAAGGGTCAGGTAGGATACTGACTCAGATATCTCCCTGGTGCGTTCACTTTCACCAAAATAGATGGGACTGATGCATCAACCAGAATGCTAGTTTATTTAGCCATAATTAGGGTTCTCTTTCCAGTGACTAAAATTAATAGAGTTTCAGAGAAGCCACACAATCCCGGGATACATTCATTCAACACAGCTTTACAAACTGAAGCAAGGAGTATTAGAGGAACTTTCCACTGAATTTCCATGGGAAAAGGTGAAATGCTGACGATTTTAAAAAAGATTTTTAAATTGGGATCACACATTAGCCTGAATGTAGTCTATGGAGAAAATGTAATTCAACAGGGTAATTATTTAAACGAATTCTCACTGGGTGTACTTTTAAAACAGGTACTCTAAGCTTAAAAAGAAATGTCCTGAGGGGCGCCTGGGTGGTTCAGTCAGTTAAGCATAGGACTTCAGCCCAAGTCATGACCTCATGATTCGTGGGTTCAAGCCCCATGTCAGGCTCTGTGCTGACAGCTCAGAGCCTGGAGGCTGCTTAAGATTCTGTGTCTCCCTCTCTGTCTGCCCCTTCCCCATTCATGCTTGCTCTTTCTCTCTCACTCTCAAAAATAAACAAACATAAAAAAAAAAAAAAGAAATGTTCTGGGGGTGCCTGGGTGGTTCAGTCACTTAATAAGCATCTGACTTTGGCTCAGGTCGTGATCTCACAGTTCATGGGTTCAAGCCCCATGTCAGGCTCTGCACTGACAGCTCAGAGCCTGGAGCCTGCTTTGGATTCTGTGCAGCACCCCCTCGTTTTGCCCCTCCCCTGCTTGTGCTCACACACTCTCTCTCTCTCTTAAAAATAAATAAATAAACATTTAAAAAAAGGAAAGAAATTTTCTATGCCTGTCCTCTTCTTGGGTACATTGCCAGGGGTCAGTGCATGGCCTGGAACTTACTAGGTGCTCAGAACTATTTTTGAGTACAGAAATTAATAAATACGTTCCTCTGATCATTACCATGAGTTTACATCTAAGAAAAACAATAAAGGCAAAAGTTATCTGAGTGTATATAAAATAATAAAATCCTGCTCTTCACCTTGAAATATGAATTTCCACCACTAAAAACAAAATCAGTGAAAAAACATAAGTTTTTATAAAGATGGTCACAGAATGCTATTAATTCTAATCCATTTTGTGCAGCAAACCTATACAAAACCTTGATATGTTTACCTCCATGTATGTAGCAACAACTACAGAATGTGAAAGATAACTTATTTAGAAATAGTCTCAAAAAAATTAAAAAATAGATTTTTCATGACTACTCATGAAAGCATAGTCATATAACATAAAAGCACTTTCTATCTGAAAACCTGTAATTAAAAGAGCACAAGGCAAAAGTTACATAATTTGGGCTTTATGGAAACCTACTGAAAGCTGGTATTTTCAATATTTGATAGCCAAACTCATTCATGGCCTCTTTCACATCATCATCATTTAGAGCACATCATTGAGACACTTCCCTTAAAACCAATTCTGTAATTGTAGAAAGACTTGTGTGCTGACTTCACCACAGACATTTGTTATAAAGTGCCTCATCCCCTTGTAATTCCTGAATACACACAAACACACACACACACACACACACACACCTGGTGAATGCTCATTTGTTGTCTACCATTATCCTAAATTAATATGGTTTATATTAAGACACTGAAAATCTGCAAAGTAAGGTTAACAGTGAAGTTTACAAAACTTACCAAGCACAATGACCACAGTCTTCAGAAGACTCATCATGGTATCCCGATTCCTCCGGGGTCCAGAACTATGCCGAGACATTCTCATAGTCCTCTGGCGAACATAGCCAAAGATATGAGCATAGAGAACCACCATGACAACAAAGGTCACCAAATTGAAAATGGCCCAGAAGACTAAGTAAGAGTCACTGTAGAGGGGCGCCATGTTGGAACAATTTTCAATATCGCAGATGCAGTTCCATCCCACACTGGGTATAGCACCCATAACAATGGCCATCGTCCAGATGACCACGATCACCACCACTACCCGCCGGTTGCTCATCCGCGTGTGGAGCTGCATGCGGAAAACCGTAATGTGCCTCTCGATTGCGATAGCCAGTAAGTTGGCCACGGACGCTGTCAGGCTGGTGTCAATGAGGCCCTGGCGGAGGAGCCACGTGCTGACAGTCAGTCTCCGAGTGTTGGGTCCTGTGTTGAACATTAGGTAGAAGTAAGCCAACCCAGCAAAGAAGTCTGCAGCAGCCAGATTAGCCATTAAGTAATAAATAGGAAAATGGAAGCGGCGGTTGACATAGATTGCTACCATGACCAGTAGGTTGGCCAACATGATGAAGATACAAACGGTGATTCCAAGTCCCATCACCAGCTTGCTGACTGTGTTCCATTCTGTGGCAAGATACTTTCCACTCCGGTTATAAAAGAAGGCAATGGACTCATTGTAGAAGCACTGTGGTTCATTCATGGCTGTGAACTAAAAGAGAAGGGAAGAAAAGATGAAAAAGAAAGAAAGAAGAAACCACAGGTCCAAATTTAAAGATGTATAGTATGGTAAATGTGGCCAAAAAACAAACAAAAAAAAACAACAACAACAACAAAGAATTTGAAAATCTGACCCTGCATAACATTCTATTATTATGTTGAAACCCCAAGGCTTTTCACTGTATCATCCTCCTCAAGATTAAAGACAGTTGGAGTTAAATAAATGACAAGGTCTGTGCCTGGTGGCTGCATGTCATTGAAGTCTACGAGAAAAGCCACATGGCCCAGAAATCTTGCTTAAAATACATGAGACAGATGAAAACTTTGCAGAGAATTGCAGTTGGAATATTTACCATAGTAAAACCTATTTTGACCTGTTATTTAGGGAATCTGTAAATATAGTTGGTTTACAGATAGGGTATTATTGCCCTATTATTCTGCATCTCTGTTCTCACATTGTATGTTCCATCTGTAACGAACATTTTGGTAATGCAAGTCCCCACAAAGACCATCAGCACCAACATTTCAAAGAGGTCACTCTGCATCAAAGCTTCTTAGCCCAAAGCCAGCATCTGCTGTTCGACATTCCTGTGGTCAGCACTGTCTACCCCCATGACTCCTTATCCCCAGAATAGCATTTGTCAACCAGTCTATGACGTTGGAGGACGTTTTTTCTTTTGGGAGCACATAAGAAATATGTTATCTAATGTAACCTCCAAAGAGAAGTTGACACTTCGACACTGTTCTACAAAAAGTGAAGGGTGCTTCAAGTTTCTCTAAAATGTGACGTGATAATGTTTTATTGTGTGTTTTCTTATTTTGCAACATCAACTAGAATATATTCATTTATTAATTATACTCACTTGAATCCAAAAAAAATGACTGAGCAAGATTATAACAGAATATAGGTAGTCAATAAAACTATTAAAACAAAATTAGAAAAAGTAACATAAAGGAGACATGAAAAAATTACACATCAAAAACAATAAACCACTTTGCCTAAAGCCTTCAGTTTGTCCGAGACTCCTAGAATCAGAAATTATTTAATACAGCTCACATCCTTTTTCCTTTTTATCTTGTACATTTAATAAATGACTTAGCGAATACAACAGTTTCAACCGCTATTTTTGACCAAATGTTCCACTGAATATCCAGAGGTTGTGCATAAGTGTTTACAGAACACTGAACATTCTGGAACAGTATGAAATGCTCATTAAATGGTTAGTCTTCTGACTTGTCCAGACATTTAGAGTCTCTCATTTAGACTTCAACAGCTTTTAGATCATGTTTCTGTCATTACACTTACCACATGTATTATTATTTATACCTGTTTCTTAAGGAGATCATGGCCCAAGAGAGGAAAGAAGACCTTGTCTTATACATCTTGGTATCTGATGTACCTCCCAAAAAGTTTCATTCATTGGAGATCTGAGAACCTGGCTTGTAGTGTCCATTCCACCCCAAATCTTGCCAGTACTCTGGCTATTTCATCTAATTTTCTTGCCTCTCAGTTTCTTGACCTCATCTCTAATGGCCTTCAATTCCATAACAACTCAGCTACCCACTCCCATGGTCACACCCTGAACCTTTCAAAACTGTCTCTCTTTGGAAATAAATTATACATTTAATTACTCATCACACTTCCGATTCTTCCAATTTTCTCATTTGATCCCCAATACAACAGTTCTGTGAAGTCACCTATTTCCTTAAACATCCTACCTTTCCCTAATGGATTACCCTCCCCGTCTCCCCGTTTTTCTTTAAGTGGCTTAGATTTCATAGTATATGTTTCAGCCTCTTTATTGCTAACACAGGAACACGTTCTCTCCTTGAAGATTCTGAAGTCAGTTGTCCTTCAGAATTCAAAATTTGTCTGGTTTTAAGAACAGGTACACAGTAGATCATCCTTAGATGATGTAACATCCCCATCAAAATTTAGAGCATCATTTCATAATCATATATGCTATTTTCTAAACCAAAATGCATGAATATATATATACATTAAATTTGATAAATAAAGGTTATAAATGGCCTCACATAAATTCATTCTGAGCAGGCTTTGCCACTAGGTGACTTCTGAAAAAAAAATCTTCAGTTTTCAGACCTTCTTGAATTTTGTAACTTCAGATAAGGAAGAAGAGACCTTTCTCTTTTGATCTACTTGCTCGATGTATTTCCCTAACAATCTCTTAGAGCAACACCAGTCTTGGATAAGTGCAATCGGTTGCCACTTCCACACGTACATCAAGGCTTCTGAGCAATGTCAGAGGAAATCAACACATCTGGCAGATTGATTCTGACATAAATTCATAAGTCTAACCTCATCTGAGACTTCAGTAGCACAAGAAGTCTGATGTTCCCCTGAATTATTCTTCTCTATCTTCTCCATAGTGACTAACTTAAGCTCACCCACTATTCTCTTTTGAGCCCCATCTTCCTTCTTTTCACAGCAATTGCCACAGGAGAAAAACAGAAATCATCAGACTAGACTCCCTTACCCTTCTCCCACCAAAAAAAAGACAAAATCACCTAGTCAAGAATCCATCCTTTCTCCCTCTTCTGTTACATTGGAAGGGGTATACCTTTTATCATCCAAGTGTTATGAATTCCTACTATTTCAAGAACTTTGTTTTATAAATTGTTTCCTTTCTCCTCCTTGTACCTCCAAATCCTCCTCACTCCTCTTTCTCTCCCTCTAACCTTCCCTGAATCTTTCCTATCTATATTCAAGTAAGTTTAGTTTCTGCAAGGAAAGGAAAGAAAAGGAAAGGAGAAAGGAGAAAGGAGAAAGGAGAGGAAAGGAGAAAGGAGAAAGGAGAGGAAAGGAGAGGAAAGGAGAGGAAAGGAGAGGAAAGGAGAGGAAAGGAAAGGAGGAAGGAAAGGAGGAAGGAAGGAAGGAAGGAAGGAAGGAAGGAAGGAAGGAAGGAAGGAAAAGAGAGAGAGGTCTTGTCATTACCCCATCTGACCTTGCAGCTTTGATCCTTTTTCCCCTTCATAGCCAACTGCTTCATCTCTCACTAACATCTCAAGTAACTATAGTAGGGCTTCTACCCCAACCCCTCCATCAAATCCACTCCATTAAATTCTTTAGCTCCACATAACTTTCCAAAATAACACCAATCTTGTCTTCAGAGCATTAGATACATGACTGAGAAGCCTTTCTCAGATAATTCTTTCTTTGGCTTTCATGACATCATACTCTCCTGGGTTTTGATCCTTCTCAATTATTTCTGATGGTTCCCCATGCTCTGCACAATACTGATCTTTCTGCACTGGTTATATACTCACCCAACACACTTTCAACTGAATTTTCTAATATGTCTCCCAAGATTTCAATTATCTTATATACCACCAATACTCCCATATTTAACATATACTTTTTTCTAAGCTCTAGCCAAATATCAAATTGCCTACTGGTATCTTTGACTGACTACCTCATAGGGTACTCAGTACTCAGTGCTGTGCTCAAAACTAAACTCAAAGTCATAATTTTCCTCATGATCCCCAACTTGCTCCTATTATCTTCTATAGTCCAGAGGCTGGAGAACCATTATCTCTCCAGTGGCCAGAGGGCTAAACCTGGGAATTCCTTCTCCCTTCATTCTCATCACTTAATAACCAAACCCTGTATATTCTCCTTCCTAAGCACCTACTCAACCTGTATAGTTTATTCCATCTTCATGGCCACCAGTGGATTACTAAGTGTTCTTTCTACCCAGCACCAATCTCCTCTCTAGTGATCTTTCTAAAAGACACAGTTGACACCAAGCTGTTTTCCTACTGAAAATGCTCCAATGGCTTACAAGTGCACTTAAGATAAAAATCTAAACTCTTCAACCACCTTATCAGGACTCACCTGCCCTCCAGCCTCAACTCAAACTATTAATGACTTCCAACCCTGCTTCAGCTCTCTGTAACGTGTTGTGCTCTCTCTCTCATCTCTGGTTCTCGGAGCAGTGGTTTTCTACATCAAAACACAGACTGGAGGGATTATAAAGCACAGATTGCTGGCCATATTCTAAAAATTTCTGATTTAGCAGATGTGAAGTGGGCTCCAGGCAATACTGATGCTGGTGGTCCAGGCACCACACTTTGACTCCCACTGGCCCAAAAAAATCTTCCCTCTATTTTTACCTGGCTCCCTTTTGCTCATTTTTCGTTCAGTTGAAAGGTTATTCTTTCTACTCAACTTCTCTAGACATTCCCAAGTCTAGGCAAGGTGTTTTCTACTACAATTCCCTGTATTTATCCCATAACGGCACTTATCACACCATATAATAATTGCTCAATTAACTCTTCCTCATACTCAGCTATAAACCCTATGAGAACAGAGATTCTAACCTTCTTGTTCATTGGTGTATAGCATCCAATCATTAGATTAGATGCTAAATATATAGGTTGCATTAATCACTTAAAGATAATTCCAGAAATGTTCATTCTTCATAAGTTTCCTTTCTGCAAAGGATATATAATATACAAAAAATATATTCTAACTATAAATGCAAGGCTGTCTTCTTTCCTTTAGCTCCTATAGTCATTTACTTTTTCTGGACACCTACATTTTTAAACCAAATACCAAGCACATAGTACTTCACAGCATCCCAACTTCTGAACACCAATTGTTAACAAAATCAAGTGGTGGTATGTGGAGCTTCTTCACTTTTCCTGACTTAGAAAAAGTAAACAACTAAGGATAAAAACATAAAAAAGTGCAAATTGTCTTTTTAAGCCATAATATGTAAAGAAGAGTAAAACTGACAGATATTCTCTAGTGGAATCCCACAAATTGCATTAGCAAATGGCATGTGACCAAATCTTCTGCCATCTCTGAGCCTTCAAAAACTGAATAGCTAAAACCATACCATATTTAATGACATAACTTACATGGTTATTTTATCATCTGTGAAATGAGAAGATTGAGCTAAATTCTACAGAAGGCTAATCTCAGATTTAAAAGTCTATACTAAGAGAATTCTGGGTAAGAACCTTATATTGCATAAAAATTGCCAGCTAAAAATTAAGACAGTATAAAATGCGCCTGGGATTAAAGTAGTAAGGGCAGAATATACCTGAGGAAAAGAGGAACGTCAGCTAGATTTAGTATAATAGAATTGAACTGAAAGAAGAATTAAATCCCCTCTCTTCTCATCTACGAAAAGAAGCAGGGCTGGAGAATAAGTGAAGGAGAGCCTTGCAGAGCCACCAATAGGGTAATGGCCACAAGCTTTCTTACTTCTTCAGGACCCAAGGGACCTAGGCTGAAACCCATATTAAGCTCTGGGAGAATCTAACTTAACTATGATTGGACTACAACCCATTCACGTAGTCATGCCTATAATGACACAGCAAACAGCAAAAAAATATCAAATACTATAAGACAAAAGTGCAAACTCAAAGAAGAGGACCATTCTGAAGAACAGAAAACACCTCCCCTTGAAGCAGATTTATTGGGGGGGAGGGGGCGTTTAAAAAGAAAAAGATTAAATTATAGGCTATTTCTGATTTGTATTCTCAACATACTTTGTTAGAGTACTAGCACTGAAAATAAAACGAGCCACCATGAAGACCAAAAGGAAAACAAAACAAAAAAATAATAAAAACTATAATAGAGATTGTAATAGTGTCCTATTGCTGCTGTAACAAATAACCATAAGTTTAGTGGCTTAAATGCAAATTTATTATTTTATAGTCCTAGAGGTCAGAAGTCCAAAGTGGGCTTACTGAGCTAAAATCAAGGTGTTAGCAGAGCTGTGCTCCTTTCCAGAGGTTCTAGAGTGAATTTTTCTTGTCTTTTCCAACTTCTGGAGACTGTCCACATTCCTTGGTTCATGGCCTGCTTGCTTCCATCCTCAAAGCCAGCAATAGCCAGTCAAGTCTTTCTCACATTACCTCATTCTAACACCAACTCCCCCGCCCCCACCTCATTTCCACATTTAGAGACCCTTGTGATTACACTGAGTCCACCCAGATAACCTGAGACAATCACCCCACATAAAATCCTTAACTTGGGGCACCTGGGTGGCTCAGTCGATTAAGCACTCGGCTTCGGCTCAGGTCATGATCTTGTGGTTCGTGGGTTCGAGCCCTGCATCAGGCTCTGTGCTGACGCTAGCTCAGAGCCTGGAGCCTTTTTTGGATTCTCTGTCTCCCTCCCTCCCTCTCTCTCTCTCTCTCTCTCTCTCTCTCTCTGACTCTCCCCTGCTCACGCTGTATCTCTCTCTCTCTCTCTCAAAAGTAAATAAAGCATTAGGAAAAAAAATTTTTTTAATCCTTAACTTAATCACATATTGCCAAGTAAAGCATATTCACAGGTTCCAGAGACTAAGTTTTGGACATCTTTGCAAAGCCAGTATTGTGCCCACCAAAGATATAGAAAACAACTTCTGAATTTAAAAAAGTAATTCAAATAGTGACATGGAGTGTAAAAATTCCAGAAAACAGAAATGGCCAGTCGGAGAAATTCACCAGCACTCAGAGAAGGTGAGAGACGACAGGAATATAAGGAAGGAGGCACATGCTAGGACTCTAAGAAAGATTAGGACAAAGCTGAAGTAATATGGCTTGAAACAAATTACTGCTTAAGAAGAAAGACCTCAGATTACTGGTTTACGTTTATATAAATTACAAAATAGCGCGAATTAAAAGCAACTAAAATTTAGAGACAGCTTGGTTAGATTTTGCAATCTGAAGGGTAAAGATAAAAATCATTAAGTACAAAAAAATAAAAATTAACAAAAAGCAAACAAGTATCTACACAAAGAGATAGAACAGGGTATCATCAAGCTACTGCCACAAGAGAATTCCAAAAGACAGAACACAAGCAATCAAAATCTCCCTCACAAGGAGAAAATGAGGTCCATAAATCCTATAACCAACCATATTAACATTCCCATATGAGGAGAATATACAATGGTCTCAAAAACATGGGCGGTCACAAAGAACAACATCTACACTTCCTTCCTAAAAAAATACGGAGGCAAGTAATCCATGGGAAAAATAAAAATTAAAAACACAATAGAGCAGAAACAGTGGCAGCAAGCATCCAAAACACCGGAGTCTAAGTTAGTGCTCTTCATCTGGTTCCAAAACTTAGAGCAAATATCAAAAAAATTCTTCAGGGGCACCTGGGTTACTCAGTCGGTTAAGTGTCCAACTTTGGCTCAGGCCGTGATCTCATGGTTCGTGAGTTCAAGCCCCACATTGGGCTCTGTACTGACAGCTTGGGGCCTGGAGCCTGCTTTCAATTCTGTGTTTCCCTCTCTCTCTCTGCCCCTACCCTGCTCATGCTCTGTCTCTCTCTCAAAAATAAACATTAAAAAATAATAGTAATAATAATAATAATTCTTGAAAGTATACTTATAAAAATCACCTACTCTGGAAGTAAAACCCCTTTATCAGTAAGAGCTTGAAATGCGGAAGAAGAATGTGTTAATCTTCTCTTATTATGCAAGAAAGAATCAAGACACACTATTACAGTTGTAACAATAATTTTCAAAATTTTGAAAAGACCACCTCATTGAATCATTATCCTATTTACTGTAAGAAATTTAGAGAAAACAAAAATATGATCAGGCAAAACTCAAGACTTTAAAAAAATTTTTTTTTAATGTTTGTTTATTTTTGAGAGAGAGAGAGAGAGAGAGAGAGAGAGAGAGTGTGTAAGCTGGGGAGGGGCAGAGAGAGGGAGACACAGAATCTGAAGCAGGCTCCAGGCTCTGAGCTGTCAGCACAGAGCCCAACATGGGGCTTGAACTCACGAACTGTGAGATCATGACCTGAGCTGAAGTCAGATGCTTAACCGACTGAGCGGCACCCTGGAGCTGAAGACCTTTTTAAAGTTTATTCTGCTAAAATCCCAATCAGCATAATTAGAAATCCCTCTGTAATGAGAGAGGTTACAGAATTCTGCACTGCCCAAGGAACAAAGATGTAACTGAAACAGGATTATTCCAAAAACATTGTCCTCTGCTAAAAAGAGAAGCCCACATCCATACCCTTTTTCACAACCACCAATCACATCTCAGGATGATGGGGCGGAGGGAGGAGGCCTCCTGGCCGCTCTGCAGAGCAGCTGTTCCAAATCTCGGAAGTTTACCTGACCCTAGCATGTGATCTCAAAAGAAGTCACAACAGTTCTGCGGAGCCTGCACTGTAAAGACTCGCGTACAGTGTTCAGCTTTGCCGTGCACTTCGTTTATCATCTGCATGTTCACAGGCATTCCTGGAAGACCAGGTATGGGTAGGACATTGCGCTATATTACACCTGACAAGTGTACCAAAATGATACCCCTGGTGCCTGCTGCAGAGACTCTCAGTCCACCCAGTGCGATTTTTAATCTCCTGAAAGACAATAATATATTCATTGGCCAAGTGGAAAAGGGAATACTTGGCACAAGCTAGCCGACGAGTGATTAAACCTAGTTGATTTAGTAACTATTTAGATACGAATGTGAGTATGGATGCAACGGACACGCTAAAAGAGAGATTTTCATCTATGCTAGATAAAGGACCACTAAAAAGATACAAATCAACCCGACTTGGTTTCCCACTCCTGCTACAGTACAACAATGGAGAGAATACTTGTTCCCGATTCTGATGCTCCACAGGTAACTGGTCTTCAGTAAGTCTCATAACTGCTCTGAATGTTGATTTTCTTATTTGTTAAGTAAGGTGTGGGCCCTATCTTAGGCCCCTGCATTTCAAGTTCTTCAACCTAAAATAATCAGACCTTCTATATAGTTCTTCCCCCTTCCAAAAAAAAAGAGAGAGAGAGAGAGAGAGAGAGAGAGAGAGAGAGAATTAAATGCCACTGAGTCTCAGGGCACCTGGGTGGCTCAGTCAGTTAAGCGGCCGACTTCAGCTCAGGTCATGATCTCACAGTTTGTGGGTTCGAGCCCCGCGTCAGGCTCTGTGCTGACAGCTCAGAGCCTGGAACCTGCTTCTGATTCTGTGTCTCCCTCTATCTCTGACCCTCCCTTGCTCACGCTCTGTGTATCTCTCTCTCTCAAAAATAAATAAACGTTAAAAAAAATTTTTTTAAAAGAAAAAAAAATAAATGCCATAAGTCTCTATTAAGCAAAATTGTTCTCACCCCCTTTTAGAGCCTCAAATTCGAAACAAATAAGTGAGACGATCTGCCACTAGAGACAGAAAACCACAAAACAATGCTGATAGAAACTAAAAATGTTTGAACGCTAGAATTCTTAGAATAGCTGAAGAATACGTAACTACAGGATTTTTGAAAGTTTACCTGAAAAGGTACGCAAAATACTACTTCTTATAAAGTAACAATGTATGTGAATAAGATGTGTCCATATACAAAGACAAACTAGGGAAAGAGGATAGTACTTCCCTGAAAATACTTTATATCTGTTTCAGCCCCTTGTAACAGGCAGAGATAAAGTGAGAAACATTTTCTGGAGAAAATTTTAAGTTGGTCTAAGAGGAAGGAATGAAAACAAAAATCATTAAAACACTAAGAGGTTATGGAGAAAACATAATAGTCTTCCCAATGCATTACTGAGTTAAAAGGGAACCACAAGCCAAGGCAACAGGTCCCCTGGCAGTACAGTGACAGATTATGGAGACAGGGCAGAAATATTACTGGGCAAAAGATGATGAGCCCTTGGCCTTGTCAGAGGCAGTGAGCTAGAACTGAGAACAATCACTAAGCTAGAATCTTCAAGATCTCTACATCAGTAAAAGAGTAGACCAGGAAAAAAAAAAAATCTACCTAGTTGCACTGGGGAAAACAAGGAAGTTTGTCTGTCTTAGCTTAGGCTCCAGGCTAGGAAACAGATAAAAGGAGTCATGACCCCAAGTCTATAAATCACATACAGTTGTGATTTGAAATACAACGACCTGTCAAGTCTGCCAAGTCACAGAAGGAGAAATTACCACAAGCCATGGTCCAGAGCTTGTGATATCCTACCCCCCTTCCTGCTCCACACTGTCTAGCACTGGCCAGCAGCAACCCTCTCCCAAGGGCTGGACCTCAGTGTGGCCAGACAGGACTCTCTCAGAGCAGCCCCACCAAAGACAAACCCGTCATCGAGAAGAATAAAGCTACAGGAGGAATAACCTGTGAGAACCAGGAGAAGAGTCCACCGCAGGATTAGACCCAAGAATATCAGATGAAAGACCGAACTGGACAGATGGGGCTTCTGTATTTTCTCTTTCCACTTTAAAGGTTTTAATACCTATACTTTCTATTTCTGTTCTTTAATGCTTATTCTTAATATTTCAACACGCAGTCTTGATTTGAAGTCTAAAGTGACCCTCTTCCCTTGACGCAAGCTTTCCCTCCAGTGCCTCTGCTCCCATGTAACAGGCTACTGCCACTCAGCATTGTGCTTCCATTTGTCTTCAGATCTACCAAAAATTACTTGATATTATTGTTTTGGTTTTATATTTTCAAAGTTTATTTGGTTATCTTTGTATGAAGCCACCATAACTATAAGAACAAACAAGGAGATGAAGAATAAAAGATATTAATGGGGCACCTGGGTAGCTCAGTCAATTAAGCATCTGGCTCTTGATTTCAGCTGTTCATTGTTCATGGATTCAAGCACAGCACTGGGCTCTCCCTCGCTCTCTGCCCTTCCTCCATTCACGCTCTCTCTCTCTCTCAAAAGAAATATATATTTTTTATAAAGAGTAAACGATATTATTAGCCAATATTTTTTAGGAACATACATGAGAGCTCCTAAATATATATTTATAATATATTATACATTTATACATGTTTATATGTAATTATATTACAATATCTAATTATATATCATAATTATATACAAATATAAAACATACAAATATAATTTTATATATCAAGACTAAATAGGGTTTACTCCAGAATGAAAATATGATCTAGCATTTAAATATCTAATAATATAATTCACCACAGAATTTCAAGGAAAGAAAAAAAAAAACAAAAAAAAAAAACAATGATCATCTCAATAGACATGAATAAATGTGTTTGGTAAATTTTAGTGCCCTTTCATAATAATGTGGCAATCTAGAATTATAAGGGAGCTTCCTTAACCTCATATAAGATCTGGGGCAATCGTCGCAGTTGATGGAAATATTCCTTTTTAAAACAGAAATGAAACAAAGTACCAACTGAGTTTTAGCATGTACTCATGGTCACAGCCAAAGTGTAAGAGAAGCAAAACAAAAACAAAAACCAGACAGAACTGGAAAAGAAAAACCTTATTGTTTTTCACAAATGAGATAATCGGTTACAAAGAAAATACAAAGATAACTGTATGAATAGAATTTAGCAAGTTTGCTGGGTTAACATCAAGTCACATGAATCCATTATGTTCCTGTAGACAGAGAAAATATTTTACGGGTAGAGAGAGATATTAAGATGCCAGTATTCCCACTATCAATATATTAATTCAGTGCGATAAAATAAAAAAAAAAATCCCAAAGGGTTCTTCATCGTGCTTGACAAGTTCCCTAAACATTAATATGGAGGTATAAAAGAATCAGAATATCCAAGATAACCTGGTAGTTCTTTGCCCTATAGAATACCACATTTTATTTTAAAGTGAAAGTAGTTAAGACATTGTGATATTGTCCCAAAAATACATGAATGGAATAGAGCACCAGAAACTTGATATTAGAGACTTGTTTTACCCATCAATGGAGAAAAATGGCCTAACTGTTCATCTATATGAAAAATTATAAAATAAATTGATAATCTATGCCACATACACAGAAATTAATTTCAGGTTATACAGACATATGTGAAAAAATAAATCTCTAACACTTTGAAAAGAAAATAAGGCATCTATTTGTAAGCCATAAATAGATTTTTCTAAACAAGGTCAAAACACTGACAAAATATGACTAATTAGAAATTCAAGACTTCTGTGCAACAAAACTTTATAATTAGTGAAAACAGAAGCTGAAGACTAGGAGAAATTTTGGCAATACACACAAAAAAGACTTACAGTGAAATGTAAAAACTTCTACATTTGTAGAAACCTACAAATCTACAAATCAAAAAGGAAAAGCCAAACAATCCCGGAATAGAATAGGCAAAGATAAGGATAGGCAATTCACAGAAGAGGAAACCTTAATGGCCAATAATCACATGAAAAGATAATTACTCTTCCAGGGACTCAGAGAGAGTTAAAGACAAACTGCAGTCAGATACAACTAATCTCCACCAGCTTGGCAAAAATTAACACGTCTGAAAATACCAAGAGTTGGTGAGGACAGTCATTCAGTCATTCGGTGTTGGTGGGAGTAAAATTTAGCATGACTGCTTTGAAAAACTATTTGGCAAAAACCAGTAAAGTTGGACACATTCATACACGTGACTGAGAAAGTCTAAGCCTAAAAAGTCACACATGTGCCTAAGGAGGCATGCCCAGGACTTTTCATTGCTACTCTTCTATAATACCAAAATGTCAGAAACAACATAATTATTTGTCAAATGGAGAATGGGGGAAATTGCAATATAAACAATAAGGTGTGCTATAAAGCAGCAAGAATGAACAAAACAGAGCTCCTGATGGCTCAAGGAGTTCCTACAGTACAATGCAGCACACCATCTTTAGGAATGTTAAAACCTTGCAGAAATAGGGGCCTCTGGGTGGCTCAGTTGGTTAAGCATAGGACCTTTGATTTTGGCTCTGGTCACGATCGCATGGGCATGATCTCACAGTTGTGAGATTGAGCCCCCTGTTGGGCTCAGCGCTGAGTGTGGAGCCTGCTTGGGATTCTCTCTCCCTCTCTCTCTCTCTCTCCCTCCCCTGGCCTTGTGTGAATGCATGCATGCACACAAGCTCACGCTTGCTCTCTCTCTCTCTCTCTCTCTCAAAATGAATAAACCTAAAACTTGCAGAAATACTGTATTTTCCCACATATGTACATACACCCACAAACACAAGCAAGGAGATGACAGTATCAACTTACAATCTGAGCCAAGAAGGCTAATTAATCATATTTTGGCAAAGACTACAAGGGGCTTCAGCTTTATCTGTAATTATTTGTTTCATTTATTAAAGCAAAAGATTTTGAAGCGATTACATCAAAGTGTTCAAATTTTATAAAGCTAGGTAATACAGATATGACTGTATTGCACCACTCTATGCTCTTCTCTATGCTAAACACACACACAACAGAAAGCAAACAAAAAACAAAAACAAAACAACTAATTCATTCTGAGTCACAGCAAAGGGGCTGTCATATCAGGAAAAAAGTGAGGGAAAGAAGGAGAGGGAAGAGTAGCAACGAGCACTCTTGCCAGGTTACATCAGGCTCAAGGAGTGATTTATGAATAAAACCTGAACATGGGAGAGTGTTTCACTTGCAATTCCTGTTTCCTGGGAGACAGCAAGGGGTATGGGAAGTACCACCATAGATTTGCAGAGGAGGGGAGCTTAGGCCTTGGAATCAATGAGACCTGAGTTGAAATGCTGGGTATCTAACACCCCCTTCTCAGGACTTTGTTTCCTCATCTGCAAAAGGAAGAGAAACACATCCCCTATTTGTAAGGATTGAGTACTTCTTACTCAGTTTCTGTAATATCTGTTCTCTTGAAACTTTCAAATTCAGTAACTCAGAGAGCTTGACTTTCATAAAGCAACCACCACCTTTAAACACACCTTTCTTGAACTCACAGAGGAAAATAGTTAATTCATCCATGAAGAAAATGAAAAATTACTTTCCGTTAGCCTGTCTTCTTCATCATAGCAAAATGTTTCCTTATTATCTCATTCCGATTCATTTTTTTATAATGATTTGTGTGTGAATTGGTGTCTATTTCTTCTGATGGTTTCTCTATCCTTACACAAATACCCCACTGCCTTACTCAGTATAACTTTATAATAAATTCTGATACCTGGAAGTGCAGCTTTTCCCACCGAGCTCATTAAGATTATATTCGTTATTTTTTACCTTTTGTGTGTTTTTTTTAACATTTTATTTATTTTTGAGAGAGAGAGAGACACAGAGCATGAGCGGGGGAGGGTCAGAGAAAGAGGGAGACACAGAATCAGAAGCAGGCTCCAGGCTCTAAGCTGTCAGCACAGAGCCTGATGCAGGGCTGGAACCCACGAACTGTGAGATCACGACCTGAGCTGAAGTCGGCCACTTAGCCAAGTGACCCACCCAGGCGCCCCTCAGGTGTTTAATTTTTAAAAGATAAGACTGCATACCTATTTAAGTCTTTGCTGTATTCTACTACCTACACTTAGGTACTCTTTTATTTTTACAAAAGAGTTTGTCTGCTTTCTTTTTCTGTGACTAGTTTAGAGAAAGCAATAAAATGTCCAACCAAGAAAGCAGCAGCATTTACCACCGTATAATTTATTTTTTTAATTTTAAGGAAAATATGCAAAAAGTTCTCAAAAGAATAAATGCATATTCCTGATATATTATCTGAAAAAGCTAAACATCATGGCCTAACTAAAGCTATAATTCTCAGACTTCCTATCACACCACCTTGTTTCTTTTACATTTTCGTTCTCCACTGTCCCCAAATTGAAGCCCCATCTGCAAGTTGTGTCACCCTAGTTTGCGAAGCTAATCCTGAAAGAGACAGTGGGCTGATGAGCAGCTGAGTCTCCATCTTGACGTGCCTCACAGAGGTAGGATCTTTGCCTGACCATGACCGCGGAGTCCTGAGTTCCCACTGGTCACTCATATACAATCCAGCATGTCAGAGAGAAGTCCTGAACACAAGCCACAGGGCTGGGATTCTTCTGAGTCCTCCTCTCCACTGTTTTTGCCAAGTTTCTTTAGTAGCCTGATCAACTGCAGTTGAAGTCATTCTAAACAGAGTTCGGGAGTGTGCAAAGCCCTTAGAGTTGAGGCCCAAAGATGAATCCTGATGAATGCATCTTCTTTCCATGTCTGAAAGGCTTCAAAACCACCCTATGCTGGCTGATGGGGGTTCATCTAAGTGCAAATATTTTGTGATCAGGCATCTTCTAGTTCAACCGCATCCTATCCTCCTCCTGCAAAACTGGAAGTTCTTGCTCCCAAAGGGGGTCTGAATCTCTGAAAGTTACTATATTGCCAACCTAGCCTTTCAAGAACTAATCTACTCCATGACACTTTCGTAAAAATTCTGTCTGATGCTAAAGAAAAGGTAACAATCTACTCTCACTTCTCTCCCAGGCTGTGCCTGCCTAGGATTATCATTTATGAAATAAGTTTAACTTAAGGGCAGTTCTTATGTGATGCTATGCAATTATGAAATGGCAGTATCATCACACACAGCAAATGAAGGCTGATTTTTTAAATGACAGTCTTATTATATGGCAAGGTACAGTTCTCCAAAGACAGAAATCTCCTGGACTCTATGATTATGCTCTCCTCCGCTAGGAAACACATCAGGGCACTGCCCCCATCTTAGTGTTTATTCACGGAAAAGCTGCAGTGACAGTTCAAAGAAAAGTAGCTGGAGAAGCTAGGCATGTGAAAAGGAAAATAGGCAAATGGCACCATAATCGGCAGTAAGAGGGAGAAAACCATGTCTCTTTTGAAGGAATAAGAGATAGCTTTAATCACTAAAGACTAAACAAATTAGAAAGAATATATTAGAAAGAAAAAGAAGCAAACAGGAAGGGTCTCCTTTGTAGTTTACCCCAGATATCTTTGCACAATTTTCTTTTATGAGTAGAAAACTCAAAATGTGCCCTCATATAGATGAATGGACAAAGAAGGTGTGGTGTGTATATACAATGAAATATTATCCAGCCATAAAAAGGAATGAAGTCTTGCCATTCACAATGACATGAATGGACCTAGAGAGTATAAGGCTAAGGGAACTAAGTCGGAGAAAGACAAATACCATATAATTTCAATCATATGTGGAATTTAAGAAACAAATGAGCAAAGGAAGAGAGACAGACAGACAGACAGACCAAGGAACAGACTCTTAACTATAGAGAACAAACAGGTGGATGCCAGAGGGGAGGTGGGTGGGGGCTGGGTGGGATAGGTGGTGAAGAATAGGGAGACCATTTGTCATGATGAGCCCTGAGTAATGTACAGAACTGTTGAATCACTGCATTGTCCACCTGAAACTAATAAAACACTGTATATTAACTCTACAGGAATTAAAATCTAAAAACTCTTAATGAGGATATTGTTAAACATTTCCCAACCACCACAGCCTGGACCCAGTCTAAATAAAATCACAGGACCTCTTCTCATGGGAGCTAATTAACTCTAGATCCCTTTCCCCCACCTTTATTTTACTTAAGTTAGTTTGAATAAAAAACAACAACAATGTGCCCTCATATTTGGAAATAAAATATCCTCTCAAGCTTTATCTGAGCTTATAAACACAAAAGGGAGGGTAGATGAATTTAAATTGCAATATGAGAACAAATTTTACCTCTAATAGAAACATAGTTTGAGATAGAGTAAGTCAGAAATCTCAGTGTTTATCTACACATGCATTTATTCCTGGCAATGCATTGGAGTTTTCCATAGACTGTTTATCTAACTTGGCTTTCGTTTGATGGATCTTCTGGCATACCACATAAGCACATCATCTACACACACCATATGCAGAGGTAACCACCTCACTCCCTGTAAAGTATTCTCAGAATAATTATGGAGGGGAAAGAAAGGAAATGAAATATGTCAGGTATCTAAGGCACCAACAGTGTACTGAATGGATATTTTGCCATTTAAACAATAAAGCACTCCACGGATATTTTGCCATTTATATTTGTGAGCACAGTATATATTGTTTGAATTCTAGAGATTAAAAGAAATACAACTGAAAAAGATCCCTGTATTGAAACATGTCCTAGCTATGGGATTTGAAACAAAATTCACCTACATCTAAGCCCATGCTCCTTCCTCAGTTCCATGTTAGGTGAAGCCAGACCACACGATGTCTTCATTGTGTGGCCCTGGAAACATACTTCATAGTCAGATCATTCACACTTTAGTTTGAAAGCACTATCAAGGTATCTGAGATCCTTTACTTTTGTGACTAATAATTTAACAATTATAATCATTCTCTTACTTTGGAGCCTTCAGTATAGGTCTCATTTTTCTAGCCTTCAGTGGTGAAATATTCTGATTGTTAGGTATTTCCCACTTAGAGAATAAAGGGGGGAGGAGGAATGGAATTGCCTTTCAAAAAAATTTTTTTTAATATTTATTTATTTTTGAGAGAGACAGAGTGCAAGCGGGGGAGAGGCAGAATCTGAAGCAGGCTCCAAGGCTCTGAGCTGTCAGCACAGAGCTTGACGTGGGGCTTGAATCCACGAACCGTGAGATCATGACCTGAGCTGAAGTCAGACACTTAACCCCTAGGTACCCCCTGGGATTGC
This sequence comes from Cryptoprocta ferox, assembly GCA_028646485.1. Taxonomy (NCBI): domain Eukaryota; kingdom Metazoa; phylum Chordata; class Mammalia; order Carnivora; family Eupleridae; genus Cryptoprocta; species Cryptoprocta ferox. The sequence continues at coordinate 21,728,362 of CM053568.1, read as the reverse complement.
CTTTTAAACCTTAAAAAGTCATCAAATGGTTTTATGGAAAAGAGTTAACTGATCTGATCAATGTCTTTAAAAGATAAGGAAACTGCAAAACCACTTCTTAGAAAACCAATTGGGGAAATCTGAATACGGAGGAGTATAAAATAATATTAAGCAGTTGTTTTAAGTTTTGTTAAGTGTGGTGACAGTATTGTAGTTACATAAATGAATTATTTTTAGATATGCATATTGATGTACAAGGGTCGAGATGAGAAGACACGACACCGAGCATTTGCTTTGCAACGGTTCCTCCCCCAAAATGGGAGGACGTGAAACAAGTATGGCAAAATACTAATACCTGTTGAATCTAGGTGACGGCTATCTTGGGATTCATTACGTTATTCTTTTTTATGTTTGTGAATGTTTGAAAACTGCCATTATAAAAAGTTCTAAAACAAAACAAAAAACCAGAAGTCTTTCAATCTCAAAAAATGCAACCTATTAAACACGGAATTCAATTGCTTTAATCCAAAAGTATCCAGTCTCTGATACCAGAAATAAACCTCTAAACCATACATTTTGGAAATATGATGGATTTTGTCAGAGGAACCTATTGGTAATGATGTTCCAAAATGTTGGTCTTCCACCAGATGACAAATAGAGACCTCTTTAAGGAGAGACCACATTGTGTTACATCAGAACGCTGGATCAGAACCAGAGGAGCAATCTGTTAAGGCACTGAGTATCTATCTACCCAAATTCATGCCTTTAATGAAAGCTACAGGAAATCACTTGGAGGGATCAAAATAGCTTTTGTTTCCTGGGCTTAAAACCAAGACAGCCACTTCACAATTGAGAGAATGAAATACCTTATTAAAAAAAAAAAAAAAAAAAAAAAAACTGATACAATACAGTCCTCCCTTACTGGAATCCCAGGTGTGGGATTGTGAATACCTTTGAAATTCTAAATACCAGTCCTGGCTTTGAGAGAGGCCAAACCATTCATGCATGTATTGAACTACTGACCCTTCCATTCAAAAGGAAAACAAAACTTTTAATCCATCCTCTACCCACAGTAATTGGATGCAGCACAATTAAAGTAATGCTAAACAGAGTTCTAGAAACAGAAAATGACCATTTAGAGTGGCACGTTGTTTTATTTCTTATCCCACCTCCACCCCACGCCTGTATCTGCAGGATATGAACACATTAACTCAACCTAATGATGAACATGTTCGTGTCTGCAGACACATCCCTGAAGCCTTCCTCGGGTAAGGAACTCTTTAACGGAGCCTGGACGAACACAGCTATCAATCATCTACACACAGTCTTCCTGCTGCTGCTAGTCCAGTTTCGCCTCTATATTTATCTAGCTTCGTAAGAGCAAGGTGCTTTCTCAACATAAGAAAACAAAAATCCACCTTACAGTCTAGTCGGGAGGAAAGCAGGAATACAAAGGTGTCCCACTTTAAAGCGCAAGGCCAGCTTTCACTCACTAGCAACCCCAGCAGGGGTGACAATGGAAGCTTTCTTCCCTATTATTGTTTGAAACAATCACAGGCTATTTGTCCATATTAATTAGCTTGTATCTAGTATTAGGCAGCCTTGATTAGAAAAATGCTCTTTGTTACCAAATGAATAGAGGAAAATAAAACCAAAAGGTTTTTGTTTTTTTTTTTAATTATTGTTTTTGCCTTAGAAAAGGATTGGGAGGCCTTTCACACTTGAATGTGGGTGTATCTTTACACAGGTCCCTGAATTCACTCTCAAAGAATGCAAGTTGATGTGCCAGACAATACCAGGCTAAGCTGATGGAGTGAACTGCTAATTAAGCCTTGCCTGAGGAGATGCCGTGTTTAAATTACTTTTACCTTCTCTGAACCTGGAGAAACCCTGATAATGGGACAGTAGACATCAATACAGACTTGGGGGCAATAGCAAGTCAGCCTCAGACTAAAATCTGACAGCACAAATTACGTGTGAAGAATTGACATATAGGTAATCAGGAGGCCTATCATTCGCCAGAGGATCTTGGGAACTAACAATGGTGACCCAAAAATGGTCTGTATCTCTCCAGAAGAGTAGAGTCCCTCTCCCTAGGACCTAATACCCTAGTTTATTGCTGACTCCTTCCCAGTGGGCTTGGGTGTCTCCAACTATCAGAGGCTACTGTTCCCAACATATGTTAAGAATAACGAGACTCACTACCCTGCTTGAGATTAAATAATAAACTTATTCAACAAAATCGTCAAAAGTCAGGGTTGGAAGCCAGATCCAAAACTCCAAAGCTACACAGGCTTCAAGATTAACGTTAAATTCCTCAATGTAGCTTGCAAGGCCCTGCAGAATCTTCTCCAACCCTGCAACCTAACCCATCTGCCTCCTCTACTACCAGAAGTATGCTGATAAATATCTAACAATGGGCTCTTAAGAGTAAGGGATTGTGTTTGCCAATTTCCATGGTTAAATACTCCACCCTGGCTGATTTCAAGTTACAAGCATGAAGTCGACTGGCTCCCACAATTGCTGACAATATAACAATAAGATCTTCTCAGCTGGCAGAGCTGGCTCTAGCACATCTCTGCTTACAACCTCACACCCCAACAGACTGCAACTCTCCCAAACTAACATCCAAATTCTGTGCGTTCGTTCTCTCTCTCTCTCTCTCTCTCTCTCTCTCTCTCTCTCTCTCTCTCTCTCTCGCCCCTCCTCCCCTCCCCCACCCCGGGACATTCGACATTCACACATGTTTCTTCTCCCTTGTCAAAGTAAGGATACATTAGCTCCTCGCCTGGTGGTGGTCTTCCTTCGAGAAGCCTTCCCTTATCCTCCAAGTCTTTCCTGGAATTTCTGGGCTCCTCATCTTTCTGTGTCCCACTCCATTTGTAAACCCTGCAGGTAAAAGCCTGTGTGTCTCATTTATTCTTGGATCTCCAGGCCGGCCACAGTGAGCTTGCTGAACAGTATTCACTAAGATGTTTGAGCACTCTGTATCGGATTTGGTTCTAAGTTTTATACATATTATCTCATTTCATCCTTAAAATAATCCTATGAAGTTGGTTCTGTAATTATTATGTTCATTTTGCAGATGAGAAAATGCAGGGACTAAGAGGGTAGATACCCTTCCCCCACCCCCACGTGCTCAGTTAGTAAATGTTGGAGCCAGGATTAAAACATGGGCTCAACATCCAAGTTTTGCCCTCTTGGGGAAAACATCATTCCCATTGACAATGCATGTTCTAGACCTTTCACTATGTTTTTACATTAATGTACCATATGTTTATCCCTAAAAACATATGGTTTTACAGTTTGAATGATATCTTCCTGAATTGGTCTGCATTTTACTTTCTTTTTCCTGTCAGATATCTTAGGGAGACACAGTTGTGTTGAGATACGCATTTATTATTTTTTTAACAGATGCATGGTACTTAAATCTCAACATGCCTGAATTTATTGTCATTCTACTATTGTATGTATATTGAGAAAGTTTTATACTTCTTGGCCTTCAACTAATACTTCAATGAATATCTTTATGCATGTCTCCTTGGACTCATGTGCAAGTGTTTTTCTAATGCAGTTACCAAGATGAGAAGAGGGTATGTGCAAAGGGATATAATTTGAACAGATACTGTCAAATTACCCTCCAGAGAGACTGTACCAATTTACCTTCCCACAGAGGATTTACAAGAGTACCTATTTCCCCAAGTGTTTATATTAAATACAACCTCTTTCTACCTTGGGCGATGTCAAACATCTTAATTAAATGAGTCATTGAGAAGTATTTCTCTTACCTGCCAGCTGACGGTAGTTTGTGTAAGAGGAAAGAGATGCGTAGATAAGAGGTTCCTATTAGAAATGTGGACAAATGGCAACAGCAAGACTGAGGTGCTAAAATCCATGCCCAGAAAACCTGTGCTAGGACCTAAGTCACTTCACAAAACGCTAGGAAGGGCTGTAGCATGAGAGCAGCCGCAGCAGACCCTGACGTGGTGACTTCAGGCACGGGCACTAAATCTCGTCACCCATTCACAAAGTCTCGGCATCACCCAAAACCCTACTGAGGGGAATGGGAACCAAAGAGCCAAGGTCCATGAAAATGCTGACCCATTTTCCAGAAAGAGAAACACACACATGGTGGCGGTAGCACTAAGCTTTCTGGAAAATGCCAAACACTTTAAAATGGTAAATAACAGGAGGACTTTATCCATATGATAAAATTCCAAGGTCTTTTCTTTTTTAGAAGAGACAAAAAGCATTTATAGTAAATGAGGTAAAAAATGCTCCCTTCTCCCCACCCCTTCCCTCCTTCCACCCTCCTCCACATACCCCTACTTGAAATCATACAGAATTTAGTAGCCTGAAAAATGATACGGGACAAAAGAAGTGTGAGAAAACATTCTGCATCATCAAGATGATCAAAGGTATAGTTTTTTCTTTAACCTTGGCTTAAAAATGATTGCCATGAATGAGATGGGGGGGGTGTTACACTCTAAAAGGAGGGGGAGAAGGTGAAGGAAGAACAGATGGGAAACTATAATTGTTGAGCACCTACTATGAGCTCTGCACATATGCTATCACTGAATCCATACAACTGTCCCGTGAAGTATGGTGACATGAGAAGAAATTGAAGCGAAGTGAGGTTACCATGTCTATGGCTATCCAACAATCAGGATGTGAATTCAAGCCTAATGATTCCAAAGGCTGTTCCCCCCCCCCGACCCCCCACCCCGTACCACACCGCCTGCTAAAACTGAAAAAACCCAGTTAATTCTCTAATAGATCAGACCGTAAAACAATCTGAAGACAATGTTATAGCCATGTGCCTGGTCCTCGCTGGACAGAAAAAGTAACCCATGACTATTGTTGAGAAGTTTCTGGACTTACAACTTCTTTTCAAAGTTCTAGAACAGGCCAAGGCAAAATAATAATTATAGGAAGACCATAAGACTGCACTGAGAAAACTGGTGTAAGATTAGCTCCGTCCTGAGATATTTCGTTAAAACCCTAAAAAAGCCAAGAGAGGGAGAGCAGCAGGATTCACTACTGACCATCTGGACAAGAGGTTTGATGCCTATAGTAATAGCCAGACATTCTAAGCACTGAAAACTGAGACTTGTACCAACAGAGGCTGGTTTGCTATAGTCACTTGTTCATTGTCCCAGCTGTTTCTTGACCTAAAGACCACCTCCTTCACAAAAGCACTATTATCCAAATGCTCACCAACTGATAATTAGAAGGCTACACATCATCCCTAGAGTGAAACGTACCTTCGGAAACTCAATTTGAATATTTGACAAAATTAAGATTAGCTAAGCCCAAACTTATGCCAGGTTGAATCACTTACCTGGGGCTGTGAATTTGCAGGGGTGGAAGTAAAGGTGGTAACCATGGCAGCTCTATAGTCGTGGGCAGTGACCAGGCCCCAGCACAGTGGCACCAGACACAGGAGTCAAGTTATGTGAGTCGCTGATCAGATCGCAGTCATGCTAGGAGAAACTGTGTACCTGGAAAAAGATAGGAAAATCCACATTTAGCCTGAAAGGACAAGCAAGCACTTCCTTCCTGGCCAGAGGAAACAGAAATCCCCCATTCCATATGCCAGCTACTGGCTTAATGAAAAGAAGAATCCAGTAGGGGGAATGCCTGGGTGGCTCAGTCGGTCAAGCGTCTGACTTCTGCTCAGGTCATGATCTCGCAGTTCATGAGTTCAAGCCCCGTGTTGGCCTCTGTTCTGACAGCTCAGAGCCTAGAGCCTGCTTTGGATTCTGTGTCTCCCTCTCCCTCTGGGCCCCTCCCCTGACTCCTACGCTGTCTCTCTCTCTCAAAAAAAGAAGATTTTTAAATTCTTAAAAATTAAAAAAAAAAAGAATCCGGTAGGGAGCATTTAACATCTCAGAGCCAGAATTTCTGTACCACTCATCCAAATCATTTTGGGTTGATGTATATTCTAGTCTGACTCCAGCTCTCCTTGCTGGCTAGAAGTTTTGGGGAGGCAGTTTCAAGCTGTAAACCTGGGGACAGTGGGCCAAGGGGAGAGGCCATTCTGTCATTCAACAATAAAGGAATTAGGTGACCCATGACTGATAACTGATAGTTCAAACAGAAAGGGCAAAGAGAATAATACCATTAAGTGTCTTAAAGATCACCAGTCCAAGCGTACCCATTTGCAGATGAAAAAACTGAGGTGTGGAGAAGAAAAGAACTAGTCATACGTTTTGTTCATGATAGAATAAGGACTGGAGCCACAACCAAGTCCCAGTCTAGGATGGAACGTAAGACAGTGAGCACATTCCATGTGTACATTTCCTCAGGAAACTTAGTCACCACTAAGATTAAAGAAAGGCAAGACATCCCAACGTTACAGGGGTCAGTTACAAGAATGAATCAAGCACTCCGATGGGTAGGGAGGAGGAGGGGAGGGCTTCGTTCATCAGTCTCGCACAGGAGTGAGGGGGAAAGTGCACCTCTACAGTCTTTGTGACATCCTCGGAGAGAGGACGCTAGATATGCACAAAATATAAACACATCTTCTGTTATTAATACGTTAAGAAAACTCAAAAAGATGCAGAGTCCTCTGCAGGAAAGTGTGGCCCAATTTCTGTCACAAGACTGATGTGACTGTTTCCACACTGCAATCCAGTTCAGAGGGAAATTTTTCTAAGCATTTCAGACAACTGTGGGTGTCTGGGCGGCTCAGTCGGTTGAGCGTCCGACTTCGGCTCAGGTCATGATCCCACGGCTCATGAGTTCAAGCCCCACATTGGGCTCTGTGTTAACAACTCAGAGCCTAGAGCCTGCTTCAGATTCTATGTCTCCCTCTCTCTCTCTCTCTGCCCCATTCCCACTCGCTCTCTCTCTCAAAAATAAATAACATTTAAAAAATAATAAAAAGAAATGTAAGACAATTCTTCCATTTGAAGAAAATTTCTCATTTTTAGGTTTCATATCACCTAACAATATCCTTTCTTTTGTTCACAAGATATTTATTGAACATCTAACGTGAACCAGAAACATAAAGAATAAAACTGAGCCTGCCCTGACCTCAGGGCACTTTTGTCTGGAAATACACTTTCTAGTTTCACTAGCATGCAAGATGATACCTGAACACTTTTCAACTACTGTAAAATGTTACTTTTCATTATAGTAAAAGTAACAATTTAAGTCTTGAGCTGCACACTTGGAATCCAAGTCTTTGGAACCCCAAATCCTCTGGCGCTGCCCTGTCTTAGCTGATGATGCTGGGCAAGTCGCAAAACCTCCCAACTGCTTCCTAAGAAATAGTCTAGGTTTGGCAGCAACTTTTATGAACTTTTAAATTCTGATTTTTATCCTGCCTTTGCATATTATCCTTCATACTACAGTTTCAATTGCTTTATGGTTTTGTTTAGAACTGTGGCCCCTTCCTATTTTCTTCCCTCTGTTAGAGAGACTATAGTTATTAACAAGTAAAGCTGTCAAACTATTTTGGTACAAGATTCAACACAAAATTCCTTAGGTGCCCTGAGACAACACTGATGTTCTTAGTAGTAGCTTTGGGGGGGGGGGGGGAAGGCCCATTGTTTATCATACTGTGAATTTAAGTGAGCAGCTGGGAGAAAGGTATATGGATATGGGAGTGTCTTTTTGCTAGAGTGCCAAGCCTCCACTGAAGAAATTATAGGACCCCCGTGGTGCACTGTTTTGTCCTGGCATCATTTTATGCCCATCCGTAATTTTTTATAGTTCTTTTTTCCTTCTCATGTATTTCTAATTCACCTTGTCTTGCTCTATCATATCTGGTGTGGACAGATGAATATACGAATAGCCTGATAACCAAAAAAGCAAAAATAAGCAGGCAAGTGAGATTCTATTCTTAAAGACTCAGGCTATGTGCTCAGGCCCTATCATTTCTGCCAAGCTAAGTCAGTAAGCAATACCACCTTAAAATGTTTTCAATATTCAGAGTACAGAGAATTGCCTGAAAGGTGAATGAATAGTGGGCAGCTAGCCCATAGTGCAGAAAAGGATATAGAAGTGCATGTGACGAATACGCCAGATGGCATCACTGCTAAAACACAAAGTGGGAGGGGCACCTGGGTGGCTCAGTAGGTTGATCGTCTGACTTTGGCTCAGGTCATGATCTCATGGTTTGTAAGTTCAAGCATCTGCATCAGGTGCGGAGCCAGCTTTGGATCCTCTGTACCACACACTCTCTCTCTTCCCCTCCCTCCCTCCCTCTCTCTCTCTCAAAAAATTAAATAAATAAAACATTACCAAAAAAGCAAAGGACAAAAGGTAGAAGACTGAGTTTTAATGAAAGCCAACGAGAGGCTGAGCTCTGAAAAACTCGTTTCACATACCGTTTGAGATGGGTATCGTTAACCCATTTTATGGACAAAAACCCTGAGGCTTTGAAAGGTTGTGCAGCATGCACACACCCAGAGCCTCACAGCCCAGGGGAGCTGACACCTGAACCAGGCCCCGCGCCAGGCCGTGCTCTTTCTGCAGACTAGCCCCCTGTGTGAACACAAAGGAAGGAGAGAAAGGGCTTAGAGTTTTCTTAAGCAAAAGTATGGGAGAGTCCTGAAGACAGCAGCATGGAAGCCAGAGGTCCTCGGGGTAACTAATTTCCCCAAACTCTGAAACAGAGAATCCTGCACTGCTCTCCTCTGTAGAAAACCGTAATGATGTGTTCCTAGTACTGATGTATGTTACACGTCCTTGAGCTGCCTAATAGATAGCCCAGACTGGTAGCTTCATCTATTCAAGAAGAAAGCAAGAAAATAAGGCAGAAAATTAACTGCCTTCTCCTAAAGCATTTCAGACCTTTCTAGTCGGGAGGCTTCTGTTGAATGTATAGGAGCCCTTTATGAAATGGCATATGGTGACTTCACTCTAAAAACAAGGGCTGAGCAATACTACTGCAAAGAGTATCAATCAGCTCTCTCGTGGGAGTGAAGTCCTAAAATGACATTTATAAGACCTACCTCCCAGCTTATTTACCAAACAGTACCAATCGTGGGGGTACCAGACAAGATGACAAGACATCCTAACTAATGCCATTGAGTCGCTAAGCGAGTAAGCCAGACAGCTCACTTAGACATGCGGGTCGCCTGCTTTCCCAGAGCCTCACAATGTCAACCACAGCACTGCACTGGATTTCTTTTCTTTTTTTTTTAATTTTTTAAAATGTTTTATTTATCCTTGAGAGAGAGAGATAGTTTGAGCAGGGTCAGAATCCAAGGACAGGCTCCGGGCTCTGAGCTAGCTGTCAGCACAGAGCCCGACTCGGGACTCAAACCCACGAACCACGAGATCATGACCTGAGCCAAAGCCGGACGGACGCTCAACTCACTGAGCCACCCAGGCGCCCCTGCACTGGATTTCTAAAGAAATTCATCTCTCTCCAAACTCCTCCAAGCATTTGGATGCCTGTCCTGTAGTTCTTCCGATGTGCCATCAACCCAGCTCTCCATTTCCTTTGCTTGAGCTGGAAGACTGTGCTCCAGCTACAGAGAGCCACAGAGCGATGGGGGTTGGCCCCGCTGAACCCAGCTACCCCTCAGTCATTACTGCTGCCCCTCCTCTCCTCTTCATTCTCCATCCTAGACATCTCTTCTGATCTGTACCATTCTTCACAAAACCACAAACCACCTCTCATGCCCCTCACTTGCAAAAGATCAGCTGTCACTTACTTACTTACTGGTCCATTCATCTATTCCCCTACAGTCATTGGGTATGAATTAACTCATTATCCCTCCCTACAATTCAAAACAGATGTACAAAACACAATCCACACATAAGAAAGCTACATCGGCTCTGTGCCAGATTACTAGAGAAATAACCAACTGAATACAAAACTAGGAAATATCCTGAATCAGCCCTAGAAGCCACAGGTGGAACCCTTGCTTAAATTTTCAGAGAAATAGACTAAAAAGAATCAATATGGGAAGCTGATGGGTGGACTAAGGTACAACATCCCCTTCATGCAAAACTACTCTGAGTGGACAGAATATAAGCAAAAGAGACCTTAATAAACTTTTAATGACACTCCTAGTTGAGAGGAATGAGGGTTGGAGGGAATGAAGCCAGGAAACATTGAAGTACACTTAAAATACACTCACTCCTTAAAAGGGGTTCCTGGTTTCAACTGAACAAGTCATCTCTGGCTGTATTTACCTCTGATTTACATGCAGCCATGATGACTGCCCCCAGAAAACATGTGGGGGAAAACACTCTACCAGATGGCTTCTGACATGGCCAACCTTGCCAAGTGATAATGACCTTACTAATTGCTGAGTGCCACACCACATACCTAAAAGAAAGTCTCTGGTTCTGAAGCGAGCTCCCCTTTGTTTACTTCTGTAGCTGATGCTGACTCCTTCCCTAGGCCTCATAGAAAGATGAATTTCTAATTGGCAAATCCATCTACTATAAATCTAACCATTCTCCTCCATCTGGACTTGAGTCAAACAGTGACTCATTTCAGTCTCTTGAAAGAACACAGGGCAATACCCGACACTGAATATGCATAGACCTCCCTTTCTATGGATAAGCAACAGAGAAAAATCCAAATCCACCAGGCAAATGAAAAATACTATGCTCCAAGAGAAGGGAAGATTCTAGAATAGAGCAAATATTTACTTTAGTAATAGGTGTACTACACTTTTTTAAAAAACATTAAAAATTAATGAGTCTGCATTAACCAAAAAAAAGAAAAAATTCTGAATTATTAACTTGAAGGCAGTCAATAAAGCAGAAAACACAATAAAAATAAAGGAAAAATAATTTTTGTGAAGCAGAAAATAAAGCTCGGTGGGGGATGGGCTGACAGGGGTAAAAATCTCAAAGCTCTCATCCCCAAAGCATAACAGATAAACAAAAAGTACTAAAGCAGGAAAGAAGTCATCAATGCTAAAACCAGGAAAGGATAAATTTATCCTCAAAGCTTTAGAAAAGTGTTATACATAAACAGAATCTCTTAGATGACGTAGGAAAAAATTTCAGGCTTGAAATGTGTGGTATCCTTTGTCAGAGAGCTCTACAGTCTGGCAAAAACCAAGCAGAAAAAAAACTCTGAACCTCAAACCTGGAGGAACAAGAAGATGTGATACAGGGAGGTCAGAGCTCTAGGCTATCTTAGTATTTACTCCACCTACCAGAGCTAACTAGCATCTGAAGCCACCCTTATTATCATCTAAGGACTAAGACTCTGCTCTCAAATCTGAGCAGATGAAAACACTTAACAGTAGTAACATCAGAAAGATGACATTGCACCCACTGAAACAAAAACAGAATACTTAGAAACTGCTAATTCAAAATGCAGTAGTAGAAGGATTGGAATATCAAGTTAAGAAACGTGCCCAAAATGTAGAGCAAAAAACAAAGGAAAACAGAACAGTAAGAAGGAAAATGGTAGAGGACCAGCCCAGGAGATCCAAAGGCTAGATAAAAAGCAATTCCAGAATGAAAGAATAAAGGAGACAGGGTGGGGAGGGATGGGGGAGGGGAGGGTCACAAAACTCGAAACATTTCCTAAGGCAGAAAGTCTTCAGTTTGTTGACTGTTAGGGTCTACTGAGTGCCTATCTGCCCACCTGACTTTAATGTGCCCACGTTAAGCACATCATCATGGAAATTTTTTAAACAGAGATAGAAAAAATCCTATAACCAATCAGAAACTGGAGTGGGGAGGCTTAAGGGGGGGGGCATGGGATGAAGGCTCATAAACAAAGAATTAGGGATCAGAAAGTCTTTGGACTTCTCAACAGCAACCAGGAAGCTAGAAGACAATGAGGCAAGTGATTTACAACCTACAATTCTATTGGAGGATGTTCTTTGGCAAAACAGGGAGGGAAATGAGAAAAAGAAAGGCATGTAATACAGGAATAGGAGTTCAAAACAAAAGGAATTTCTGGCATAAGTGGATGGCAGGTCATAAGACTCAAAAAGTAGCCTTGATGGAATAACTGTCCATCGGGATCTATTGAGAGCAGGCTTCTAGAACTGACAGAGTTTAAGACTGAATGAGTACACTGAATACCAAGCACACAGAAGACTAAGTAAACATTAAAAGAATGATTAAAACTTTTTTTCCCTCTTGTAAGAATTGGCAGAAGAGGAAAAGACTCTTTTTCTAAAATTCTAGATGGCTTGACTATTAATATTAACAAGGTCACAATGGCATTAACACTGAATAATGGCCTAATCAAAATCATAACCTAACTATATTAGGATGGAGATGTACAGGACAGGAATGTGTGTATGGCCATCTTCCATGTCGTATAGCTAGAAGTATTTAAAACTGATAGATCAAAAAGTAGAAGTAAAAAATCTTAAAGGTGCAATGCAAATACTGAAGAAAGTAACTAAAACAATTAAAAATGCTAGCTATGGCAAGGGTAAAATGGTAGGGAGAAAGGAGTTCCTTTTCTTAATCAAGCCTCATACAGCTGCTTGATACTTTACATCATAAACATGTAAAACTTAAGGAGCACCTGGGTGGCTCAGTCAGTTAAGTGTCCAACTCTTGATTTCAGCTCAGGTCATGATCTCACAGTCAAAGGATCAAGCCCCGCTTCAGGCTCTGCACCGACAGCACAGAGCCTGTTTGGGATTCTCTCTTTCTCTCTCTCTCTCTGCCCCTGCCCCACTCACTATCTATGTCTCTCAAAATAAATAAACATTAAAACACACACACACACACACACACACACACACACACGCAAACATGTATAACTTTAAAAACCAAAAGAAAAAAAGAAAAAAGAAAAAAATATCACGGCTGACACTGTAAGTTTAAAACTACAACAGGCAGGGGCACCTGGGTGGCTCAGTCGGTTAAGTGTCCGACTTTGGCTCAGGTCATGATCTCACGGTTCATGGGTTCAAGCCCTATGTCAGGTTCCATGCTGACAGCTCAGAGCCTGGAGCCTGTTTCAGATTCTGTGCTGCCCTCTCTCTCTCTCTTTGCCCCTCCCCAACTCATGCTCTGTATCTCTCTGTCTCAAAAATAAACTATAAAAAAAAATTTTAACTACAACAGGTAGAAATGCCATTACAGAAAATCAAGTTGACGCCATGGAAGATGAGCTTGAAAAAAACCACACACATTTAAAATAATAGAATTTACTAGACTGATTAGACATTATGGCAAGGGAGCACCAAAAGTAGAGATTCAATTTAAGAATAGTTGTTATATCTGAGAAGGACAAATGGCACAATAGTGATTTCACAATAAAAGCAAACTTTTCTTAAAAGATGTTAAATTCATAGACTTAAAGAGCTCACCACAGAAAACAGATGAGATGCACTAAATCAAAATTTAAAACTTCTGTGCAAAGGACACAAACAAAAAGTAAAAATACAGGGGCGCCTGGGTGGCTCAGTTGGTTAAGCTTCTGACTTTTGCCCAGGTCATGATCTCTCAGTTTGTGAGTTCGAGCTCCGCACTGGGCTCTGTGCTAACATCACAGAGCCTGCTTCAGATCCTCTGTCTCCCTCTCTCTCTGCCCCTCCTCTGCTCACTCTCTCTCTCAAAAATAAACATTAAAAAAAAAAGTAAAAATACAATCCATGGAATGGGAGAAAATATTGCAAATCCTAAATCTTAAAAGGAGTTAATATCCAGAATACATAAAGAACTCCTACAACTCAACAAAAAAATCCAACAACCCAATTAAAAAATGAATTAAAAACTTGAACATTTCTCCATATACAAATGGCCAAAAAGCACATGACAATATAATCAACATCCCAATCATGAGGGAAAGCAAATCAAAACTACAAGATACCACCTTACATCCGTTAGAATGACTGCTATCAAAAAAACAGAAAATAAGTATTAGCAGGAATGTGAAGAAATTGGAATATTTATTTTTCTGCTGGTGGTACTTTATGAACTGCTGGTAAAATGGCTCAGCTGTTATAGAAAACAGGATGGTGGTTCCTCAAAAAGTTAAAAATGGAATTCTCATATGACCCAGAAATTCCACTTCTGGATATATAACCAAAAGAATTAAGGGCATCCAGGAAGCTCAGTCAGTTTAGTGTCCGACTCCAGCTCAGGTCAGGATCTTGAATCAGTCTGTGATTCAAGCCCCACATCGGGCTTGCTGCTGTCAGTGTAGAGCCCACTTCAGATCCTCTGTCCCTCTCTCTCTGCCCCTTCCCCATTTGCACTGTCTCAGAAAGAAATAAAACATTAAAAAAAAAAGAAGAAGAAGAAGAACTGGGGTGCCTGGGTGGCTCAGTCAGTTAAGCATCAGAGTTCAGCGCAGGTCATGGTCTTGTGGTCCATTAGTTCAAGCCCTGCATCGGGCTCTGTGCTGACAGCTCAGAGTCTGGAGCTTGCTTTGGATTCTGTGTCTCTCTCCTTTTGCCCCTTCCCAGATCACACACTGTCTCTCTCTCAAAAATAAATAAACATTAAAAAAATTTTTTTAAAGAATTGGAAACAGGGTCTTAAAGAGAAACTTGTTCACCCATTTTCATAGCAGCATTATTCACAATAGTGAAAAAGTAGAAGCAACTCAAGGTCCATCAACAAGTGAATGGAAAAACAATGTGGTATATAAATACCATGGAATAGTACTCAGCCTTAAAAAGGAAGAAAATTCTGACACATATTACAACATGGATAAACCTTGAGAGCATTATGCTAAGTGAAATAAGCCAATAACAAAAAGACAAGTACTTTGCGATTCCACTTATATGAGATACCTAAAGTAGTCAAATTCATAGAGAGAAGGATGGTTGCCAGGGTTTGGGGAGGGAGGGAATGGGGACTTGTTGTTTAATGGGTATTGAGTCTCAGTTTTGCAAGATAAAAAGAGTTCTGGAGATCTGTTTACCAACAATGTGAATATACTTAAACACTACCTAAACTTGAAAATGGTTAAGACAGTAAATTTTATGTTATTAAAAGGGGGGGGGGGAGCTAACCACTATCCAGGAAAAAATATGAAGTGTGTTGCCTACAATTAAAACACAAGTTTGTTATGTTACTAGACTTTAAGAGTGAAAAGAATTCCCATTCAAAAAAAATCCAGTTGGGGAAAAAGAATCAAATCACAAGCAGGAACAAATGAGCTGGACTTAGCCACCATCCTGGCCACAAGAGAAGACAAGATAGGAGCAACTTTCAGGATTTTGTCACAAATATAGGATGACTCAAAAAGTGTATGTTTGCTCAAACTGTCATTTACTTGCAACAGCAAGAACAAGGCACTTTTATTCAATATAATCAAGATCTATTTCACCCTGAAAAATCCACTTGTTGACATAATGCAACTAATCACGTGATACATTCAAAATAATGTGCTCAGGAGAGTCGGCATGAACAGAGTCAATGTCAACAAGGAATACCTGTGGTCATAACAAGACTCAGAAATGCAGTTATTGGGACACCTGAGTGGCTCAGTCGGTTAAATGTCCGACTTCGGCTTAGGTCATGATCTCACAGTTTGCGAGTTCGAGCCCCGCACCAGGCTCTGTGCTCACAGCTCAGAGCCTGGAGCCTGCTTCAGATTCTGTGTCTCCCTCTCTCTCTCTCTGTTCCTCCCCCACTCATGCTATCTCTCTGTCTCTCAAAAAAATATTAAAAAAAATTTTTTTAATGCAGTTATTAAAACTATTAAAAGAACAGCTATATAATTGAAATGCATATAGACTGTAATGCATATAAACTGAAATGCATATAAACTGTAATAAAAACTTCAGAAAATCAAAAGAAAAAGGAAAACATTCTTCACCTTTTGAGGGTCAATCAATACCGTTTTATTCTAAAGTCAATAAAAGGAGAATTTCAGGCTCAAATAGCCTAAAAAGAGTGCCTATGGGGGCCATGCTACGTTTTTTTATCTGAACTTCCTATCCTTACCACTGCTTCCCATAAAACCAGTGAGGCAAATGGTCCAGCTGGGACGAAGAAAGCTGTGATCACTCTCGGTCCATCTGGTTCACATGCAGAGTTGGAACAAAGAAATCAGAGAAGCACTTAAGAAACCAAATCATTTCCTCATGTTTTGTTTTAAAATACCATCTCTACCTGTGGTGGCAGAAACTCTCCTCTCTTCTTCAAAGTATCAGGCCCAAGATCTTGCTTCAATATATTCACTGAAGACAATATATTTCGTGTTCTGAAGTCTTTTCTTTTCCTACATATAGGATCAGTTTTTCCATTTGCTTCTCCAGCTTTTCAATCAGACCTTTCATTCTACATTTGGCCTAAAAGTCTATCATTCTTTCCATATGGCACTCAGCTGACGCATTCCAAGGAAGGAATACAGGCTGCCTGCAGGAGGAGAAACAAAAGCATCACAATCGCCCTATTTTACATGGATCTTATCAGTTCAGAGTCCAGTGTTCTACAGATTGAAGAGACTGGCCCAAAATTATTTAAATAAACGCACTGTGCTGATTTCAAATGCTGTACTGACAGGCATAAAGTTTTCACTTTTGAAAAGTGTTCTTGAACGGGAGAGACACCATCCTGAAACGTGTCTAAATAACTAGGAATTGTCAAAACACAACTGGCAGAAAAATCGCAGAATCGTCATTACTACGAAGGTGAAAGATGTTCTGGCCATAATCTGTATATAGTCTCAAACTCAAGCTAGTTTGTGTCCTATTCTTGGAAAATGGGGGAGGGGGGTGACATCAGAGTTAGAGAAAAATGGATAAGTGAGTGTGTTAATCATGAGAGAGCAGAGAGAGAAGGGATGGAAATGAAGGACGAATAGTCAACTAAAAGGACTGAGAAAATCCTCTTGAGATGTAAGACAAATTTCTCTTTGGATAAGAGACAGACTTCCTACTGCCCTGTTTCTCTCCACAGCCCAATCCCCACAAGGTCTAAGCTCTGGGTCTTGCTATCTCACACAAGGACCCTCAGCCATTTGCATAGAAATCCAGACTAGTGCAAAGACTAATGGGATTTAGGATTTGCATCTAAGGGAGGAAATATCCTGAAGCATAGCATAGATAATTTACTGAGGAATGTTTAAGAGGGAGCCTCTGAGTCACACTGGGGTGTTCACAGTATGTAAGTTTGTAAGTTTCAAGACAAAAAGAAGTACAACCTCTACACCCAAGCCTCAGGCCAAGCTGGACTCTGCCAAATACAGCCAATGGAGGAGACAAAAGATATTTTCTTCGAAGAGCAAGTGCATGTTTCTAAAATCAGAATTCCCAGCATTGGGTGTTGTATGGAAACCAATTTGACAATAAATTATATTTTTAAAAAATAATAATAATTAAAATAAAAATTTAAAAAAGAAATAAAATCAGAATTCCCCAATGGCTTAGAATAGAAGTAATGGGAGCATACCTATTCATAAAAGTGGAGGTGAGGGGAAGGGAATAAGGGAAGAAAAGAGAGTAAATGGGAGAGAGGGCAAAGTACCCAAATAGCTGGCCAGAATATACAAGTCTATGGCTATGATAAGAAAAGTGATTCAGCCCAGAATAATAGTTTGTAGCAGCAAAGGGTTCTGTAACAGGGGCATCTAGGAATTTATACTGTGTAAAGAATTAATACTAAGGGCAAAGATTTTGCTACAAGGACACTTAATGCATTATCACATATGAATGGCAAACTTCAGAAGCCATCTAAACATCGGTACTACAATACTTGCCAATCAAGTTATTAAAATGATGTTTACATACAATTTAATTTTATATGATAAAAAATTATACAATTTTATACCATAAAAATTAAATTGTATTGAAATTATATATCTGTATATCTCCCCCATTTGGAAAAGCATACAAAGATAGTACATATATATTTATTAAGCCCTGAGGTGGTACTGATCACTCCTGTTCTGCCAGAAAATAAGACAGCACTCAAGGAATTATGGGCATATGTTAAAAGAACAAGGAAATTACCTTGAAGGGCACCCTCCTGGCCCAAAATGAAAAACTTTAAGCTTCAGAATAAATGACAATAACAGACTTATAACCCTTTAAAGGTTAAATTTATAGACTTTTAAATAAAATAGAAATCCATGAATTCGTTTTAATATAAACAAACTAATAGAAGTTTGGCAAGGAATGAGATATTTACATAGACCCAAATACTTTCCCACAAAATTCTTATTAATTACAAAGGAAAATCCGTAACTTTACGGTGGAAAAATCTGGAAGACACCACCTTAATCAAGTCATCAAAATGAACATCACAGGAAACGAATAAATTGACGTGCGCCGCCTGACAGGACCCAATGAGAAGAACAGAGCATCACTTCTGTGACACCCCTGTCAAAGTTTCAAAATCTGAACTTGATCAGAAGGAAACAAGGGTCCAACCCAAACTGAGGGGCATGCTACAAAATAACTTTCCTATGATCTCTAAAAAAGCAGGTCACAAAAGGGGGAAAAACACTGAGGAACTGTTCCATGTTAAGGCAGACAAACAAGTGACATGAGAAACTAATACAACTCAAGATTCTGGATTGGATCCTTTGCATTAAAGGATTGTCTTGAGACACCTTGGGGAAAATTCAGAGAGATGTGAAAATTAGCTGACATAAAATAATGATGTTCCTTTCCTAATTCTGATGGTGGTTTTGTGACTTTTGAAGAACATCTTTGTATATAAGGAAATATAAAGTATTTGAGGTGTTAAGGCATCATGTCAGCAATTCTCTCTTAACTAACTCAGTGACATAAAAGGTCCCTTGGAACTTCTGTAGTCTATTTGCAACTTTCCTGTAAGTTTCAAAGAGGAGGGAGAGTGGGGGTGAGGAGGGAAGAAGCAGGAGCAGCAGAAGCCCCACCATCAAAAAGAAAATGTGTTTAATTGGAAGGGAGTGTTCCTGTGTCACCATTTAACATACGAATAGACAGGCCCAAGAATAAATTAAATTTTTAAAAATTTAATCCGGTCAGGATACTGTTACAAATTACACGACTACCCCCAGACACACATGTGCCTGATTTTAGAGAAGACAGGAAAAGATGTCTCAGACAAATGGCTGAGTAGAAGAGGCATGTTGCCAAAAGTCAAATAGGTCTTTTGAAAAAGGAGAAGTCTGGACCACAGCAAACAGTGCAGGCAGCATCATACCACCAAGGTTTGCTTTATTTTCAAAGTGAAAGAAGTATTACAGTATCAAAGAGATAAATTTACATGCAATGCAAAACAAAAAGGCAGATGCCCCAGCAATGTGGTCTTAAGACATCTTCTGTTTCCAGGATATAGGGGAAATGTGTGACAAGGGACCATATTCTTTGAAGATGGTGGATTATGAAATTTCTTCTGCCTACCAGTGAGAATAATCTCTTCCAGATGCTGTTTGGCCCACGACATGCTATTCAAAAATACAAACGTTTTATTTATTCTCGAATTTCCAAGAGCCAAATAAGAAACCTAGTTTCCTTCACTAATCTCTAATTAAACTGAAGATAAGTTACCTTTGGTGCGGGGGGAAAGCTGTACATTCTAAGTCTAGACTTAGACATCTTGCCCAAAGTTTTTTGGGGGGAAGGGGGATAAAGGCCGTTGAATACAATACTAGTTATCTACTTTGCCATGGGAAAAATGAGGCGCTTAATTTAATTTCCTTTCCTGTTCTCCACATACACCACTTTCCCTCAGCGAAGTCCCTCCTGGCAATATCTCTTTAAAACAGACTTCTTTAGAACAGTAAGTATAGAGGGAAACCTCGAGAACACTAGGATTGTGCTCCAGCGTGAATTATTCCCAGCTGGGCTGAGGATATGTAAATACCTTCGTTTCCTGAGAATTCATGTACTTGCTTCTGCCAACTTGAGAGGTCAATAAGGAAAGGCTGGCCTCGTTCATTAATATAACAATTTTATGAGTAACATTTCAAATATTATCATCCCTGTTGAAGAAATCAGGAATGTGGAGCAAAGGGAATTAAATGGTCCTGTTCGGTTCACAATGATTTAGTAACTATGAAAACAAACAAACAAAAAAGGGTCCCTCCCTAACTTACATGAATGGTAGTCTAAGCCTTGTCCTTTTATAAAAGGATTTTAAATGTGACAGTGGATGTCTTTGAAAATTATTGTTGAAGCTGTTTATCATGAAAGCAGCAGAAAATGGAAAGGAAAAGAAGCCTTTTTTATAAACTGCAAAGAGATAATAAAACCACAAAGTAGCCACAAAACCCCTATGCCTGAGATGTGACCTAAAAACCAGCTGGAGACCTAAAAACAGCTGTGAGATACCACTTGAAAGACTTTTGACCATCTAACCATCAGTCTGAAAAATGCTGTCCTACTTGTTCAGAAACATCACAGGGGGAAATCCAAATATGTAAAGAATGGAAAGTGTCATTCAGAAAAACATCTCACCAATGTAGAAAGACGAAGCCTAAGAGAAGAGAAAGCATTATAACATTTAAAAGAGAATTCTGGAGTAAAAGGAAGCAGAAAAAGAAAAACCGTTTTGCTAAACTGATGTTACCTGAAAAATCTGGGAGAAGGAAAAACAACCAAAGAGACTCAGCGGCTGCAGTTTCTACCTGACCAAGAATTTCCTGGGGCTTAAAAAGGAAGGAGTGTGTTGTTGTAGGGCCGGGGTTCGTGTGGTTGCTGTTTTAAGCCAAGTCATGGAGATAAAATAAGCAGGCATATCTATAAGTCCTTTGTGTTCCAAGATTTCTTCATTGTACACTACTGTGGTTCTGGGCTCCCGGAAACTGAGTGTGGTGTGCTCAGTCCACTGCAGTTGAGCGGCTCCAGAGGGAAGAGGAAACGGCCGCTTCTCTAAAGAGCCATCCCTGTTTGAGTGGTGGCTATGGAGGTGACCAGGATGACAAGCAAGGACTCTTCTCCTGCTGGGGCCTGATGGTTTCGTTTTGGAGCCTCATCTCAGATCCATGTTACATGAACTCCTCTCAGCTGGAGTCTGTAGCACCACACTGATTTCTTTTGGCCCCGATCCTGCATTGCAGCTGTTTGTACTTATTTGAGGTATGGTCTATTTTGAAACAAAATGAACCAGATTTCCCCTACTGCCTATGTCAGTGCCTGGTAATGGAAAACATTAACTCTTTTACAACCAGGATACTGACAATTGTAGTACACCCATTATATGCAGGAAAATACAAAGGAGAAAGGGACCCAGAGCTGGGAGAGGTTCTCCAGATGAGCTTATTTCAAAGCAAAGAGCAGATATTCCATTACTTACATAATTTCTGGACCCCATCCATCTCCAAACAAGTTTCATCCAGCTTGCAGAAGGTTTTATAAGAAAAGGAGTCATAAGTTTGAATGATTATATGACAACAAATTGGACAATCTAGAAGAAACAGATATATTCCTAGAAACATACAACCTACCAAGACCAAATCATAAAGAAATAGAAAATTTGAGCAGACCAAACACGAGCAAGGAAATACCAACAGTAATCAAAAACCTCCCTACAAAGAAAAGGCCAGGACTAGACAGTTTTGCCGGTGAATTCTACCAAACACTTAAAAAAGAATGAATGCCAATCCTTCTCAAACACTTCCAAAATACTGTACTCCCAAACTCATTTTATAAGGCCAACATTACCCTGATACCAAAGCCATGTAAAGATACTACAAGAAAACATAAGCCAATATCCCTGATAGGTGCAAAAAATTTCAAAATTTTAGCAAACCAAATTCAACAGCACATTAAAAGGATCATACACCATGATCAAGTGGGATTTAACACTGGGATGCAACGATGATTCAATGTCCACAAATCAGTAAGCATGATACAACCACATTTATAAAGGATAAAAATGATCCTCTCATTTCATCAAAAAACAGATGAAGAAAAAGCATTTGACAAAATTCTACATCTGTTCATAACAAAAACTCTCAACAAATTGGGGATATAAAGAATATACCTTAAAATAATAAAGGCCACATATGATAAACCCACACTAACATTATTATGCTTGACAGTGAAACGTTGAAAGCTTTCCCACTAAGATCAGGAACGAGGCAAGGATGCCCACTCTCACCACTCCTATGTATGGCACTGCAAGTTCTAGTTAAGGCAATTAGGCAAAAAGATAAAAGGCATCCAAATCAGAAAGGAAGAAAAGTTGTCTCTATTTGCAGATGATATAATCTGATATCAGAAAATCTCAAAGACCCCCACCAAAAATCTGTTAGAATAAATTCAGTAAAGTGCCATTTATAATGGCATCAAAAACAACAAAACACTTAAGAATTACTGTTTGACGAAGACAGCAAAGAAAACTATATGCTGAAAATTAGAAGACTGATGAAGGCACAATTGAAAGATATCCTGTGTTTGAGGATAAGGATTAATATTATTAAAATGTCCATAATACCAAAAGCCATCTAACAACTCAATGCATTGTGGTCTTATTTCTATAAGAACACTGAATATATTCAATTTTCCTATTCCCAATTGAATACTGAATATTGAAATATATTCAATTTTCCTATAGCATTTTTCATAGCAATAGAAAAAAAACCTAAAATTAATATGGAACCACAAAAGACCCAAATAGCCAAAGCAGTCCTGAGAAAGAACAATAAACATAGAGGCACACAATTCCTGATTTCAAACTTTATTACAAGCTATAGTAATCAAAATAATATTGTTTTGACATAAAAACAAACACATAAGCAACTGACACAGAATTAAGGCTTGAGAAATAAGACCACAATTAATGATTAATTATGATCAATGATATATGACAAGGGATCTAAGAATACACAGTGCAGGGAAGGATAGACTTTTCAACAAATGGTGCTAAGAAATTTGGACATCCACGAACAAAAATAAGAATGAAACCGTACCCCTGTCTTACTCTGCTCACAAAAATTAACTCAAAATGAATTAGAGTCTTAAATTAAGACCAAAACTATAAAGCCACTAGACAAAAATCATAAGGGAAAAGCCCCTTGAACTTGGTCTTGGCAACAATTTTTTGGGTATGATACCAAAAGCACAAATAATAAAAGCAAAAATAAACAAGTGGGACTATATCAAACTAAAAAGTCTTTGCACAGCAAAAGCAACAATCAGCAAAACGAAAAGGCTCCTACAGAATGGGAGAGAAAAAACTGCAAAGCATCCATCTGATAAGGGAATAATATCTAAAATATATAAGGAACTCATATACAATTCAATGGCAAAAACAAAAATTGTGATTTTAAAAATACGATGTGAAAAAAAAAAAGGACTTGAATAGACATTTTTCCAAAGATATACAAACGGCCAATGGATACCTGAAAAGATGCTCATCAGCACTCATCATCAGGGAGATGCAGACCAAAATCACAATGAGATATCACCTCACACCTGCAGAATGGCTACTATCAAAAAGACAAGAGGCAGTGGAGAAAAAGGAACCCTCGTGCACTCTTGGTAGGAATGTAAATTAGTGCAGTCACTGTGGAAAACAGTATGGAGGTTACTCAATTAAAAATAGAAATACCACATGATCTAGCAATCCCACTTCAGTGCTTATATCTAAAACAAATAAAATCACTATCTCAAAGAAATATCTGCACTGCCATTTTCATGACAACATTAACAATAGCCAAGACATGGAAACAACCTAACTATCCACGGACAGATGAATGGCTAAAGGAAATGTGTTGTATATATGTACAATGGAATATTATTCAGCCATAAAAAGGGGAAATCCTGCCTCTGGTGACATTGATAGACCCTGAGGGCATTATACTACGTGATGTATGTCAGACAGGGAAAGACAACTATTGTATGCCCTCACTTACATGTAAATTCTAAAACAGTGAACTCATAGAAATAGTGAATAGAATGGGGGTTGCCAGGGGCCAGGGAGTGAGGGAAATGGAGAGGTATAAGTCAAAAGGTACAAAATTCCAGCTATAAAATGACTAGGTTCTGGGGATCTGTACAGCATGGGGACTACAACTAGCATTCTGTATTACACACTTGCAAGTTGTTAAGAGAATGGATCCTAAATGTCATGACTACCAAAAACAAAAAAGATAATGTGAGATAATGGTTACATTAACTATTATTATGGTAATAATTTTGCAATATAAACTTGCAAATCATCATGTTGTACATCTTAAACTTAGATAACGCTATAGGTCAATAATATCTCAATAAAGCTGGGGCATCAGGGCACTTGGGTGGCTCAGTAGATTAAGTGTCCAACTCTTGATTCCAGCTCAGGTCATGATCTCACAGCTGGTGAGATGGAGCCCCACATCAGGCTCTATGCTGACAGTGTGGAGCCTGCTTGGGATTCTTTCTCCTTCTCTCTGTCCCTCGCCGGTTCTCTCTCTCTCTCAAAATAAATAAATAAATTTTAAATATATATTTTTTAAAAAATAAGTCAGAGAAAGACAAATATGATTTCATTCATATGTGGAATTTAAGAAACAAATGAGAAAAAGGAAAAGAGAGAGAGGGAAATCAGCAAACAGGCTCTTAACGATAGAAAACAAACTTGTCACCAACGGGGAGGCAGGTGGGAGAGTGACAAAGGTAAAGGGGATTAAGAGCACACTTACCATGATGACCACTGAGTAACGCAGAGAATTGTTGAATCACTATATTGTACACCTGAAACTAATATAACACTGTATGTTAACTACATTGGAATTAACATTAAAAAACTTAATTAAAAAAATAAATAAAATTGTTTTTAAAAATCCATGGTTCTCAGAGGGCTGAGAATCTTAAGCCCGGAACATACACAAGATTGAACACCTCTCCTCACCCCTAACCAGAGCTTTTTAGTAGACTCCAGTCACCTACATTTTAAGAGTCTTCTTAAGTAATTCTGAAGTAAATCTCTGATTACAAGCTACTGTCTTAAATCAGAGTCCTTTAAAGACACTGGTCTTTACAGACAATGCATTATATTCTACATGTATAGTACTGAGTGATCTAATAGGACACAAGATGAAAGCAGAGATTTCCAAAGCAGGCTTTGCCACAGAATATAAGAACACTGATTCCTGGGCCCTGCCCGAGGCTTACTGAGTCAGATTCTGTGTGGGTGTGAACCAAGAATCTGTATTTTAACAAGTGTCCAAAGTGAGCCTAGGTTCAAAGCCAGATGTGTTAACTACTATATTAGACTAGTGGTTCTCAAACTACAGCATGCAACATCCAGATTTCATCGGAGGGTTTGTTCAAACACCAGATGGCTGAGTGCCAACCTACTGAGTTTCTGATTCGGCAGATCTGAGATAGGGCAACAATTTGCACTTAGAAACACGTTCTCAAGTGATGCTGGTGGGGCTGTACCAGGGACTCCACTTTGAGAATTGTTCTTTTAATATATTAGTTACTTCAAATGGTCTTTGATACAACTAGAAAGTAGATAACTTAGGACTCCAGTCTCTGCTAAGTGTCTGAAGTGTAAGTGTTCAGAGTTATTGATTTAAAAAACAGGCTCATGTGCTTTTGATACTAGGCATAAAAAGCAAATTTCGTCTTTTCTTTAAAAAACTAAAATAAGTTACACTGTAATCCAAACTGAGGACTACTTGCCAGCATTACCTTGATTCCAAAATCAAAGACCCACTAAAAGAATTATAGGCAAATATCCCTGATGAACATGGAAGCAAAAATTCTCAACAAGATATTAGCAAATTGAATTCGACATTACATGAAAAGAATTATTCACCACGATCAAGTGGGATTTATTCCTGGGCTCCAGGGCTGGTTCAATATTTACAAATAAATCAATATGATACACCACTTTAATAAAAGAAAGGATAAGAACCATATGATCCTGTCAATGGATGCAGGAAAAGCATCTGACAAACACAGAATGCATTCTTGATAAAAACCCTCAACAAAGTAGGAATAGATGGAACATACCTCAACATCATAAAGGCCATATATGAAAGAAACACAGCTAATATCGTTCTTAATGGAGAAAAACTGAGACCCCTTCCCCTACTTATTCCCTAGGAATAAGACAAGGATGTCCACTCTCATCATTACTATTTAACATAGTACTTGAAGTCTTAGCCTCAGCAATCAGACAACAACAACAACAAAAATAAAAGGCATCCAAATCAGCAAGGAAGAAATCAAACTTCCACTATTTGCAGATGACAATATATTCTAGGTAGAAAACCTGAAAGATTCCACCAAAAAATTTCTAGAATACATGAATTCAGCAAAGTCACAGGATATAAAAATCAATGTGTAGAAATCTGATGCTTTTCTATACATGAATAATGAAGCAGCAGAAAAAGAAATCAAGAAATCACTCCCCAAAACAATAAGATACCTGGGAATAAACCTAACTAAAGAGGCAAAAGATCTATACTCTGAAAACTATAGAACACTTATGAAATAAATTGAAGAGGACACAAAGAAATGGAAAAGCATTCCATGCTCAGGGATTGGAGGAACAAATATTGTTAAAATGTCTATACTACCCAAAGCAATCTACACATTTAATGCAATCCCTATTGAAATACCACCAGAATTTTTTGCAAAACTAGAACAAACAATCCTAAAATAAATATGGAACCACGAAAGACCCAGAATAGCCAAAGGGGAAAAAAAAAAAAAAAAGCAAAGCTGGAGGCATCACAACTCCAGATTTCAAGCTATATTACAAAGCTGCAGTCATCAAGACAGTATGGTACCAGCACAAATACAGACACCTCAATCAATGGAACAGAACAGAAAACCCAGAAATGGATCCACAACTATATAGTCAACTAACCTTCAACAAAGAAGGAAAGAATATCCAATAGAAAAAAAAAAGATGGTCTTTTCAACAAATGGTGTTGAGAAAACTGGATGGTGACATGCAGAAGAATGAAACTGGACCAATGTTTTTTACATCATACACAAAAAGCCTCAAAACGAAGGAAAGTCCTCAATGTGAGACAGGAAACCATCAAAATCCTACAGGAAAAGACAAGCAACAACCTCTTTGACCTCGGCCACAGCAACTTCTTACTAGACACGTCGCTGAAGGCAAGGGAAGCAAAAGCAAACATCAACTACTGGGATTTCACCACGATAAAAGCTTCTGCACTACAAAGGAAACAATCAGCAAAACTAAAATGCAGCTGACAGAATGGGAGAGGATATTTGCAAATGATATATCATATAAAGGATTAATATCTAAAAATCTATAAAGAACTTATCAAACTCAACACCCAAAAAAGAAATAACCCAATTAAGAAATGGACAGAAGACATGAATGACACTTTTCCAAAGAGGACATCCAGATGGTTAATAGACACATGAAAAGATACTCAACATCACTCACTGTCAGGGAAATACAAATCAAAACCAAAATGAGATACCACCTCACACTTAAAATTAACAACATAAGAAAGGACAGGTGTTTGTGAGGATGTGGAGAAAGGAGAACCCTTATGCACTGTTGGTGGGAATGCAAACTGGTGTAGCCACTCTGAAGAACAATATGGAGGTTCCTCAAGAAACTAAAAAGAGAACTACTCTATGATCCAGCAATTGCAGTATTAGGTGTTTACCCAAAGGATACAAAAATACAGATTTGAAGGGTTACATACACCCCAATGTTTATAGCAGCATTATCAGCAACAGCCAAAGTATGGAGAGAGGCCAAATGTTCATTGACTGATGAATAGATAAAAAAGATGTGGTACATATACAATGGAATATTACTCAGCCATTAAAAAGAATGAAATCTTGCCATTTGCAAGGATGTGGATGGAGCTAGAATGTATTATCCTAAGTGAAATAAGTCAATCAGAGAAAGACAAATATTATATTATTTCACTCATATGTGGGATTTAAGAAACAAAACAGATGAACACAAGGGAAGGAACAAAAAGGGAAGAGAGGGAAACAAACCACAAGAGTCTCTTAATAATAGAGAACAAACTTTGGGTTGATGGAGGGAGGAGGGGTGGATGGACTAGATGGGTGATAAACTAAAGAGGGCATTTGTTGTGATGAATCACTAATTCTATTCCTGAAACCAACATCGCTTTGTATGTTAACTAAAATTTAAATTTAGAAAAGGTGGAAGAAATGAGGACTACTTTACCTATTCAATTATGAGGACTTCCAGAAATTTTCTTAGGAAGGACCTTTTGAATTATTTCAGTAAAGACTAATTGAAACTCCAGAGACCAGTGATGAAAAGATCTGAGTGCAGGTGTTACCATTTATAAATCCTGAACATTAACAAAACATACTTATTGAAGCTGCTAAGAATGTGTTATTTTTGAGCAGAACTGAATCCCAGTGTGTATCCACAAGAATAAGAGAGCTGAAAATGTACACACCACACCATTATATGAATCGACCTGTGGAATGAAGTGATTTAATGCTGTCCATCTGAATGGTGAAAGATGTATGCCAAAAGCAACAGCTTTAATATGGACAAAGTCAATAGCAAGCTCTCCTTAAAGGAAAGATCAGCCAACAGGTCTGAGGCTTCTTAAATTCATTTCCTGTTCATGAGCATGAGACCATACCATGGCTCTACATAAAGGAAATATCTGGTTCATACAAAGTTTTTTTTAAGTTATTAATTATAAATTTTTTTTAAAAGACAGAGGGATGTGGACACAGATAGGTTTTCTATCACTTGGAAATGAAATCTGGTCTGTCAAAAGAAAATTCCTATATACTACATGATTCTCAGGGTGGCTGTTACCTATCCTCTTAAACACTGAAGTCTAAATTCTTTGACAGCAGTCAGTTCAACTTAAGAACCATTTCACTGGGATCAAAAGCTTTGGTTAATCAATATATTGTGCAAGTGGTCATAAACTGACTTCTGAATAAAGACGACATCAGCCCAAATTCCTTGATATGTCTCCACCCAATTTCCAGTTAAAATGCACCAAAGACAAGCAAAAATTCAACATGGCTCTGAAACCAAGAATAACAGCCTCCCATTAATTAAAAAAAAAAAAAATCCTGGGAGTGATATCTATTAAGTACAGTGAAGGTAGAGCTAAGTTAAAAGGTCAATGTCCAGTGAATGCTTTGCTGAAAAACAACAACTAGAAGTGAGAAGTGAGAAGACATCCTCCACTTGACCTTCTATTCCAGCAGGAAGAGTGGGTACCAAAGAGAACAGGGAACAGCCCTGTACTGTGCAGCTTTGCTTCCTAAAACAACCAGGTAGCAATCCAGTATCCCCCCCTTTCTCTCATCACTTTTGGTAATTCTAATTCTGTGCAAAGAACTTTTTTCATAAGTCAGCAAGCACAATAAAGAATCTATTGGCAGGTTCATGGCCTCCCAGATGTGAAATAACCCAAGGCTGTTCTAAAGAGATCTGGGTACAGGAAGAATGCTAACATGAAGAATTTCCTTGTCTATGACTACATGTAGCCAAGTCTCTTAATATTGATTTATAACTCGGGAAAGAATGGGCCCAGCTTTGAGCGGAGAGACTTCTTTGGGGTATGGGGCCAGGGTTTTCTTCCATTTCAGCAATCAAGGGACAGAGCTTCTGAAGGTAATCAGGGGAGCCATCCTCGCCAATGGTGCTGTTTGCTCACTGCGGAAGGGCGTGTGGCTAGTGGGAGAGGCAGGGCTCGAGTCCACCAAGTCCAGCACCACTCGCCCAGCCATACTCTTACGCCTAAGCATGGAACTGTGCCTGCCTAAAAGAAAAAGCCTTTTGAAACCAGTGGAGCCACACAGCTCCATACAGGGGATGGTTTTAACTCCAAAGTCAACTCCAAAGTCAGGGCCTGCACTGTCCGATATGATGGTCAGGTGTCATAATGGGGAAAGTGCAAAAATAGAACATTTCCATCACTGCAAACATTTCTATTGGACAGTGTTGGCACACTGTCCACAAAAAATTGTGAAGTGGAAAAAAGCTTTATTACTTTTTAGTGAAAATTGAAGTAGGAATATTCTCTTCTACAAAATGTAGTCTCCACAGAGTTCTGTCATTCTGATGTCAGAATGAAATCTAGCTAAATTAAGAGTATTAGTATACATTAAGAGTGTTAGATAATAAGCTCATAATTAACTATTTCTGTGTTCCTCATTTTTAATATATTAAAGTATTAATACATTAAAACATTAAAGTAAGTACATGGATACACTGAGCTGTCCCAAATAAATTCCTTAAAAGGAATCAGGTTCTAATTACATATTCATCTACATTCCTCTATTACGCTGTCCTTGTAAAATTTCCTTGAGAAATCAACTTTCAAACTTACTTCTAAGCCGCCTCACTCAGCACACTAAACAATAAATCACTGAAATACTGGAGTATGTGTTGTAGTTACTTTAAGGCAAAATAAACCTAATTTTACCAGACAATATTCACTGTGTGTCAAAGCTAATCAAACAAAACCAGAACCCTTTTCAGAAAGAACTTATCTTTAAAAATGGAGCAAAGTGTCACACAAAGGAAACTAACAACAGGAGAATAGTGAGGATAAATGAAAATCAATATCCATCAGCTTTTGAGAGCCAAATAGGTTTCATTCTCTTATCCTTAATCAAAGTTAAATAAACCAGAGGATGTAAAGCCACAAATATAGATAGGATTGTTCCTGCCAAGGCTAATAGAACAAAGCAATTAAAACTGTCCGTAAAAGAGGAATACAAAGGCCAGGCTCTAGAAATATTTGTCTACCCAAAGTCTAAAGCACGAGGGGTGTGTGAGTTCTCTTTAAAATATGAAGTGTTGGGGTGGAGGGATGGCGCCTGGGTGGCTCAGTCAGTTAATCGTCTGACTTTGGCTCAGGTCATGATCTCATGGTTCCTGAGTTTGAGCCCTGTGTCAGGCTCTGTGCTGACAGCTCAGAGCCTGGAGCCTGCTTTGGATTCTGTGTCTCCCTCTCTCTCTGCCTCTCCCCTGCTCATTCTCATTCCCTCCCTCCCTGCCTTCCTTCCCCTGCCTCTCTCTCTCTCTCTCTCTCTCTCAAAAATAAACATAAGAAAAAATTTTTTTAATATGGAGTGTTGGCCTATAGATCAGGAACTCTGGAAATCCAAGTAGCTCATTTGGAGCCCATTTATAAGTGAAATCCCTATGTCCTGTGGAATCAATAGGAAAGTATTTAAACCATAGAGATACATTCTCAAAAAGAAAAGGACAGACTATGGCTGCCGCAACCCCTAGAGTTTAGTGAGCAAGTCAGAATACTCCAAGATAGAATAGAGTTCACAGTCCACACTCACAGGTGCTTATTCAGAAAAAGGCTGGCCCAAGTGAGAAAAGCAGGATGGCACACAAATCATCTAGAGCCCATCCTCTGGGGAAACCTAATATAAAATTTGCTTAGTGGGAAGTGCCACCCATTAAACGTGCAGGCGTCTCTGAGAATGCCTTAGAGTTTTCCTACTTGGAAGGAAAACTTCCTTCTGTTTCAGGGGGATGGAGTGAGGTGAACTAGTATTTGGGATTCAGGGACTAAAAAGTGGTGGCAGCAATCACAGAACAGGCAGAGTCACCCCGCTGTCCATGCAACGTGGTAGGACCAGGAGCTTCCTTTCTTCCCAACAGCACCAGCCATCTGAAGGCATCCATCTGTGAGCTAGAGCATGAAAACTAACCCAGTCTCTTTTTCTAATATATTTATTTATTTGGGGGGGGGGGTGAGGAGGAGCAGAGAGAGGGGGAGACAGAGGATCTGAAGCAGGCTCTGCACTTAGAGCAGAGAACCCCGTGTCGGGGCTCGAACTCATGAGCCATGAGAGCATGACTTGAGCTGAAGCTGGACGCTCAACCGAGTCACCCAGGCACCCCAAAACTAACCCAGTCTTTATGGGAGTGAAGGGAAGATGCTGAAGCCACATATCTTCATTGTTCCCCAATACCTATGATTGTACTTCAGGTTCTTGTGGCTCACAGAAACAAGAATGTAAAAGAAACCAGAATAAGGCTAAACAATAATCCAAAAGTAGTAATTGATATATCTTTGAACACTGTGCCAACTGTTGTTTTCATACAGTGTTCTCAAACTGTTAGTAATGTCAAAGTCCCATTAATGATTCCAAAAAGTTTATCCCAACAATTCAGCCTGAGAAGGAAACAGCCAGCTTAATGCTCCATGAAGACATAATCAAGGTTCTATCGTATGCCCAATAGACAGCTTTGTGGCCATAAACATTTGTAAATGTGTGCCTCGAAAACCTTCATCTTCCAATGATACTAACAGTCACCAATTTTGGCCAACACTGACTTTGCAAGATATTTCTCCCCATCCATCCTAGTCCTCAATTGGCCATATCTAGTTTTGAACTGAAGTTTGCTTCATTTTTAGTCTCTCTTCTGTACCTTCAGCTTTGTTCTCACCTCCATTCCCAGCCCTCAATAAAAACATGATTCTTATTTTAAAAGAAAACAGAGAGGTACTCCCTTAACCCCAACTACTACTTTTTCTCTTCCCCCCTCTTTGTCCCCTCTACCACCCTCTCTTTTTAAGGCCAATAATATTGAAGTAACAGTTTGTGTTGTTTTTGCATCCTTATATGATGTACTATGGCTTCTGCCCTCACCACTCAAAATTTTGAGAAAATATCACTTTCCTCTAAATAAGAACATTTCTCTGTCTTTATCTTATTGGATAAGGAATTTTACATTGTTACTTACTATTTTTTGTTTGTTTGTTAATATGCCCTACTCATGACATCATGTTCTTGATTCTTCACCAGCTTTCTGACAGCTCTTTCTCAGGCATCTTTGCAAGATCCTGTTCCTCTGCTTCTCTGGAAACGTTGGCGTACCTCTGAGTTCTTTGTTTAGTCCCTTTCTACTCTCCTTCTGCTCACTCTTCCTAGGCCAGCTTTTTCACACCAGTGAATCCCACAGACATTTGCAGGCTGATGACTCCTTAATATGCATCCTCATTCCAGAACATCCTCCCACACTCCAACTGACCTATATATAATTTAAGGACCTCAAATGTTAACATATTCCAAATCCAACTTATTATTTCCTACCTTGAGCATGCCACTAAATCTTGCTGAGAACACTTTCCAATAGATTCACATCCATTCTCTCTTCTCCAGTATCCACTGTCACGTACTTAGTTCTGGTCATCTCCCCTAAACAATTGCAAGAATCCCTATCTCTAATCTTATTTCACTTCTCTGCACTCTCTCCAATGTAGCCTCCCATAGTGATCTATCTGGAAAAAAAACTGTGGAAATCCTTTCAATTGTCAAGAACTGGGAGGGAGGAGACAAACTCAGATTTGTCTGCACACTCCACAAGACCCCCCCAATCTGGCTTCTGCCTCATGCATGAGCAAGTCCTCCATTATTTACCAACCAAACCACTTAAAGTTCCTAGAAAACACTGTATTATTTTATGTCTTTTCATATTCTATTTTCACTGATTAAAATGCCCTCTTCCACTACCTATCCATAAAGTTAACTCCTTTTTATTTTTCATTATCAAGTCTCAGAAGGTCCTGTCTTAGTCACACACACACACACACACACACACACACACATCACCACCAGCAGAGAGTTGGTGTGCCCTCATATATGCCATTCTCTCTGCACCTTGTGCATGAGATAACAGTCATCACATTAAACACTATTCATTTATGACACAGCTGCTGGACTTTGTGCTCCTTGAGGACAGAGTCAGCACCATAATTATCTTTCTATACTAATGTCCAGTGTGCCTGACAGATAGACAATCCTCAATAATGAAATGAATAATGAAAAGAAAAATGAATGAGGACATATGGCCATGAGAAATGAAGAATGAACTAAAGAACTGGTTTACTCCTAAGTGCAAAGTATTTAAATACAACTTAACTATATTTCCTAACCAGTGAATCTCCTTTATTCATTCATCCATGCAACAAATGCTTATTGACCACCCAATACACACAAAAGGCCATCACACAAGAAACAAAGTGCTAGTAACAGAGACTTCTCTCTCAGCTTTCTCAAATCACTGCAAACCCCAATAATGCAAGAGTCTTGCTGGTCAACCCCACACATTCTATTTCCAGTGGTCATACACAAATAGGTAGAAAGATGACCCTATGGTGGTTAAGCATTATACTTGACCTTCTTTAACATATCCCTTAGCTCATTCCTTCTTCCTTGACACACTCACCTGCTCTTTTCATTTTGAATTTGGAGTTAACCATTACCTGTATAAACATCTACATTACAATTCCATTATTATGCCAATTCTATTTCCAAAAGTTATAGCCTCAACATGAAAAAAGCCCCAAATAATTTGGCTTTATCCAACTCATATCTCCAAACAGGTACCAAAGCAAATCAACATGAATAAAAATTCACAGTGGTCCAAGATGAAAGATAGATCTTTACATCACATAAACAAATACTTTTCAATGAAAAATAAAGCCTTTAACAGGCCTAAAACATAGCAGAACACTTATATAATTGTACAGAGAAGGCTATTTTAGCATAATGTCGAAGCAAAAACTATAAAAGAAAAGATTGATAGAGGTGACTATCTAAACATTTAAGGCTTCTTTACATTAAAAAAAAGGAAATGCCCACTGAAAAAATGTTTTACATCATATGAAAAGCCACTGACATCCTAAAAGTTTAAAAGAATTATATATGAAAGATATAGCTTAAACAAATAAAAGTAAACCTACAAATAACCATCCTAATAGAAAAATGATTAATGAACATGAACAGAAATTTACATGAGAAATACAAATGGTCAATGAGTATAAGAAAAAGTTATAATTCACCTTTCAAAGAAATGATCAGCGAACACTCAGTATTAATAAAGCATGGCACTTTCAAGTGCTGTGATCATGAGTTTCAATATGGAACAATCATCCTGATCCTTCAGGAGGACTCTGATATCATCTATCAAAAACCAAACAAGCATACTCTTTGACCTAGCAATTCTGCCTCAAGATACTTATCCTGGGGAAATCATCAATGACTTATACTAAGACAAGTATATGAGGACATCCGTTACAACAATGTTTATAACAGAGAAATTGAAAGCCAAACTAAGGTTCCAAGAAAGGGGATTATTTAAGTAAATAATATAGTTGAAGGATGAAATGTGTCCTACTATTAAAAAGTCCCACTTTAGACTTACTTGCCAGGAATACTGAAGACAAAATACCCTGAACACCCTTCCAGTACAAAGTCATCTAAAACTGCTGAGTATGTGTACACATATGCAACACACACACACACACACACACACACACACACACACACCTGCCTTCATAGATGCAGAGTCAAGTAGGCCAAAAAAAAGTCATGAACCTCTTGGAAAGCAAAACACTTTAGGAAATAAGTGAAGATAAAAGAACATCGAACCTGGTAACCAGTTACATACCAATCTCAGGTGACTTCTAATTTTGACTTTCACAGACAGAAAGCAAGTGAAAAATGGAAGTCAGATCAAAAACCTCTACAAAAACTTGAGACATCCCACCCACAACAGGTGACTTGCAGGGGAAAAAATACTGAATTCCCAAAGAAAAAGTTCCTAGAAGCGTGAGATCACATTTAAAAAAATCACATACACATGACGAAGCCAGCCAACACATAGAAGAATCATTAAAAGCAAGTAGAGTCACACCTACAAAATCCATTGATAGTGGAATTATCTGATACAACCTATAAAATAAAAATGTTTCATATGCTCAACAAAGAGGATGTATTAAATGTATGATATATTAAAGGTGTGATATATTTAAAAAATGATCATGCAACTCTGAAAAAGATTAGTTTCCAGAAATGAAAAACACAGTATTTCAAACAAGAAACTCAAATGAGTGAATGAAATACCAGATTAAATGCAACCAACAGGAACATTAGTAAATGGGACCATTACTACAAAGAAATAAGACAGAATAGAAAACAGAAACAGGCAGATGAAATTTGAAAGTGAGGTCAGAGGTACGAAGGACGGCGAAAAAGTTTCAAACATTTAAATGGAGATCGAGAACCAGAAGACCGACAGTAAGGAATAAAGTGTTATTCAAAGAAATAATGCACAAAAATGCCCCAGAATGGGTGATAGGCTTGAATTCTAAGATTCAAGAAAGAGCAAAATCAAAAAGAAATCCACACCAAAACAGAGCATTTATTGACACAAAAATGTTTGATATATTCCTAAAGTTAAAAACACACACACAAAGTAGTATATGCTCTAGGGTCATTTTTAAAAAGTGTGGGTTTACAGACGTGTACCTCCTTAGAAGAACTGGGGGGTTGGGAGTGCAATTGAGGGAGAGGGCAGAGGAAAAGAGAGAGAAAGAGAGAATTGCAAGCAGTCTCCATAATCAGTGCAGAGCCTGATGCGGGGCTCAATCCCACGGCCCTGGGATCATGGCCTGAGCTGAAATCAAGAGTCAGACACTCAACTGACTGAGCCACCACACAGGCACCCAGGAAGAACTGTCTTTTAAATTGGTTAGTTTATGCTTATTTTTAAGTGGAAAAATTTTTTATTTATGCTTTTTAATCTTTTTCAGGGATTCTGAACTATATATTTATCACTTTTATAAGAAGAAAAGTTACTAAAACTTTTTAAAATAATGCTGACCATATTTATGTATTTGAGTACATGAAGAAACACACCAAAATGTTAACAGCTAATATTTCTAGTTTGTAAGAACTTGAATGATTTTTACCTACAGTTTCCAATCCATGAAACAACAAATTATATGTATAAATATAGATGGAATAAAAGAGTTGGTATTTTAACAGTGGTTTTATTATAGATGCTAAGTTGCTACATGATTTATGATTTTTATATTTTACAAATTTTCATTTGTTATTTTATTAAGGTTGTTTACCTTTTATGCATTTCCATTTGTTGTTTTGAAATACAGAAATAAATTAACATATGCCTATGGATATGTAGGTGAAGCAGGTGTCTTAGAATTCTGGTAGAACTTTGTGCAAGTAAACGCCATTTTAAAATCATCAAAATTGAAAACAAATATGCGGCATATCCACGCATTTATATGCAGTGTTTGTAGAGACTTATAATGTTATGGGAAAGTGTAGCCTTTAAATGTTAATTTTTTACAGCACACCACAATAATGTGTGCAGAGCTCATAAGCAATCTGCAAGGGGATAACTGGCAGAAATAATAGAAGAATGTTAACAGTGGCTATCCCTGGTGGTGCAGTTTCCTTCTTGCATGAATATCAGGGGAGGGAGAGAACAAGAGGGCCAGTCAAGGTTTCTCAATGTTGACACACATCTGGCCCCAATTTTGAGTCTTGGGAATCAGAGCAGTGGAAACAAGAACCAGGAAAATAAGACAGGAACCAAAACCACCTATCTTAAGACACATTAAAATTTTACAATTATTGGCAGTTAGAGGGGAAAAGCCAACATTGACTAGGGTCTTTCAATATAAGGAGAAAAGACCAATGAAACCAAGAAAAAGGGGCAAAGCTAATAATTCATGGCAGCTGTCACTTCTTTAATGACATCGAAATCCGCATCAGATACACCATTTGTGTGTTGGTATATAATGTCTTCGAACTAGAAAACAGATTTTAATCTCTAATTTATTCAGGAATAAAGATTCAGCTCAGTGGCAACACACTTTCATGAGACTTCAAATATGTATTATTATTAGCTAATGACAGGAAAACCTCACACTGCCTGGTTGAGTTCACACAAAATGTCATGACTCCCCCCTCTCTTCCTACAAGCAGATCCCTAGCCAAAGAATAGGAATACAAAGTCTCAGAACAAAACTTTTAATTTATTCTATCCAGTCTTTCTCTGATCTCTCAAGAAGTGATTCTGCAGTGCTTTCCAAATTCACAGCAGACCTGATGTATAAACATCAAATCATCAAAGACAGTTCAAGAGAGCACTTTGCTTCCAGAAACATTACAAGCGAAAACTAAGAGCTTCTACACCTGCAAATAATAAACTTCAAAGGCAACCCCAAACTAGGCTGGCATTTATCATCAGTGCAAATAAGTGTATGTGTGTATAATCAATCGACCAACTATAGTTTACCTAGTCTTCTTTAGCCCTGAATTCCTGTATACTGTCCTAGAACTTTTAAGTGTGCTGTGCATAAAATTAATAGCATCTCCCAATTGGAAGGAAATTTCTGAGGTCATCTTGTTCTACCTCTTATCCAATGCTTTAATCTCATCTACATTCTCCCATAGCTGCTGTAAACTTCCAATGATGGGAAGCTCACTACCTTACAAAGCCAGCCATAAAGTCCTTGGGCAGGCTGCTCACTAGAAATTCTCTCTTGGTGTATGTAGTTCAAGTCATCCTGACTGACAAGCCCATCCATGGGATCCAACTGCTCTTCTGTAATTGAACTGAATCTCATCCTTCAAACACTTGAAGGTGTAGCAGGCAGACGAAGTAGTGATCAGGTCATCCATTTCTTTCCTTCTTTCCTTTCTCACGATGCATTTCGCAGATCCTTCAGAAAACTCCTTTTCACTCTCCAATCAGAACACAGCTATTCTCAAAGGGTGGCACCTAAAACTTCTGACAGTACAGTACCCTTGCTGGATGGTTCTGCCCACACCAAAATATGGTGAAACCAAGCTCTCACTTGTACTCATGTTAATTTTCATATATAAGGTGTTTAGAGAACATAACTGCAATGAAATAAAGTCTACAATTTGGTAGAATCGCCATTTCAAATGGGCCCAGCTTTGGAAAATGCTATTACTATGAACCTAAGAATTATAAAAATTAGACACCTGAAATCCATTGTTTCTTTAAGAACACGTGGCCCACATTTTTCTGATAAATGCCAGGTCATGGATTCTTCCCAGATTGCATGAATGGGAACCACTGTCAGAGGGCCTGGGACTTTGCATCTTAAATACACTCTCTGGTGATTGCGATACAAAGTAGTGAGAACCGATGCCCTACCCTATGACTGCTCAATTATTATGCCTTTGCCACACACCAATCTCCCTTACCCTCTACCTCCTGTCAGTCCAGAAAGGCAGAAACGAAAAGACCAGTACAATCTAAACTGGTTTCAGCTAATGGCTAACTTGGAATCGATTAGAACCAAGTAATGGTGATCTCTTCTCAGTTCCAGTCCAAGGTTGTCCTAAAAAGAGAACAGTATCTGGGATGCAGTAGGAGAATGAGGAGAGGGGCTGACTATTAGATGGGGCTAAATTGGGGGAAATAAATAGCCTAAAGCAATTGTTTAGTCACACTTGATCCTTGGAGGTAAGTGGTAAAAAGCTGAGAAACTGCTCGATTTGAAGGAATCTACCAAAAGAGGAGAGAAAGAAGGAAATCCCAAGGAACAGAAAAAGGGGGTTCCTGTGACTGTACAGGACACACCAGTTGGATTCAGCCTGTAGCTTCTGCGAAGGTTCCGTGGTTTCACTCTTAGAATTTTGTCACTGTTTTCTTATATTCAAACTAAGCTCTATGCAACTGAGAAGACATTCTTCCCCAGGTAAGCAAACGCAACATCAAAGTAGTTGATGTCCACGTTTGTGGCAACATGGACAAAAAAAAAAAAAAAAAAAAAAAAAATCCAAGAATCATTTTTATATGCAGGGGTGAGTTCTTTCCTCCACTATCAAGAAGAAATCCTAACACTCAACACAAAATGTGCCCATACAATTCTTTCTGTTGTTTTGGGTCCTGGTTTTTTAAAACTACATTTCATTCTACTGCCAAATACAGATGCAAACTGCAGACAAAACATCCTACCACAAAACTAAATCTGAAAATGCCCAGGACCAACAAATCCACAATAAAGAGGCTAAATTCCAAACCCAAAATGGTAAATGTAATAATGATGACCCTTACCATGTGGTAAAAGATGAATCCAATTAATGTTACCTTAAAAAGAATTTTAGTTAACTCCTCTCTTTCCTGTTATAATTACCCATGATAGGCCTCAAAAGTCAGCAGTTTGGTGGAGACATTTTCTGACCAATGTACTATGTCACCCTGTGTGAACTCTATGAACCAGGCATTAGTGGATTCCATAATCTGTCAAACATTTACAATTACAAGGGTATCAATAAAACTGGAATTGTCAAACGGGTACTTTCTAGATTGCTCTGATTTTAAAATACCAACAGGGGGAGGAGTGGTGGATCTAGTGACTCAGAAAAATGACATTCTCTTAAATCATGAGGCTGGAAAGGACCTTAAAGATTATCTAGTAAATCTCCCCTACCCTCCATTCCCTCCTCCAAACAACTCAGTTGTCAAGCAAATCATGATCAAGGGCAATTTCAACATATTCAAAGTCTGACCTCTCTGCTTAGCCCCTCATTACCCAGAATTTCCCCCATGACACTTCAAAATCCCCCTTTCTAACTGGAATTGGACACACCTACAGCTGTTCTCACATATGACAATCTGGTCTTGGATCAAGTTACCCAGCTTCCCACCCCTCCATTTCCCTGGCTCATCAGCCCTGTCCAGTCTAAATGCTATGGTCCACCCCCTGAGCTCCAGACACACCTGTCTGCTACGCTCCTTTCTGCCCTTTAAC
Organism: Cryptoprocta ferox; assembly: GCA_028646485.1. Classification (NCBI taxonomy): domain Eukaryota; kingdom Metazoa; phylum Chordata; class Mammalia; order Carnivora; family Eupleridae; genus Cryptoprocta; species Cryptoprocta ferox. The sequence goes on along the minus strand of CM053568.1, from coordinate 21,688,020 downwards.
ACCCTAATTCTGATTAAACTCCAAATTGCTGTTCTGCTCCCATTCACAGCCCCCAGGGGTCCCATGGAGAAAACATAAGGACAAGATGAAGACGTCACTACTAATCAATGTATTATAATCTCAGCAGAGCCCCCAACAGTAGCCGTTAATGCTGCCACTTCTCTCTGCTCTCTTTCATTTCTCATGGAATTTCTTTTAAGCCTCTAATGCTTTCAAATAAACTCCGTAACTTTTGCATCCTTCATGGAGAAGTCAGCATCAGGCAAGAACCCTCTTTAAAATTCTGCCCCTCCCCTCCTGCTCTCCTCTACAGCCCATCACTGGAATAATCTGGGCCATTCTTTCACAAATCTTCTCTGGCTTACCCACCACATACACCCTAGACCACTCCTTTCAAATGCACACTAGAAGCACCAGAAGCACACTAGAATCACCAGGTGGCCACCCTGTTATGGGCTGAACTGTGTCCCCCAAAGATCCAAACTGAAGTTCCAAACCCCACTAACTCAAAATCTGCCCTTATTTGGACATAGGGTCTTTAAAGAGGTAATTAAGTTAAAATGAGGTCATCAGAGTGGGTCCTAATCCAATATGACTAGTGTCCTTTACGGGCAAAGGAAATCTACACACAGACATGTACCAAACAGAGGAAAGATGTGAAGATACAGGGAGATGACCATCTACAAGCCAAGATGAGATGCCTCAGAAGAAACCAACCTTCCAACACTTTGATCTTGAACTTCAGGCTTCCACAATTGTGAGAAAACTTTCCATTGTTTAAGCCACCCAGTCTGTGGTATTTTGTTATGGCAGCCTAGCAAATTCATACACTTCCTATGCCCTCCTCGCTCGCTCTTATTCCTCCATCTTGGTGAATGTTTGGTGATTCCACTATTACTCCTCATCCTCCTAAATATCTTTCACATCTGCCTCCTTCCCTCCAAACCCACTATCACTGTCTTAATTCAGGCCCTCATTATCCCCCCTAGGATATACCAGTCGCTTCCATTTACCACCATTTCTCCTGGCTGTGTGGAGAACCACCTTCCTGAAATAGCAATCTAGCAGGCCAACACTGTTTTAAGCCCTTCCACAGTTCCCTACTGCCTCAAGCCCAACCTCCTGGAGTGAACCATACGGAGTCTTCCTGCTACTTCCTGCTGCAGCTAAGCTCCAGAACTTTGGATCCACTCAGAATCCCCCTAACACATAATGCTGACCCAGGCAACTGTCTGTGCACATTCACTTGTCTCAAGGAGGGGAATACCCTCCCTGTCCAAGCTCTATGCCTGGCAAACACCTACATCAACCTTCCAGTCTCAGCCTCAGAATCACTTCTCCATGAAACTTGTATGACCCTCCTCCCCACCCAGATTAATTACTACCTGTTCTGTGCTGCCTCTGAAACTTAAACATACTTTGCATTGCATTGTGACCATACTTTGGCAGGTGTCACAAACACAAATACCCAGAGGACCAACCAGGTATCATAAATCCATGAAGTATGTAGTATAAACACATCTTAAATTTTCATGATACAGAAACCATTATGCACTAAAACCAGTCATAATGACTCCTGGCTGTCTTATCTTTTAAAACCTTGTACTGAATAAACTGCATATGGAGCTAAATTCACTTAGCACAGAGACAGACAGCTTTGCAGACTCTACCCAAAGGCATAAAATGTCATGGATTTCATTTCTCTTCCTTCTACTCCCTCAAGTGAAAAAACTACAGAACATACCCGTGGGTATTCCCATAGCCTGAATACCTGTGGTTCTTAGACTGATCCATGTTCATGCCACCCTCGCTGGGACTGACACTTAAAGCACACAGATACACACTTACTAACTACAAGGAAAGGATGCAATGTTGAGTTGTAGGACCTTGAACTCACTAATACTCATTTTTTATGAAAGTATTTTGTTACAAATAACATTCACAGGCAATATCTTGAAAGGTACCGAGTCCATTATTCCATGAGGAATGTGGAAGGTCTCTCCTCAGACAGAGCCACACCAGCAAAGAGCTACTTGTCTAAACTGTCTTGCTTTGACTCCCATAGGGTTGCTTTTCTGAGATAAGCTTTGGCATTATGTCATTGACCCATGTTGAGCAACATTATTTTTTTTACTCCACTGTTACATTCATTATAAAGATTATGCTTGGAGACACTGTTAATTATACTAACATATCTAATGTTTCAAGAGCCATAGATAAAATCTTCTCTCCTCCCAGTGCCATAAAGTTATGCTCTCTGTTGTGTCCTTATTCTCACAGGCTGTCTGGATCATATAGCTGAAAGTGTCCTCTCTTTGTATCAACTACTAGGAAGAATAGTGAATGTGTGGTCCTTTTCTAATACATGGATAGGACCCTGAAGTGGATCCTCCATCTTGGTTTCTGCTTAAACTCACACGCTCTTTTTCCTGTCTGCAGTTCCATCTCATGCTTGCTAAATTTCCTTATCGTCAGTAGGGAAACGCACAAGTAACGAACACAGTATTTTCATTTTGTTCCCACTGCTCCAGCTTGTCAGTTTTCCAAAGACAAGGCCTCTCTCTCACCCATTTTATATCTCCAGAGTCTAATAAGCAATCATTTATTGTCAAATTGAATTATATCACATGTGATTACTTCCAGTTTTAGACAAAATTATAAACTACCTCCTTCTTAAGGAAGGTCACATAATTTCCCCAAAAGAATAAACATGGTCCATGTCCTCCATACCAATGACATCTAGAAGGCATTATGGGGTCTATTTTGAAGAAAACAAAGTAAACAGGTACAGGTATGAACACTACATAATTTTTAATTATTTGCTACCCATGTTTAGAATATTTGTTCCATTTCCTAGTAGTTAACCAGTTCTTTTACAGAAAGATATTAACTAGGAATATTCCACAATCAGCTGATACAGTGAATGCAGTTAAAACCAAAATCTGTGCCCTCAAAGGGTAGAAGACTCAGGGGAACCTCAAAAAGCTCTTCTCCGTTAGGATACAAAATTGCAGGGGAGTGAAAATATCACAACAAAGGAGAGAAGTAGATCCACTAGTGAGGTCAGATCAATTCCACTCAGTGTCATCCAGGACTGATTATTAAAGCTTGGTGTTTTAACATTTTCCAAGTTCGACAAATCCATATTTATACACATTTCAATCTTTAAATTTTTCTGAAATTCAGCTGGTAGCAGTGGGAAGTGTTCATTGTTTTTGGAAATCATACTAATCATTTCTCACCACTAGTCGTAAAAATCGTCCTTATTTTTTGAGGTAGTAAATTCTGTAACTAGGAATCTACTCCAAAAACTCATCTGAAATGCAGAAAAAGCCTTGTACACAAGGTGCTCACTGAAGTGAGGGGTAGAGCTACTGATGGAATTAAGGTCACCTCTCATTATGATATACTATTAAGACCAAGGACAGCATATTCATTGTACCCAACAGGATTCTGACCTTATAAAATGGACAAAGAGATTAGGAGCAAATATCTCATAAAAAGTTGACAATTGCTATCTCCAGGTGGGAACTATAGCTAGTTTTTTCCTTCTTTATATTTTTCTTTGATTTCTACAATGAACACATATTACTTATGTAATTTTAAAAGTTTTTTTTAGAGGGGTGCCTGGGTAGCTCAGTGTGATAAGGGGCCAGCTCTTGATTCGGCTCAAGTCATGATCTCAAAGTTCATGAGATAGAGCCCCATGAGGAACTCCATGGTGACAACGTGGAGCCTGCTTGGGATTCTCTCTCTCTCTCTCTCTCTCTGCCCCTCCCCCCCAATATCTCTCTCTCTCTCAAAATCAATAGATTAAAAAAAGAGACACTTAAAAAAAAAAGAAAATGGTCAGTAGAGGCACAAAAATAGACACATAGATCAAGAGAACAGAACACAGTCCCCAGAAATAAACCCATGCTTATATGGCCAATGAATCTACAACAAAGAAGGCAAGAATATACAGTGGGGAAAAAGATAGTCTCTTCAACAAATAGTGTTGGGAAAACTGGACAGCTTCATGCCAAAGAATAAAACTGGACCACCTTCTTATACCATACACAAAATAAACCCAAAATAAAGACCTAATGTGAGACCTGAAACCATAAAATTCCTAGAAGGAAACCTAGGCAGTAATCTCTTCAACATCAGTCATAGAAACACCTTTCTAGATATGTCTCCTGAGGCAAGGGAAACAAAAGCAAAATTAAACTACTGGGACTACACCACAATTAAAAGCTTTTTGCACAATGAAGGAAACAATCAACAAAAGAAAAAGGCAACCTACTGAATGGAAGAAGATATTTACAATGATATAACCAAAAAGGGGTTAATATCAAAACTATATAAAGAACTTACACAATTCAACACAGACAAAACAAATAATCCCATTTAAAAATAGGTAGAAAATACAAATACACATTTTCCCAAAGACTAAAGACGACCAATAGACACATGAAAAGATGCTCAGCATCACTTATCATCAGGGAAATGCAAATCAAAACTACAATGAGATATCACCTCACACCTGCCAGAATGGCTAAAATTAAGAACATAAGCAATAACAAGTGTTGGCAAGACTCTGGAGAAAAAGGAGTCCTGGCACACTATTGGTAGGAAGGCAAACTGGTGCAGCCATGATGGAAAACGGTATGACATTCCTCAAAAAATTAAAAACAGAACTACTGTACTATCCAGTAATTCTACTACTGGATATTTATCCAAAGAAAACAAAAACATGAATTAGAAAAAATATATGCATCCCTATGTTTACTGCAGCATTACTTACAATAGCCAGAATATGAAAGCAACCCAAGAACCAATACACACAGATGAATGAATAAAGAAGATGTGGATGTGCTGTGTACACACACACACACACACACACACACACACAATAGTACTCAGCCATAAAAAAGAATGAAATCTTGCCACTTGCAACAACATGGATCAATCTAGAGGGTGTAATGCTAAGTGAAATAAGTCAGAGACAAATACCACATGATTTCACTCATCTGTGGGTTTTAAGAAATTAACAAAGAGACAAAAAACCAGACTTTTTAATATGGAGAACTAGTGGCGGCCAGAGGTGAGATGGTTGGGGGATGGGTGAAATAGGTGAGGGGGATTAAAAGTACATTTATTGTGATGAGCACTGAATACTGTATAGAATTGTTGAATCATTATATTGTACACTTGAAACTAATATAACACTGTATGTTTATTATACTTGAATTATAAAATTAATTAACTTTTTCTTTTTAAAGAAAATGGTCAGTAGAAACAAAAATACACTTGTTAACTCTAGGCAGAAGTAGACCATAAAATAGACCATAATGAAAACAGGCCATAAATTAACATGATTAAATGGAAAATGGGGAACTGCAAAACATGAGTGGGTTTGTTATTTAAATATTGCCATAATGCAATGGTTTCATAATGTCTGGCTTCAGAAAAATTTTAAGCATTTTAGAGACTATTCTAATCAGTATTTTTACATTAAAAACATATTTTAGAAGAGTTGAACAGTTTTAAATACTTTAAGATATGTTTATTAAAAAACTTTTACTAGCTGAGTTATTCTACTAACAAAATGGGATGAAAAAGGAAAGGATCTAGGTAGGTAAATAATTAGGTAAGGGCATTTTCCTTTGTATTAGAATAAGCCCCAAATAGTCCACTTATGTCTGTTATAACAATGGACATGCTTAAAACTTTTTTCCAAAATTAATGGAATGTTAAGTATGTTTTACAGTAACTCTTACAGGAATAATATTTTTAGTCATGAAACCTGAGCTGATCCTTGTTCCTAAAGAAGGTATTCAACAAGGTCTCTAATTCCTGAATCAGATAAGAATTTGTGATTTGTGGTCCTCCACTCTGAGCTGGCCAAATGCTTAAAGAGTTGCTAAGACTGCATTTCCCAAGGTCAAGGTGACAAAGACCTACATGAGGGTTGACATTCCCTTGAGCAAGCAGAGATGTTCAAATGATGCTCCCAATTCCGAAGATAAAACTCCTCCAGGGAGCTTTAGATTTCCGTCTACCCAGCTCCTCTCTCAGAGCCATCCAGAATGCCTCTCCTTAGAACACCAGGGGTGCATGGGAACACTCTGTGCCTCTCCTTGGCTTTGTCTGCGTTGAACTTAACCTAACTCCCTAACTCCAAACCCTTCTGACCTAGCCTATTTCTAGTACTAGCCTTGAGCAATACCTGTGCCTGTTACCTGCCTGGACTTAACCTCAAACCGGATCCCAAACACCAACTGCACACCCTACCCCAGCCTTGTCCCAGATCAGGAGCCCTGAGGTCCTGGCCAGGCTTCCATACGGTATCAGCTTAAGGGGAAAATATTCAACAGCATATAAAGGAAAAGGAGCTGATGAATTAGCACCAAAACACACTAAGTAAAATACCCACAGTTACCTGGACTTCTTGAATAAATATTTATCATGAATGAGGAATTAGGTAAAGCTCAAACAGAAAAAGCATGCATCTTATCTTTTTTTCCTCAAATATATTTTACTCAAAAATAAGAACAAGTGATATAAAGCACTGCTAAGTGAAATGAAAGACTTAAAATTATTTTGAAATTACAAAAAATGTACTTTAATCAACTGACTTAATATTTGTGTAAGGAAAACAGAGTTGTCAAGTACTTTTCATCTGTTTCACATAAGACCCATTCTTTACCAAATATTCCTTAAACCTGGAATAGTCATTAAAACTGAATTAGACCTCCATGTGATTCCTTAGCCCTTTAAATCTCCTTGAAATAACATCACTCACTGTCCAACGGGTTTTTATAAAATGTGGATTATATATAACTTATATAGTGCACATTTCCCCCAAAGCAAACACTCAGCATATAAACCAAAGATAATGATTTTTCATCTTCATGGACTTTCAAAGGTTAAAAAAACAAATTTAATTTCAAGTGTGGGCAAACTGCAAACCAGGATGTTAAAGCCCTAGGGATCTGCTCAGGAAAGTCCTAATCTTTGCCCACCCTTCCATGCTTCCAGAAGCTTTTGCTGTGTTACCCAAAGCCTTACCTTACAATACACATAAAGATGTAAATACCTGGAGTTCTCCCACACTTAGCTGGAGCCTGTCACACTAAATTAGCTCAATGGCATGGGGCCATCAATTCTTTGAATATTAAACAGCCAGAGCAAAGTTGCAAATAAGAAGTCCAGAGTCACTGAATAAGAGAATGATTAGTGCAATAGATTCCAAGTCCTCTGTTTTTTACACTTGAGTACAGTGGACAATGTTACATTAGTTTCACGTGTACAACACAGTGATTCAATTTCTCTATTGGTTATAGGATATGTTCACAAGGGTAGATACCATGTGTCACTATACAATGCTATTACAGTATCACTGACTATATTTCCTATGCTGTACCTTTCATCCCTGTGACTTACTCATTCCATAACTGGAAGCCTGTATCTCCCACTCCACTTCACCCATTGTGCCCATCCGTCCACCCCCTTCCTCTGACAACCACCAGTTTCTTCTCTGTATTTACAGGTCTGATTCTGCTTTTGTTTGTTCATTTGTTTTTAAGGTTCTACTTTTGAGTGAGGTCAAATGGTATTTATCTTTCTCAGTCTGACCAAGTCTTCTATTGTTTTTATTTATTTATTTTTTATGTTAATGTATTATTGAGACAGAGAGAAGCAGAGCATGCCTGGGGCAGGGGCAGAGAGAGAGGGAGACACAGAATCCAAAGAAGGCTTCAGGCTCCGAGCTGTCAGCACAGAGCCTGACGCAGGGTTCAAACCCACCATGACCTGAGCCAAAGTCAGACACTTAATTGACTGAGCCACCAAGGCGCCCCCTATTGGTTTTGTTTTTTTTTTTTAGTTTTTTAATGTTTACTTATTTTTGAGAGAGAGAGAGAGAGAGAGAGAGAGAGAGCGCGAGCAAGCAGGAGAGAGGCAGAGAGAGAGGGAGACACATAATCCGAAGCAGGCTCCAGGCTCTGAGCTGTCAGCACAGAACCCAACACAGGACCCGAATCCACAAACTGTGAGATCATGACCTGAGCCAAAGTTAGACGTTTAACTGCCTGAGCCACCCAGGTGCCCCCAAGTCATCTATTTTAAGACAAGGACCTTATGGCCTGGAAAGTGTGGGTACTGTCAAAGGCCCCATGGGCAGTGGTGGCAAAACAGGCACTTGCATCCTGATCTCCCATCTGTCTCATTTAGTTTCAAACTTACTTTATGGATTTCCATTTGATTTTTTTTAAAACTCTTCACACAGCTTAAAAAAAAGGCTGAGCCAAGAACCCTAAAATACTACTATAGCAAAATAAGTTAAAAAAATAAAATAAAATAAAATCCTAACAGCAATAATCCCTAACTATTACTGAAAAAAAAATTACTGAGAAGCCGTGAAACACTTACCCACCCAATCATCTGGTCTTCACTTACCAAAACTTAACTTCAGCATTTCACATTCTTACAAATTATGCATAATTACTGAATTGGTAACAACACTATATAGTAAAAGTATTTTTTAATCCAACCAAAACTACATCTGCATGTCCATGCAGAGCTCTCTCTGTATAGGTCCTAATGCAGAACAAGCCTTCGATAAATACTATTATTATTTAGTAATACATAAAACTGCTATAATACAAAACTGCTTCAACATATATCTACTCCTATCCCCCCAAAATATTCTTTCTATTCCTACTTGAATTTTGTCAAGTGGAGGGGGAGGAGGGGGAATCACAAGTAGGAAGGCCCACTAAGAATCACAAAAAATTGCCAACTCACCCAACCAAAGGCCTGCTTTCCATCTGTCATCCATTTCTAGTCTCTATTTCGCTTCTATTACTCATTTCTTCTATGACTCTACAGTCTCATGTGCATACATCCCTCCTCAGCCTTGCAGAGTTAACCCCTGCTCATTCTGCAGATCTCATTAAGTGTCACTTCCCTAGGGAATCCTGAATCACCCCAAAGTCAGATAAGGTTCCCCATTTAATCACTTTTGAAACTCCCTATTCTTTTTCCCTTCTAATATTCATAACATTGTGTATGTATATATCCAGGTGACCCTTTGGTCAATATCGCCCTTCCCAGTAGACCCCATGCTTTATGCCTCCAGTGATAATGACTGCTTTACGCACCACTCTATTCCCAGCAACTAGCACAGGAACTGGTATTGCATATAATAAAGACATGTTAAATAATGAACTACCCTAATTCCATATAGAACAGAAACAGACCAGATCAATGTTTGCAAAATATCTGAGTTATGACCGGCACTTTTTAATGAAAATGAACAGACTGTAGCAGAAATTATAGGAACAAAAAGTATTATAGTTTACTGTATGTAGTTAAACTGCATGAAACTTGTTTTGTTCATGTATATGACCATTGCTAACCTTGGGTCATGGACAAAAGAAAAAAAAGGTTAAAAGCCACTAAACCAGGTCAATACAACTCCTCCCAATTTCCCATTAAAATGCTCAAGACGGCGCACAAAATGGCAAAAGTCAGCAATAGGACTAGAAAGAGGGGAGAGAAGCCAAAATCAAGCCATTATTTCTACCACACTCTTTGAAAGATGGGAAAGAAGCACATTCTTGGACCACATAAATCTGAAAGATGCAAACTGCATCTTTTGAACTTCAACAAGATAGATGCTCTGATGAATGTAGGAAAAATCCTAAGTCTAACTCAGGAATGCATTGGCCAGATAAATACGAGGACATTCCCCCAACTAAATAGGAGACACCTTCCAAGCCAGCTAAATCAAGGGGCCTACATGTCCCCAGGAGCTAATGAGGGTCAAAACAGACACATACAAAATACAGTGGCAGATTTTATTACAAAATAGAAGACAAAAATTTGAAGTCTATACTTACAATTTAGGAGGTAAAAGATATATAAATTTATGCAGGAAACAGGACAGGGAAAGAAGGTAAGAAAAATTAAGGCATACTAAGTTTTCTGTTGCATAAGGATCAAAAGCAATTTAGTTCTTTGACTTTGAGAACCAGACAAACCCAGGTTTAGGAATGTATCTGGAAAAACAGAGGCAAGTACTAGTAAAACTGAAAACCATTTCAAAATACTATGGATGTACTGAAACAAACAATATACAGAGAAAGAAAATAAAGGCAGGAAGGATAATAATAGATTGAACCATACAAAATTGCCATTTTTATAAGTCAACGGCAGTCAACTACCAACCATTTCATATGACTGACGCTATCAACAATGAAAATAACAGCAGTTGACACATTCGGTGTGACAACCATTTTTAAACCATTAAATCAGGTTTGTGTGTGTGTGTGTGTGTTGTTTCTTTACAAATATTAATCCATAGACTTAGAGACATCATGTAACTTATGTAAGCCCATGTGGCTAAATATTGGTGGAAAAAGGCAAGCCAGTACTTTTAACTCAAGGCTATAGTACCTTTTGTAACAAAGAGAAAATGAAAGTGTAAGAATTAAGTTCAAGCATGTTAGTTGTAACAATAAATGTAAAAGCAGTAAGTTTCCTATAAAGGTATGTTAAAACAAAATCCAATTAAATGTTTATAGGCAAAAACACGTTAAATAAAATGGTACCAAAAGTTTAAAATCAGAAGGATAAGTGAAGTCTTTTCAGACAAAGACAAAAATGAAGAGGACTGGCAACAAATTAGTTGCAGGAAGAAAGAAGGATGTAGTTCCAAATGCACAGAGGGTTATTTTACATTAATAAACATATAATAAAGGCCCTGCAGGAACCTTTATTTAATATTATGCTAACACACAGAAAGTGTTATAAAGAAATTAACAAAAGCCCATTTGTAAATACAGACTAAAGGACAATTACCAGTCTATGACAGCTCAAGTACAGAATCAAGGCACAGAGAATGAGAATTATATTATAGTAGTTGAATTAATAACATATCTGTATATGTCACCCAGAGAAAATCCTGCTCTTTTCAAGAATCACGACACAGAAACTCAACCAGAAAGAGAAACTACACAAACCCCATTTAGTTACCATGATAAATAAACCAAAGTTTATGCACAAGTTTACATGTATTCAAATAAAGCAATCATCAGCCAAGGTAGTGCACCACCAGCAGTGTTCCCATGAAGTCAAGAATTAACAAGAATGTTTACTTTCCCTATATTTTACATTGTTACAGCAATTTTTACTAGCAAAAAACAGAATTTAAGCTGGTTCCATTAAAAACATTGCTACTTTTAGATTGAAAATTCTTCCTCCCCCAATGGCCAAAATTTGTAAAAATACTGTTGATAATTCAAAATTATTGAAAATGAAGTACTACATATCAAAATGCCAAAGTTAATCAATCTCTACCCTTATGCAATTCCATCATTTAAAACAAATGACCTAATTCCAATTCAAGAAGTGAGGCTCAAACTTTTGCCTATTTTCCTAATTTTTTTCCCAATCAAATTAGCCCTTCTTTTTCTTTATCAACATCTCTTTCCTCTTCTATCCTCACCTCCTAGTTTTACTAAACTAATTCATCTCATCTTTCCAGCCTCAGTATAGATACCACTTTCTTGGAGAAACTCTTCCCACTCTCCCAAAGCTAGTCTCCCTGTTACACTCTTCCAGGATACCCTGCTTTTCTCAGAAATTCCCGTCATGCTTGGAGTTACTTATTCATGGCTGCCTCCTTCTCTAGATTGTACATCTCGGGTAGTCAAGACCATATTTTATGTATGATAACATGCTCAGTAGATGGTAAATATATTAATATTTAATTCAAAAAATGTCAGTTCAAAAAATTTTTATTGAAAAAGTCTGAGTTTTGCTGCATGCAAGGTATTGCACTATATGTTGGGAGAATGGCAGTAACTATAATGGAAATTATATAAATTTCCCTCATTTAAGAAAATACAGTGGAGAAGAAAATATCAGGCAAGCCAGATAAATGAGAAAGGTCATACTATTTGAAATGTAGCAATTAGGGAAGGCCAGACTAAGAAGGTGACATTTGAGTTGAGACCAGAAAATGGAGAGAGAACAGCATATGGATACGAGGGACCAGAGCACTCCAGGCGGAAGAGAATGTCCATGGCAAAGGCCCAAAACCACAGTCCACTGTATAGATCAGCTCAACCATGAAGACTATTTAGAGGAAACCCAGAGCTCTGGGAGCACCAGCACCGAAAGATGGCGGAGAACCACACACCCTTAAAAGAGAGACAAAGAAGCAAGCAGAGAAAGAAATAATTAAACAAGATACATATTAAACATTGTGAATACCACGTAGTCACTGGAAATTAAAAATGAAAGATGTTAATGGCAGGTGTACTTACGATACAGGGCAGAAAATGCTACTGGATATTTGATAAGATCAAATATTTGAAAAACTGCAAGAAATTCTCCCAAAATAGAATGAGGAAGTTATTCTCTGTTTTTAAGATGTTTTTGTTATTTTATTTCATTATTTTATTTTATTTTTTGAGAGAGAGAGAAAGCACTCGCAGGCATGGGAGAGGCAGAGAGAGAGAGAATCTCAAGCAGCTTCCACTCTCAGTGCAGAACCCCCTATAGGGCTTGATCTCACAGTAGCAAGACCTGAGAAAAATCAAGAGTTGGACACTCAACTGACCGAGCCACCCAGGCACCCTGAAATGAGGAAGTTATCCCTGAGTGGCAGACCTATGGATGAGTCTCCTGCACTGTCCAAATTCTAAAATGAGCATGTCCTGTTTTTACTATCAAATGGAAAAAAGTATAGTTTTAAACAATCATAATGGTCTAGAAAGAAAACTAAGAACAGATTTATCTTTGTTCTATCTCACATGCAAGAAGCCATGCCAACATAATTATATCAAATGGAAATACGCTATTAATTGGAAAAGTTGTTTGTTTGTTTGCCCTTTTAAACCAAGAAAACAGCAGAGTTACACCATATCCTACTTTCACCTTAATTAGGCAACCGAAGCTTACATTTACTTGACCAGATTTTATAAATCCCCATAACAAACCTGTTGGGAGTTTCTCTGTCTGGTCTTTAAGCTAGTGGAGTTCCTAGATTTTGCTGAGTTTCTCAGCTGGTCTTTTATTGTAGCAATGACAGTCACAGGACTTTCACTGCTGTTATTCCCGCAGTAAATTAAAATTATATTTTGCAAATCCTCTCAGCCCCCAAACCACCACCAGTCTTCTAATTAGTTTCAGAACTAATTTTCCTTCCTGGAAATTGATGGTTTCAGGAGTTTTTATGCACCCAGAGGAACATCAAGCTGGAACTCCACTTTCTCTGTATCATCCCATCAAGAGAAGCCATGGTGGGTGTTCAATGAATGTTTGACAACCAAGAAGTCTATTTCAATGACCTACTAGAAAGAAAAATTGCCTGAAGAATCAAAATACATCTTGTCCTTGTTAAAACATCAAATATATTGGTGGGAGGAGGCCCCCTTCACAATGTATACATATATCAAATCATCACACTGTACACTTTAAATATCTTACCATTTTGTTCGTCAATGATGCCTCACGAAAGGGACGGGGGAGATTTTTATAAATATTTAAAAAACCACCAAGTATATATTACTCTTGTCACTCTAAAAGTTCTCTTCAGCTTATCCCATAAATTTCACTGGTACTATTTACTCTGACATGTAACAATCACCCCCCAATACTGCCAAGCTCTAACCTCTCAGCTAAGCCTCCAACTCAAATGTCCAACTACCCACTGAAAATCTCTGCCTAAGACCAACATGTCTCACTGGAAGAATGCTCATACTGTCATGCTCCATCTGCTAATGGCATCAACATGCCCTTATTTTTTTTTTAATGGTTCCCAATGGCTTTACACCCTTCTGTTGGCACTGCAAGGTTGTCCCAAAGCATACCACCACTCTGCCACAAACCCTAAACTGTCACTCACACGCAGTTCCCGGGGCCTTCTGCTCTTCCCTGTGGAATTAAGCGTCATACGGAGGCCAGAATCCTGCTGCAACTCCCTCCTCCACTCCAATCCAGAGACGCTGTCTCCATCCTCAGATACTCAGATGGCACTTTGTTTGAACCACAGCTTAAAATATTTATCCCTGTCTACCTGATCTTAAGGATTTGTTTCCAGGGCTTTCTATGTTTATGAGCTACTTGAGAGCAGGGACCATACTTTCTTGGTGTGTGTGTGTGTGTGTGTGTGTGCGCGCGCACGTGCTCACGTGTGTTAGTGTCCTCAGCTGAGTGTGAGGACTTAACCACAGAAGCCGCATGCAAGTGAATTCACGGGGTCTCAGATAAAGTGGCCAGGGAACAGATTCTGCTGGATTTGGAAGCCGGTCATCCCGCCCTAGCAATTGAACCTCTAGGTCTCTGTGTCTCCTCCAAGGACAGCAAGCAGTTCTGTATGGAACAACGATAAATACGGAGGAGTACACAATGAATGCCTCATTTTCTTAACAGGACAATAATCCCTCTTCCAACAAATCACAGCCCAAGAGGGCCAAGCAGCCCCTTCACAAAAGGTGACTCTGTTTCAGCTGTGATGCTCCCTGAGCAAGAGCATCACCATCTGATCCCCGACTTGGAAGGGGGTCCTCACTGCATACTCGTATGATGAAACCTGCCTGTGAGGAGTAACTCCACCTATCTTCTCTGTTTCAGTGTAGTCCACGGGCCTACCACACATGCCCTGTTTTCTACCTAACAAAAGGTCCGCAGATGCTAAACACGTGCTCCGCAATGCCCCTCCCCCAGATGAAGCAGAGTCCTTGTGAGAATAACATTCTCTGCAAGGATATTTCTTGTCTTGCTTGTCACACAGCTGGAAATCGTTTTCTTGTTCCCTGCTCATAACAGCCAGGCATTCATCTCTCTCTGACAGAAACTTCACTGAGTAATACCATGTTTAGAGTCAAGAAGAGCCACGCGTGCTTCAGGGACTTCAAAACTTCTGAGGCATGGTGGCAGCCTCAGTGAGACTCTCTAGAAGGAACAGAGGCATGAGCGAGTGTGTGCATGCACACAGACACACGTACAAACAGGTATTCGGGTATATACAAACATATCTGCACACACACATATAAATATATACATAAACATGTTGGTAGCTTTGAATAAGCAACACTACAAGGACAGAAGGCTCTGTAACAAATTGTTGACAAAGGAGCTACATCACATGGGTAAGATTAAAGGAGCAGGAGGGAGGTTACTGCATTTACTTTAAACACACCTATACCAGCTGCATCATTACAAAATCCAGTTCTTTTTATAAATGAAGGCAGCTCCCTTCTTCTGGTTAGAACACTTGCTACTGTGTTCATTCCCTCGCTGATTTAAACAAGATTAGTAAAATGCATTAACAGCAAAGAACCGTGATCGCGTGACTTCAAAATAAGTCTGACTTCTGAATGAATGCTAGACTTGGATTAGTCTAGGAAATCATAAACTGAATCTAGAAACTCAAAGAAGTTGGGTCAAAATCGAGAATATCCAAAATGAGATGGAAGGAGGCCAAGGTTATGGGTAAGGCATAGCTCCATCTGTCTCTAGACTTGACACGAACAGGTAAATCCTGGCAAAACATTTCAAGTTTATAAAATGACAATGAGAATACTAGGCTCTACCTCTTTCTTCTCCCATGTACAAGGAAAAAGCTAACTTACCCGAAGCCACTGAGACTCAAGTGGAAGAATAATTCAACAAACATGCTTGATATCTGAAGCATTTCAAAAGAACTTCCATTAAAATAACATGATCAAGAGGTGTCTGGGTTGCTCACTCAGTTAATCATCTGACTTCGGCTCAGGTCATGATCTCACGGTTGGAGAGTTCGAGCCCTGCATCAGGCTCTGTGCTGACAGCTCAGAGCCTGGAGCCTGCTTTGGCTTCTGTGTCTCTCTCTGCCCCTCCCCAGCTTGCACTCTGTCTCTCTCTCTCAAAACTAAATAAACATTAAAAAAAAATTTTTTTAATAACATAATTGAATGCAAGCTCCCTAAACAGAAGTCATACATGTCTTGTTTTCTACTATTTCCCAGTATATGGTAGGTGTGCAACAAATATCTATTGAATATGGAGCAAAATAAATGAACAAATGAAAGATTAAATTAAGGAACAAGTAAATGAAAACTAGAATTAGCAAGCAGATAATGTCAGTTCTTATTCCCATTTTATAGATATAAAAAGAGAGAAACTGTGACTTATCCAACAATAGCAAATCTGTTGTGATTCCCTCTATCTTGCTCCCTTTATTCTCTTTTGGGTTTCTTGATTTATCTCCTAGGGTCCTTCCAGATCCTAACCCTCCAGCAGCCTTCCCTGACCCTGACCCTTACCACCACCACCACCACCCTTGATGGTCAAGTGTCCCTGTCCCTGTCTGGTGCTCCCATAGTGCCATGTGCTTATCTCGGTCCTCACATTTGCTATGCTGAATCGCTTGAAACACTGAATCTGTTAACATGTCTGTACCTCCTGGAGGGTAGGAGTCCTATCCCCACTCCCAGCACTGAGTACTTAGCACAATGCTTATCATACAACAGGCAGTCAATTAAGTGCTGCCAGTGTTGAACAGAACTTGTCTCCTCTGCCCCTGAATCATTTCTCCTTCCAAAGAGCCAGGAATACCCTTCTATTAAGGCAGAATTTCAGAATGAAGGCAGATTAGGGAGGGATTGGTCAAGAAGAACCACTTCAACATGCAGAAAATAAACTGAGGATAACATATTTACATATCAAATCTAGTCCATTGTTTTGATATTTAAGAAAATGGATAAAGGGAAACTTGTTATAAAGAAATGGTCCATAGTAGCACTTTCTGCATAGAGAGTCCTAAAACCTTCAAAAGCACAGGCACCCATCACAGCCATCATGGAAATTCCCCTCCAAAGAGATCCGTGACCAGGTGTTATTGGTCAAACTTTTTCTCTGTTAGAGAGGGAGGCTGGTTTTGAAATTATTTTCCCTTATCTCCATATTATATACAACAAACACAGCCTGATCTACCTCATTCAGGCTTGTACACGTTTGTTTTAGCTCTGGACTAAAGTTAAGAGTCTGCCCTGTCATTATAGCACTTTTTAAAAACAGTACTACAAAAATAAAATAAATTACAACCTAAATCCATGCACACAGTAAAACAGTCCTCTTTCATTTCTGAAAGAAATTTGAATTTTACATCAACTTCAAGGTTAAACTTTCTATAGCACTGATCAGATAACAGGAGCTAACATCAAAGCGTTAAGATAATTTTCTTTGTCCCATCCCCATAAGTCAGCAATAACAACAACACGATTTTGAAACTGCACTAACCCTGCAGTAAAAATAAGGGGTGGGGGGCATTTAAATAAAATCACAATCACCACCACCTTTTCCTTCTTCCCTCCCTAAAAACCAAAGAAACAAAAAAAGAAGTATTCTTCTAAGAAATGAAGTATACTAATCATGGACTCCTTCAAATAAATGAATTAAACATGCCAAACCCAAGCTGCCTTGCAAAAGAAAAAACAAATTGGTGGAGAATCATTCGTTCAAAAGACAGTAAAAAAGCAGCTGACCTAATCTCCTTGCAGTAAGGCTCCTGGGCAGGCTGGCATCTCCAGACTCAAGGCAATTAGAAGACTTGCCCCAACCAGCTCCACCTTTGACACACAGCTGAAATGCCATCCATCCCCACCTGTGACACAAGGCTATTGTGGTGTGAGAAGAAATCCACGGAAGGCCTGTCTCTCAAATGGATTCCATGGAGATTCTGCCTATCCGGAGAGGTAACAAACGAGACACCTTAGCTCTAGAGATTCAGGGGGAGACAAAAACAGAAGATCAGAAAAGGAGGTTCTCAAAGGAGTATCAGTCTACGCCATTAAGCTACTTCTACTGGAATTCTATTTAAAGAATTTTTAAGAGTTGTGTCAGCCTTCCCTGTGGTACCCAGAGTGCTGCTCTCTCCCCACCTCCCCGCTGTATCATCCCCTCTGACCCTTTACAAGGGCATTAGCCCCATTTCAAAACTAATAATAACTCTTTCTCTTCTGTGCTACAAATATTCAACCACTGTCGTTAAATACTATGTATAACATAAACAGGGTCAAGAATGTTGGTTGCCATTAGAGTCATGTTTAAATTAGCATTAACTAGCAGGCCCTTCCCTAAACAAAACAAAATGCTTTCTTGGTCAGCTCTGTGCCTGGAGAGCGATTTTAACTCCCATGCTCAAAGGGCCTCCCACCATCATTAATTTTTAATAAATTAAATTTCTCAAAAGACCACACTATCAGTCTGGCAGGACTATGGAGGAAGAAACTGCATACTGTTTATTCTATAATTTTTATATAATCTGGGTAGGCTGGCAGCAGCAGCCTGAAATTCACTAGCCATGAGTTACAACAAAATGGAAAGGAATAGAGGTGCCTGGGTGGCTCAGTAGGTTAAGTGACCAACTCGATTTCGGCTCAGGTCATGATCTCACAGTTTCGTGGGTTTGAGCCCTGCATCAGGCTCTGCACTGGCAAGCACGGAGCCTGCTTGGAATTCTCTCTTCCTCTCTCTCTCTGTCCCTCCCCCATTTGTGCTGTCTCTCTCAAAATAAATTAACTTTTTTTAAAAAAAATGGAAAGCAATAAAAGCTCAGCCCTTTGAAACACTGCACCCCTCACAATGCCCCAGTAGGCATCAATCACTGGCTTCCTGCATTTGGGGGTTAATACTTAGCCCTTCCCAATCCCATGTGGCACAATTCTTAAAATAACATCCAAGGTTCCCCCACCCCCAACTTACCACCTGTACCTTTCCAACCTTCATTACCCCAGACTCCAAATACATCTTCACTCTCTACCATTCATCTTTTAAGAGATGTATCATTTTCATCCTTCAAGGCCCTTCTGTGAAGTCTTCCCCAGAATCAGAAGTTAGCCTTCCATTCCCTAGCATCCCAAGGGATGCCACCTAGTCATGCAATCCAGCTACTATATGTTGGACTTAGCTACATGCTTTTTCTCAGCACCACAGCTCTTTCTAGCTCCTTCCTTTTCATCATCTTTGTGTCTGCAACTATAGAAGGAATTCAGTAACTGCTTATTCAATTAAAATTTCCTCCTTTTCTCCCAACTTTCTAAGACATTCATAATAGTTCTCCATGAGATATTTAAATAATAACACAATAGGGATGGGGGTGGGGGGAGACGGGATAGCAGGATATGTAAAAATAAGAAACCTAGTAGTATGATGCTGAGTTTACAAGGCCAGAGCGAACTTTCAGACTTTAAACCAACAGCTTATGTTCCCAGTTTTATTACATCACACTTCACTTTTAAAATAAATTATGTTCCTCAAGTGTGTACGAAAATGGGTACCAAAAAAACTAAAGAGGAGGAAGACAAGCCACACATTAAGCACAGACATTAAAATCGTGACCTCAAACCAAATTTCAAGTCTTGCCTTGGACCCTTGGGGGTTCCCAGTGAAAATGATACAGTGTATTCTGCCCAGAATGCAAGTTTCCTTACTAAGCATTTGAAACAAGATTCTTGGCCCTAAAAATCACTAACTTCAGACTGAATGCCATTATATATCAAAAAGACTTAGCAAGTGAGAGTTTTACTTCCTCTGAATTTTCCGATAGGTCTAACAGAACAGATTGAAACTTGAAAAGTCTACGGTATAATTTTTTAAAAAATGAAATTACCGTTTGGTAAATATTAACTTCAAGCAAAAACAGAAGCTTCAAACTGCAAGTTGTTGAAAGGGCTGCCCCATAAGTTCCCCTCTATGTATTTCCCCCCATCATTCACAGGGATACTGAGATCGTCTGAGTGCTCACAGCACTGGGCAGCTGCTGATCTAGAGACAACGATGTAAATGGGAAGTCAGTCAGGCCGGACTACAGACATCACTCATCTTCACATCAGTTTTAAGGCTAAGCAGGTTCACTCACTTTAAAAGGATAACGGAAGATTGACTGGGGGTGGGGGAGTACTGTTGATGCCCTTTTAGAGAAGGAAAGAAAAAATAGAGGAAAATCAACCCCCCAGGTCAAGGCTCTTCCCCCTCCAAGCATCTCCTACTGCAGGTTTTGTACCTTTAGCCCTCTTGTGCTCTCACCTCCCTCCGGGAATAACTGGTTTGCACTTTCCTCTACTCTTTTCCTATGGTTCTAACAGGGGATAACCAACCACCGGTTTCTAATTACTTGGGGAAGCTGGAAAGAACACCAAAGATCATCTTATCCCTCCATTTTCCAGATGAGGACTCCGAGATGGACAAGCTGACCTGACTGGCTGAGGTGGGACCACTAGGGGACGCAGCCTCGAATGGGCTCAGATTATGACAACCCACTCCTCCTGCCTGGCTCTTCATTCCGCCCCTGCCTTCCAGCGACACAGGACCTCTTTTCCTTGTTACTTGGCTTCTTTATCCTCACATTAACCGGTGTCAAGAAAACGCAGCCTGAACATACTTACAATGCTAATTCACAATTTTGCATTTGGGGTAAATTCGCTCACTCCTACCCGAATTTAGAGAACGAAGGGGAGAAACAACTAGATGGCAGAGTGTGAGTGTGTGTGTGTCAATGCAATTTAGTTCGGCCCAAATAGCCATAACTCCAGTTATACGCCCTTTTCTCTTCGGGCTTACTCTTCTATTTGACAAGGGACTTAGGTTTCCCCATGTAGTTTCTCTTTAACCAGAATCGCAGGCTTTGAGTCACAGACCACTCGCCTCACAGTTATGCTTATGCTGGGCAAACAACACTTATGCAAATACGTGGAAAAACACGGACTGTTAGAGCCTGAAGGATTTTACTCTAATAGCTGCAGTTACATGTTTCCAATATTCAGGTTTGCAAATATGCATCTACTCCAATTGGAAACAACGCATTCACAGTGAAACTTTAACAAGAGAGCACTCACTAAAAACTCACATTTACGAAAACTCCATAGATTTCAGCAAAAAAGAAAAGAAGGAGAGGTCGCAGCGGAGAGCAACAATCTCAGGCCCCAGACTGAAGGCAGCAACAAGTCCTGGATGCCGTCATCCCTTACATATCAAAGGCCAAATGGCAGCGTAGAAGAAAAAAAAAAAAACACACAAGAATAAAATTTAAATCCATTCATAACAAGCTAGTCCTACACAAACCAAACGAGCCTGTCGGTTTCAAAACCACCAACTCAAAGCCAGGTCCCTCCCTTGCCTTCAATTTCCCAGTTACTTGCTAAGCGTGTTTGTTAGGCGGCTGGACAGAAACTAAGTTTAAAGTCCGCAGCCCGGGAGAGACTACGAAGTAGTCGGTGAGAAGCCAGCGGTGCGGGCGAGCCCCAGCGCCCACGTCCACCTGGACCCGGCTCTGGGGTACCTTCGAGTCCCCCTTTCCCCGCAAGCCTCCTCGCGCTCCCACCCAGACCCAGGTAACCCGAGGCCACCTACGTGTCACTTGGGCGGGTCCGGGCCGCAGAGGCTGCACAAAGCGCGGGCCCCGGGGCGCACTGACCTGGCCGGGGGACGGAAGGGCCGGCGGCCCGGACGGCTGCGGCAACTTCCCTCCCGGGG
This sequence comes from Cryptoprocta ferox, assembly GCA_028646485.1. NCBI lineage: Eukaryota > Metazoa > Chordata > Mammalia > Carnivora > Eupleridae > Cryptoprocta > Cryptoprocta ferox. The sequence continues at coordinate 21,666,510 of CM053568.1, read as the reverse complement.
CTCGGTCAACTGGTTGGCCGGGGCGACCGGGGGAGCCTCGCCTCCTGCAGGCCAGCTCGCAAGCGCGCACGCCCACCCACAACCGACACAGGCGAGCGCGCGCGCGCACACTTACACTCGCTCGCACACTCGCACGCACAGCCACAAAGCCCGTCTGCCCCGGGACGGCGCGAGCCGAGCGCGCAGTGTGGCGGCTCAGGCGACTCGGCGGCAGCTGGCTCCGCGCCCAGGGGGCGCCGTTCCCCGCGACGCGCCCGCCCCTTTACCTGCGCCCGCCGCCGCCCCCGGGCTGGCCTCCCGCAGCGCGGTGGATCCCCGCGGCCCGCGCCCGGCCCTCCGCCCGCCCCCTCGGCGGTCGCCCGGAACCGGGCCGCCCCCTGCGCCCACCCCGCCGGGAAGCCGGGGAGGGCTCCGAGGCGCCGGGGCCCAGGCCGCCCAAGTTCCGGGCCGCGCTCCTCAGCGGACGGGGGAGTCGCAACCGGGGGAGCGCCAGCCGCGGCTCGGGCCGACTGCTCGCGCTTTGGCGCGCTGGCCGGGGCGGCGGGGGAGGGGGCGCCGAGGGAGGGCCGAAGCTGCGGCGCGGACGCCAGCCTCCTTTCTTCCTCCGCCTTTCTTTTCTTTCTTTTCGCTCCACGTAGCACAAGTCAGCAACTCCCGCACCCCCGACTCCCTCCTCCTTGCTCCCCCCAGCTCGTTCCCTCACCTGGCGTGACGCCCCCGGACCCCGGGCCCTCCGCGCTCCTCCTCCCTCATTCATTGCCCTGCCCTTCCCCGAGGCTGGCCGGGGGCGGAGGGGCACCTCAGCCTCCCACCACGACCTTAGCCGCCCCCCGCAGCCCCGTGCTACCCACCCGCGGCGGGAGACCCGCGGCGCCGGCTCCGATGCTCGCCCCTCCCGCGCTCACCTCAGCGCCCGCCAGCTTGCTGGCCTGGGTGGGCTCCCCCACACGGTGCATTTTCATTTTGTCGCTCTACTCTTCCCACTTGAAAAGCTCTGGAAAACATCGCGGGGCCCGCAAAACCCCTGAAGTACGGCCTCTCTCTTGTAGTTCAGTTTCTAAACTTTGCCGGAGACACAAAGTTTCTCCCAGCACAGCCTTTAAGTGGAGGCTGCAAAGAACGAACAGTCGACTTTCCTGCTAGAGAGGTGCACACGTTTCTGTTTCTGAGTTTTTGATTGACTAGGTCTGCAGACCAAAGCAAGTGGGACTGCGCTGCCCTAGTTCTCCATAGCCAGGATTATACATTTCTCTTCCGCTTTCCTAGTGAAACTTTGCAAGTGCAAACTATCAGTTTTAGGAGAGTAATTAAGGGCGGGGAATGCACACCTGGAGGTGTGGGCGGAACTGCGCTGGACTAAGTAAGGCCTGGGGATCGTTCTCTGGAAAGTGGCAGCCACAGAGGTTCGCTGTCAGGTCCTATAGACACACCCGATCCGTCGGGGGCTTTCCAACCCCGCCACCTCCTACCCACCTCCGACTTCCCACCCTTGGCTTCCCAGGATTTCCGGAGTTTGGGCAATTCTCTGCCTGATGATCCGCTGCTAAAGCCGCCACACATCAAAAGTAGCTGTTTAGGGGTAAAAGCTGAGTGAGCTCTCGCCTGGAACGGAGACCAAGATAGCTATAGGGCAGGGAACTCACTCGGCAGGACGGATGACTCTATCTGAGAAGGAATCGCAGAACAGCGATGGGGGGCTGCGTTGGTGGTAATCTTGGGCTTCTTCTCGGAAAGGAGAGGTCTCTTTAAACCGCAGTGGGCGGGGAGGAGAAGACCTCTTGTAAGGGATGGAAACCTTTCAAAGCATCATTGTAAGAGAACCTGACGTCTCCTGCCCGCGACTGCCTAGGACCTTGACTGTGTTGGTCTTGTGGTTTTCAGAGGATCCTCAAGACCTGTCTGCTAGTCAATTACTACCTGAAGCGGGTTCTTTTTTAACATAATCTATCAAATACCCATCCCCCCACACACCCCTTTTTTTAAGATCTTATTTTTTAAGTAATCTCTACAAAGTGGGGATTGAACCTACAACCCCAAGATCAAGAGTCGCCGTCTCCACCGACTGAGTCAGGCACCTCCCTTTTTAAAAAACCAACTTTGAGGGGCGCCTGGGTGGCTCAGTTGGTTAAGCGGCCAACTTCAGCTCAGGTCATGACCTCACGGTTCGTGGGTTCGACCCCCGCGTTGAGTTCTGTGAGGACCGCTCAGAGCCCGGAGCCTGTTTCAGATTCTGTCTCCCTCGCTCTCTGCCCCTCCCCCACGCATGCTCTGTCTCTGTCTCAAAAACAACTAAACTATAAAAAAAAAAGTTTACATAAAAAGCCAACTTGGAAAATTCTTTCTCTCCTTTTCTACCAATTTATGATTTATTTTAGAATACTCCACTTAGAATACGAAAAAATTAGAAATGTTAATACATGCACGGTGCTAATATGTTCACGTACAGTGCAGAAATGCATATACATACTCTTATCTCACAAATAATGAGAGGTGTTGATCTAAAACTCTAAAAAATATTATATTGGACAAATAGGACAATATCCACTATGAAGTCTAATGCAAAGTATATATTGATAAGAAGAGAAGAATACATGGTCTAAGAGCTTTTGTTTTCAACCACGGCTCTACCCAACTCGGAAAATCACTTAGGTGGGACGCCTGGGTGGCTCAGTTGGCTAAGCTTCTGACTTCAGCTCAGGTCATGATCTCGCTGCTTGTGGGTTCCAGCCCCTGTCCGGCTCTGCAACTGACAGTTTGGAGCCCGGAGCCTGCTTTGGATTCTGTGTCTCCCTCTCTCTTTCTGCCCCTCCCCCACTCACACTCTGTCTCTCTGTCTCAAAAATAAATAATAAACATTAAAAATATTAAAAAAAGAAAATCACTTAGCTAATTTTCCTGTCTCCTTACTACACACTCTTTTTATTCACTGGTAGGTTTTTCATTGCCAAAACTTTAATATCTAGTGAAAATAATATTTTATATTTTTAAAGTATTAGCTTTATCAATAAACATTATTAGATTATTTAATTAATTTAAAAATTATTTCAGGGGTGCCTGGGTGGTTCAGTCGGTTAAGCTTCCAACTTTGGCTCAGGTCATGATCTCACAGTTTGTGGATTTAAACCCCAAGTCAGGCTCTGTGCTGACAGCTCAGAGCCTGGAGCCTGCTTCTGATTCTGTGTTTCCCTCTCTCTCTGTACCTCCCCCATTCATGCTCTGTTTCTCTCTGTCTCAACAATAAATAAACATAAAAATAAATAAATAAATAAATAAATAAATAAAAATAAAAATTATTTCAATGTCTAGCCGCTCCTTTTAATCAAAAGCAAAGTGTAAATGAGTTCCTTGCCAACCACTCGGCTTGAATATTTTCAAATACATTGATTTTATCTCTTACCGTCTTAAGGAATATTGCTGCTTCTGCTTTGATTATATATTAACTGCCTTAACTACTCTGGTCCTTTCTAACATCAAATGGGGAATTCTATCCACACAAGACATATGTATTCAAGAGTTCTAAGTTATTTGCTGTACAACACTTTATTTCCTCTTTATTTGGTCTACTGTGGCCTAACATGAAACAGAACAAAATTCAAGGTCAGCCTAGACAGACCTGTCTTTCTGACAAGTGTGGACCTGTCCGAATGAAACTGCTCTACAGCCAGCATTAGGACAATAACTTTCAAATCAAATGTAGGTTGTATGCCCAGTGTAAACGGTGAGAGAAAATGAAATCCAAGACAGAATTGAATTCAGCACAGAGATTAATTCATCAAAACTAGTACTGTGTTCCAAATGAGCCAGTTTGCTCATCTGTAAAATGGGATAATAATACCAGTATGGTCTATTTTATTGGGTTTCAAGTTGTCTTTATCAAAATAAGATAATGTATTTGAACAGGCTTCTTAAAACATTAAAATTGATGATGTTGTTTCAATAGAGATGAAGGATATCCTGAAATACTTTCTTCAATGTTTTTTACCTGCCTGTGGCTCTCTTGCCATCCAGGCTATTCCCTTTCTTGGATAGTCATCCAAATGCTTTCTGCCTTAACCTTTCTCTCTTATCCCCTGCCAAGCAGTGTTTCTCTAGATTTGTTTCTTCAAATGACTTCAGCAGAGCCAAAGACTCAAAGACAGCTGGTGCTGTCAAATGTGAGAAAAAATATTCTCAGCAAAATGAAGAGAATCTTAATGAGGAATATTTCAAGTACAGTTTACATGAATATCTTAAAGAATATTATAGACTTTGTTAACTTAGTGATGTTACCTAGTGAGTGGTCCAAGGGCTGTAATTTACGAAGCGTTTAGGAAGGAAAAATTGGCTGTCACCGCTTTTAGCTCTATTATTTGTTCAGAAGGGTTTGCTGGTCAGGCCAGTTTTCTGCCTCCCCATGTTCCTTTCTGTCTGGCAAAGAGCCTTTGAAATTTTCTACAAGACAGTAATCAAAACTATCAACAGAAAGATCGTTGGAAACTTTCCCTCCTGTCTATTAATGTAGATACTGATTCAAAAAATATATTTTGGTGAAACAATACCCTGAGAGAATTCAGCCTGCTTGGGAAAGTTTCTCAGGTGCCTCCGGGGCATAGGTTTCTTCCTTCTTAAAATGGGGTATTTGTGCCTCTCTGGTGTTTTTCCTTTGGCTAGAAAGAAAGCATTCTCCTTAGGAAACCTTTCTGTTTTAAAAGGCCAGGAGCAGAGGTGGGTGAGGCAACCCAATTTAGTACAAAATAAAATAAAATAAAATAAAAAATAACACTCTTGAGGGTAGAAGTGGCATCAGGAGACTCCAGTAATGGGGAGTGACATTGGGACAGCGGCCATGTATGAGGACAACCCTGCAATAAAATGAAAATCCTCAATGGAGACCTCTGTGCTCACCTGCTTCTTATCACACATTTCTGCACGAATAATCTGGGTAGTCTGAAGCAGATCAAGGACAAGCAAATCCTTTCCTGCAGTCTTCCTCACCCAAATACAAAGGCTTTGATAGAAAGCCAAGGGAGAAAAAGAAGAAAATGAAGAAGAAAATATATGTGTATATGTTACATATATAATTTTAGAGCTAACAATAGACTATATAAAAATCATAGAAAGGATCAAAAAACCAAAATAGGTAAATTGCTAGTAAAACTGATAGTGGAAAAAGAAGAGAGAAACAAGAGGTTAGGGTTAGGGTTAGGGTTAGGGTTAGGGTTAGGGTTAGGGTTAGAACAAACTCCTGATATACACAAAAATATGGTGAATCTCAAAAACAGGCTAAACAAAAGATGGTACACACAAAACAGTGTATATTCTATGATTTCATTTCTATGAAGTTCTAGAATAAGCAAAACTAATCTATAATGTTAGAAACAAAACAATGATTGCCTAGGGAATAGAATTTGACCAAATTCCTTGGGTGAAGGATGTGTCCTATATCTTGCTTTGTATGGTGGTAACATTGGTGTATATAATTGGCCAGACTCATTGAACTGAATATTTAAGATTGCTATAGTTTATTGTTTGTAAATTATGCCTAAATAATATATTTTTTAAAATTTTTTATGTCTTTATTTTTTATTTTGAGAGACAGAGACAGAGAGTGAGTGGAGGAGGGGCAGAGAAGAGAGGGAGATACAGAATCCGAAGCAGGCTCCAAGCTCTGAGCTGTCAGCACAGTGCCCGATGAGGGGCTTGAACCCACGGACTGTGAGATCATGACCTGAGCTGAAGTCGGATGCTTAACCGACTGAGCCACCCAGGCACCCCATAAATAATATATTTTTAAATGCAAGTGAAATTATTTGGATCTATCCATACAGTAATATTCCTGGGGCACCTGGGTGGCTCAGTCGGTTAAGCGTCTGACTTCAGCCCAGGACATGATCTCACAGTCTGTGAGTCCGAGCCCCTCATCGGGCACTGTGCTGACAGCTCAGAACCTGGAGCCTGCTTCAGATTCTGTGTCTCCCTCTCTCTCTGCCCCTCCCCCGCTCATACTCTGTCTCTCTCAGTCTCAAAAATAAATAATAAACATTAAAAAAAATTCCTAAAAAAACATGGAATAATGCTCAGCCAGCACACCCTCTCTGAGCTACTGTTGTGATTACATATAGACATTACCACACCTAAGAGCAGAAAATGACTATACTCCTATGTGAAACCAAGACACACAACAAACATATCCTGAGAAAAATTAACTTTATAATAAGTCAATAGATCATTTCTAGGTATAAAGCCTATGATTTTCTGCAGCTAGTATTCTAATTCTATGTAACCATAAAACATTTCTATATTCAATAGTGTGTAATTTCTTCTGCTCTTAGTGGGATATACTAATTATATGACAGGACTACATTTTAAGATTTTTATTTGATGTTTTCTTATCCCCGTATTTCCACTCTCCTCCCTCTCATTGTTCAATAGTCATACGTTCTGTGCTCACTGCCCAGGAAAATGTGTGGCAAAACAGAGAACAAAAGAGCCAAAAATATTTGCAGAAAGCCTAAGCTCTTAGGATAAAAGGATTTACAGGGATAGAGTAGTACGTATGGACCTGAAAGAAAAAGAATACTCTTGGAGTAGGAGAGCGACCAAGAAAGCTTTGTGTATCCCAAGAATGGAGGGCACTTCTGCCCTTCCTAGCAATTGTTCCAAGCAAGACCCTGGAGAAGAAAAGACCTCAAGGTGTGTTTCGGTAGATGGGACCTAGAATAGCTTAGGAACATTTGCTAGTGTCTCATGGGTGGCATAGCAACAGGGAACTTGGATGAAGGAAGTCTTAGAGGCAAGCTCTAAGGACCAATGGTAGATGAGCCCTTCCAACATACAGACATTATACAAAACTCTGGAAGGATGACCAATCTGGATATGTGTGTCTAATTAACTCTCTAAGAATGGATAAAAATCCCAGAAGAACTTAGCTCATGTTTTCCCACCAACTCAGAGGAATGGGAAATCTAGAGTAAGAATTTAATCAGAAATATAGAAAAATATTTCTGGAATATCTAAGTTCATTGACTGAGATTCAATAGTTTGCTAGAGGTGCCAGAACAAATTACTACATGCTGGGTGGCTTAAAGAACAGAAATGTATTATTCCACTGACCTGGAGGCTAGAAGTCCAAGATCAAAGTGTGGGTGTAGCTGTTTCTTCTGAGGTCTCTTTTCCTAGGCTTGCAGATGACAGTTTTTTCCATACGTTTTCACTTGGTCTCCCGTCTGCCTGTGTGTGTGTGTCTGTGTCCTAATCCTCTTATAAGGACACTAGTCCTATTGGACCAGTACCCACCCATATGAACCTCATTTCATCTATATTATCTCTTTAAAGGCCCTATCTCCAAATACAGTCACACTCTGAGGTACTGTGAGTTAGTACTTCTGCTTATAAATTTTGGAGAGACACAATTCAGCCCATAACACCTACTAACGTTGGAGCTCTTATTTATGACTGCTAAGAACCCTTTGCCACCTCATGCAGGCACCATGGAAAGATTACAGACCTTAGGATAGGAACCAATTTGATATAAGATGTGGCCACAGCCTTGGGATGATTAGTATGCAGGCTAGAGGTAACCTTGCAGAAGTCACTGCTAATTTGCACAATATGGATGGACCGTAAGTAGTTTGAAACAGTAACGTAGAACACTTTAAAACTCTTACAAAGATGTAATATGATCAGAAGGAAGAAAGCAATAGCAATTGAGCCTTGATAGGATTTTCTGATGAGATTAGCTTATCTCTAATATCCAAGAAAATATCTAGAACAATATTTGTGAAAATTATCTTTAAAACCCATTTCTGGGACTTTAAGTTTCTGAAAGATTAACAACAACAACCATAACTGGACTTCTTCCCAGAGAGAGATTGGCATTGACTTGTAGAAATTTAGACCTAGAGAGCATGGATCTGATTCATTAAGGATAGGTTTTAGCAAGTGTAAATTATATTTAGTATCATAATCTATTCCAAGATGAACTTGAATGAACATGATCCTCCCACTTCCATAATTCTTCCAACTGGTAAATGAAAGGGGTAGAATTCCCACACTTCTCCACCAGAAGGAATGCTGAGCCAGTCTCTGTCATCAGCACAATGGACACATGAATGAAGTGGCCACAAGGCAGAGAGGGAGTCTATACATGGATTCAACAATACAAACTCCCACTTACCAAAGCTGACCCCTCTGATACTGCCTCTAAATGTCCAAACCAGCAGCCACAGAGGCCTACTCAAAGCCCCAGGTATGGACATAAGCATGGACCAAGTCTGAGCTCCTAGTATGGACTATTTCTTGAGGAGACCAACTGGTAACTTAGTGGCATGTTGACTAGGTTGAACCTCTTCCATGCTAGAAGGGCTTGTGGTTCGTTTTCACAGGAATAGACATCTATTCTGGATATAGCATTGCTTTTTCTGCCCTAAGGACTTCAGCCAGCATCATTATCCAGGGGTTATGGAATGCTGGATCCACAGGCATGGAATCCCATACAACATTCCACCAAGGCATTTAGTTTACAGTGAAGGAGGTGCATTGTGTGCTCTCATCACAAATCATCCCACCCAGAAGCTTCCTGTGGAGGGATGGAATGTCCTGCTGAAGAACACAGCTGAAGTACCAACTTGGAGACAGTATCCTGCAAGGATGGGGAACTATTTATCAGGATGCAGTGTATGCAATGGATTAGAGACCTTTATGTGATGCTTTGCCAGCAACAGAAAAAATACACAGGTCCCAGAGTTAGAGGGTAGAAGAAGTGACCCCACTCACCATCACTCTCAATGACTCACTGTAGGACATTATCCTTCTCTCCATACAATACTGGAATCTAGAAAGTAGAGGTTCTGTACTCTTACCAGGGTTAAAAGTCTTACAGCAAAAGTCCCGTTGAACTACAAGCTATAGTTCTGCCTAGGCAGTTTGGGGTCCTTGTGTCTAGAGACCAGCAGACAAGAAGTTATGGCTATGAATGGATAAATAGAGCAACTAAAGAAGAATGTGGTTACCAAGAACACAGACCCCTGAGAAACAAGGGTTTAAGTCATACCATGAGGTAAGCTATTAAGCGTGGCAGAGATGTTAGCTGAATGTGAGGGGAATTTACAATGTATGAGGGGTGGGGAGCAGAGGTTTAGGGGAACAGTTAAGTAACAGTTGTGGCCCTGAGACAAACTGCAATCATAAAGGTTATAGTTTGCACTAACCTCCCTCTTCTAAGTTTATCTTCAGGAAGTGAGGCCCACCAGATACCTGCTACCTCAACAAGGTCGCAGAAGTGGATCCACGTAGAGTGAGTACACTATGGCAGACATGGTCATGTGTCATTCAGATCTATTTCAAGAAAGAACTCCTTGACTGCCTGCAAATATAATCCATGGCTTTTAGTACTTTCAGGGTCCTCTGTAGCTTTTGAGGTGAGGCCACATTCTTCCTGGGGCATCCTTTCAGCCAACGAAGGAGCAAAGTGATAGCCAAGAAAAAGTTCTTCTCATAGTGGACCATGGCCAATGACTGAGCAAGGGGCTGATAATAGGGCCTAGTCATTTCTATCCAATTTGGGACTTCTCTAATGGACCATCACTGTTCCCCAAATCCTTATCGGCCCTGCAAAAATTTTGTTGGTTCTGTGTCATGATCTGATGGCTCCCTTTTTCCTATCCTGCTTCTCTACCTCTTCCTTTCATAAATGTTACTCCCCAATAAACCCTTTGCACTCATAACTCAGCCACAGTGTCTACTTCCCAGAGAACTCAACCTCTAACAAATATGTTCCACAATTACCGTCTTTTTAAAATCATCTTACTACTTATCTTTAAATAATTGTCATGTAATTGTCACTTTGTTGAGATTTTCAAATTGCTTGAAATGGAATTATTAGGGTATTTACCCCTTTGCTTATCCAGTACTGTAAATTAATATTTTCTTTTTTTTGATGATTTTGCTTTGCTAATGGTCTTTGTTTTTCTTACTTTTGACACACATTCAAAATAGATCTAGGATCTGTTTATCAATGCTATTCATTTTCTACTGGGTACCTCATTAATTGTTTTGTTTATGGTGAAATCCTTCCTACTGATTTCTTTGGGTTTATTTTGTAATTCTCTTTAGTTTCTGGTGCTCAATGCTTAATTAATTTATTTTATTATTTCCTTTTAATAATAATTTTTAAATGCTTTCAATTTGGCCTATAACTCAGTCACTTGGACTAATTATTACATTTCTCAACAAGGCTTTATGGGTAGTATATAGTATAGTATTTGCATGTCTTTGGTTGTTTTCTGTTCTCTTCCAAAAAAGAAAAATATGGGGTGCCTGGGTGGCTCAGTTGGTTAACCATCCAATTCTTGATTTCAGCTCAGGTCATGATCTCACGGTTCCTGGGATCAAGCCCTGCATTAGGCTCTACACTGACAGCCTGGAGCCTGCTTAGGATTCTCTCTCTCCCTCTCTCTCTCTCTGCCCTTCCCCGACTTGTGTATACTCTGTCTCAAAATAAATAAATAAATAAATAAATAAATAAATAAATAAAGACTTTTTTAAAGTTTTGATAAAGAAAAATAGAATTATGGTGTAGCCTAGAAACCCTTTCAAATCTACAAAAATAGGTCTTTATGTAATAGGTTTACAAAAAGGCTTGCAAACCTTTATAAAATAGGTTCAGGAAAGTTTTCTTATACTACATAGTTAATTGTTGCCTTTGCTTAGTTTTTTTCTGTCTCCTTCAGGAACAGCCCTCTCCACATATTGGCTCTTTGTTCTCTAATCTCCATTCACTTACTCTCTTAGTATTTTTATCTCTTTGCCTTTTCTCCCTCCATCCTAGGAGAGCTTATAATGTGAGAAATCCACATTATTGATTCTATTATCCATAGCATTTTTTCTCTTTAATCACCCCAATATAGATGTTATTGTCATTAAAATTTACATTTTCTTACACACTTCCCTTTTGTCTTCCATCTTCTTTTTCATCTCATCTAATCATCTTTTTTAAAAAAACCTCTCATGCTGTTAACATTTTATATCAATCTGCCTTTTTCATAATGTACCTGTTCCCATTTCTTAAAAACCTATCTTTTTACACTCTATTAAATGTGAATGCCTAACTCAGTATCTAGCACTTAGTAAATACTTGTCAGATTAATTAAGTTTAAGTGAATGAATGAACCTTTGACTGTAGGGCAAATTCCATATAAAAGGAGAAGAGGATATGCCAACAAAATTGACAGTTCAATCAAATATAAATGTTTCAAGTTTTATTCAAAATCAGTTTTTAAGGTACAGGAAGAGAATTATTCAATATTTAATTTAAATCTGTTTAGAAGAGATAACTGATTATCAAGACTGTATCCAGCCTATGTATGTAACAAGGCACCTTTATTTTATTTTATTTTAATTTTTTAAATATAAACTTATTGTCAAGTTAGGTAACATATAGTCTATACAATGTGCTCTTGGCTTTGGGGGTAGACTCCCATGACTCATCGCTTATGTACAAAACCCAGTGCTCATCCCAACAAGTGCCCTCCTCAATGCCCATTACCCATTTTCCCCTTTCCCCCAACCCCCTATCAACCCTTAGTTTGTTCTCTATATTTAAGAGTCTCTTATGGTTTGCCCCCCTCTCTATTTGTAACTATTTTTCCCCTTCCCTTCCCCCTTGGTCTCTGTTAAGTTTCTCAAGTTCCACATATGAGTGAAAACATATGATGTCTGTCTTTCTCTGACTGACTTATTTCACTTAACATGACACCCTCGTTCCATCCGTGTTGTTGCAAACAGCAGGATTTCATTCTTTCTCATTGCCAAATAGTATTCCATTGTATATATAAACCACTTCTTCTTGATCCATTCATCAGTTGATGGACATTTGGGCTCTTTCCATAAATTTGGCTATTGTTGAAAATGCTGCTATAAACATTAAGATACATGCATCCCTGTGAATCAGCACTGCTGTATCCCTTGGATAAATTCCTAGTAGTGCTATTGCTGGGTCATAGGGTAATTCTATTTTTAATTTTTTGAGGAACCTCCACACTGTTTTCCAGAGCAGCTGCACCAATTGCATTCTCACCAACAATGCAAGAGAGTTCCCCTCTTTCTGCCTCCTCACCAACCTCTGTTGTTTCCTGAGTTGTTAAATTTAGCCACTCTGATCAGTGTGAGGTGGTATCTCAGGGTGGTTTGATTTGTATTTCCCTGATGATGAGTGATGTTGAGCATCTTTTCATGTGTCTCTTGGTAATTTGGATGCGTTCTTTGGAAAAGTGTCTATTCATGTCTTCTTCCCATGCCCATTTCTTCACTGAATTATTTGCTTTTGGGGTGTTGAGTTTGTTAAGTTCTTTATAGATTTTGGTTACTAACCCTTTATCTGTCATTTGCAAATATCTTCTCCCATTCTGTCAGTTGCCTTTTAGTTTTGTTGACTGTTTTCTTTGCAGTGCAAAAGCTTTTTATCTTGATGAGGTCCCAATAGTTCATTTTTGCTTTTATTTCCCTTGCCTTCAGACACTTGTCAAGTAAGACGTTGCTGCGGCTGAGGTCAAAGAGGTTGTTGCCTGTTTTCTCCTCAGGGTTTTGATGGTTTCCTGTCTCACACTTAGGTCTTTCATCCATTTTGAGTTTGTTTTCGTGTATGGTATAAGAAAGGTCCAGTTTCATTCTCCTGCATGTTGCTGTCCAGTTCTCCCAGCACCATTTGCTAAAGAGATGGTCTTTTTTCCATTGGATACTGTTTCATGCTTTGTCAAAGATTAGTTGGCCATATGTTTGTGGGTCCAATTCTGGGTTCTCTGTTCTATTCCATTGGTCTATGTGAAGGCACCTCTTTTTAAAAATTGCCTTGAAGAAAATTTATTTCTGATATGTTGAAATCTGCCCATTGTCTTATGCTTTACAAATATACTTGCAGCTCCTTCTTCTTGTGTTCTCTCAAAAAAAAGTATGAATTTGAAACATTAACAGTGGAACAGTTAAAAAAAAAAAAAACAACACCTCTTTTGGTAATATTAACCAGCCACAAATGGCCAGGGTAAACTTCCTTCATGAAAGCTTCTTGCCTAGAAGTGGGATTGGGCCATTATGTCTGCACAATAACCGCCCCTGCAAACAACATATGAATGCCAGATGGTTGGAGCTGTTCCATTAAGAAACTGATGTTTTCATTGTTTGGAATTTGATTTTGTAGCTTTCTCCATATAGTGATTTGATTGCAGCATTTAGAAGCCTTGAGAGCTTTCCCATAAATTATTCCACCCCTTGAATATGAAACTAGGGGAGGCTTATTAGCCTGTTTTTCCATTAGTATGTCACTCCCACTTTCTTGCTCAGATGTGGATAATTTAGGCAGGATTCATAAAAAGAAAATGTGGATTTTGCTTTGGTTATTCTCTTCAAGGAACATGCTACTGAATAACACTTCCCTCAGTTTGTTCCTTGAATATTGATATGATGAAGATTCATAAAAATTAATTTTTTAATGTTTTATTTATTTTTGAAAGAGAGAGAGAGAGAGAGAGAGAGAGAGACTGTGAGCGGGGCAGGGTCAGACAGAGAGGGAGACACAGAATCCGAAGACAGGCTCCAGGCTCTGAGCTAGCTGTCAGCACAGAGCCTGACGCAGGGCTCGAACCCCAAACTGAGAGATCATGACCTGAGCCAAAGCCAGACGCTTAACTGACTGAGCCACCCAGACACCCCCAAAAAGTTAAATAATAATAGCAAACAAAACTCTGTGCATTTCCATGGCTCTTACGTTACTTGTTCAGTGTGAACTATTCTATACGTTTAATACCACATCAACTCTGTGAAGTCAATACTGTTTTTATTGCCACTTTATAATAAAGAGACTGAGGAATAGTGAAGTCAAGTAACTTACCTAAGGTCAAAAAGGCAGTGGTAGAAGTAGGATGTCAACCTAGGGGGAAAAGTCTGAGTCTGTGTTCTTGACTACCCCATCTCACACTACCTTAAGTCCCAACTAACTTAGCTTGTTCCAAGAGAACTAAGAGAAAACTGGATTCCCTCCTCCCTAAGTGGTCCTCATTAATGTGACTAGGGTCTTGCTATGATTGTGGCAAATGTCTTGTTTATTACAAACCTTAGAGAACATGACAATGTGTATAACTACCTATCAATAGGACCAATCAAAGGTATGTATCTTGGAGAGACCTTTTATTCTGTTTAAGAAATAAAGGAGATTTTCTTTCCTGAAATCCTTCACAAATTACTCTTGGTATGAATGCAGTGGTCTTGGTGTCCCCCCATTATCTTAAAGTGGGTCATGATTTTTTTAAAGCAATTCACTTGCATTAGAAACAAAGTAAAGCATGAAGTTACAGGAAATAGAAGTGGGCTATAACATCAAAACTACAAGGAATTACAATTGCAAGATGGCAATTACTGTGATGTAACTCGTGATATAAGTCATGATAGGTCCTAGTGAGAAAGCACATGCCCGCCTTCAAGGTGAAAGGACATGGGGACATGATAACAACAAACATTTGGAGTATGGCACTGTAAGAGGATGATTCAGGGAAACCAAGCAGTTTAAAGGGCTATAGAAGATATCTTTACTCAAGGGCAAGTATTTAAAAGTCAACCTAAGACTATTCTCATTCATCAACTCCATAGGAAAATGGATGGGGTATTGGACATCTCTTGTTATTTTGTGGCCCCAGCATCCGTGCTCCCTTCTGCTGACAACATCCTGATATTCCTTTCTACTGTTTTGTGTTGACTTAACCTTTTTCTGTGATGTGGTCCTGGCCATTGAAAGCATTCAATTCCACAGTCACTTGGAGCAATTCAAAGATAAGACAGTGATCCTATCAGAGCCAGTGATGTACGATCGTGGGTACTTTTGCTTGAGCTGGTGAGAAAGGAGTATATTCTCTTTTCCTGCCATAAGTGGAGCTCTGAGACTAAATGCCTAAAATGTTGGAGGCCACAATGAATAGGAACTTGCCAAAGGAGTAAGCCAACACTCAGAAAAGTAGCATACAGAGACACAGATGCAGTGAGACAATATCCTGAAGACATTACTTGAACCCCTGGACCAAGGTATACCTATAGTCTGTCCCTCAAACTGTTAACTTACATAAGCCAATAAATTTCCAATCTTTAGTTACGTTTTTTGAGCTACCCAAGGAGTTCTGACAGAAGTAAAGAACTAAGAGTCCCAGGCCCCTTTGGAGAGAGTTTGCTTTGTGTTCCTTTGTAAGGGGAAACAATGGAGCACTTGAAGAAGGCTCTGGAGAAAAACAAAAAGGTTGGGATTTAAGGATATCCCTGAGCAGAGCTAGTCTTTTAGCGCATTAAAAGAGAGGATCTAGAGTGCCCTTTTTTGAAAGGCAAAGAAAATGTGTTGTATTTTCACACAGAATCCTTGGGGATAAAGTTGAAAGAAAACAATTTCAACAGGTAGTAACTGAAAGGTTCCATTTGTGTTATTGTGACAAGATTTCAGAGACTTGCCTTTTAGCCAGTAACCCACAAAGATGCTTTGTGCCGTAGGGAAAGGCGCTGACCTGGGTTTCCATACTTTTCAAGAGATTTGTTCCCTTTGTAGGGATTACTGTGGTATGGCCAACTACTAGTGGTCACCAGAAACCATTACTTTTCTCATTCCCTAATAATAGAATTTTAGTCGAGCACATGGATGTTCAGCTGGTCCACTTCTAAGCCAACTTTGCAGCCAGGTATGATCATGTGATTAGTTTTCACCAATGAAAGTAGAAGAGCATGAGTGGGAGAAATGGGTGCAATTTCTATATCATTTGCTTAAAAGGAAATTGCTTGACCTCTATCTTCTAGCTTGATTCAATTTCAAACAGTTAGCAAGGATGACAGCACCCCAGGGACTGGAGAAACAACGAGATTAAAGAAAAAATGCCCTTGAATGACTAACTGAAGATAGAAGAGCTCCCCCCACCAACCTGGACCCATCACCATGAGACTGTTACTTGACAGGGAAATAAATTCCTCCGTATTTAAACCCTGTATTTTGGAGCTCTCTTTTTTTTTATAGCAGCTTAGCATCTATTCTAATATTCCTATTTTCTGAATCTTTCACCATTTGCTTCTCCACTTTTTCATAACAGATAATTTCCATTCCATAATGTCTCCTTAATCATACTCCATCTGGCCAGGGTCTTCTAATGTCTCTTCAGTCTTGATAAACTATTGCAGCCATCACCTTACAGCTTTGTCCTCTAACAACAAAGCTGAAACTTTTATCAAACAATACTGAGAAAACAGCTCTGCTTAAACATTAAGAGGGAAGCCCCTCAACTATTATAACTTCATTTTAATTAATTTCTAAGACTTGACTGCTTAGATTTTGTGAGGGATATGTCTGTGTCATTCTTAATCACCAGGAGGACATCACTCACTCTGCGAATGACTTTCACGAATATTTCAGAACAAAAAATACCATATCTCTCCCGATAATTTTAAGTGCATCAAATAGAGTAAAAAAAAATGAAGGTTGAGAAAATTTTTCCCCATAAAATATATAACACTTTTCTATTTTCTCACCTTCAGAAGAATGTATGGTTTGATGATTAAGACCCCATTCATCTCCCCCCAAATGTCAGACAGTATGATTGTCTCAGGTGTACCTCAGTCCAGGAACACTCTGCTGCTGAGAGAGATCTCATGAGGTTGGAACTGGATCTCTGAGAGCAGCAGGCTGGTAGACACTTTAAAGCACACCTTTCACGTGACTCAGTTGCTATCTCAATCTCTGTTCTCTCTGTGTCTTCTTGTTTCTCCTACTATCAACTGAATTCATCGCCTTTGATTGTAAGTCTTGCATTTAAGTGAAAACTTTTCTGCTTCTTTATAATGTTAACTTGATAATGATCCCTGAAGTACCTCAAGATTTCTCTCTCTACACTCTTTTCTCTTCTGTTCTTCCTGCCACTGCCTGATTATCACCCTATTTCATTTGGTGAGGACAGCTCAAAGAAATAAAATGGAGAGTTCTGTGGAGCAGGCTTCTAAAGTAGAGAATGGAGTCAAAAATTCTGCTAACTGAAAAGACCACCTACTGAATGAGAAAAGATATTTGCAAATGATATATCCAAGAAAGGGTTAATGTTCAAAACATACAAAGAATGTATACAACTCAACACACACACACACACACACACACACACACACAAATAATCCAATTAAAAATGGGCAGAGGACATGAATAGACATTTCTCCAAAGAAGACATACAGATGGCCAACAGGCACATGAAAAGATGTTCAACATCACTCATCATCAGGGAAATGTTTATTGCAGCATAATTTACCATAGCCAAATTTGGAAGCAGCCTAAGTGTCCCTCGATAGATGAGTGGATAAAGAAGATATATATAGATATAATGGAATATTACTCTGCCAAAAAAAGAATGAAATCTTGTCATTTGCAACAACATGGATGGAGCTAGACAGTATAATGCTAAAAGAAAGATAAATACCATATGATTTCACTCTTATGTGGGATTTAAAAAACAAAACAAACAAAGGAAAACAAAGAGAGACAAACCAAGAAACAGATTCTTTATAGAGAACAAACAGAGGGTTACCACAGGGGAGGTGGGTGGGGGGATGGGTGTTAACTATGCCAGAATTAAATTTTAAAAAAATCTGCTAAATAAAGTTTCCACCACAGGAATAGTGCAATATTTCAACAAAACCCCATTCATGCTTAGTCATCATGGTAACCCCTTCCTGCTCTTACCAGCAACTACATTTCTAATCAGATGTCAATGTCCCTGGGATCTCATGAGCAAAGGTTGTGTGAATAGGCAAGTTGAGGATCAGTCAGTCACTAGAGAGTAACCCATAGAATGTCAAAAGCATATCTGGAATACCCCATGTACAAAGTGACTGGCTCATCATTCAGCCTCAACTTCACTTGAGGCAACTAATAGGGTAAACTAGGTGGGGCCTTGGCACCCAAGGATTCACTAAATGGGCAGTTCTGAGGCCACTCTTCAGGTTGGCTTCTAGCTTGCATATCTTGAAAAGAAGAGACTTCTTTGGCCCAGCCCAGCCAACTCACTTCATCCGGGATCCTTACATGTACCTGCCCTACCCAAGGAGGGAAGTGGAGGGAAGAGCACTACCAAGGTATAGGAAACACGATCCAACAAGACTGTTGGCAAAGCCCATGGAGGCTGCTGCTCGTCGTTCTAACCCTTCGTTCTTAATGAGTGGACAGTGAAAAATAACTAGACCAAAGAAAAGAATCTGCCACCCGAAAGAAGAGTGGTTCTCTTCTGAAAAATCACAGAAAATGGCCCCAGTTAACAGCAGTAAGGGTGGGAATGAAATAGACTTTTAAAAAACATTCTAACTGATATTTCCAATGAGATTTAAAGGATAATGCATAGATAAAATGAGAATAGGCTACTGTTCTATAGTTTTAGAAAGTAGTAAGTGGAAAGCAAGAATGAATTCTTATAGATTTAAATATACGATTGTCAAAAATAAATAAATAAAAGCAAAACCAACAAGGGGCAGAATGGACATTCCTGTAAATCACATTAATGGGTTAGATCCACTGCTGGACCTGTCCTAGAACAGTGTGATCATAAGGTAGTGTTTTGATGGGACCATGAACTTCATAGTTAGGTGTCCTGAGTTCAATCTGTAGTAGCTCTACTCCCTTTTTAGCTATTTCATCTCGTGCTGTTTTAGTTAACTTTTCTAGGTGTCTAGTCCTCATTTTTAATGCTGAGCTAATAATAGTGCCTTTTTTCTTGGACTGCCATGAGGATTAAATGAGGTAATTTATGCAAAATCTAAATGTCCAACACATAAAATACTTAAACATTAGTTATCATTATTAACATGCGGCAAAAAGCAAAGCAGTGGAATTCTTTTTTTTTTTTAATGTTAATTTATTTTTGAGAGACAGAGACAGAGAGACAGAGAGTGAGCAGAGCAGGGGCAGAGAGAGAGGGAGACACAGAATCTGAAGCAGGCTCCAGGCTCCGAGCTGTCAGCACAGAGCCTGAGGCAGGGCTTGAACTTACAAACTCTGAGATCATGACCTGAGCCAAAGACGGACACTTTACTGACTGCGCCACCCAGGTGCCCCAAAGCAGTGGAATTCTTAATAGAGAAGATAAAGAATGTGGAAGAGAAATACAGGAGACTGCATGTTATATGTATCTAATAGAATGTTGAGTAAACTTTTCCAGTTTTATAAAAATGGTAACTCAGGTTGATGGCTAAAAATAAAGAAACGCCATACACACACTTTCTAAAGACAGGTACTACTACTGTGGGGACAGACTTATATGGTATAATAAAAGATATCACAATGGTCGCTAGCCATTAATAGCACCCTTTCCCCCAACCTCAGGATATAACAGGAGAGGGTAGAAAGGTGAGGATTTTCAGAGAGTTTATGTAAATGACTGTATGTGATTCTCACTGATGATACATATTATTTAGTGAAACTGCTGTTGAGCAGTGAACATAGCAGAAACAGCAGGGACAGATCACCTGTTGCACCTGATTCAGTCCGGTATATCAGTGAAGACCTGAGAAATGTCAAATAAGTAGGAGGCTATCAGTGAAGAATACCATTCGTTGTCAAGTCCAAAGTCTCTCTCTTGACAACTCAGAAAAGTTTTATTTGGGGGATTTGACTAAAAGGTGGAGCAGTAAGAAAAAAAAGCACAGGGATAGACATGGAACTTTAGACTTAACAGAACTTAAGAGACATATGGTCAATATGAATGAACATTAGCAATGTATTAACACTAATTGGATTCTGATTCGAACAAATAAATTTTGTTTAATTTTTTTAATGTTTTTTTTATTTTAGAGAGAGAAAGAAAGAGAGAAGGCACAAGCAAGGGAGGGGCAGAGAGAGAGGGAGACACAGAATCTGAGGGCAGGCTCCAGGCTCCAAGCTGTCAGCACAGAGCCCAATGTGGGGCTCAAACCCATGAACTGTGAGATCATGACCTGAGCCAAAGTCCAATGCTTAACCAACTGAGCCCCCCAGGCACCTCTAAATTTTGTTTTAAAAATGATGTAAGTGAAAAATTTGAAGACTGGATATTGATGATATTAAGAAATTATTAATTTTTAGGTGTAATCATAGTATTGTATGTTTTAAAGGGTTATATTATTTTAGAGATATATAATGAAGTATATAAGTATAAACTAATATGATGTCTGAGAATTGTTTGTAAATAATTAGAAAACTTATATAGGTACAGTTGTTGATGAACAAAATTTTAGAAATTTTTTTAAAGGTTGAGTAGTTGAGGAACATAACAATTATCCATTGCTTAAAAGAAGCAGACCAAGAACAAAAAGAAAATAGAAGCTTAGATATTAGCAAAATGAAAAGTTATTACCCAAATGATAGTTTAAAACTCATGGGGGCACCTGGGTGCCTCAATCGGTTAAGTGACCGACTTCAGCTCAGGTCTTGATCTCATGGCTTGTGGGTTCGAGCCCCACGTTGGACTCTGTGCTGACAGCTTAGAGCCTGGAGCCTGCTTCAGATTCTGTGTCTCCCTCTCTCTCTGCCCCTCCCCTGCTCTCACTCTGTCTCTGTCTCTCTCAAAAATAAATAAACATTTAAAAAAATAAAAAATAAAATAAATAAATAATAAATAATAAAAACCCATGGATAACATTATTAAGATCAGAATAAGTAATATTCAAGGAAAAAATAAATGAGATTAAGATGGACAGTTCATATGAATAGATGCTATAATTTATCAAAAGATGTAGCAATGAAACTTTGTGTTCAAGGAATATTGCTTTATCTAATGCAAAAATTATTAGAAGCACGGGGAGGTTTTCATACAGTAAAAGAAAGTACAAATCAACTGGGCTTATAAATATAGATGAAAATATTCTGAAAGCAACACTATAAGACAGATGGCAATAGCATAAGATTTCAAAATAACTACATAAAATTACTTCTAGGAGTTTAAAAGTGATTTGTAATTTCAGTTACAAGTCATCCCCAAATGAGGTCAAAGCAGAAAAACAGGCAGCTTAACAAATGCAGAAAAGTCCCACTTTAGGCCTTGCGGACGCAGCAGTGAAAAAAACATAGCTCTCCCTCAAGAGCTAACATTCCAGCAGGAGACAGAAAATCAACCAAAAAACCAATTACCCATCAGGTAGCAGTAAGTAAGAGCTGGAAAGAAGATGAGAGAAAAGTGAATGCAGAGTTATTAGGGGTGCACTCCTTGAGACAGAATGGTCAGGAAAGACCTTTTGGAAAGATGGCATTTGACAGAGATGTGAGGAAGGCAGACAAGGGGATGAGGAAGGGGTGGAGGTGAGTCCTCCAGGTAGAAAGGAAGGTAAGTGCAACTGTCCCCAGATGGTACTTTCTCCCCTTATTCAAGAAGGGGATTATACACCACTTTAAAAAGCCTACAAATAAAAGCAAGCAACACTTAAAAATGATCAACTGGGTAGATATTTGTAAAATATGAAAAGTATTTTAATGTGTTTTCCCTTTTTTGAGCATCCATCTAATTTGGATGACTGTCAGGGGTAATTAGGACTGTTAACAGCTTCTGACTGTCAAATGGCTTTGCTCAGAAAGAAAAGGATTTTCTAAATTCTTTCAGCTCTCACTTAATTGCTAACTTGATCATGGAGCTCCACTATAAGGGTAACACAGAGAACTCAGGAAGCAAACTCCCTGCCTAGAGGAAGGAGTTAAAGTCCATCCTTTGCTTCACAGTAGAATTCGGAGAAAAAGAGTAGATAAAATGAAGTTAGGTGCCGGTGATCTCATTTTTGTCCTCCTAGTGTACAGGTCAGTAAAAAAAAAACATGTAGGAAAGATGTCATGGACACTGAGGACCCTGGAGCTAGTGGACTGCTTCTCGGGGTCTAGGGAAGCCCTATCAATACTTGGCTCGTTCGCTGTTCAACAAGGTGTGAGAGCTATCATGCATGGGCACAGGGAGGTAGCTGGAAAGACGGCTTCCCACATCAGTTCATGCCACAAGGGGAAGCAGACGTTCCCATGTAGGACCTTGTATGGATGACCCAAGGACATGGAGTGGATTGGCAGACCAGTGAGCATCTACTGTTGAAATGTAGAGTCTGCGGGGGGCCTGGGTGGCTCAGTCGGTTGGGCGTCCGCCTTCATTCCGGTCATGATCTCGCGGTTCCTGGGTTCGAGCCCCGCATCAGGCTTTGTGCTGGCAGCTAGCTCGGAGCCTGGAGCCTGTCTTCAGATTCTGTGTCTCCCTCTCTCTCTCTGACCCTCCCCTGCTCATGCTCTCGCTCGCTCGCACTCTCTCTCTCTCTCTCTCTCTCTCAAAAATAAATAGAACATTTAAAAAATTTGTAAAGATACTTTGAAATAAAGAGTCTGTGGTGGTAGGGATTTGGTACCTGGCTTCATGTCAGGTAGTAGGGTGTACACAGGTAATTCAAGGTCTTTGTAGCCCACAGTGCCCCCTCCAGAGTGCAGGCAATAGCTTACCAGTCTCTTTAAGGCTCATGTTTTCATTTTTTCTGTGGTTTTATAGATATTTTAGGGAGGCCTTCAGTGAGTCTGCTTCAGGGAACAGTAGCCTTGTTATTGGCACAGCAAAAAAGAGACTGGAATGGCTTTAGCAACCCTGCCCTACCACCAGTAATCTCTATTCCCCTTTATTCTTTGAGATGAACAGTTAACTTTCTCAATATTACATAGACGGGCTTCCATCCAACAGTATGGCTGCCTCCAACTCCCTCGTGCACAGAAATTTTGTAATCATCAGTGGCAAACCAAATACCATTTTGAACTCTCAACTCTTAAACTGGGCACTTGAACTTTGAAGTTTTGAAGTTGTCTCTTCTGAGGCAGGGAATAACAGGCTTCCATCTTTCTATTGGCAATTTTAGATCCTATCTCTTCTGGATCCCATTTCCTTTCAAATACTTTAAAATTCCAACTTCCTCTCTAACAAGAGGCAGGCTCCTCAGCAGAACTTCTGGGAATAAGGGCAATAAATGTAATAGGTCATTTATTTCTGACAGTACTTTCTTATGACGTCCTTATTGTGCAAGAAGTATCTCAAAGAGAAACATTGGGACATATGACTGACCAAGTAATCAAGGAACTTAGCCACTAGTTTTGGCTAATTTAATTAACACAACTTGATCATCGTCTGTTTCTTCTTTTCCTGTCTTGTATTTCATGTCCACAGGCAAAGCTGGATATTATAAGCTAAAAATAATCTTTGTAACTACTCGCCCTATCTTTTAAAGCCCTTGCTTTTGTATCTCATTAGTGTTACTTCTGTTTCACTCATTACTCACTTCCCTGACTATGATCCTTCTGAAATGTTCATTCCTTTTACTGCTTCTGTGGTTTCATTATGTCCATATAGCCCATCTTTGCAATGTCTACAGGCCCCAACACCTGAGAAGATGAGAACTGGCCCTTCAACATTTTTGCTGTTTTTCAACATTATGGCTATTAAGTTGCTTCTTGTTAAAATGCAGATTCCTGGGCCTCTGATAAATCACAAACTGTCAGCAAGTCTTGGGATTCTTCATTTTAAAAGCTCTCTAGGGGCGCCTGGGTGGCTCATTCTGTTAAGTGTCCAACTCTTGATTTTGGTTCAGGTCATGATCTCTTATTTGTGAGATGGAGCCCTGAGTCAAGCCCAGGGATCGAGTCTGCACTGAGAATGGAGCCCACTTAAGATTCTCTCCCCCCACCCCTCCCCTCCTGCACCCCCCCTCACATTGTGCTCTCTCTCTCTCTTTCTCAATAAATAAATAAATAAATAAATAGTTTTTCAAAAAGCTTTCTAGATGACTGTGATGCACACTAGACCTTAGGAAGTAAAAAATAAAAAAAAATAGGTCAAGACTTTCAGCCCTCTCAATTCTTAATTTTTTGGCTCCTTCTTTCCTTTCTCCCTTCCTTTTTTTTCTTCTTTGGAACTTAATATGATACAGAGCACTCACTTTCTGGTTTTTAGTCTCCCTCCTTCCCTTCTCCTCTTTCTTCATCCCTTCTTTCTCATCCTCTCTCTATCTCTCTCTCCTATCCTACCCCACTTTGCTTTGGCATCTAGGTGTATGATGGCAGTATGCTGAACAATACAAGTATCTGATCCTCTTTACCAAAAAAGAGGAAAGGAAAAGAAAGAGAAGAGAAAGGGAAGGAGAGGGGAAGGGAGGAGAGGAGGGAGGAGAACAAAGGGGAGGGGAGGGGAGGGATAGGGAGGGGAGGAAAAAAAACCAAGTTGGGCAAGAGCTGCTGGGCTGAAATCTCCCTTGAGCTTTGGACACGTAGACTACAAACTACAGAATGGTAAAGAGCCAGGAAATCCAAAAGTAAGCACAGCTGGGATCCATAAAGTCCCCTCCCTCTTTGATTTGGGGAGAGACATTAAAACAGCTGACCTATTGCTCCAGTGTTTCTTTCCATCATAGGGAAAGTGGGATAAATAGATATTTAAAATCCGACATTGTCCTGCCTTCTTTATCCTTTACCACAATTTCACTAATTATTTTTCAAGAAAGTTTCCATCCTATGGGCCTTATATAAAAAGGCTTCATTCTTCCATACACTTTTAGAGTTCTATGTTAGTAGAATGTGAAAAAAATCACTTCAAAACCTGTTGCCTGCAGAAGTGAGTAATCCAGGCAGTCTGTGGTGGTTGTTTTATTAAAAACAAAAAGCTAAAAGAAAACTGTTTAGAAATTTACTGTTTTTTATTGCGATCAGTGTTACTAAAGAGTTGCATATTAATTAAATTATGGTTAATAAAAGTGTATTTAAACTATATGTATTCCCAGAGTCTGTAATTTAAAGGAAATTTATAGTAATTTTTTTTGGTCGAATAATGACTTCTTTTTGCTATGTAAATATTCATCTTCTTTTGCATATTAAGGTTGATTAAAAATTCATTTTTCTTAAAGTGGAGGCATTTCTGTCTCCCTGAGTGTTTTGCTTTAAATGTTGAGAGAAACATAAATGCCATACCCATGCTGACCTTGCGTAAGAAATGCTGATTATATGTAAGTTAACCGGTTAGTAGAATTGTCTCAGATGACCAGACTTTGTGTCCAGGAATTAAAAAAGTTCTTTCACTTGAAAAAAAAGATCCATTTTATCATCATCAGTTGCTTTTTAAAATAACAAATTCTGTTTTATTTGCAAAAGTTGACAAAGAGACCTATTTGATTTGCAGAATGTAACTTATAGACAGATAGCTTTCCTAGAGATAGGAAGGTGGGGGGAAGTATCAGCAGCGCCCACCGAGAATTATCTTCCAAATACCGCCTCTAAGTCTGGACTTCACATCAAGATCTGGCAGACACAATACTGAAATCGTCAGCTCTCTGGAATAATCACAGCCCGCTGTCAGTCAGAGGTTTTCGCCATAGAATTAATGCACATTTCTCCCTTACACAGCAATCTCCCGTTAATCCTTATTCTTCTCACTTATTTTTATAATAACTTGATTAATTGACACCTCTACCTCCCTCTGCTGTACAAATTCACAGCAGGAAATATACGTCAAGGGATCCAAGCTGGTGGGGGGAAGGGGGGCGAAGAAAAGTAGGCTTTGAGAAAAAGAAGTGACGGAAAGAAGGCGCCAACCCCTGAATGGCTTCAATATGCCCATCCCAAGTCTGATAAACATCTCTTTCATATTAAATATTGGCTGGAAGTACTTTTACATAAAGGAAAAAGAAGACTTTTTTTTTTTATGGCTTTGAAAGGTGAGCACAAGATCAAAGGGGCCAGAATCGGAGTTTCTTGACTGGAACTCCACCAACACAGATGGAAAACCCATTTTTAAAAAAATCAAACCTATTCGCAAATAAAAATAAGCCACTAGGTTTTAAGAGTTCTGGCCTCTGTTATATGGAACATTAGGAACCAATTAAATGGCTCTCCCCTTCTTGTTTATCCTAAATAATATGGTCTTTTCCCTTCTCTGATTATACCAACTCCGTGTCCCTGTGGCAGGGTCTGCTCTTTCATTTCCATTAAACCTCTTTCTCCATAGCACGTAAGAATTGGGAAAAGCCTGTATTCCATCATGCTACGGAAAAATAGCGAGGCATCTCTCTTACACCCTGTAGTATTCTCTTTTGCCCCCAAAAGACAGCTGACAGTTGCTTAATGGCTGGGTGCACTTGTATGTTGAATCACAATATCCAACCGTTGACAATGATTCTGTTTTTCATTTGCTTAAACTTTTCACCTCCCTCCTAAGCTTATAATGGAACATATTCTTCATGTTCTGCTTTTAGTTTTCCTTTTTTAGACTCGTGCACATGGTTCAGTTCTGAGAGGATAGAGAGGTAGGCTTAGTGCCTTATTGTGAAATATGGACTATAAAATGACATCAATTCTTCCAGTTACTGTCTGAGAACACACCGCTCAGCATGTCTGCTTCCCGTCTGCCCACCAAGACCACAGCCCCAATAGAGGGTACGATGTCTCATGCCTGCACATCAACAGATCTATGTATCTGCTCCTAGGCTGTATTCCTAGGGTGGATATTACACATTGGAAAGAGCTACCAGTTAAGTTAGAAAACCACAAGTCACATGGCTCTTAACTTGTACAATACGCAGACATGATCATCCTTGTACATTGTGCCATAGAAAACAAATGGGGAAAGAGAAGGAGCTTGGACCAGTGCCCTTTTAGATCTCTCCAGAGTGACTAAGACAAGCGCTGGAGACTCATGCTTAGGTAAGAGCAGACAACGACCTCACAGATTTTTTGGAGCTTCTGCTCCCTGCGAATCCCAATCAGTGAGTTCAAAGTTCAGTTATGTGTCTTGCTAATGTCCAGATAATTGTGCCAGGAATGACAGAGGAAATATTATCTCAAAGGTGAAAAATAGCTTCATTTCATATCCACAAGAACCCCAAAGCTTAACCTCACTATCTCAGTGGCTCATCAAGAAACACTTTTTCCTTAATAAATTCTTGCACTGTTCTACTCAGACCTGCTGAGTGCCTGCCATTTACTACTGTACAGTATCTCATAGTTCTTTTCTAACTCAACCACTGGGTTAAATTATGTACCTTCAGGGACGGTTGATTGGCCATCTGCCTTGCTGTCTCCACAGTAGTCCTGCTTTTTATGCTTTTCTAGGAAACAGAAAGGAGTAGTTGCCTTCCTAGAAACCGCCTAGTGACCTGGCATCACCAGATGTGTCCAGGTTGCCTAGTAGAGGTCATTCAAATTTGAGTGGTGACAAAGTGTAATGGGAGTGAAAAATCAGACCAGGGAAAGGGAAACCTGATTTTGGCCAAACCTCCTTATCAAAGACGACACCTAACCGTTATGCCTCAATGTTCTAAACTATTAAAGGGATAGCAGAAAATTAACATTCACAGAGTAGCTACAATATGTCGAGTACTTCAGAGAACCCTTTAATTTTTAAACACACAAAACCCTTCCAAAGGAAGACTTTCTTTCCCTGTGTTTTACACGAGGACATCGGAGCTCAGAAAGGTTAATTAATTTGCTGAGGGTCACAAAGCAAAAAAGTAGCAGAGCCCAGATTTGAATCTATGTCTAACTAGACTCAGAGCTATCGCCTCCCCAGAAAATACATGCATGAGAGCATTATCCATGGTGCATAGTTAGTGCTTGATAGACAATCTTTCCCTTCCAAGGTCCCTTCTAGCTTTAAAATACAGATCCTGGGGCACCTGGGTGGCTCAGTCAGTTAAGCCTCCAACTTCGGCTCAGGTCATGATCTCACATTCGTGGGTTCGAGCCCCGCGTCGGTCTCTGTGCTGACAGCTCAGAGCCTGGAGCCTGCTTCAGATTCTGTGTCTCCCTCTCTCTCTGCCCCTCCCCCTCTCGTACTCTGTCTCTCTGTGTCTCAAAAATAAATAAAACATTAAAAAAAATAAAAAATAATGATAAAATAAAACAAAATACGGATCCTATTACAGATTCCAAGCTTCAGACCTATTCATGTAGGCAACTCACATAGCTCATGGGATCCAGGACTATCTGCTTAATTCCCCCTTTTTAATCCCTACCAGGCTACTCTTATAATAACTTCATTTCTTTCAGGCTAAACTTCTTGCTACCCTCTTATTCAAATATTCCCACATTCTCATCTTTGATGTCTATCAGTTTAGGCTCCACCCTTCAGTACCATTTGTCAAGTTCTGACCCTTTTCTGTGTGCTAAGAGCTCTTGAAATTTCAGCCTTCATTAGAGGTCTGTTCAGAAAAAAGTTAAGATAAGCATAGCAATTTCCTGACCTCTCACTGACTTAGTTGACAATTGATTTTCATTAAACAAATTGTATTTGACTGAAAATATACTGTATATTCTACATGTAGAATATGCTATATATTTTCTATGTATAATATATATAATATATACCACTTAAAACAATATAATATATACCATATATAAAATAATGTATATTATATTATACTACATATAGATAGCCTGTGGATAACTGTGAAAACACATACACACACACTTCATAAGAATAACAAATAATTTTCAATAGCAGTGCAGTCTAAGTCATATTTAGAAACACAGTATTTTCCTAAAGGAAATAAAATCTGCAGAGATCCAACTCTGCCCACAATGAAGTCAACCTTTTATAGGAATAGCAGAGGATTTTAGTCCCTGACAACCACATGTTCTCCGTCCTCTCCAACCCCAAATCAGGTATTTGTGGTGGTCTTCCCATAATAAAGGAATGTCCCCCCCCCACCCCATCCCACCCCCTCATAAAACAAAGAATTACTGGAACTTGGAGCTGACAGTGTTTTAGTTAGGAATCAAGTTAGGATCCCAGAACTTTGGGATCCCCTTCCCTCGGCAGACTTTCGACAAGAGACAACTTTAGAAAAGTGCTCTGCCTGAGAAGGGGAGATAAAGAAGCAGATGCCTTCCATCTCCTTGGGTAGGAAATCCCAGAGGTTGTGATCTTTTCTCCCTGTTTAAATGTACTCTCACATCAAGACATCTATTTCTCCACAATTTTTGTACTTCTATTTTTTTTTCCAAATCCATAAAATGTGTGAGAAAGGTAACTCTCTAAAATTTGACCTTAGTTAGGATGATGTGTTATTGTTGGTTTTGTATTTGAACAATTTTACTTTGAAATGTACCACTTGTTAGAATGTGAGGTGGGGGGTGGGGCCTGAGTGGCTCAGTCAGTTAAGCTTCTGACTTTGGCTCAGGTCATGGTCTCATTGTTCCTGAGTTGGAGCCCCAGAGCAGGCTCCGTGCTGACAGCTCTGAGCCTGGAGGCTGCTTCGGATTCTATGTCTCCCTCTCTCTGTCTCTCTGCCCCTTCCCCACTCATGCCGTCTCTGTCTCTGTCTCTCTCTCTTTCTCTCTCTCTCAAAAATAAATAAACATTAAAAAAACTTTTTTTAATGTGGATTAGGGGAGCCTGGGTGGCTCAGATGGTTAAGCATCCAACTTTGGCTCATTTCTTGATCTCGCAGTTCATGAGTTTGAGTCCCACATTGGGCTCTCTGCTGACAGTTCTGAGCCTAGAGGCTGCTTTGGATTCTGTGTCTCCCTCTCTCTCTCTGCCCCTCCCCCCTCTCAAAAATAAATAAACATTTAAAAATTTTTTTAAAAAGAGTGTGGGTTAAAAGAATCGGCAGGTGCAGTCGAGAAGGCAGTAAAGGAATACTTCAGGTAGGGTGGAAAAGAAATCCTACAACTGTCTCTGTACTTTCCACGAATTGAAATTTTCCAATGGTGTCTATTTTCAGTTATTTGTACTTATTGTTCAGGATTCTGTATCTGTTGCCTTAAGGTAGTAACACTTATAGACTTCTAAGATGATTATTATTTCCCTCCCCCCCTGAGCTGAAGAAAGGAAAGGAAAGAAAACCAAAGGAGGATCTGGAAACTGTCACTCTCTCTCCGCACCAGTTTTTCTCTTACTCACTTCCTCTTCTTGCTCCCTAGGGATCGCAGTCCAAACCCTGCCCACAGGGACTGGTCATTGACTAAAAGAAACCACCTCAGCACCATGCACATAATCTCAATACTAGAGTCTCATTAAATTTTTAGAATGATTTATAAAAGCCAAATACTGTTTTTAGTGTTAGGCATCCTATTTCCTGGGGGAAAAATGCTAAATCATACATGAGAATGAACTAGTCCTATATATATATATATATATATCCTCAGCATGCTTCCACAAAGCTCTTTTGCTGCAGGGAATCAGATCCCAACTTTCTCATCCCCAACTCTGTTCTCTCAGATGCAGATCATGGGGAAATACTACTCCAAAGTACAACATCAGGACACATCAAAATCCTCCTGGTAGAAGACTTTAGTGGGGCAGCTGATTCTCTGGATATTTTCCAGATGAGTTAGGTATTAGGGAAAACAGTTATTCAAGAAGATGACCAGTCATATCCTACTATAAAGGAACTACAGCACTCTTTCTATCCAATACCTCCCCTTCCAAACACCCTGATAGAGGGTAGGACATTGTGATAATTAATGTCCTTGTCCAGGGACAAAGGAGGAAGCCAGAAGAACTGCAGAAAATGCTCAGAGCTATCAGTAACAGGAACCCTATTTGGGGGCAGCTAGTAGAAAGCAGTCACTGAGAAAGGTGTCGTCCATCCTGAAATAAAATGGTGTGGCTGTACAATCCATCTCAGAGGGACATCTTTATGCTAAGGGAACAGTTAGTTACCTGTTGGTTTAAGCATTTATGAAGAAACATGGAAATGCTAAAGAAACCCACAATTTAATTAGAAGATGGTTCTGGAAACTGACCCAAAGGGCAGGTGCTACAGAAATGGAAAATACAAACTCGGTTATGGGGGCAGGGTAGCTTTCAAAAGAGAACTGATATGTTGGGATGAGCACTGGGTGTTGTATGCAAGCCAATTTGAGAATAAATTACATTAAAAAATAATAATAAATAAAACAATTTAAAAAAGAGAACTGATAGCACATTACTCATGACCCCTAGGAAAGTAAAGAGGCAAAGTTGACCTTGTTGATAAGAATTTTGTGAGATCAGATGGAAAATGCCTGCCCCAAGGGTCTGTAGAGACCCTCAGAAGGATCTATGTGACCTCTTTTCAGAGGGTGATCACTTGGAGGGCTGAATCCTTCTCTTGGGAGGATATTCTGCTGGCCTCAAGCCAATGCTGAGGTCACTTTGTCAGACCAGCAGTTATTTAGAGAAGGAACCACTTAGAAGGAAAGTCTTAGGGGGGAAAGATTCCCAACCCCCAACTTCCTAGAGCATATGGAGGCAGAGAACCTGAATGCCTTGGCCCATATCTCTCTCATTAGGCTGAATTTGTTGAGGCAGGAGTAGATTCCAAGGTAAGCCAAGTACCCAGATGGATTTTAAAACCTGGAAAAGACCCTTTGCCCCTTCTCGGTGGAAGTGGAGGGAAGAGATTGTGCTCACAGAGGCCACCCTATGTGACCGGCAGGAGCTCCTTGGGGTTTGGTGGAAAACTATGGCGAGTGATTGCTGAACCATATCATTTCCATAAGACTTCTAAAAAAGCTTCTTAAACCTAGATTTCTACGAATCCAGATATGGTAGGGAGTACTCTCATGTTGGGGGCAGGGGGAAGGGAAGAAGCATAGATTTTATATTAGAAACTATTTTAATACATGGAGTGCCCATTTGAACAATCAAATAATTTTAGACTGTTTCCAAGTTGGCATCTACAATGCCTGTGATTCCTAGCTTGTCAATAATGGCTCTCATTATACCAAATTTACACTCTGCATTTCCCTTTGTCAGCTGTACTTAGTCTCTTACTGATGTTTAATATCAAATCTACCTAAGTTTTGATATATAAATTCGCTGCCATCTCCAGTGGAATTATTTTCCATGGGCTTCACAGAGGGCAAGGTAACTTAAGTTAAACTGAATGATACAAGATGGCTAGTTCTATTGACTAGTCATGTGACCTTGGGAAAATTTCTAAACTAGGATGGATTTGATAACAGTACCGGCCCCACACAGGATTAACAGATATGACATATATGTGACACTAACTGGCCTATAAGAGCTACTCAATGAATGGAGTTTCCTTCTGAGATGTCTGGGTGGTGGACCCTTTGGGGACTCTTCTGTTTCCCACTTGGCATCCTACTAGCCTGCCACTAGATGAATGTGTTATCTGACCTCAAGTCTATTTACCCACTTCTCCACTCTCAGACCTAGAAATATACTCTTATTCCTCCCCTGAAGCCATAGATCTGCTCGAAGTTTCTTCAAGCCATTGCTCCACACCATTGCACTGAATGCTATTTCCCCAAATTCCTTCTGGCCCCCACTCCATGCTTCTCACCCTCCTCTGTTGTGTGCATTTTCTAACTCAGTAATTTTTTCATCCTCTTTTTCTGAGTTTATTTATTTATTTTGAGAGAGAGAGAGATACAGAGAGAGAAGTAAGGGCAGAGAAAGAAGGTGAGAGAGAATCCCAAGCAGGCTCTGCTCTGTCAGTGCAGAGTCCGATGCAGGGCTCAGACTCATGAACCATGAGATCATGACCTGAGCAGAAATCAAGAGTTGGACATTTAACCAACTGAGCCATCCAGGTGCCTCTCCCATTCTCTTTTTAAAGGTTCACAGCCTCTGACCAGAATCAGTCTGCCCCACATAACATTTACCCATTACACCTTCAGTAGCCTTCTCTACAATCTAGCTTCCAGAGATAGTCCAGCTCTTGAGAGATTAAAAAAATAATAATAATAACAAAGAAAAAGAAAAAAGGTGGCATAGGCATTCAGGAAAAGCTAATAAATAGTTCCACATCATTGGGAAAGCCTACATATTGGGAATTAAATGCAGAGTTCATGGAGAACCAAGAAATTGTCTTCATTCTCTACTTCAGGCACTTATCCAGTGTGAGCAATATAAAACAGCCCTTCTTGAGTTTTTAGTAGGTGTCAGTCACGGACTGTTTTATATAGATTATCTCATTTCATTTTTAACTAATTCTGTGAATAGACTCCTTTATTATCATCATCCTCATTTTATGAATGTTGAAATTGAGGCTTAGAAAGGTATTCAAGTCACAAAGCCAGGGAGTAACTCAGACATTCTGGCTCCGGGGCCCTTAACCGTTGTTCCACACACAAGGGTTCAAGTCTACTATGGTTTTCAGCCTAAGAGAAAGTGATCGTTTCAGCCTAACCAATCTTTCTAAGACTTTGGACCCTGATTCTCTTCCTGATGTGTTTGATAAGCGTGGGAGAAAGGATCTGATAAAGATAAAAGTGTTAATACATTCTCAGAATTTTCTGTAGTACCAAGGTAATAATAAGGCAATAACTAAGGTAATCACTGCTATTGAGCATTAATTATGGGACATTAGGAACCTTCTTTATTTCATTTAATTCTTAAAACGACTCTTTCAAATACTTATCATGATCCCCATTTTATAAATGAATAAACTGAGGCTTCAAATAGTTAAGTGACTAAGTAGTAAGGTGGGACTGAATTCAGGTCTCACAGATTCCAAAGCCTTTGTTCTTTCCAAGATACTGTCTTCTACTTGTTTTCTTTACTTTTAGAAAAAGCATGTATGGCAATCTTCTCTCCTGTAGTCTCTGACCTATGACCATCTTTAATTCTGCATGAAAAGATTAACATGATAAAGAGATTAAAATGATTCAAGTAATCAATTTCTGATTATCTCAAGTTGCCAAACAAAGCAAACTTATCCCATGAGCCAAGACCTTTCACCAAGAAAAGGAATAAAACAAACACATTATTTTATCTTTCGTTATGTGGTTTGTGACTCCCAGTGAAAGGAACTCGGCTGTAAAATTAAGAAACGAAAACCAAATGGTTCACGATGAAGTTCTGGAATCTATTCTCTTTAACAGGTAAGGGAAATGGAAAAAACAAAAAACTGGGCTAAATAACTAAAAGGAATATTGGAATGATCATATTCCATGGAAAGAACATGAGGGTGTGGATTGCAGTTCCAGTTTTGCACAAGCCATCCATTCTTGAATCAGCCACTTTATTTCTTTGAGATAAAGTTTCCTCATCTGTAAAATGGGGCCAATATCTGCCTTGCTTAACCCATTAGATTAACAGAAGAATTAAGATGAGAGATGGTACATGAAAGTGTTTTATAATTTATGAAGTCTATTTAATTATATTGCTCTGCCATCATCATTGTCTTTGGAGTCAAATGGGTTTGGGTTTAAGTCCTAATTTAGTCACTGATTATACTTGGGATGTTGGATCAGGTCACCTAACTTCTCTGTACTTCTACTTAACATTCATAACATGAATGTAACAAATATTTGTTAATTGCCTACTCCATAATTTTCATTTATGAATACACAGCTGCCCCATGGATTTCAAATACTTTAGAGGTCACCTGACTACATCGTCAGTGTCAAGGGTGAGTCTTGATTGGATTAAGGAAATCAAGGGCTCCAGGCCACCTTGCCATAGTGATTGATTTATAATGATCATAATCAGATAACCAAAGAGACTGCTTGTTCAGAAACAAGCAAATTTATTACTCCACTATCACTAATGCAAGGCATTGGAAGTTTGCAGGTGAACTGGAGCTTTGGGAAAGAAGCTTCCTAGCTTTTATGAGATAGTACCTAAAAAAAGTTATTATTTCTACTTTGACCGTGACAGAGTAACGAATACTAGACTAGCCTTCCTACTGTAAACAACTAGAAAACTGGACAAAATATATGTATAAGACAATTATTTCTAGACACCATACAATTGGCAGCACAGGATTGTGACACCTGATAGAAGAAAAACAAATGAGTTGAATCCAATGGATTACTCCAGCTTTCTGCGTGGAGGCATTTACCAGACATTGACAGAAGGAGGAGGAATCCAAGCAGAGCACAGTGGTCTTAATAAGCTGAGGACACAGAGAACAGAGTTCAGGGAGGCCAAAGGGCTAGAACTTTTATGAAGCACCAAAAAGGAATGAGGTGCATAGATAAATCACTCCATAAATCTCCATGGGGATCACCTTGAATGTTTGAGCAAATAATAAGCTTTGCAATTTTAGGGTGAGACTATACAAGAATACTTATGTGAAGCTGTAAGTTGAACAACTACCAGAACTTTCACAGAGTTAAGAAACATTTTTTTAAATATAATTTATTGTCAAGTTGGCTTGCATACAACACCCAGTGCTCATCCCAACAAGTGCCCTCCTCAATGCCCATCACCCATTTTCCCTTTCCCTCACCCCCCCATCCATTCTCAGTTTGTTTTCTGTATTTAAGAGTCTCTTGTGGTTTGCCTCCCTCCCTCTCTGTTTGTAACTATTTTTTTCCTCTTCTCTTCCTCCATGGTCTTCTGTTAAGTTTCTCAAGATCCACATATGAGGGAAAACACATGGTATCTGTCTTTCTCTGACTGACTTATTTCACTCAACATAATACCTTCCAGTTCCATTCACATGGCTGCAAATGACATGATTTTAAGAAACATTTCAATCTGACCAACCAAAGTGGAGAAACCTCACTGAACACTCACAACATTCATTAGAATTTGCAGAAGGCTATACTTTAAGAATAAGGCTTAGCCCTAGAACAAAGGCTATCTTAGACATGCTCAAGCAGAGCTTTGAAAATGCCTTGAAATTATCAAAAATAACTAGAAGTAAATTAATTGCTTTCCAAAATAAAATCCAACACTGATTAAAGGAAAGCAACAAAATCTAGACACTCAACAAGGCAATCATCACCATGTCCAGAATCCAATAAAAATTATTATTTGTGCTCAATATCACTAGTAATTAGATAAATGCAAATCAAAACTTCACACCCACTAAAATGGCCATAACACAAAAATACGGAAAATAACAAGGGCAAGGTTATGGAAAAATTCCCACATTACAAAGGAAATGTAAAGTGGAACAGACACTGTGAAAAACAGTTTGGTGGTTTTTCAATGAATTAAACATAAAATTACTATATGACCTAGCAATCCCACTCCAATATATATATATATCAAAAAACTGAAAACAGGTGTTCAAACAAAACTTGCACATGAATGCTCATAGCAACACTACTCACAATAGCCAAAAGGTAGAAACAACCCAAATGTCCCTCAACTGATACATGGATAAACAAAATGTGGTATGTCCACTCAATGGAATATTATTCAGCCATGAAAAGGAATGAAGTACTGATACATGCTATGATGTGAAAACTTGAAAACATTGTACTAAGCCAAACACAAAATATCACATATTCTATGACTCCATTTATATGAAATATTCAGAATAAGCACATCCATAGAGACTGAAAGCAGATTAGTGGTGACCAGGGGGTGAGAAAAGGAAATCAGGAATGATTGCTTAATGTGTACATGTTCTCTATTGGGGTGAAAAAATTATTCTGACACTAGATAGAGGTAATTGTTGCACAACACTGTGAATATACTTAATGCTACTGAATTGTACACTTTAAAATAGTTAAAATGGTAAATTTTATGTTGTGTATGCTTTACCACAATTTTTTAAAATGTTTATTTATTTATTATGAGAGAGAGAGAGAGAGAGAGAGAGAGAGAGAGCCAAGGAGGGGCAGAGAGAGAATAGAGAAAGAATCCAAAGCAGATTCTGCACTGTCAGCATGGAGCCCAACACGGGGCTCAATCTCAGGAACTGTGAGATCATGGCCTGAGGTGAAATCAAGAATCAAACCTTAACTGACTGAGCCACCCAGGTGCCCCTGCTTTACCACAATTTTTAAGAATTATTATAATATGTGTCAAGGAGTAGGACAATTCTTGTGGTTTTTTCCCCTTTGTTTGGAACTTTTATTATAAAACAGGGAGAAAAATCAGACAATAGGAACAAATCCATGGATGAAAGAGATGATGGGATAAGCAGACAAGGACATTAAAACAGTAATTATAACTACATGAAATTATTGTATTGGTTATCTGTTGCTGTGTAACAAATTAACCCAAAATTTAGCAGCATAAACAGCAAACACTTATTATCTTATATTTTCCAAGAATCATAAATTCAGGAGTACATTAGCTGGTGCTTCTGGCTGAGAACCTAATTATTCCTTATGTATTTAACATGATAAATTTGGCAGTAAATATAAAACACAGAAAACTATAAAGGGCAATCAAAGTAAATGTGGCAAATACAGAGAAAAATGGCAAATGTGGCAATAAATATGAAAATACCTTTTCTGGGGGCACCTGAGTGGCTCAGTCAGTTGAGTGTCCCACTCTTGACTGCAGCTCAGATTGTGATCTCAGGGTGGTGGGATCGAGCCCCACATCAGGCTCCCCACTGAGCATGGAACTTGCTTAAGATTCTCTCCCTCTCCCTCTGTCCCTCCTTTGTGCACACATGCTCTCTCTCTCTAAAATAAATAAGATTTTAAAAATTAAAAAAATGAAAGACCTTTTCTGTTTTTTAAATTTCTTTAAAAGATAATTGGAAGAATTCTTCCACTTGCAGCAACGTAAGCCCCCTTCCTTCTACAGAAAACAACTATAAAACTTAAATAGGAATATAGTGCTGAGACATCTATCCCAAGACAAAAACCCAGAAGACACAGACAAGGAAGCAGAAAGCTT
This sequence comes from Cryptoprocta ferox, assembly GCA_028646485.1. Taxonomy (NCBI): domain Eukaryota; kingdom Metazoa; phylum Chordata; class Mammalia; order Carnivora; family Eupleridae; genus Cryptoprocta; species Cryptoprocta ferox. The sequence continues at coordinate 21,628,966 of CM053568.1, read as the reverse complement.
GCGTGTCACTTCCTACAGGAGACACAAAGATCCCTAGGTAAGGCCTCCCTGGTTATGTCATACACTAGAATAATCTCAGGAGAAAAGCAATAGGGTTCATGTAAGGAACTTAGAGGAGACCCATCTTAGCACGCCCTGGGGAAAGAATGAAGGTCAAGTGAAATAGTGTTGGTATATGAATTTATTTTTAGACTTGTTTGCAAATCAAAAACTCTCTATTAGATCACCGAGAAAAAAGTGAAATATCTGTCCCTATGGGGTTGAACATGGAGCAAAATTTTAAAATTCTCCATCTAGCAGCTCTTACATGTCATCAAACTGATTCCCTTCCAGCGAGTTGGGCTGCTCCCAGCAACTGATAACCAAGAGCCATTTGAGAGCTGTGGGAAGTCTCTCCAGACAACGTTCTTAGACAATGTCATTAAGCTTCTTGTTTCCATGAGCACCAAATTATTTGTTTTAAAAAGATTTCCTATGACCTCACATGTTTTTCAATTTTTGGACTTTTCACATCTTATTCAGAAAGTCAGCACAGCCCGTGTCTGAGCAAAGTAACGTGATACACAGAAGAACTGGGTGTGAAGCCCACCCAAGTCGTGCTGGAGACCAGGAAACTGCAGAAGCACGTGGGTGCTCACCATGAAGGTGGAACAAGGGAGGTGCATGGAGGTGCATGTGGAAATCTTAAGGGAGAATAAATTTCCTACAACCAAGTGAAAAAAATTAAGATTTAAAAATTCACAGGTTAATGGGGGGTGGGGGAGAGGGGGAAAGGGGTGATGGGCATGAAGGAGGGCACTTGTTGGGATGAGCACTGGGTGTTATGTGGAAACCAACTTGAAAATAAACTATAAAAGAAAAAATGAAATAAAAATTCATGGATGCTGGATTGTGACAACATCAATTAAGGGTTAAGCGTCTTCTGCTCTTCGGGGTCTGCTCCTGCCTTCTTTGGGATTTAGATGAATTTACTAACCCTCTCCTGCATGGATTCCCAGCCCTTGATGTACAATGGAATCACCTGGGAAGCCTCAAAAACTTCCCATTCCTGGGACTCATTCCCAGAAATTCTGACTTAATGGCTCTAGAGTGAGCCTGGGCATCAGCTTAGTGTAAAGTCCCCTGCTGATTCTCACAGTACAGCAAAGGTTGAGAACTAGGTCTGTACTGCTTTATCACATGAAGTGTGGTCTGAGGAGCTGGTTAGAAATGCAAATCGCAGGCAACATCTGAATCCACAGAATCGAATCTTCACTTTTTAATAAAACTCACACGACTCAAATGCAAACTCAAGTGTGAGACATGCTTGATTTTTCTGATCCTTCTTCCATTCTTCAGAGTAGTTCTTACCCTGGGCTTTACATTAGAATCATCTGGAAAGTCTTTTTTTAAAAATGCTGATGTGTACATCCTCCCTCCAGAGATTCAGATGAAGTGTGGGCCAGGCATGGTTTTAGGTGGATTTTTTTTCATTTTTTTTAAGTTTATTTATTTTGAGACAGAGCATGTGAGTGTGCACAAGCTGGGGAGGGGCAGAGAGAGAGGGAAAGAGAAGCCCAAGCAGGCTCCATGCACTGTCAGTGCAGAGCTCGATGTGGGGCTCAAACTCACCAACAGTGAGATCATGAACTGAGCCAAAGTTGGATACTTAACCAACTATTAAGTCTCCTTAACAGGTGCCTCTTTTTCATTAAAAAAAAAAAAAACTTCCCCAGGGGATTTTAGTATAAATTCAGAGCTGAGAACCACTGCTTTAGAAAGAGATTTTTTTCTTCTTTTAATGTGACAGCCTTTGGTTGTAAAGTAACAATTTCTGTTAAAAACTTAGGTCCCCTCGAAGAGGTAATACTTCAGACTATTTTTCAGCATTAGTTATCAAATGTTAGTGTGTGAAGGCAGCCACTACATTGCTTATTCAAAATGCAGATTCCAAGCATCTCAACTTCAGGGAGTTTCCTTTGGTAAATCGGGAATGGGGCCCAGAATCTGCAATTTTTACAAGCCCCAGTTGGAACTCTGATGTGTGTGGTCTTTGTATCATAGTTTGAGAATCACTGCTTTAGCATGGCAGAAGAATCAGAGAGTAGATTTTGATGGGGAAAAGCAGAGAAAGGGGAGCATGTAAGTCCCCATGGTGAGGGAGCAGAAGAAGTAACGCAGGCAGAGCAAAAGATGGGGCCCCAAAGGTTGCGGAGAGAAAGATGGAACTGTATGGCACAATTCCCAGGAATGAGCCCTGAAAATCAAGGCTATGGGTACAGGCTACTTCCTGTCCAAGCAACTCTATGTTGCCTGAGGAACACCAGCATGCCTAACTGCAGTGAACTTCATCTTGGAAATCTCAAGAGAGGGAGACAATTTAGGCCTTTAATTGCTGCTTCCCAGAGCTTTCCTTGTCCCTTCTGACCCACCAGATTAAGAATTAGAAGAAACAGAAGAACTCGACTTGAAAGGACACTGTTCAAAACCCCAAATCCGTCAATGCACGTTGTCTCATAGAAGCAAAGTATGTGAACAACTGTAGGTTGAATTCTTGTAAAACAAATGATATTTTGTATCCTTATGCAACATCACTAATGATCAGAAAATGGTAAATCAAACCACAATCAGATATCAACTCACACCTGTTAGGATGTCTATTATCAGATTAAAAAAAATTTTTTAAAGTAATCTCTACACCCAACATGGGACTGGAACTCACAACCCTGAGATCAAGAGTCACATACTCTACTGACTAAGCCAGACAGTTTCCCTGGGATGTCATTATCAAAAAGACAAGAGACAACAACTGTTGGTAAGGATGTGAGAAAGAAGAACCTTTGTGTGCTATTAGTGGAAATGTAGAGCCTTTATAGAAAATACTATGGAGCTTCATTAAACAATTACAAAAAGAACTATCTTATGATCAGCAATCCTACTTCTGAGTATATATCCTAAGGAAATGAAATCAGTATCTCAAAAAGACATCCATACACCCATGTTCATTGCAGCATTATTCACAGTGACTAAGATATAGAAACAACCTAAGCGTCTATCAATGAATAAATGGATGAAGAAAATGGAATATTATACAGCCATAAAAAAGGATATCTTACATTTGCCACCATAGTTCATATGGATGAGTCTAGAGGACATTATGCTAAGTGAAATAAGCCAGACACGGGAGACAAATGCTTGATAATTTCACTTATATGTGGAATCTAAAAAAGTCAACTCACAGAAACAGACTAGACAAGATTGCCAGGGGCTAGGTAGGAATGGGGGCAATGGGGAGATGCTGGTCAAAGGTAATAAACTTGCAGTTATAAAATGAATACGTTCTGGGAATCTAATTTACACCATGGCAACTACAGTTAATACTATATTATATCCTAGGAAGTTGAGGGGCTCCTGGGTGGCTCAGTCAGTTAAGCGTCTGAGTCTTGATTTTGGCTCAGGTCATGTTCTCACAGTTCATGAGTTGGAGCTCCATGTCAGGTTCTATGCTGACAGTGTAGGGCCTGCTTGGAATTCTGTCTCTCTCTCTCTCTCTCTCTCTCTCTACCCCTCCCCTGCTTGCTCTTTATCTCTCTTGCAAAATAAATTAAAATAAAACTTAAAAAAAAATTATGTACTAGGAAGTTGCTAAGAGAGTAAATCTTAAGTATTTTCACCACCCCCCTCCACCACACACAAAGGTAACTATGTGAGGTGATGCATATGTTAATTAGCTTGATTGTGGCAATCACTTCACCATGTATGTGCATATCAAATTACCATATTGCATACCTTAAATATATACAATTTTTATTTGTCAACTATATATCAATAAACCTGGTAGGAAAAATCACTACAGCAGGGGGAAAAGGCTTGCAATTTGAAAAAATTCCCTGATAAATTCTGCTTATCTGATTTTCTTCTTTTTTTTTTTTTTATTTTAACAGTTTTTATTTCATGTGTGTAAGATTACTTTATTCCTGCATCTTCTCCAGTGTTTCTTCCTTATATTTGCCCTTTTCCTTTCCTACTTGGCGAGATTTGGCTTTGCGTTCGAGGATCTTTTTTGCGGTCTTTGTCCAGTTTTAGTCTAGTGATAACCACCTTGCTGGGGTGGATGCCCACGTGGACCGTGGTGCCATTTGCCTTCTCTCGCTGCACCCGTTCGATGTAGATGACGTACTTCTTCCTGTAAACCTGTACTACTTTGCCAATTTGCTGACCTTTGTAGTGTCCCCGCACGACCTGTACTTCGTCATCCTTCCGGATGGGCATGGACCGAACGTTGTACTTCTGCCGCAGCTCTTTGGAAAGAGGGGACGACATAATCTTCCTCCGAATGTGGGAAGGGGCATTGAAGTGCCTTTTGCGGTTCTTGCTCCGGTCAGAGGTCACAAATGGATTGAACTTCATATTGGCCGCTGCAGCTCCAGCGATGGCCGCAAAAGGGAACGATTTTCTTCTTTTTTTTTTTTTAAATTTTTTTAATGTTTATTTTTTGAAAGAGAGAGACACAGTGCAAGTGGGGAGGGACAGAGAGAGAGACACAGAGTCCAAAGCAGGCTTCGGGCTCCCAGCTGTCAGCACAGAGCCCAATGTGGGGCTCAAACCCATGAGACATGAGATCATGACCTGAGCCGAAGTTGGCCGCCCAATCAACTGAGCCACCCAGGCACCCCTTATCTGATTTTCTTAATGCAGGACATATGTTTAATATTAACAGTTCATGGGGTCATTACTGGATTAAATGGGAAAATGTATTTAACACATTAGGACAGAAGCTGGCACCTAGAAATTTAAAAAAAAAATGTTAGATATTATTTTTACCATGATGATGGAATTTGTCTAATCCATACCTCAGAAGTCCAATCTATACCTTTCCACCTCAGGGGTCATAACTAGTCCTAGAAGGCTTAATAAGATTTATGCCTATTATACAAGAGCTTGCAGACAGGAATACAATCAGGCAAAACTACAATCTGTCAATGATTGACGAAATGATAACTCCTTAGAGACAGTGAAAGTGAGTAGAACAGCACCGAATTCTTTTTTCCCCAGCAAATCCATTCATAAACCATTTGGTCTCGTTCAATGAGAGCTTACTGCAAAAACACAGGGATTTAAATCTCATTAAATCCCTAATTGTTATTAGTTCCACTTCATTAATGGGAAAGGTCCGAAAAGGACAAAGCAGCTACTAAAATCCGGGCCTGTATCCCTAGACCAGGTTGTAACCACTCTATACTTTCCCACTTCCTAAGTGTCCCAACAAATGTTCACTTTGCCACACTATCAAAATAAGCAAAGACAAGTTGTTTGTAAGGTGACACTCCTCAATGTCAAAATGAGACCTCTACCCACTGAAACAATCTCAGGTTACAGAATGTAAAGCTCTTTTTCTTAAAAGTCAGGTTCCAAACAAGTTGGAAATGTACCAGCTATTCATTCAGGGGCTCGAGAGACCTCTCAGTCCAGCTGAGCCTGATTTACCTCTTTATGAAGTAATATTTTTAATGATGAGTTGGGGTGTCAGGCAGAGCTAGAAGATAGTCATCTTACCCACTGGAGGACTCCAACTCCGTTAACAGTCAGCACCCCTGTCCTACCAGCTTGAACTCGCACCTACCTGCCTTCTTCCACCCTCAGCACCTGGCACCCATAGACAGCTCTGGCTCTATAGACCGCTATCCTCCCCAACCGGTGCTCCTCCTGGGAAGGCTGCACAGCCACGGTGTGATGATTTGATATATGTATACACTGTAAAATTGTCATCATCACAATCAAGCTAATTAACACATCCACCACCTCACAGTTACCTGTTTGCGTGTATCTGTGTCTGGTGAGAACATTTAAAATTTATTAACTATAATCACCATGCTGTACATTAGATCCTCAGAACTTATTCATTTGATAACTAGCACTTTGTACCGTTTGACCAGCATTTCCTCACTTCCCGCGCCCCAGCCCCTGGGAACTTACATTCTACTCTGTTTCTGTGAGTCGCCTTTTTTAGATTCCACACCTAAATAAGATCATATGGTCCCTCCCTTCATTCCTAGCCATGGCGCCTATCTGTATTTGCTGCACCCCAGGTTGGAGGTCGGAGGCCTCATTACACTAGCTGTCCCTGTGGGTGTTCTCCAATACAGGGGGCCGACATTTGGTGGGGATTTGCACCCAGAGTGGATCACAAAACGACATCTGCAAAGCCAGGTAAGCCAGCCAATGATTGGAGCACTTAAGGAAATGAAATCCCAGCAGGATTCTGATTTTCCTCCATAATTAGCTTCCTCCATTCGCTTAGGCATTTGGTCCCTTAGCAAGATCCTACCCCATGAACTTCCCTTTGTCTTGGCTCAAAGGTGTTAAGTACATACCTGGGAGATCGCCTGTAGCTTGAGAGAGTTTTTTGCAGTCCGCAGTCGCAGCCGGCTCCCTGGCCAGACAGCTTCTGCTAATGCTAATTGGACTGCTTCTGTCACACTTTCTGTCCCCAGGAGAGATGCCGCTCTGCCTGCCTGAGCTCCTGCCAAAGGAGTCCTGAGTTCCTGCTCAAAGAACTTCCGTAAATGTGTGTTTATGCCCAGCCAGTCTCTCAAGGGGTCAGCAGGTGTTTATTTCAGCCACAATAAAGGACTTGTTTTCCCATGGCCTCTAGGAGTTCTGAAATGGAAAGGTCAAAGGACAAGCAGAATAAACCCATAACAATAATAATAGGAATTCCATTTTTAAAAACCAGATTAAGGCAACTCAAATTATTGATCAAATGAAACCAATATTAACTCTACAAATAAATGTTATAAGTCTCATCACCATTTTAAAGTTAAAAATCACACACATTAAGAAAATAACACAGAAATCCTTAGATTCTCTCTGTTTCTATCACAACAGCCTCTCCCTCTCCTGAATTTTGATGGCTCCATTGCGCTGTCAGGGTTTATCACTATGTTAATTTTTTTAAACAAGAAAATGGGGAAAGTTTAGAGACAGGAAAAGTGGGGAAGGAAGAGTAATCTTTTTACTTTTTTTTATATTAGGGAACCGGAATCTATTTCTATAGCTGAATGATGCTTCCAGGTAAAACACTGCTGGATAGTGCAATGCAGGATGCTATAGTTGAAATGTTTATCTTTGTTTCCTTCATGTTGGATGAAGCTAGGAATTCATTCATTCATTGATCACTATATACTAGGATTGGGATGAACATGTATATGATTTATTATCCAAATGGGGATGGTCTAGAGAATGAAAAGGATGCTTCATTATTTCTACCAAGACGAAAGAACATACAAAGACTGTGCTAAACAAAATGGGACATCTCATCACCCTAATTATTGAGCACTGTCAGTATAGCTGATATAAAATCAGAAAATGTCAATGGGGTGGGTAAAGGATCTGTTCATCATTCCTAGATTCAAAAATCTGTGCTAACTCCCACCTATTCTCAAAATACCAAAAGGTTCTGGTAAACCAATTGGTTCTTTCAGGTAAAACAAAAATATGTGCTTAGGTCTTTCAACACTGATTTTTCTGGCTTGAAACAATTCCCTTGACCTAAATAGGATCCAATTTTTCTCCTATGATTTCTGAGAACAGATAGAATTTTGATAGGTAATTCTATATTTAATTACACTGATAGATGATGAGCAGCTCACTGAGACCTAATCTGACAAAAACAAAAAAACTACCATTCTCCCTCAAAAATGAGGAAATTACTGTGTCACCATTCAAAGGAATGTTACACAGATGGTGGACATCTATTTTAAATGATCAAGCAAGACAAAGTACAAAAAATCATGTATTTATGTTCGTATACATACATGTGTATACAAGTAAAAATATATACATTTGGTTTGGGACAGACTTGAGCATAGTTAATGTTAGTTCATAGCTCATGTTTTCATAGAACAGTATTTATAGTTTAGAAATAAATTTTGCCCGCCTTATCACAGTTGATTCTCACAACAGCTGGCTTAGATAGCATCACTATCCCTGGTTTACAGTTGAGGAAATTAACTACTACAGATAGAAACAGACCAGCACTTTTCACCCTGATTCCATCACTCTTACAATAAAACAATAACTCATTACAGATGTTTAAGTAACATTTTCCAAAATTCCTTATACTTCCATCAAACTTAAAAACTCTTCAAAGCATTTTCACATATATTCACTATCCTTAAAGGGACTACTATGTGCCATGCACTGACTAGAGGCTGGAGACACAAGGTGAATAAAACTGTCCCTGAGTATAAGGAACTGGAAATCTGATGTGTAAGACAGACAAGGATGGGGCACCTGAGTGGCCAGTCAGGTAGGTGTTTGACATTGGCTCAGGTCATGATCTCACGGTCTGTGTGCGGTCAGCGTGGAGCCTGCTTGGGATCCTGTCTCCCTCTCTGCTCCTCCTCCGATTGTGTGCGTCATACGTGCATGGGCTCTCTCTTTCTCAAACATAAATGAACATTAAAAAAAAAAAAAAAAAAAAGCTGACTCGGAAACTGGTCCAGTTCAGTTGATAAAGGAAAATGAAGGAGCGGCAAAGAGCAAAAGGGTATGAAGGCTGGGCTGCGGGGACCACACAAGGCATCACAAGGATGTAATGCTTGCAAGAAAAATGGGAGTTTGCCAGAAGGACAAAGTGCGCAAATACTCATGACCTTGAGTCAGGGAACATCAGGTTATGTTAAAGCAACAGTACGTTGGTTTGTAAATAGTAGTAGCAAAGGATGTTTTTCAGGATAGGATCCTGGATAATAGTCAAGGCCCAAGATGGGAGCCTGGAATGTTTGGCTAAGGAAGTCGAAATTCCTTTTAGAGGCTTAGGGTGCCAACAAAAGGAGAAAGAGGTGAGGTGGGAGACAGTGAAGCAAATGCACTAGGCTTGGTTGGGATCTAAATTTAAGAGAATGAAGAGGATAGCATTGCCAGGAAGTAAATGTTTTTAAGACAGAAGTCGGTAGGATTCAGGGTCTGGATGTGGAAGATGAGTGGTGAGAAGAGAGCAAATGTACCTCTAAATTCTTTGAGGAGATGGGTGATTAAGTTTCATGAACCCAGTCAGGGCACAGAGAGGGATGAACAGATTTCCAAGGGACATTAAGTTCAGTTTTGTATATATTGAGTATAAGGGGCCCATCAACCTGTCAAGTGGCAAGACCTAGAGGGAACTGACAATAGACTCCTGAAGTTCAAGAGAAAATTCTAGGCAGTACTTTAAGCTTTGAGAGTCTTTAATGTGAGGTCATAGGTGAGGCAAATATAAAAGGGTTTTCATTAAAGAGGAGAACAGAAGACTCTTTCCATTGGGGAGATGGAGGAGGAGTTTTAAGCAATAGAAGGTCATTATAGTGTTTTCTATTAGAAAGCTAATTAGGAAATAGATGTTTTCATTAAAATGTGGTAAAAAAAAAAAACCTTCCCCCTCCCTTTGTTTTATTAGGAAACATATACATACTTCCACACGATTTCCCCTTAAAAAAATGGACTTTGGACCTCATATATGGAAAAACAAGATTGGAGGAAATCTTTCTTCCATGATGTCAAATTGATGAATGTGTGGTGACCTTTCATAGGGAGAGATGCACTAGGGAAAAAGGGGCATATTTCTAGAAGCCCCATAGGACTGACCTTCAAAGTTTCCTGACAGCTCCAAGGCACCCTCTGAGATCACAACATTTCATTCAGCTCCTCCATGTACTTGTATCTAAACAAATAGTTTCAACTTCCACCACCCATGTTCTCATCCCTTTCAAATATCAGATGTAGATTTCCCCATGGCCAGCAATAAAGCCAAAGAATGACTGAACCCCTAGTTAGCCCTGGGAAACAGGCCACACAATAAGGAAGAGGGAGGTTATTTCCCTAAGCGTCTTGTAGTGAAGTCACATTTGGCTCTGTTCTGATTGTACAAATGTCCTGTGAGATTGGATCCTATCATCTCAAGAAATGACTTACTCTGGTGTGAATATGGTTCTGACGTTGGGCCATATTATAGGCTGAACTGTCCACTTCCCCAAAATTCATATGTTGAGGTTTTAATCCCCAGTACCACAGAATGTAATTGTATTTGGAGACAAGGTCTTTAAAGAGATAATTAGGTTAAAATAAGGTCTTTACGGTGGACAGTAATCCAATATGACTGGTGTCTTTATAAGAAGAGATTTGGGTGCTGATGTGCACAAAAGAAAGACCATGGAAGACCACAGCAGAAAAGTGATCACCAGCAAGATAAGAAAAGAGGCCTCAGAAGAAACCAAACCTGCCAACATCTTGATCAGTCTTGGACTTATAGCCTCCAGAACTGTGAGAAAATAAATTTCTGATGTTTAAGCCACCTAGTTTGTGATATTTTGTTATGCAGCCCTAGGAACCAATACAGGCAATTACAAATGTGGTATAAAATACGTACCAAGGATTTCCCAAGATGCAGTTAAATGGGAAAAAAATCAGGTTTATTTTATGATTAGAGTACTGATGATGCACAATTGTATTGTGTACAAATCTGTTAACCAGTTGGTAAGTTCTACACACGTCTAACCATCCAGGAGAGTAGCTAGTGTGGGGGTACTTGGATTTTGTATCATCTTTGCTACAGAACTCACTGACAATGAATGGCATTACATCTTGTCTGTGATCTAGCCTGTGTCTCTTGTACCTTAAGATGTAGTGAACTGCTTTAGGCAGATTGTATTGAGTTGACTCTCCAAAACTCTTAACATTTGAAAACACAACATTCTGAATATAATATGACATTTCAAAAGCAGGAAAAAACACTTGTGGATATGTCTCTGCTTGTGGGACCAAACATGTGTTTCCCATTCAATCTGTCACCAAGTCCTATGGATACAACTTTTGAAATAGGCCTCAACTCCATTTTCCCCACCCATACTGACTGCGACTGCCTTCATTCAAAACTTTGTAATTTCTGGCCCATTCTATTATCCACCTAACTAAACCTTTCGGAGGGAATGCAACACTGTGGAAAGTCGCTGAGTTAGAGTCCCAGCTCTGCCATTTACAAATTGTGTGACCTCCCCCAGATGGAAGCCTCAAATTTTCATGATTAAAACAGAGGTAGTAATAGTAGTCTCCTCACAGGGCTATTGGAAAACTTAGTGAAATAACAAGTAAAAAGGATTTGGCATAGTACATAGTAGAATACTCAGAAAGTATTACGTATACTATTATTAACCTTTAAAATGCATCACCTTACAATGTTTGGTCATGCTCTCTTCTGCATAATTCTACCAGCCAAGATCTTCTTGTGCTTGGCTTTCTTGTAATTGATATATTTTTTAAGCTCTTGTTTTTATTTTTTTTTTAAGTTTACTTATTTATTTTGAGAGAGAGACAGCACGAGCTGGGGAGGGACGGGGGGCGGGGGAGAGAGAGAGAATCCCAAGCAGGCTCTGCACTGCCAGTGCAGAGCCCAATGTGGGGCTTGAACTCATGAACTGTGAGATCATGACGTGAGCTGAAACCAAGAGTCGGACGCTTAACTGACTGAGCCACCCAGGCGCCCCTGTAATTGGTATTATGAAAACCACAGACACATTGAATTTCCTGTTTCAAATATCACAGGTTTCTCCTGCCTGCCCGAGTCTCCTCAATGAAGGGACCCAAGCTCCATATGTGAAAACCCCATATGTGAAAACTGACTGGGGTTTCCCAAGTCCCCGTTGTAACCCAGTCTCCCTGAGACACCAAGCTCCTGAGTTCTTTTTCCAAAGTGCAGAACTTAGCTTTCCAATCCTTCAGTGGCCTCTTCCAGTTTGAGCTGGAGCCCAGGTTCATGCTTCCATGCAGCCCACAGTGCCCTCGTCAAGCAAGCTGCCTGGGCCTCCACACTCTCCCCTCCAGCCCTGAGGCCTAGCACAGGCCCTAACAAACAGCAGGTGCTTAATAAATGCTTCGTCAATGAGAGGAGTATCTCAGAAACCCACGTGAGCATTAACCTGTCATAGCAGCTTCCTAGGGCTGCCCTCACAAACTACCACAAATTTCTAGGCTTAAAACAACAGAAACTTCTTGTCTCGAAGATCTGAAGCCCAGAAGTCCGAGATCAAGGTGATGGCAGGAATATGCTCCCTTTTTAATAAAGGAACTGGTGATCTAGGCTGTGATGAGAGGAACCTGGGGATTTGGAGGCACTTCAGGACCAGCCAGTGCAGAAAGCTAATAGCACCATCTGACATGGAGGGGCAGGGCCAAGGGGAGAAATATCTGTATCAGATTTTGCTTGTGTGCTTCAGCTCTGGACAAAGAGTTGCACAACAGGAACTATAGCAGCAACAGGAGTGGTCACTGCTAGGACTTGTCATAGTCAGGGTCATCTGGTTGTGATAAGAGCAAAACCACATTTGTGTGCTCACCCACATGGTCTCCCAGTGAGTGCTTGGTGCCTGCCGGCTGTATATTGGTCTCTGGCTTATCAGATACTCCTTGCTGCATTAACACAGAAAAAAATATCTTCACTTAGCAGCGTACGTGTTAGATGTGGATACGGGAAGAAGATTAATGCATAGAACTTAGCTGTTGCAACTTAGTTGATAGAAGGAAGAAAGGCCAGCCTGTCCAGCTGGGAGGAAGTACCCCTTCAGGGTCCTGTTCCTTTGGGCAAGAAGAACACAAACAATTATATTTGTATCTGGAAGGCCTGACAGATAGCCCTTGCCAATAAAACCTACATGGATAGGTCCTGAAGGAAAAATGTCACCCATAGGATCCAGGATGGGCCAAGGTACATCCCAAAAGAGAGGGCCACTAGCCTCTGTGAAAGCATCTTTGTATGAGCTACAGAAAGGCATCCCTTCTGTGGAGACATCAGGAAAAGATGCCCACTCTGGACTGATCCAGCCCTGTGGGAGCACAGCTCAATGAGCAGAGCAGGGCTAGATGCCACCCGCCATTTCTTCCTTGGGTCAGACATCTTTGTCTGTCACATGGACAAACTTTACAGCTATTTAAAGTGGCCCTGGGTCCTCATTTACAGATGAAATACAGTCAAGTTGTTAGGGTATGGACCATGACCAATAGGGCATCATAGCACCTGATAAATGGGTTTATTGTCACCCTTCTAGAACTGACTCAGAGTAAAATAATAACAGCAGATTTTTGGAAGCTAAAAATGCAGGCAGATGAATGGTAACCAAGTTAGCAGACCCAAGAAAGGTGAATCCTAAACCAGCAATGAGGAGAGTCAGGTCACCATCAGAGTGACACCACAAGTAGATCCTTGCCACAAACAGAATTCCCAAAATGCCATCAGAATTCCCATTCCAAAGGGGATCAGACTGACTTCTCCCAATTCCTTCATATGTCCTTTACTTTGAACCAAGCTTCATTTACAGTCATAAGTGTTGTTCTTCAAGAGAGGCCACCAGAGGCCTGTAAGGGACCCTGCTAGCCCTGTGGAGCAGACGAGAAGAGCATAGGAAGCCCACCCAAGCATTTAGCTCCCTCTGATACCTTGAGCTGAGGTGGGATGGGGGAGATGGTTTGTAATTTCCAAATGGGGCTATGGAAGCTACAAAGTCTTTGGTGGAAGAGTTCCAAGGCAAAGTAACCTCTGACATCCCTTGTCATCTGGGTTTTCAGAGGCCTTGGAACAACATGGTCCATTATGCTTCCCAGGAACTTGTGGCTACAGGGACTTTGGCAAACCACCAGTCTCTGTCTCCTCTTCCTACCTCATCCTCCCAGCCCCTGAGAAAAGGTTTTAAAAGGAGTTCATTTTCCCATTCCTGACCACTTAACTCAGCTAGGAAGAAAGAATACTCAGAACAGCAGATCATAAGTCTAAGTTTTGTGGGTAGCCCTCACTATGACATTGCATTGAACATCTTGTGGCAGCTCTGTATGGCCACTGGGGAGATGTCCAAGAACATGAAGGTCTTTAGCCTTCCCCAATATTTCAGCGTTAGAGTCCCTGAGATCTTTTCAAGAGAGCCATAGGTCAAAACTATTTTCATAATACTAAGATACCATGCCTTTTTCACTGCACTCGTATTTGGGCTGATGGGACAAAAGCAATGGTAGGTAAAACTGTTGGCACAAATCAAAGCAGGGACACCACAGTGTACCAGGAGGCTGGTAGTCACTGTACTCTTTGCTGCCACACATTCACAGGAGGGAAAGGCAGTTTCACTTTAAAATGTCTTTGAAGAAGCAGTAAAAAGTATAACTTCCATTAACCCTTGATTCTTTTTAATATTCTGTCTCATGAATTTGGCTGTGTGCATGACGCTTAATGCATAGAAAGTAACACGTTTGTCTCAAAGAAACACACTTGTGCAATTTTGAGTTTCAAGCTGAGCTGGCTACTTTTTTTTCATGAAGCATGATTTTTACTTAAAAGAAAGCTCAAAGACAAATATTTGTATTCAGATTTGGATATCTGACAGAGATTTTCCTGGAAATTAAAAAGTGATTCTATAACTTTAGTTCAAAGAATGGACAGTATTTGCTGCCAGTTACAAAATTTGAGCTTTCAAGCAAAAATTACAATTTCGGAATATTTGTACCTGTATCATGAAATTGACAGCTACCCAGTACTTAAAGATGTTTCTATCTTTAAGTTGTTAAAGATATCTTAAGTTGTGGCTTAGTTGGTTAAGCATCCACCTTAGGCTCAAGTCATGATCTTGTGGTTCATTGGTTCAAGCCCCGTATAGGGCTCTGTGCTGACAGCTCAGAGCCTGAAGCCTGCTTCGGATTCTGTTTCTCCCTCTCTCTGTCCCTCCCCCACTCATGTTCGTTCTCTCTCTCTCTCTCTCTCTCTCTCTCAAAAATAAACATTAAAAAATGTTTTTAATTGTTTTTCTGAGACTGGTGCAGATATAGATAGTTGGGATGTTTTGATGTTGTATCACAAAATATGTCAACATTTTAAAGATCTAGATAACTCAGTGAACCAATGCTATAACATCATGAATGGGCAAAAGATCCATTCAAAATACCCAACAGACTTTTCATGAAACTGAATGTGAATGCTCTTTGATACAGTTTCAGATTTCACAATGCAACTAATCTTCAAGAATCTACCACTTGTTGGGATGCCTGGGTGGCTCAGTTGCTTAAGTGTCCAACTTTTGATTTTGCCTTAGGTTGTGATCCCAGGGTTGTAGGATTGAGCCCCATGTTGGGCACTGCACTGAGCATGGAGCCTGCATAAGATTCTTTCTCTCTCCCTCTGCCCATTCTCCCCATGTGCTCGTTCTCTCTCTCTCTCTCTCTCTCTCTGTCAAAAAAACAAATACTACTACTTGTCAAGGGTTAATTTCTGGAGTAAGTTCTACGTGTAGGCTCCTGGGCATGGGTGGATAGATTGCTTTTAGGAGTATAGATAATTAATCCATTGCATTAGAAAGGAAGGTGGAGTATATGGAGTAAATAGAGGCAAGGTGGTAAACTTGGAAGAAGCATGAGGATATAGAAACTATGTCCTGATGGCAATGTTCTCAGTGAAATGAGAGGAATGAGAGGCAAGAATTTCAAAGAAGGGGAGAGGGAACTGAGCAGAGAATGGAGGAGGGTTGCTAGGCAGCCCCAAGGGTCCACTTGTGGTTTGTGGTCATAAGTTTAAAGTGAGACCAGCCAACACATTGATGTATAGTACATTATTAGGGTTTTCTGTTGAAACAAATTTTTTTTTATTGAATTCAAAGGAAGTAAGGAAGGAAAGAATAAAGGAAGGAAGGAAGGAAGGAAAGAAAGAAGGAGGGAGGGAGGGAGGGAGGGAAGGAAGGAAGGAAGGAAGGAGAAGGGAAGGAAGAAAGGAGGAAAGGAAGGAAGGAGAAAAAGAAGGAAGGAAGGAGAAAAGGAAGGAAGGAAGGAAAGAAAGAAGGAAGGAAGGAAGGAAGGAAGGAAGGAAGGAAGGAAAAAAGAAAACCTACCATTTGTCATTTCGTGTAATATCAAAGGAGAATAAAATTTTTTAAATTGCTGCTAAAACACTCCTCCCTTTTCCAACTATGAATTTGTATGAAGCTAGCTTTTCTTCATGCATTTCCACCAAACATACCACATATAGCAACAGATTGACTGCAGAAGCATATATGAGAATCCAGCTGGCTTCTGTTAAGCCAGCCACTACAGGATCTGCAAAAGTGTAAAACAATCACTCTCTTCTCACTGTTTTGTCTTAGAAAATATAGTTATTTTTAATTAAAATATTACTTATATTAATATGTATTAGGTATATTAAAATTATTTTAAATGAATCAACACATAATTTAAATTTTTATTCCAAAATATATTGTTTTCATAAAAAGGCATTACTTATGTGAATATGTAATAGCTTTATTATAGTTATTTTTAAATGACTTAATAAATAATTAATAAAATTTTCATAATTCTACTTTCCAAATGTGGTAAATTCACCCATAGAAAAAAATGCTAGTTGGGGTCCTAAATAATTTTTAAGAGTTGGAAGAGGTCCTGAGACTGAAAATATTGAGAATTTCTGCTCTAGGGTATCATCCAAGTCAGCGTGATTGACGCGAGCTCACTGAGCAGGTCTTTGGGAACAGGGCAGAGAAGAAGCAGAGGAAAAGTGGTTTGCTTAAACAGAGCCAATCCAGAAGTTGCTAGCATGGTTCCTGCTCACAGCCTATTGAGCAATACTCAGTTCCATGGCCACATCCCACTGCCCAGAGGCTAGGAAACCTGGTCTCCACCTGGGAAGCCGGAAAGGAGGAATTTGAGGTCTCTGTCATACTCCCAGAACTGGATCTTGGAGCCATGCAAAGAGAGACTTCTCAGAGTTGGTGTGAAGGTAGTTTTGTTATGGTGGCCAGCACTGCCGAGGCTGAGGCTAACGTGGATGGTGTTTGGGCAATACAGGAGCCTGAAAGCTGGTAGTAGATCAATGCTTTGATCCAATAGGCTCAGCTGAAGCTGGGTTGGAAAATGGCATTAATAATGTCTTCTGGAGCATATGCCCACTCAAATATTCCCTTATACAACAGCTGAACGTGAGGGCTGGCCAAGCAGACAAGGACAAATGGGTACAAGTATTGATCCTATACAGTCAAAGCACTCAGGCTCCCATGATCCACCAGGGCCCATATTACTTTACTAGTAGCATCAAAGGAACATGAAAGGAAAGTGGACCATACCACAGATTTTGCTTTGTCTATGCCCAAAAAGACTAGCTGCTTCAGAGAACTCTGGTCCTGACAAAGGACAGCTGCCATCTCTGAGAGAAAACTCTTCCTCTTTTGTTTGCTCTAAGATGACCTCCTATAAGCGCCCTATTGGACCGGCCACCAGAGAGCCCCTGTATGAAGTGGGTGGAGGTGGCTTCCTCTGAGCCCAGTGCGCCAACAGGTGGACCCATCATGAGACTGCGTGCCCAGCCCATACGGTTAACGGGACTGCCGACTGCCAACCTCAGCAACTCAGCTCCGGGGATCCCCCCCCCCCCCGCTCAATTCACACAAATCACTTCATTTCTTTTTTATCGTAGTCTCTTGGCCTTTAAAATAAAGGATTAAAAATGTGTCTGTTCACAGGGTGGCTAGAAAAATCAAGCAAGATTTAAGCTGCAAAACACTATGCACCGAAAAGGAAACAAACAAGTTTGAGTAGTCCGTTAACGTGGCTATCACCTCCACTTGACACAGTCAAGAGCTCTTTAGGTCCACTTATGATTTCTTGGGTTCATATGTCCTCTTCCTTGTCACTCGAATTGTGTAATCGATATCCAGAACTTTTTCATCTTGCAAACCTGAAACTCTACCTATTAAATAACTACTCCCCGTTCCTCTCAAAATTAGTTTTGAAGTAATCTTTTCTCTTAAGCTTTTAGAGCCATAATCAGCTAAGCCGATGTGCCACACAGTGGGGCCCCAGGACTTTTCTTCACCTTCCTGTTACCTACTCATGAAACATGGATTATATTGAGCCTACCATATGACGGGTTCTTTGCAATGCTATGAGGCTTAAAAAATTGTTACTATTCTTAAAGATTTCACAGTATATTTTACAAATGTGCCAGTAACCGAGTGTGATTCAATGGTCATAAACATGCAGTTAAGGTCTACACAGAATGTGGAGATAGCACAAAAGAAGGTGCCATCCATCTAACTGAGAGAGAGTACAAAGGAAGCATGTGGGAATGTTATTAAAGGTTTCATGGGCAAGGTACTCAAGTTGGGATTTGAAGAATGAGGAGGCAAGAATTCACTAAGAAAAAACAGTGAGAAGTTCTGAAATACAAATGGTTCAGTCTAATGTGAGGTATTTTTAGTCTAGTGTTTTCTCTTGGATTGTTTAATTCTCCAAAGAGGTTTTAAATGATAATGATCTCAGGCAGGAACTTGAGTAGAGCTGAGGAGGGTGGTTATGACAGTGATAGACCAACAAAGGAGATGATTTTTTGCAGAGACTTGGAAATTCTGTCTGTGTAGGTAACATTTATCTCTTAATATGCAAACATTCTTCTAGGGACAAATAGGATAAAAATAAAAATTACTCCGCTTGCAGTGGAATGTTACACAGCCCTAAAAAAGGATGAGGTCGTGCCATTTGCAACAACATGCATGGACCTAGAGAGTATTATGCTAAGTGAAATAAGTCAGACAGAGAAAGACAAATACCATATGATTTCACTCATATGCGGAATCTAAAAAGCTCAAATGAATAAACAAAAAGCAGAATCAGACCTATAAATACAGAGAACAAACTGAGGGTTGCCAGAAGGTGATGGACAAAATGTGTAAAAGGAGTGGGAGATACTGGCTTCTAGTTATGGAATGAAGAAGTCATGAGAATAAAAGGCAGAGCACAAGGAATATAGTCAATGATGTTCTTAATAGCCTCACATGGTGGCAGATGGTAGCTACCCTTGTGGTGAGGACAGCATAACATAGAGACTTACCAAATCACTATGTTATACACCTGAACCTAATGGAACACTATGTGCCAACTCTACTCAAATTTAAAAAAAAATTTAATAATAATAAATAAAAAACAGGGGCACCTGGGTGGCTCAGTCAGGTTAGCATCTGACTCTTGACTTCAGCTCATGACCTGATCTCACAGTCGTAAGACCAAGTGCTGCGTAGGGTTCTCTCTCTCTCCCTCTGCCCTTCCTCCCTCATGCATGCGTGCACTCTCTCGCTTAAAAAATATCATAGTAAGATAAAAATTATTTGTAAAATTTGAGTTTTTTAAATTATGTCCAAAAATTTCCTCCTCTTGCGATGTCTTTCCTTTGTTTCTTTTTCATGATATAAAGCTTACAAATCAGTAAGTCTTTTCCTGATGTATTTTCAGTTTTCTTGTTTGATTTCAATGCTTGAGTTCTGTTTCTATTGCTAAAACCCTACCAATTGTATAGGGAGATTTTTTTCTTTAAAAATCTATTCTTTTCTGGTTCAAAGCCATTTTTAAAAATCAGGCTCTTTAGAAAGTATTCCTAAAGTCATATTTACCAACAGCGATCTCAAGCAGATCTGTTGGACATATTCTAACTTAACTATTAAGAGTTCAGGGCACCTGGGTGGCTTCATTGGTTAAGCGTCCGACTGAACTGGCAGTGTGGAGCCTGCTTGGGATTCGATCTCCCCTCTCCCTGCCCATCCCCCACTCGCACTGTCTCTGTCTCTCTCTAAATAAATAAATGAACTTAAAGAAATTTTTTTAAAAAGAGTTTAACAATTGATTTACTTTCTTTTTGCCTAAGTATTCTAAAATGGTTACAAGATTGCTCTATATTATCCCAAACATGAGATATTTATTTGAAAATCAGGGGGTTATGGCTTCAGTGTAGAGAGTTAGTTATTTCTACTACAAATTCTATGGATGTTTTTAATGAGCAATCAAAATATTTACAGACATGTAAATTTTAAGATCCCTTGTATCCTGCAATTATAGTAATTGCTTTTACCTCACTTCAAAAGAAGGGCCTGACAAGCTAAAGATAAGAGGAAGTCAGGACTGGGACCCATCATGCCGAATTAAATAGTCCCAGGGGTTTAGAAAGCACTCCCTGGCTTCAGAAGGCTAATTGCCTGGGGATGTCTCAACTTCTGAGGCAGAACTCACCTGAGTTCCATCCTATTTTTCCTGGTGCCCAGAGGCTACGATTCAGAGGCTGCATTCCACAGAGGAATCCTAAATCCAAGTGAAATAACTCTGAAATGTTATGGTCTTGGCATAGACCTGAAGCCATGGTAAACATATGGCCCAGGTAAAAACATACAAGAATAGCAGGCAAGCTTAAACTGCCTCCCTTCACCTTGATTTTATTTTGCTATATGCCATATGTCTATGGCATCATTTTAAAAACAATTAAAATTCAACAAAAGATTAAATAATGGAAAATTTTGAAATCTACCTGGGAAACTATAGAGATATTTGCTTTTTTGTGAATATACACTTGGAAAAAAAAATAAGATGGATGTTTCCCAGATGTTGTGGGCCAGGGGCTAACATCCAGGTGCTTTCAATTATTTGAGAAGCAGGAGATTCTGTTTTGACAAAGCATCTTCACGTATAACTTAATTCCATGATTTAGGAAGTTTACTAAGACAAAGGAGAAATACCCTGTACTAATTTGTTTCATCAGGCAATCTCTCCAATTACAGAGGCTTTAACTAACATGCCGGAAATCTTACAGTCCTTGGGATGCAAAGCGTAGAGAAGCCTCACTGGGTTTCTTGTTATTCCATTTCCTCCTTTGGTATCAATTTTTCCATACTTGACCAGTTTTAACCAAAGTAAATATTTTAACATATCTCCCTCCTGAAATA
Organism: Cryptoprocta ferox; assembly: GCA_028646485.1. NCBI lineage: Eukaryota > Metazoa > Chordata > Mammalia > Carnivora > Eupleridae > Cryptoprocta > Cryptoprocta ferox. Next base: position 21,608,231 of record CM053568.1, on the reverse strand, counting down.
TAAAGTAACAACAAATTTTTTGACAGTGACCATTTTTCCTTTTTCACCCTGTGCTTTAAAAAATATTCTTTTCTTTGAATCAGTTCAGATACTAGAGCATCTGTTTTAAATATACTGCTTTGGGTAGATTTTTTTCCTCCCACATTCTTGTTAAGTGATACATCGGCTTTATTGGGTCATCTTGAAATGATGTCTGCTTCTTTTAAATACGAAAACATATATGAGAGAATTACCATATTACTCTTAATTAAATACTATGTTTATGGCTATATGTTTGTGGTCGAAGATTTAAGACATGCATGAGAACTTTCAGGTACTTGCTCCCTCCCAGGAGGGAGGGGGAGAAGAAAAGATGGGCTTCTGTTGTATCAGTAACATTTTATTTCTTTAACAGAAGAAATTATCTGAAGCAACCATGACATATTATTAACATCTATTAATAGGGTATAGAGGTCATCTGCAGCTGAACCA